>OU896715.1:25046515-26246515 GCA_918026855.4 Phaedon cochleariae | reverse complement strand
AATTGTCGAAGTTGCTGAATTTTTGGAAGGATATCTCTGAATCTTCCTTGTACATTCATTTTTTTGTATAGAGTCAATTTCACACGAAATTGAATTATTGAGCTTGTAAATTTGTTTTACTGTTCTTCTTGCATAGATTGTTGGTTTTTGTATTTCAACCAGAAATAAAATACATGGCGCTCATTTATCTTATCTTATTTAATTTATCTTGCATAATCTTATCTTGTTCATCTTATCTCATCTAAGATTCAACAAACTTCACTTATTCACGACCCTCCAAAGTCAGAGCAGCTCATAGGCAAAATAAAAATAAATCAGTACAATAATTTTTATTGGTACAATTGAAAGTTGTAAAGCCTACAGTATCATAATGATGATGTCCATAGAGAAATTCAACCATGATTCGACACCCTTAATGGGCCTCAAAAAGTCGAAATTTCAACATAAGAAGTTATTTTTGTAATGGCCCTTCGAATGCCTCCGTAGTCAACAGCCAGGTTCACGCAATAAGAATAATTCGTCGAAGCCATGTACCATGCAGATCGGGGCGTAATGTTATGTAATTCGTGATAAATCTCCGGGTATCCTTTGTGTTGGGGAATGTTCGAGTGGCAATTATTTATCTGGAAACAATAGCGGGTGAATATTTCATTAGATGAGAAGGTGTGCAGGGCATAAATATCCGCCCGCACTCACTCTCTCGTATATTTCTGAACCTCTGCCGAAGCTTTTGAATGCCTTCAAAGCTGTATTTGTGTACTTCTCGCTGAAATATCGGCGTATTAGAATACCTTTATCGTTTTGCCCCGATCCCATTCTACGTGAGATTTATATTGGTCCGTCCAGATAGGAAGCTGCCTCGTTTAATGAGAACGTACGACATCATTTTATTATAGGTACCTGCAAAGAAACACGATTTAACTATGTAGGAAAGCGCTGCAGGGTTCGTATCAATATTCTTTGTCTTGCTTATGGCCAAGGTTTCATTGCACAGGGTAATCCTCAAGTTAGAAGTTAGAGTAACTGCAACTTAGCAGGTGACACGTTATAGAGTGCCACCCTGACAGTAGAACAAAAATGAATAATATTGTACCCAGGAAACAAATTGACGTAACTAACGCATAAACATTACATAGTTTCGTTGATCAGTTACGTATCAGAAGAGGTCATGAGTAGGTTCAAAATTCATGAGTTGAATGAGTTACATCACTCCTATATAATACTAGTTGTTTTATTGTTTTATCAACGCGTAGACAGAATCAAGATAACATTTACGTCTCACTGATATAATCGAAAGATAACTATTACACTTCTGTGAATATAAATAAGAGAGAATAACCAGATTAATTGATTCTTTATTGAATGGAAAATACAAAATGAAAAGTGAAAATTTCTCCAACTCACACTATGATGTTCTCAGAGATTGAGTCTGCCACTTTTATATTCCCTCTTTGGTCATACTAATATAACACTTGAACTCCAAATTCGTTTGGGATAGTTGCTGCCAAGCATCTCTTGAAATCATTAGGTATTCGATCCTCATAATTATCACACTGCTGCTTATTTTATGTTGGTGATCTGGAACAATGACATCAAACAATAATTATATGTTTCAAAATCTCTTCAATATTCTGACTTGGTTGATATCTATTGAAATAATTACCTTGAACTGCTGATGAATGTAATAAACACCCATAATCTACCTTGCGGACCTTGTTTTCTTGTTAAATGTAGGGAAATATGCATTCATTAAACATATTATCCAACTCACCAAAAAAGAGTATTCCACGTTCAAAATTTCTGAAACTTACCTCAATTCTCAAGGCACCAACTCAACTCGCTGGTCGAAAAATAATAACACAACAAAACATAAAAACATTGATGCCATTTTATTTCTACACAGAAATTAATTTTGTACACGTAAAATTAATGAACGGCGATCGTCAATTTTTTGAACATTATTATTACGAATCGATGATGCTCATACCGCAAGACACTGGAACAATGAACGAGCCAACATTGACCAATGAATGCAAAACATCAGAAATTTATCATTTTTTTTATTCATGTGATGAAACAATTCAATCTCGTTTTTATCTATTTCAATTAGTAATTCCTTGATTTGATTGATATTATTAGATATATAAGGTGTTTTCAGATTGTCTTCTAGATATGTTTGTATCGCTAGGCCATACAAAAATGATTCCACATTCAAAACAGGATCAATCACAACCGAATATGTAATTACGGGCCCTGGAGAATAAGACAATTTGAATGATGTGACTTTTTGCAAATTGATAATTTTGAACCACTTTCCTGGCAAGTGAAAAGACTCTGATACAACTAATGATTCTTGAAATTCTGTGTAGCAAAATGGTTTTGGTAATTTTCGAATTCAGTTTTACTTTTGTTTAATGCTTTTGCCACATTTCAAGTCTCTAGTATCTCAAGTTTTTCATCACGGTTTGTTCATAATTTTACATCTTTCGATGAAGAAGATGGACAATTAGGAATACGAGTAGGAATAACATCTTGTTCGAGCCTAGAAATTTTCAAATCAATTGTTACAGTTTCGTCAGTTTTCGAATCGGTTGCAGTAGGTGGAGTAATAATAGCATCTTTAGTAAAATGAAATTCACATACTCTACTGTACTTAGATGGAGTGAAATCCTCGCGGTGAATTGCATATACCCACTTTTTCGATAGTTCCTTGTCCAACGAGAAACTAAAAGCATGTACTTCTTGGACCACCCACATAATTCCTCCGACAACACTTAAGGGGTATTGTTATTTCGCCTATCACAACACAAAATATTTCACAAAACAGTAATTTTTCCGCCAATTATTTTGATGAATAAACAACGGAAGAATTCGAGCACGCGACCGCTTCTCAAACATAAACAAACTGACGACATTTAGTCAGTTAGACAGTCAGTTAGCTGACGTCACGAGCTGTTCACTACGAGCCTTCAGGCTTTGTAGTATCGGTGGTAACGACCTAACACGTGCGTAAAGTGACTTTTCCGCAAGCGATTGCTGGCCGAACTCCACTATTCGTCGTTCTGTCTTCTGCAATTGCATGCGGAAAAGCATCACTCTCCGAACTTGTTAATGTGGAAACGACTATAATGTTCTAGAAATCCCAGACATTTTAGTAATAAACCTTAGTTACCAACAAGTAAAATCAACTTCTATTGTAAAAATATAGTGCGTCATATTTAACTAAACTCATCGGAAATCAAACTATAAAGACATTGGATTTCAGCTAACGAATTTGTTATTTAATGTTTCTCACATTCTAGTAATTAAAACGAGTTGTACCTAAAAGATACATTGTATTCGACATCTACGCAGAATAGGTCGTGGGGTTCATCTTCTCATCATATTAATAGCAACTTCAATTTATGTGAAATCGACAGGGCGAAGTGTCCGATACGTTGAAGAATCTCATATTATACTAGGTATGGGTTATTTGTGACTCTATGAGAGAGGTATGGTTTTAAGACGCCACAGCATATTTGGAGTAGGCCCTAGCGTAGAATAATTATTTAAATGCGTTTTGAACAACGAGTATATGCCATTCGTATAACGACTAGGAACATGAATTTCGGATACTAAGTATCAGATTTTTATCCGTGTGCTACGTGGATATTTTTGAATGTTTCCATCATGAGCACTGAATACACGAAATGGCAAAATGGCATGGATTCGATGAAGTCTGCGTTACAAATAGCCTTGCAGAAGTTAATGCGGAGTAATGAATACATTCTGGAACATTATGGTCCGGATTATACACCGACTATCAAGTTGGGCTCTCGACGACATCAATCAAGCGCGCCCTCTGAACATGAGATGTTGCCACATGCCTGCCTGTGACCGCCTGTTTCCCTCCGAATGCAAATTGATGCTGTTATAATGCCCGTTATTGTAGTGAAAGTAATGATGACGAGATGATGGCCGATATTTTTCGTAGTTTCGTTGTTCAATTTGAACAATTTTATACTGAGTAGTAGATTAGTATATGTACTCCGTTGGTATGTGTATATATATAAACTGGCCATCGACCTTTCGAGAGGTCCTTCAGCCCATTTGTGTTTTGAAATTCTTTTGTAGCAAAATAACGATTGGTTAATGAATGAGGAAGTATCATCTACAAATCAGGTATTGCAAAGACTTGAAAGATTCTTGAAATCAAGAATCTTCCAGAAGGGATGATATCACATATGGAACCGCTATGCAATACGACAAAAGATAGAGATAGTAAAACAATGGTCGATTTTGAGTGATCTCTAATGTACAGTGCGACCCAAATAAATCCTAGTGACATGTGAAAATCCCTTTAAAATTCGGTTCATGCACCCGGACTAATATTTATTCCAACCGCCCGCTGTTTCAATAACTAATTTCTTGATTCAATACTTTTTTCCCTTGATTTAAGACTATGAATAGGTATTTCTCTGAATGAAGAGAATATGCTCTCGAAAATCACAATGCTCACATCATTATGACAGACCCCCCCACACCGGCGAAACAGCTTTAAGCTGCGTAGTTATAGGATATTTCGAATGTTATATTGAGTGTGTATAGGTGTGAATCGTGTTAGAAGTGTTATTAGAACGTAGAGAACTTTCAAAGAGGCAACATCGAATTCCGTTGGTAAGTAGGTACGTACCTATAAAAATATGCTCATTCTATCATACGAAATTGTTTTGTAGCAAAATGGCGATTGATTGATGAATGAAGAAGTATTATATAAAAATGAGGTATTGCAAAGACTTGAAAGAACCTTGAAATCAAGTGAAAGAAAGTTTATTTCCGAGTATCTCGAATCTATCCACCCAGTATCTTTCAGAAAGGATGATTACATATATGGAACCGCTATACAATACGAGAAAAGATAGACATTAAAACAATGGTCGATTTTGAGTGATCTCAGATGTACAGTGTGGCCCAAATAAAGCCAAACGAAAACGACTCATGTGATGATCCCTCCAAAAATTTGGTTTATGCACCCGGACTAATATTTATCCCAACCGCCCGCTGTTTCAATGAATAGTTTATTATTTTGGTACGAGATAGTCTGGTATATCTCTGAATATTTCTAAGATTTGGGGTTGATATTCATAGCGCTAGAGTTATATATATATATACATTTCGTTCATCTAATGAAGCTGACTGAAAAAAACTGACCATGCATCTAGATGAAGAAGTGCTTGGTAATATAAAGCGGTGGAAACGAGTATTATTCAATTTTTTTTCGAATCAAATATTGACGTTAGTATATTCTCCAAATAATCTTTCCTTAAATCATCTCCCCTGTACCCTGTACATATACCATTATAGTAGAATAGTTATTGTTCAATTTCATGAGGAAGTAGAAATGATTAACGAATAATATTTCATCAAATATAAATAAAGTTCGATAGATTTTGCTTGAATAATACGATCGAAACTTCTGAAAACTCATTTATCAAAAAACATTCATGTATGGAAGAGAACCAAATTCTGAATTCAATTCAAAAAGATATAACGAATGATATAACTGAATAAACTATAATTACAAAACTAAATGGATTGATTTTGTTCATCATACATTTCTCATCATTCTGTATAGAAACCATCAGCAGCAAGCATTTTTAATTATCGGTTCGACATTGATACAAAAAAATTCGTAATGAAATTCAGGAAGTTCATCCCAAAGTCTCCTCATACTTACTGTCTGACAGTTTCTCTCTAAAATATTTCATCATGTATCCCCATACCATTTCAATAGTATTCAGGTCAGGGCTTCTGGCAGGCCACTCTTGACGTACAAACCGGAGAATTATCCTTTGAGAAAAAAATGGTGCATGATCATTCTGTTTTGAACCAGATGATTTGTAATCTATTCGTGATATTTCTGATTCACCTGTCAGAATATTAAGTTTTTTTCCAGATAAAACTGGATGATTGTTGGAAGCATGACTTTCTCCATAATGGTTCGATAATGTTGACCTGTGAACCTTATGTCAACTTCCCAACATAAACATATAGCTCACAAATAGCTAATGCAGCCACAAATGTGGATGAAATCATCTACTTTGAAACGTTGGATGAAATTCCTCTTGGAAACAATCAGACCTTGTCGATCTGTAAACCATCACCCTGCCGGAGTGTTAGGATTGGAACATTTTTTCATTAGAAAATTCACTATATTATTTCACATACGGAATTAATGAATTTGATGAAAACGAATATGATATTTACAAATTTGTCTAGAGTGACTTTGCAAGGACTATAATAATACTTGTACATTTTCACATATATTTCCCCTTTCTGTTTTTCATTTAAATGGATCCACCATTATGTTCATCTACAAATTATATTTATTAGAGAAATATCTATTGATATGAACAGATTTCCTTCGAATTTTCTCCAATTGATGTCTTGTCTCCGTTATTTCATCGAAAAATATCATCATATTTCCTGTACGAGCACTGTTCATCATAATAAAATATCATGAAGAAGATTGAATATGAATATTTCAAATTGGATATTTTCTCATTCGATATATGGTTTACGAACTATTTGCTTGAATATAAAGGATGTCACATTGTCACCGCGTTGAAATGTATCAACAAATCAATAAAGAGATAGATAACTATTTATTGTAATTGTCACTGATAAAACGCCGTCGGCACACAAAACAATACCCAAAGTATTTGTTCATATTTTGAAAAGCAGTTTTTGAACCCTGTAATATATTTCAGTAAATAATCGCCACTCAATCAACAATTATTGATTATTACATAGCCTCATCTGAAAAGTAATAGGTTAAAATGAGGTCTTTTAGGTCTTATAGGTACCTATATTTTCACAGAAAACTGAAGTAGGTATAGATTCAGGATATTGGAAACTTGGAAAAATATGACGTCTATATCATTCATCTCTAAAAAACATTCCTTCGATTTTCTTGATATTCGATAAGTTCTATTGAGATAACAAAATTATTAAAATTTGTTTTATTTATATAGTGGGGTCGGATAGCGGAAAAAAGTTTCACATCTGGCAACCAATGCGCCCTTTTGGATTCAGATAGTACATGGGTGGACACGTTTAAAAAGCTCGGGACACAAATTTTTCTGGCCCTCTAGCGGCGTTGATGACGTAATCAATATGGCCGTCATAGTTTTGTGGCACGCTTTTACATTTACCTGTGTAACTCGGGTTTGTATTAATTAGAATATCAACCAATATTATAGATGATTATCAATGAGGAGAAAATACGCTTTTCAACGGTATAAAATACATTATTGTTCAAGTTTGTAATTATGAGAATATTTGCAACATAATAATCTTTTTTTGTTAATTTTGGTTTTTATCGAAACATTTTGCTGAATAACTTGAATCCCGTTGCATATAGCTAAAAAAGTATCAGATACTTTTTGTTGATCACTGAATTAGCTTTCGGATGGTGTATATGACTTCTATTTTATAACAAACAGTTACTGAAAATGTGCCAAAACAATGTACCCGATTTGGTGTCAATAGGGAGCTCTAAAGTAATTCCAAGTGTCGAAGCTGTCAGGTGTGTTAAGGAAGCATATACTCTTGGTCTCAAACAGTATGATGAATTTATCGTGTCCGCCTTGATCAAGTTCAAGATTCAATTCATGAAATCATTCCTCGAACCAATATTCACATATTCAGAGCTATATCAAGAAAAAAAGATTAGTTTTAATCACTGCCAACCGATGTTACAGCTGAAATATTTTGTAGCAGCCGTCATACATATACTTAATCCTGGTAGTGGTACATTTTCCGGATACTATGAACATGTTTTCAAACCATATTGCACTAATCAACTGAGGAATTGTTCACGACTAGATATTGTACTCGACCGATATGCTAGCAAAAGTTTGAAGGCAGACACCCGAGAAAGAAGAGGAAGTGGCATTAGTATCAAAGTCTCAGATTCAACTGCAATTCCCAAAAAATGTTAGCAATGTCTATGTGTTAACGAGAACAAGACACAATTGTTCCATTTTCCAGCTGAGAAAATGGTGAGAAACGAGTATCCAGAAAAACATACTGTCTGTACTTATGATGACCGAGTCCTCATCACCTCAAGACCGATGGATGTATCAAGCATTTCTCCCGCCTCACACGAAGAAGCAGATGACCGACTACTTCTGCATGTTAAACATGCAATAGAAAGTGAACATACTCACATTTTATTACGAACTGTGGACTCAGATGTAGTGGTTATTTCAATTTCACTGTTTTCCCAAATACAAAATATTATTGAACTATGGATTGAGTATGGTTGGGGAAACACAGGGAATTCATTCCAATTCATGAGATTTGTACCAAACTCTCACCAGAAATTGGCAGGAATATGTTGGCTTTTCATTCTTCAACTGGTTGCGATACCGTTTCCACATTTTGTGGTATTGGTAAGAAGACAGCTTGGAAGGTCGGGATGTCATGTCGTGAAATTGATCGTGTATTGCATCATGCAGCTTTGTACAAGCATCTCGGATATTGATGATGAATGTTATGCCGTGTTACAGCGATTTGTTATTCTACTTTATGATCGAGCATCAGATCTCCAGAACATCAATGACTGCAGAAGAGTGTTGTTTACAAGAAAGAATCGAGCAATCGAAAACATTCCTCTTACAGCAGATGCTTTAGTACAACATATTAAACGTGCTACTCTCCAAGCAAGAATCTGGAACAACAGCCCCGATTCACAATACGTTATACCTTCTCCAACCAATTGGGGATGGACTGTGACTTCAGAAGGATCATACCGATCTGTGTGGACAATAACTCCGGAAGTGGCAAAATACTGATGTGTACAACTTACCACTTGTAGTTGCCGCAAGAGATGCACATCTTGTAAATGTATTAAAATGGAAATACGATGTACGAAACTTTGTGTATGTGAAGGAAAGTGCTCCGACAGTGATCGGTAATCACAAGTGGAATTTTTTCCGACCCCACTAAATATTATTGCACCTTATCATTTTCTTTGTATACCAGTTTATTTTACAATATATGTAGTGAATTTGCATATTAAATTAAAATAATATTGTATTTGAGTTCTTTCATTTCTCGTTCGTGTACCTATTGATTGAAACGTAACAATCATCTTAGGTATGACTCCTATCACTGATTTTGAAACAGAAAAGAGTTTCGATTGCGATGAACATGCTAAAATATATTTGATATACATAAAAAATCACAATAAATACATTCGCTACTTATACATATATTATATAAATTACATTCTTGCCATAACTGTGCATTGCTACATTGTTTTGACACATCCTCAGTAACTGTTTGTTATAAAATGAAAAGTATATAAACCGTTCGAAAGCCAACTCATTGATGAACAAAAAGTATCCGACACATTTTTGGCTATGTGCAACGGGTTTCGAGTAATTCAGCAAAATGTTTCGATAGAAACCAAAATTGAATAAAAAAAATGATTATGTTGCAATTATTTCTATAATCACGAACTTAAACAATAATGCATTTTATACCGTTGGAAAGCCTATTTTCTCCTCATCAATAATCACTAATGATATTGGTTGATATTCTGATACAAACACGAGTTCACAGGGAAAAGTAAAAGCTTGCCACAAAACTATGTCGGCCATATTGATTACGTCATCAACGTCGCTAGAGGGCCAGAAAAATGTGTGTCCCGGGCTTTTTCAACGCGTCTACCCATGTACTATCTGAATATGGGAGGGCGCATTGGTTGCCAGATGTGAAATATTTTGGTAGAATTTTCAGTTAACTGACCCCACTAATATATCTAAAGGCATTATAGGTACCGGATGAGTAGCTATCAGAATCGAAGAATATGTCCCGCCTCTATTCCATGTTCAATGTATCTTTCAGATTGAGCAATGCGAAGGTATTTTTTTCACATCAATATATCAGTCACTGATCTGGATAAATGATCTTCATTTAACTAGGTACATAAGAAGTATATATGTTGCTATTGCAAACAAACCTACCAAGTTTGATGGACATCAGGTCTAGGAATTAATAAAAACAAGATTTTTCAAACTTGCCACACCCTGCATCTCGAAAACTACGGAACTTCTTTTCATATGGTCTTGCGAGAAATGTATATGCTTGAAATTTGTCACAATGTTATGGTATAGTTTATGCAAATTCAGTTGGAAAAACACATCATCGCCAGCCGTCGGTCCCTTTGAATGTTCAAAGAGTGCGGCAGCGCGGCCCGACATTCGTTTGATGATCTGTTCAGCTGACTTTACATAAACTTTAACACCGTGCAGATTGTTGAAATATTGTGCCTATATCTAAAAATATTCAGAATCTATAAATGCAGCGCCATCTATAAGCATTTCTCAGATTCACTCTTTCAAGTATGTGTATCTCTTTCTAGAGAAATGAAGGCAGTCTTTTTACTGAGTTTCACAGGAGAGCTTTCGTGTCTTATTATTCCCAGTTTCTTCCCAAATATCAACAGGTTATGTGCCCAAAACTATAGTCGGTGAAAATATTGCTGATACGAGTTGTAGTTCCGTTGTTACAGTAAAGAAAATACTTATTTATACTCCGTAAATCGCAATTGTGTTTTCGTGATTCGCGTCGTGTGTTGACAGTGCCAAGATGGCGTCCAACAACTATCTCGCCAGTGTTCCTAAGTTGCAAGGCAGCGATAATTATGAGGAATGGTCGATCGCCATGGAAAATTTCCTTATATTAAAAGGCTTGAGTGGTTGCATATATAGGCGAAACGAAAACTGATAGTGTTCAAGTAGCGAAAGGAAGGCCAAGATTGTGTTGTCTCTCGACCCATCCCTGTATGTGCATGTGAAAGAGGCTACAACGGCCAAGGATGTTTGGGACACACTGAAGGATCTGTATGAAAACAAAGGATTCACGAGGAAAATATCTCTTCTCCGTAACCTGATTTCATTGAGGTTAGAGAGCTGCTCGTCGATGGCAGAATATGTCAACCAAGTAATCGAGACTTCTCAAAAACTTGGTCGGACAGTACTCAAACTTGATACGTCATTGGTTGGAAGCTTACTTTTGGCGGGATTACCAGATCGTTTTGCCCCGATGGTAATGGCGCTTGAGCATAGCGGAATCGACATTATCACCGACTACATTAAGTCAAAGTTGCTAGATATGCAATTAGATGGCGGCACTAGTTCGACAGGTGGTGCTTTCGCTGGAAAAATAGGCAACCAGAAACGTCAAAGTCAAAGTCAGAATAGAAATGAAATGACATCCGCAGAAAGAACAAAGATGACATAATTTGTTTTAAATGCAAACAGCTAGGCCATTTCATGTCCAAATGTCCCCAACCCAATCATAACAAAGGTATTGATAAGCAAAAAAAAGTGCTTTCAATGTTGTTTTCCTCAGTACGAATTTCAACAACAATGATTGGTATTTAGACTCAGGTGCGAGTGTACACTTAACTTGCAGGCAGGATTGGCTATTGAACCAAAGAGAACCCACTGTAAAGGACAGGTGACAGGTGAAGAAAATCATTCAGTAGAAGTCATAAATGCTCAGTATGTTCCTGAACTAGCTACAAATTTGTTGTCAGTAAGTGAGCTTTTGAAAAAGGGTAATTCGGTGGAATTTGACAGTGAGAGCTGTAAAATCTTCAATACTGATGAAGTTCTAGTAGCTAAAGCCTTCTTAAATGATGGTGTGTATAAGATTGATACTTTCAAAAGGTGCTTATTGGCCGGACAGGCTGTTGCTACTGGTGAAACATGGCATAGGAGGCTATAGGTCATATAAACTCCAGTTATTTGAACAAAATGCGAGATGGTCTTGTGGATGGCATCAACTATGATGATCAGGTGAAAATCAAACTACAAAATTGCGAAGTCTGCTGTGAAGGAAAGCAAACACGTCAACCTTTCGGATAGTCAAGTACAAGAGCTACTGGTTTATTTGATGTAGTACACACAGATCTAGCAGGACCAATGGAGGTAACTTCCATAGGAGGTTCAAAGTACTATGTGGAGTTTCAAGATGACTCCAGTCGAATGTCATTTGTATATTTCTTAAAATCTGATATTTTTGGGAAATTCAAAGAATTCCAAACTTTAGTTGAGAACCAGGTTGGTAGGAAAATCAAAGTGCTAAGATCAGATAATGGGGGTGAGTACATTGGCGCAGAATTTGTGACTTATCTAAGAAAACAGGGTATAATTCATCATACCTCTAACCCTTATACGCCTGAACAAAATGGGCGTTCGGAGAGGTTAAATAGATCTTTGGTAGAGAAAGCTAGGTGTTTACTTTATGAAGCAGGTTTAGGAAAACGCTTCTGGGCTGAAGCCATTAACATAGCTTGCTACCTCAGAAACAGGTCTGCAGTCTTTAATATCCCAAAAACACCCTATGAAATGTTTTTTGACAAAAAACCAGATTTGAGTCATATACGAATTTTTGGTAGCACAGCCATGACTCACATTCCTAAAGAAAAGCGCAGAAAGAGGGAGAAAAAATCTGAAAAGCTAATTTTAGTTGGATTTTCTGAAACTACAAAGGACTATAGGCTCTACAATATGAAGACAGACCAGATATCTACAAGTAGAGATGTGCATATTACAGAAAAGGAAACAAACAGAGATAATGTACATTTCTATGTAGAAGAAAATCAAACTCAGGCTAATCCAGATGAAACAAACCATGATTCAAGCTCAGAATATTGCTCAGTGCACCTGGAGCAAAGTTCAGATGAGCTAGTATTCTCTGAAGATGAGTTCAGTGATGAAACTTATGTTCATGAAGATACAGAAAATGTGAGAAGATCTCAAAGATAGAGAAAAACTAAGAACTTTGAAGACTTTGTCACATATTTTACTTCAGTAGAGGGAGAAAATTCTGAGGGAAATCTAGCTTCAGTGGGAGATCCAAGATCAGTGGCAGAAGCTCTTGCAGGACCAAACAGAAATAAGTGGATAAGTGCCATGACAGATAAAATGAAGAGTTTTGATGAAAATCATGCATGAGATCTAGTGGACCTTCCAGAAGGTCAGTCACCAGTGAAGTGCAAGTGGGTTTTAAAAAAAAATTAGTAGTAATGGCATTGTAACTTATAGGGCTAGGTTGGTTGCTAAGGGTTTCAGCCAGAGACCAGGTATTGATTTCGATGAAACATTTTCTCCAGTTGTCAAACATTCAACTTTGAGATTACTTTTGGCATTGTCTGTCCAACTTGAATTGAATATGTACCATTTGGACGTTGTCACAGCATTCTTGAATGGAAAACTGGAGGAAAATGTGTTCATGGATATACCAGATGGTTTTGACACTAGAATCCGTAGCAACCAAAATAGAGTTTTGAAACTGAATAGGGCTGTTTATGGTTTAAAACAGTCTTCTCGTGTCTGGTATAAGGAGGTTGAGAATGTGTTGATCAATTTAAACTATAAAAGGAGTGATCATGAGCCTTGTATTTTCATTAAGCATGAAGACAGTCTTGTAACCATAATTGCCCTATATGTAGATGATTTCTTCATCTTTTCTAACTCTGAACAAGAATCCGTTTTTTTAAAGCAGCAGCTAGCTGCAAGATTTAAAATCAAGGATTTGGGCCAACTTCAGCAATGCTTAGGCATGAGAGTGAGAATGGATGAAGAAAAAAATAAGATTTATTTAGATCAAGAACAGTACATAAAAAGAGTATTAGAAAGGTTCAACATGAGCGAGTGTAAGCCTGTTGGCTGTTTTGATGAGACAGATACCAATGTCTGTATAGAAAAGATCTACCATATCAATAGTTATTAGGTAGTTTAATGTACTTGTCTGTATTAACAAGGCCGGACATTACCTTTGCAGTGAATTTTCTTAGCCAGTTTAATAACTGTTATAATGAATCACATTGGAAAGGAGCTAAGAGAATTCTAAGGTATCTGAAAGGTACCAAATCATTATCCTCAAAATATGAGAAGGATGATTCAGAATTAATGGGTTTTGTAGATTCTGATTTTGCAAGCAATGTGTGTGACAGAAGGTCGTTTACTGGTTTTGCTTTTAAATTAGCAGGGGGTGTTGTTTCATGGGGATGTAAAAAACAAACCACTGTGGCTTTGAGCAGTACCGAGGCCGAGTATATGGCTGTAACAGATGCTTCAAAAGAAGCTATTCATTTCAGAAATTTGTTGTCAGATTTATTAGGAATTTATAAGTGTATAACTATTTACAATTACAACCAAAGTGCTCAAAAGTTGGCTATGAACCCTGTAACACATAGACGTACGCTACCATTTTATAAGAGAAGCAATTTCAAATAAACTGGTAGATCTCAAGTATTTATCCACCAATGAAATGTTAGCAGATGTGTTGACCAAAGCACTTTGTTTGCCAAAACATTCAAAATTCAGTAGTGAATTAGGCTTAGGAAATTATATTACTCAGATAAGTGGGAGTGTTGAAATATTGTGCCTATATCTAAAAGTATTCAGAATCTATAAATGCAGCGCCATCTATTGGCATTTCTCAGATTCACTCTTTCAAGTACGTGTATCTCTTTCTAGAGAAATTAAGGCAGTCTTTTCACTGAGTTTCACAGGAGAGCTATTTGTGTCTTATTATTCCCGGTTTCTTCCCAAAAATCAACACAGATTTTGTTGAAAACAAAATCGACCGATGACATGCATCGAATCATCGAATCCTTCAAGAATGAACTCTACGAATCATATTATTCAATTTATATTTGACAAAATAGTTTCAATAACGCCAATTAATGTTTCAATTCCCGACATTTCCAGAGGAATGCATATCTAAAATCCTTCACTCTGACACTATATTGAGTGTCTTCAGATACTTTATATGTCTATAAACTATTATGTCACAATAAGCTCCCATACTTCCATATCTTGAAGTAAATGATATTATTGCATAAAATTATAGAATAAATTTCCACTACTCATACTACCTGCTCTTTCACACCATACCACGAAGGGGGATAATAAGAGGATTTAGGTATATATAGGAAACTACCTACCGTCGCGGTGGTGCTTTGTAATGAAGATAGATATAGTAGTAGTTGCTGATTTTATTTTCACCATTTTATCCGTGAAAGTTGATGAAATGATTTTTGTTATGCTCGGGGGGAGGAGGGGATAATTATAAATGAGTACCTCTTGGACTCCATTAGCAATCATTGTATTGATCAAGAGTTGCATATTGAATATATATAAGCATCGGTGGTTCAGTGGTAGAATGCTCGCCTGCCACGTGTGGCAACCTCATCTCGCCATAGTTAAAAGAAAATACCAAACGCCCGACGGAGACTGAGGTAACTGATATATTAATTCTTTCAACTGTGATCTCGCGCTAATTCACTCCGTCAAAAATCATGTATCATTCATCACTTTCTAGAATAGTCTTGTTTCAGTATTAGGGTTTTGACGTCACATCATCGCCTCGTTTTCAGAGGTCCGAAAAATCGGGGACTTCAATAATTTTTTATGAAACGTAGGGAGCTCACAGCAAGAAACGGTTTGCGGTGGTGAGCTAGTTTGGATGGTTTGGGTGAGTTCTATCGAATTATGAAATAATTTTTTTTTGTGATATAAGCGCATTGAACAAAACAATTTGAAATGGAAACTCGTGTTGATGAATTTGCAAAAAATAAAGCTATAGAAAGATACAAACTTCGTTACACCTCTGGATTATGTATGTATATCTGTATCGCGTTCTATCATCATTTTTTGTGTAGTTTTCGTTTGCCACAAATGGATATAGACATATGTTATGAGTACTAAAAAGTATACCTAGAGTTTTCTTCAAGAATTTCAACGATCAACTATGACAAAAGGGTGGTATTTTCAACTCAATCGTTATTTCGCACGACGGAGCCGAGAATACTTGGCGCGTCACTGCTCCTGAGAGATTCTTTTTAGACCTTATATGGAGACCGAGCGAATCATCAGAGTTGGGATTGAAAAAAATCAGATTTTTTTTCCCTGTGGTGGACAACCTTCATTTACCTGAATCGCCAGAAGAGATGCTGTGAATAGATTATCGCCGTGATACAACCTACCCTGAATAAAGTTGCCGCGAAATAGGGAAAACCTTAGGACGGATTGTATTCCGCAGAGATCTGTAATCCCGAATCTATTTCAATCAATCACATTTGTCAGGTATTCTCTGGAAAAATAAGAGAGGAGCTCGTCTACGTCGAATATCGAACATCAGACGACGATTGATTGGCTGACATTGATTGAAAATACAGCTCGTCAATAGATCAGGTGCGATTCCACCAATGTACAGGGTGGCCATACTAGCACACTTGATATGACAAGAATATCCAGATTCGAACATTGATCATATATCTAAATAGTTGGTACAATATTGTTGGCAATGTTTTTCACTGATATTCCTCAAATCTTCGGAAGACAACATTGTATTGTTCTCCGTAGCTATTAGCTATAGCAATTTCTATAGTCATATTTTCCTCTGGAGATTCAGGATGTAAGGTGGTCCCAGATAGGGTAGCTCCTCCTCTATAATGTATGCTCCTAGGTTTCTTACCCTTGAGTTCTTAAGGAGGACACATTCCATAAGTATGTGGATAGAGGTTTCCTCCTCTTCCCCACAGAACCTGCATTCGTCTTTTTATTTTTGAGCTGAGCTTCCTGTAAGATGTATTTTCATCTAGCAGTACCCTGTTAGGAATTCCGTTAGTATTCGTTTATTTTTACTGGATTACCGACAATTGGACGTGGTCAATTGGACGCACGAAAATTGGACGCGGATAATTGGACGCGGCGACAATTGGGCGCGGCGACAATTGGACGCGGCGACAATTGGACGCGGCGACAATTGGACGCGGCGACAATTGGACGCGACGAAAATTGGACGCGGCGACAATTGAGCGCATGCGGAAATAAAAATAATTTTATAATTCCAATGAAATTTATTGCATGGAATATGCAGGGCTCATATCTATAATATAACAAATACCTAACCTAACCTAACCTAACCTTGAAATGAACGCGTCAAAGTTGATTCACGACAAGTATGTATACGCCCAACCCTCATATTTGATTAAATAATCAGCGTTTTTGGTAGTAGGTAAAATATTGTACTATATTCGTATCGTAAATTCATATTACGATATGAGATAGGAAAATAATTGTCAAACGAGG
This sequence comes from Phaedon cochleariae, assembly GCA_918026855.4. Lineage (NCBI taxonomy): Eukaryota > Metazoa > Arthropoda > Insecta > Coleoptera > Chrysomelidae > Phaedon > Phaedon cochleariae. The sequence goes on along the minus strand of OU896715.1, from coordinate 26,229,356 downwards.
CCATAGGTATTTGTTATAATTATGGATATAAGCCAATCAGTATTTCATATTTTATACAATGAATTTCATTGGAATTATGAAATTATTTTTATTTACGCATGCGTCCAATTGTCGCCGCGTCGAATTATCGCCGCGTCGAATTGTCGCCGCGTCGAATTGTCGCCGCGTCGAATTGTCGCCGCGTCTAATTGACGCCGCGTCTAATTGTCGCCGCGTCCAATTGTCGCCGCGTCCAATTGACTGCGACCAATAGTCGTGCGTCCAATTTTCCACGTCCAATTGACGCGACACCATTTTTACTAAGGTCCACACATGCATTCGATCTTTTTTGGTTCTATGTACCCAGTAGTATCTTTGTCTATGTGAGACCATAAATATTCTTCTAGATGTCTGATGTCTGTTTAACTTCTTCTTTTCTAAATTGTTCTGATACAGTGCTGCTGCTGATCCCGTAGGAGGGTTCTGGCCCCACGAAGGAATTTTGAGCTCCTTTCCTAGCGAGTTTGTCAGCTACATCATATCCTTTTACTCCGAATGCCCGGGAGGTAAGAACCCATGGAAGCTTGTGCGTTTCGATATCTGTTTGAGTATCGGACCTGATAAAGATATCTCGACTGTTCTTCTAGATTGGACTGTACACATTTCCATATAGCATGAACTTCAGCCTGGAATATGCTTGGGAATTTGCCAAGACTTTCGAAATATTTGCTTCGAGTCCCATTCCATTCTTTTTTGGAGCCCAGTCTCGTGGATGAACATTACAAAACATTGATTTATTATCAATATTTCCATGATAACCATACTATCACTTTCGACTTCAATTCCATAGTGAGCTGGAAATCAATGCCAATATATCATTCATTGTATGATATTTCTCCTGTTGAGTTTGCATCAAGAATATATTATATACAGTGTGTCCCTGCTAAAAATTGTCATCTTGCTCATTTCCAGAGTCGTACAAAAAGTTGAATTACCCCCTAGGGAGAACCGCTATGAAGTAAAAACAACGGATTCAAAATTTTATAGACCATTAAATTGTTCAAAACTGCATGAGCGGAAAGTTCCATCAATATGTCTGTAAAATAAACTGAAAAAAAAAATTCAGACAACTTCATGGTCTGAGTAATATTCAAATTCGAAAACAGTTGCTTTCGTCCATTTCAAAACATCGATGTATTGAAACGGACAGTGAAGGTTTTGAAGAGGACAGTAGTGGTTTTGAAAATTATGTTCGCAATGAAGAACATTAATTGCTTCAAAAATAACATTTATTCGAACAGGAACTATCTTAGGAACAGTTATTACAATAAAAATGTCGAATACCCTGAAGGTCACAAGTTTCATGTGCCCATGAAGAGCATAAGGAACACTGTAACCAGTCTGTCTTGCTTCGCTGATATGCTTCCTTGCAACAAACACAGTTATCCTGTTCAATCGCAGTATTGTCGTCTGATGTCCACTTCAAAACAACAACAACGTTTATCCTCAAAATGACATTACGAAAATTAAATTGAGAAATATTTTACGAGATCTACCTCTACATTTATGTACTAGAGTAACTTAGTTTTAATCTCATCAATCTGATATTGAATTTCAACAGCCTACCTGTGACATAGTTCACTATTTTCACAAATAATTTACTTTTTCACCTGATAATAATAACATGCATGCTGTCGGCTCATAATCAACTGCGTCGGCGCGCAATTTCGGTCGGAGTGGGATCTGGGTACAGGGTTGCCATATGTGAATGTGAAATATGCGGTCATACACATAGCAACTACGACAACTGTCCGTTTCAAGACCCGTCCATTTCATAGCGGTTTCCCTACCCCATTATTTCCAATAGCACTACTTCAATACTTATTGTTATACATCATTTTGAAGGGAATTCAAAATCAAATATATCGGCCTGATACAATTAAGAAACGAAAAGGTGATGTGGAGGTTCTAATAAAACTATGTGTTATCAAGATATTTCCATTTTTCATTTGGAATTCTATTCTTAAAAATGGAGAATTGCAAAATGTATCTACAAGAATTTAATAGTGATGATCCTGATGGACAGTCGTACAGAGTTTTGTGAAAACGATGATGATCTATTGAAAGGTCAGCTCCATCTTTCAACCAGATAAAGCTCCTCCACATTTTATTGTACCTGCACGTCAATTTCCAGTTGAAAATTTACAGGAACACTGAGAGAAAACTTGAGTTATCATAATTGGAAATCTGATAACCGTTATTACGATATCTGCAATAAATAGGGGACAGATGTGTTCATGTGCTACCATAGATGAAGTGAATTTTCAGGTGACTTGTAGTTATGGCAGCTCATTCAATTTGAAAACTTGTATAAAAACACCGCTGCTGAATAACTACTACTTGTTCTAGTTTCTATGATAACACAGAATGTCGAATAGGAATTATTCCCATAGAATGTTGCAGTAACTCTCCACTCTACATTGGTTATTAGACTATCGACATAAAACAGCATGTTTTTATTACTGGCACAACCATCTTGAGGTAACGCAGTAATTCGTCTCATTTTATTATAGTTATCTGATATCTGCATGAAACCTGACATTTCGACATGCTATTGTAATGTATCTCATTTTCAACAGTTATCCCAATATTTTTCTACTCTAGTATATTCATCAAACAGTGGTAATAAGGTTATCAACATTATTCGATGGTATGCATTATGAAACCGTGCTTTGAATTACTGCAATGAAAATAAATATCCTATCCACACTATCACTTTTCATGCTCCAAAGTTATTGTTTTCAAAAAAACAAAAAAATACGTTTAGTCTCTGAATTGAAATATTGGGGTATCTGTGGAAGTTTTTTGACATAACTCATTGATTTGTTCGGAGAAATATCATCTATATGCATTACTGACGAATTTATTAAGAAATGAGAAGTTGAATACTTATATTTACCCTTCCTTCGGAGTTATGATGAGAATTGTCAATAAAACTTCCCTCACAGAAACCCAGATATTTTGATTCAGAATCTCATCGATCATTTTGTTTTTGAAATAAACCAATTTTGGGCCTTGAAAAGTGGGTATGGAGAATACTTTTTTCATTGCAATAATGCAATGCACGGTGTATTCCACAGATCGGTTCACAGCCAGCACTAAAACAAAACTTTGCTACATCACAGACATTCACCAACAAGACACGGCTCTTTCGATTCGGACGATCGAAACCATTGAACAATAATTGAACACGGGCACCCATGACCGAGAACAGAGAAATGAACGCGATCTGTATCTTTGTCAGCCACAATACTAATGAAACACTAGAGCGAACTGAGCCGAATTACGATTGTCGAATGATTTCCTAATAACCGTCATACATGTGAATTGCTAGAGTTATTCGTCAACGTACAATGCTAGAAACCCAAACAGCTATGATTATTGGGACAAACATTATCTGAATTCGCCAATGAGCATAATTCACAAAACGAGCTATGTCAATAAAAAATCTGAATAGACTGGAATTTCTAAAATTCTCATAATGTCATAACACACCTGCGTTATGATGGCAGCAAATGTCCATTCAAGGGTATTACAAATGATTTAAGAAATCGATTTTTATAATTACAGAATGGAGAGAATACTGTTGTAATAATAAAATGATCAGGAATAGGAGATTTCCTTATAAAGGTTATTACAATCAGAGCTGGTAGATATTTTTAATATCCAGTTTCTCTCAGTGAAGATGATCCTGATGGACAGTCGTACAGAGTTTTGTGGAAACAATGATAATATATTTAAAGGTCAGCTCCATCTACCAACCAGATAAAGCTCCTCCACATTTTATTGTACCTGCACGTCAATATTCAGATGAAAATTTCACAAGAAGATGGATTGAAAGATGAGTACCAATTAACTGGCCTGCTGGATATTCTGATCACGAATAGACTTCTCTTCATAGGGACATATGAAATCCAAAGTGTATAGCTACCCCATAACCCAATTCCCTTTATGATCCACGCAGAAGAATAATAGGGGTGTACTTACTAGTCAAATTTACGCCACTTAGCAATCATTCGTTATTATAAATCACCGCCATTATATTTTTTCAATTATTCAATTCGGCGACTTCGAAAATCGCCAGAAATTTGATATGACCAATCACAATAGTATTCACATTCACAAAAGACAATAGTGCGACCTAGTCCCTAATAATCATTTATTGAATCCTTATATACTTGCAAGATGCTTCAGTACCAATAAAAATATCCTAGTATTACTATAAGAATGATCGATATTTTATTTAATCCCAAATGATTTTGTGGCACGAGCAACAATGTAATGCCTAAGTTCCCATAAATACGAAATAAGAAGAAAAATACAAACTACATTGTGAACCTAACTTTCTGATGTTGATAATGGCTGTCACCTTCATCATCAAATCCCTGTTTCAACTTGTGAAGGTGCAAATATTCAAGGATAATCCTCATAATCTGAATCTTTATAGTTGTGTGTTCTGTTGTCTGTCATCTGCAGTAACTATTCGATCCAGAAAATAAATTCCTTATTCTGATTGAAATAACAATCACAAATATTCTTGCACTTGTCTATCAGATATGGAGAATTGATACGTGAGTCGGATCTTATACATATAATGGTCTTCTCTTAGTTTTCATCAAAACTTACACAATACATGATCGATTCTCACATGCATGCATTACACCGATATATTTGGGAATAAATTCTCTTTAAAATAATGCATCACGTCACGTCATCTAAAATTCTGGAGTATTGATGCTGATGAGTGGGTTGATAGCACAATGATGGCATGATATTTGGAGAAAGGACTGTTCCTTGAAATCGTCGGGTCTGAGCAATGTTGAATTTTTGTACGACTCCGGTGATAAGAGGGGTGGCAAATTTCAGATGGAACATACTATATAGTATATTTCCTAATGAAATTATATGAAATTGTCTAAATGACAATGAACAATAGTGATGAATGATTTATTCTGAAAAAGACGAAGATATAGTTGTGTGATTGTGAGCTATGAGAATTCGGATTGAAATTTTTAGACCTACGGAAAAATGCGTATGGTAGGCACAACTGCGCTGCATCGTTATGGGACATACTTTATTTATTTATTTATTTATTCATACAAACGGACCTATGGGCCTAATTACATGGATTACATAAATATAAAATAAATACCCATCTGAAATCGCTGATTAAACCTAACAATAATCAATTCAAGTAAGTATACAAGATAATATACCTAATCATTACAAATGAGGTTTCATAACAGAAAAGTAGAAGGGAAAAGGAAAAAAAGAGAGAAGAGAAATGTAGGGATTCTTTCCCAATATCAAACTGATATATAGAGAATGGCATTTAAGATTTCTCTGCGAAATGTAGTTTCAGGGAGCGACCAGCCAGTCGAAGCATGATTAAAAGAGGGGATTTAGATAACTTCCTATGAGGTACATTGAGCAAGCGTGAGGATCGAGTACGGGGCAATCAATCGTATTATTTATAATTTTATATGAGAATATCACACATATTAAGTTACGTCTCTGATCCAAAGATAGTATTTCAAAATGTGATCTGATCTCAGTTGTTCTAACTGTCAGGTAGTCAGGCCAGACGTGGTAGTCCTTGATCTGAGTAATTTATTCTGTACTTTTTCTATTTCTTTCAATGTAGTTGCAGTTGTACCTTTCCCCATCCAGATTATCGATGCAAATTCAATCTTCGGTCTTACTAAAGTATAGTACAATATTTCATCGGTATTGAAATTTTTTGATCCATAAGTTTGCCTTATAATATATCCTAGAACACGGTTTGCAGACTTGCGAAAATGTTCCAAATGATCGGAAAAAGAAAAAACGCTATTATAGTTTACACCGAGATCCCGCATCTCCTTTTTTCTTTCTAAAGTTTCTCCATTCATTTTATATTCAAAAACTACTGGATCTTTAGTTCTAGTTATCGTTATGATACCACATTTATTCAAGTTGAAATATAACCTATTTTTGTTGCTCCATTCTTGGTCATTTTGCAACTCAACACAGTCCCTTACCGTTTGTACTTTTTTGAAAACTTTCAGATCATCTGCAAAAAGTAAGCAATCAGAGTTCACAAGGACACTTGACAAGTCGTTGATAAATATTGTAAACAATAATGGTCCCAAATTGGAACCCTGCGGTACTCCAGAATTTGCCCCAAACTTACTTGATACAGTACCTGTCTGACAAAAAAATATCTATTTCTCAGATAATTTTTCATCAATTCCAATATATTCCTTGCCAGTCCATATTCACCTAACTTTTGTAGCAATATATCATGGTCCACTTTATCGAACGCCTTGCAAAAGTCCGTAAAAACAGTGTCCAACTGTAAATTTTGTTCAAAAGTCTCGTATACATTGTTACTAAACAAAACAAGATTTGTATTTATCGATTTGTTAGCCATGAAACCGTGTTGCTGCGGAGCTATATACTTTCTGATATACTGGTACAATTTGCTTTGGAAATTTTTTTCAAACAGCTTGACTGGAGCGCACATGATTGCAATAGGTCTATATTTCTCAATGTCCATTTTATTTTTTGATTTATGTATAGGAATACATATTGAAGTGTTCCAGAGTACAGAAAAATTATTAGACATTATAAGAAGATTGAAAATATGAAGAAGTGGCAACTTCAACCATTCACTGACACCCTTTAAAATATATGGAGGAACTTTTTTGGTTTGAGTCTTTATACTGCTTCATTATAGTCAGATTCATCTAATAGTTGAATCATGAATGTTTCATTGCAATAAGTTACTGAGTCCTCAACTTGAATATCATATATGAAGCCTGCTGCGAGCAGTACATACACTGAGGAGAAAAAATTGGCGAACGTTTCAGATACTTGTTCATCTTGCACTTCATTAACTTCGTAATAGTATTTATCGAGTAGACTGTTTTCCTTCCTATTTTTAACGTATGTCCAAACTCTTTAAATTTCCTTCTTATTTCATTATATTTGTTAAAATAGTAGTCTGATAACGACTTGAATTTAAGATAACGTTCCTTTTCATGCAGTAATTTTTACTACTACTAGTAGAAAATAATATAAACCGAGATAATTGGACGACTTACTCGGCATTCAGCAAGATCGCTGACCATGCCGACCGCATTATCTTCTAATAATTCATATTCGACTTGTTGTTCCTGATGCAACGGCTAATGCACAATATTGAAATCTTCATTATTTTGTGAAGGCTCACTCCTCAGCGATCGGGTTGCTTGATGATTAAACATCAGAGGAGGAATGGAAGCAGTGTTTCCAAAAAAAAACGCCAGTGATATCGAATTTGACGAGATGACAACAAACATGCGCCGCAGGCAAATATTTTTGTAAATCCAGTATGGGTTTCTGGTGGTTTCAATTTCAGTTTAGATCACTATTAGATATCATCAGATAGTGAAAGTCTAATTCCTGAGTAACCAAAAGTTATTTAATATTATACAGAGTGACCCATTTAAAAGCAAGCCACCTTCAAGGTGGCTTCTTCATGAATTTTTTATTCATGGAGCGATAACTACGATTTTTTTCTAAATATAGAGGGGGGAAAGGTGTATTCTGTAGCTGAGCGGCGTTTATGTTTTCAGAAAAACCAAGGCCTACTATATCACATTTAGAGGCTGAAAAATCCAAAATTCATATTAGCGATTTTTTTTAGAAAGAGTCCGCGTACACCACTGGGACCGGCGGTAGGTAGAAAATCATGATCGAAAAGAAAAAACAGAAAACGCACTCTTTTATCTAGTAGGCCTTGGTTTTTGAATAAAATGGGCACAGCTTAGCTCACTTTTGATCCGAATGGAACATGCTATGTTTTTTGCAACCTAAAGAATTAACTCAAATGAATATGTGAAGTAACCACCAACGCCATATGTATGCAATGCAACAGATAATCCGTGTGGTGAGAAGGTTCTACCTGCACTGACAAATCAGGTTCATTCAATTTTCATGGATGTTCGAATTGTAATTTCAATAAAAATACAACCACAGAGTGACATATTTGTGTATGAACCACGTATGAACCAGGTGCTCTGATAGCAAATACCGCGATAGTGCCATGTATAGGCAAAATACGTGAAGAATGTTAGGTTAGAATAGAATAGAATTATGATATAGCATATCAGCAATTATAATAGCGATTATACTCAACTGGTCGTGTCAGTAATAGAAACGTCGATTCAAGTATTTAAAATGACGACTTCTGTGTCGATAGCAAATGAAACGCTATTTTTTCTGATGCAACCGAAACAATCAACTCAAATAAATAAATATGTGAAGTAACCCCCAATGCCGTGCCTTAGGTCTGCAATGCAACAAATAATCCGTGTGGTGAGAATATTCTACCTGCATTAACATTAGGTTTATTCAATTTTCAAGGATGTTTGAATTGTAGTTTCAATATAAATACAACCACAGAGTGACATATTTGTGTATGGACCAGATGATCTAATGGCAAATACCGCGCCAGTGCCAGGTATAGGAACAAGAAGTGAAAAATGTATGGTTAGTGAGCATATCAACAATAATAAAAACGATTATTTATTTCCCTCCATACCCCACTATGTTTGGCTTGATAATCAAGTTCGAGACAAAAAACTATTGCTGGCCGTGATTATTCAAAAACAATAGTTATCCATCCCGAGAATAACGAATGAAATACATATCAAGCAAGTATGTGAATCGAGATGTGAATCTTCAAGGCTTTCCTGATCAAATCAAAAATACTCAACTATACCCTTGATTATATATACACTAGTGTGAATAATCACAGACTATACTGGGGTGCATTTATATCTTCAGCATGAGTGAGTATGAAATGCCAAATCTGTGTCAAAATTGGAAACAAATCAGGTATGAGCCCCAACCCAAATAACCAACCATAACAATGTTGTTTATTCTTGATAACCTCTAGTACTTCCTTTTTAGTTCTTAGGAGCTAAAGTTCAACTTCAGCTCCTTGGAACTAAAGTTCAACTTGAGCTCCGAGGAACTAAAGTTCAACTCTAACTCCTAGGAACTAAATGTGTTGCCTAGCAACATGCCTATTTTTGTGTCAGTAATATAAACGTCAATTCAAGAGTTAATTTTGGTATCAAAATAGACGACTTTTGTGTCGGTTGCAGGAAAACGTATATTTTAATACTCTGCTGCATTTTATTATTTTCCTAATATATAATTATATAGAATTGCCCGAAATATTAATATAATAGTATCATCTATAGCAGTTCTTGATTTATTACTATGATAACATGATTCTCTCCACTGATATATAATAAAGTAGCCATTAGCATAATATAATAGTATATTTTATCAGTCTTATTGAGAGAATTCTACTCTGATCTGGAGTGAATTCTCGCCCATTGCGTATGCATTTTTTCACCTGTCCAAAATAGTATTCCAGAGTGCTAAAAATTCTTAGCAATATTCACTATTCTCAACGCTGTTTTCTGTATAGAATATAATTCGAAGGAACTTGTTCGCTATTAGACGCCACGAGTGGTTTTTACGACGTCACGAGCGCAAAAACATCGACAAAAGAGGCGACGTTCTCCTCTTTTCCAGCCCATAACCAAACACAGCTTGATTGCGAGAACTTTTGATTGTTTGGAATGGACGAATTTGAGGTTCAACACAGCATTCAACTTTCTCCGAATTTCGTCTGATACTGGGTGAATCTAAGACTCTGAAATAGTCGATTTGCAAGTATCAATTTCTCTTTTTCGTTCATCCCATGAACCTAAAGTAGGCGTTTGCTTCCATATTTCGGGAATCAAAGCTGTCAATTTACTTAAATGAGGAAAAAATAACCTCAAATTCATTCGGCCGATTTGACTCAACCACCAACTTACAGTCTAATCTAGACCGCCAACTCTATAGGAGAAAGTTAAGCCACTTCAGAGATCGAAGTGGTAAAACTGATTAATGCGCATTGAGGATCTGTTATGTTACACCCATGAATCCGAGGAAAAAGGTCGGGTGGGGTCTACTATAGAAGGTTGAGAAACCATACATAAAGTAGTGAGAAACGAACGAAATATGTCGTATTTTTATACATTATTTCAAAAAACGAAAAATTCGCATGTGGCTCCAATGTCTTGGATTTGCCTGGAAGCATCAGACAGCAGCCTGCTGGCGTAAAATGGTCTGAACATAATTATCCCTCCTGAATGGCTACAGTACAGTTCAATGGTCTCCTGATAGCCTCAAACCATCCATTCCTGTTATTCTAAGGAATTGTAGAATCATTATTGCATGAGATGAAAAGAAACATCATTAGTATTATTAATCGTGAAATTGTTATTCCAATGAACAAAGCACTTCATATTTCCTTTAGGATTGACGAAGATAAAACGAAAAAATAAATATCACCACTCAATTTTGATTATTATTATTTTCATTAGGCCGACCACTGATGACAAAAATGCAAAAACAAAACACTTGAGCCGACGCTATCCACCTTGCTGCCGCCTATGAACAATATGGATGATAGGTTGATTTCGATACCACGTCAAAGTCATGAACGGCAGCTTAGAGGTTCCTGCGTATTGAGCAGAAGTGTTCAGGCGGGCGAGTGACGTGACCCTACAATTTCGGGTTGCTGCGATATGACTACTAGCAGTCTAGTTAGAGTAATAAGTCGGTGGACTCAACATGTCGATCTGAATACTATTAGTGCGAGCACCACATGAGTTCTACACTGGTCCATCGGATATTATCCTTTGACGAGGGTGTAATATCCTCGGATATATTGACGATCTGCCACTCACTTAGATCAGTTTGAATCGCAGCACGTTCGGATTTTCTCAAAAAAGGGACATTTCCCCTTTATTTGCTTTTTGTTTCAACTCGTTATCACATGACGGAAGTATGTCTGGAATAATGGCAGCAAATAAATCGCTGTGCTGTGGATATACGACACAGATTGAGAGTTAGCACAGGTTAGTATTTGATCGCAGAATTGAGTGCAAATTACCGCCATTTTTCTATCATTTTGCTCAGGATAATGACTAGCACTGCAAAGGTGCCGTAAGATGAAATACAATGTTTTACATGACTTTGGAAGATATTTAGATATTTCGTTATTAGACAGTCCAAATTTGCAGCAGGCTCTCCTCCTACTGAAACTCACAGAATGCTCTTTAGTTTTATTGAGAGTCACGTTTCCACACTAGTGCGGAGAAAACTTTCAACACTCAAGTGAGTGCAAAAAAGAGGAATTTGGGTGTTTTCCGCACCGTAGAAAAAAAAAGTCTATACAGTGACTTTTCCGCACTTTTTAGGTAAACTATTATATATTCCATTTTCATGTGGAAACTGAAACGTTTTGGAAACGTTCAATGATAGGTAAAAACTCTTATTATATATTACATTTTTCATACAGAGTATCTCTGACTGATGACGATCGATATTCTCTCTATATACAGGTTCTCCAATGGCAAAATTTCAATGGCCGGTTCACATTCTGGGACAAATCATCTGATTTATCCATACCACAGGTATATTGGAATTGTTATAATTTTTTTTCCTGTGACGGGAAAAAAGTTTGGCATTTCATCTCTGTTGGCAGGTTATGAAATGTCACTTTTCATAAATGACTTTTTTCTCGTGGGAAAAAAGTGAGTACTTTTCTACTTTATACACTGTTGATGGCTTTTGTTGTGCTATAGTTCCGAAAAATGAGTGAATAATACCGTCTCCGAGAAAGAACTGCAAGTCCTTTTATCTTCCATTCGACTTCGCGGTTACGTATATCACTAAACAACCACTAAATTCGCAATTTTTCGAAATCAAATCACAGAATCAGATTGACAGAAGTGACATCAGATATTTGATTACTTCAAAAGAATGATAAAGATGCCTACAACGCAGGTGTCCCTACTGTTAAAAACTTAAAATTTCACGTCGATAATTTTCAGATTTCAAAATAATGTAATATCTTCTCAATATTGATTCGTCTTTTCTTCTGTCACAAAAAAAAATAGTGTATTATACACGGGAAAAATATTAGATTTCACCACACAGCCTGGAGCTAAAATCTACTACTTTTTTGTCTTGTATAATAAATAACTATATTTATAGCAACGAGAGGAGAAAATTAAGTAATTGATAGATTAGTCTGCAAACTCACTGATTCATGTGCGAAAAAATCGAGGAACAATAGGCGAGAACACAATAGCACGAATTCAGTTCAAATGTACATAATAAATAAATATAACATTGAAATAATGTGTACCAGTAGTTTTTCCAACAATAAATGCTGTCATTATCCAAAGAACGCGTTTGCAAAACCATACAAATTTGTGGACTATTCAAAAAACCAATAATGGCGGATACGTGATGACGTAACAAGTATTGGCGTGCATTTGGCAACGCTGTACTGTACCTTCAAAATATTCTACATATTTCCTAACCTAAGAAACCGAACTCCTAAACATCAAAACATTAGAGTTTTTCTTTGATTTTTCATTTGCTTAATATTTTCTTGTGTAATCAAAATATTCAAATCATTGTGACTATTATTGTGACATAGTCTGATGGTTCATGTTTATTGATTGGAGATATGAAGCCAGTATTCGGAAAAGCAATCACAATCTTCCAGTAGTTGATTCAACTATGGTTTTTGAATTCTGCAAGTAAAAAAAACTGGCATGAGCTGTTTCATAAAGGTGAAGATTAGTCCAGAACATAAAGTTCGTCCTAAACCATAAAGGGTTGAGGCTGAGGTTCATGAAGCTGAAGAAACTGTAGTCTGGATTGTGCAGTTTCAAAAGGTAAAAGGTACATAAATTCTTGACTTTTTTATAAACTATATTCTTTCATATTCTTAGGTAGATGTAAACACAGTGTGGCTTTCTTATTATGGTTACATGGAAGATCAGAAGAACCCTCTGTACCTTCTATGGAGTGTTCCTGAAAAGTGTCCAACTCAGTGTCCAAACTACCAAATTTTTGAGCTTCCTATCAACATTCATGCCACTTGTAGAATTAGCACCAAAACAAGTTCCTACCCTCCCAGTGGTTCCATCAAAATTTCTTGAAGTAGTTTTTCAAGTAGATGGAAAACATGGATGCCAAGGATAACTGTTTTTGAAAGAGTTTGATTCTGATTCATAAGCTAATTATTTTGTCCAGAAAACATTCATCCAATTTGTCTCCTAGGGGATTCCAAGACTTCATTCATCAGAATATCAGTGACAGTGATTGTGAATTGGTGCAAGATATAAAAGTGAATCAAAACGAATCATCATTATCAGCATGGTTTGAAGTTTGCTATGGAAGAATTACTGCTTCAAAGTGCACAAAGTGCAAGACATTTGAAGGTACATTATATGAGCAGGAGAATTTTGAGAATAATGGTAGTTTTCAGTTACTTGAAGTGTGATATGACCCTATATTCCTTTAGAAAATTATAAAAGATGCTGAAAATTTGTGGCAAACTGTTAATTCCACCCATTTAATAAAATTATAAAATAACAGTACTACAGTAGTTTTTTTCTTCTCTTATTTCAAAATTGGACTTATTTAGAGCTCACCAGTGTCTTATAAATAACATATTTCATCATACACAACATCGAAATCCCTTCTCATATTGATCATACACTATATCTTCACAAACTGGAGATGGTAGGTATATGAAATTCATGTTTACTTCTTGTGGAACAACCTAGTTCATTCATATTTTATTGTCAGTGGAATATTGGTAAGAAAGATGAATACCTATCATAACACCAAAAAATTAATGAAAGTAGTAAGAAAAAAATCCAGTAAGTATAAACCAAGAGAGCACTGGCATATCTAGAAATGATGGAAGATGCAACATCAATTCTCAATGCAAAAAACAAAATCATACAAGCCAAAATTACTAGATAGGTATTGTCACTATTTCATGTAGGGAAAATTTGTCAAAAATGTAAAGGAATAGGTAGTACACAAAAATTATCAAAATGAAGCAAGAATGCTCAAGAATGTTGGTTGAAAGTTTCATTTATTGTCCACTTTATGCAGTAGATATAATTAGAACAGTTAAATATTAATAGATATATTTCATTTCTAGAATGAATATAGATGTAGAACATGGAAATATTATATCAATATCTTGTCCAGATCATCACAAAGTTTTCAAGAAAACAAATAAACTTAATCATGATGGTAAAAATCACAAACATATTTGTATATCAATCAGCAACAGTCCTGAGTCATTTTATCACAATATGTTATGGGACTGTCAATTTGGTTCTGGTTCATAGTATTCGATGTCAGTCTCTTCCATGACAGGTTACTTTTTAGGTTCTTCAAGAAAACTTTCTTCAACTGAAACACTCACTGGTACTTCCAAGAATTTTCCTCAAGGAGAGTCAATATGATTTGAGGAAAGTTCCATTTTATCTCATCTCCCAAATTCTCAAGGGATTATTGAGATCTCCTTTTCCGTGCTGAAGATGAAAGTTAGGATTTTGATGGGTGTTTTCTCAGTTTTGGACGTTTAATGAATATGGAATCACATCTTCAGGCATATAAACTCTAGATCCAATGAGTTTTAATTCCACCCAGTTCAACATGTCATATTCAAGCTAGAACAAAATGAGTATGATCAATCCATATTGAAGAAAAAATTCTACTCACATCAAAACGATCCTCACAGCAAAATATATCATTTGATTCCAGGTATGGTTTATCCATATACTTTGTTCAGTGTTGATTAAGCAGGATGGAACCAAGTTTGTGGCATTTCCTTACAGCCACTGCCATCCCAGGAATGTGAATAAACGTTGATGAGAAAAAATAAATAATTCGATGGCACGAATAAAAATAATATTGGCCGACAAAAATAAATAAACAATAAAATAAAATAACAACTGACAGTAGTGACAGATGAACGAATTGTCAACTGTCCACACAGTCAACAGTCCAGCAGTGGGACTCTGTAACTCAAAGCGAAAGCGAAAGCATGCGTAATCGACTGCTTTTGCCGTTTCGGTACTCTGTATCAATATTCGGATGAGGTCGGAGACGCCGAACGTGAGTTCGTAAGCGAAGCAGAAGCGAAGGATTTTGGTTGCCGCTTTCTCATCGCTTTCTGCGATTCTCAACGATTGAGGTTATAGGTATTGGTTTTTGTTGTTGTTTCTAGTTCGAACTTTGTGTTGATTTGAGAAAAATAATAGATTAATAAATGAGGAAGGAACCCAAAGATGGATAACAAAGCGAGCAAAAACACAACTCAATCAGTGGGACAGATTCCTCAGTTTTACGAAGAAAATCTTAAAGATATTCCAGAGAGATGGAAGTTCCCTTTGGTAGGATTAAGGTAGGGGATGAAAGAACGTGAGACGTGAGATAAAAAATATGATAGACAGTGTGATGAAAACATACAGCTCATTTGGTAGTTGAAAAATAAACTGAAAACTGTCATTAGTGCTGTTGAATAGGGTCTGGAATAATTCATATTCATTGGAATTATCCTTCTCTTTTAGATTCCTGATACATCAAAACAGGCAGATAAAATAAGTAGCTTCTCCAGAAGAAATGTGCCATTACTGAATGTTGTCTCACTGAATCCTTGTTAAGAAAAATATGTCTTTGGTGTGAGTCCATTGAAGAAGACAATAATAGGTAATTAAAGAATCCTACTAATATAATATGCCGATACCTACAACAGTGAAACATAACAGAAAGCCTGGAACGTTCAAATTTGAAAAATTTGCATAATAAGTGCATTGGAAGGGAAAATGATTTGGATAGCAAAAACCTTGGAGACACCCAAGAAGAACTGTGTAATATTACTGTGTACCAATAAGGGAGAATCAAGAGTAAATTCCATGAAACAGGATTAACTGAACATTATTTACTATGTTGAACAAGAACAAGAAGGGATTCTACTTTCACTACATTAATAATTCCATCCAAGATTCTAAAGTGAACTGTAAGAAAAAGTGCATCTGTATAAATGCACTGTCAACATATAGCTGCCTTGCAGAAGGCAATTCAAGGAATTATATGTGCTTACCATCTTGTTTAATTTGCGACATAGAGAAGCAAGTTCTGATAGGTATTACATTATAGTATGTAAATATTAATATACTGAGTGTTAGATTATAGAATGATAAGCCCATTATAAATATAAACAGTTACATATCTTACAATATTATTGTTATTCTCAGATCATTTGCTTTTACTAGTTGCATATGAATAGAAAGCTATACCTGAGATATACCTAGTGAGAATATAAATACCCAATTTTTATATGAACAAAGTAGGTACATATTTTCCAATGAGCTGCTCTGTGCAGAATAAGTTCTTGTTTGGCTGATCACTATTTTTGTTGGCCTTGATGTCAATATCTGTTTGTAGTCAATACATTCATTCCAATTCATAGAAATAAATCATCTTCATATGTGTTTTTGATATTTTATTGAATATATTTTCTCTCGAAAACTTCTCCAAGTGCTTTATTTCTGATTGAAAACAAAAATTAACAATTCAATAATTCGTAAATTCCGCTTTTTTGATCCAATGGGATGTTTCCTTTGAATAAATGGGATCCGCAACACTGTTGCCAAATTGAACTCCACCAACTCCGTTCTATTTCGTATGAAATCGTATGACGATAGCGAAAGCATAACGAACTACATATAGAGTACCGGAAAGCGAAGTCGTATACTTCGCTTCGTTTCGCTTTCGCTATGCGATACAAGTTACAGAGTCCCACTGCTGAAGATATCAAGCGACGTTGCCGGATCACCGTCTAATACTTGTCACGTCACATTAACGCGCGATATTCCAGCTCGTTTGAACGGGATCAATACTTTGCAAATTTTTTGTGGAAAAACTACTTCGAATAAAAATCTGAAAAAAATACCTGAGACTTTTATCGGCCATGGTATTTTTTCCAGAAATTCGTGTTCTCGCCTATTGAGAGACCACGCAGTCATCTCTGATAGCTTTGGAGCCAGCGACATTTTTTTATGTCTTATTTGATGAAACATGTTTCATTTTTTCACCTGTTGTAATAATATAGGTAATCGTAGGTAATACAAGTGTATTGACGGTTATCGAAATACAAATCCCTTCCATATTGAGAAACAAATTAGGTTGTCTGAAAGCAACTGTGGATAGAGGTCGAGTTTAGGTTAGTGATGACACTTGACTAGGACTCTAGAGGTTAGGTTGGTGTTGTTAAAATGATGTTTCTTCAAAATGCGATCATGACAATGCTAAAAGTGGAATAAAATGTCAAATAAATACAAAAAGCTCGAAATCATTTCCACACATTGTTCATAAAATTAGCAATAATGGTAAGTTTCGGGAGAAAAACAACTACTTTCCAGAAAAGCGAACTACATCCTCCCGAAATCTATGCATCGGTTCGTATAAACGAATACTGATACAAGCTATTCTTTCCTGAAAGCCTATTGATTTCGATTTAGCCAGGCTACGCTGAACATCTACAGACCGGTTTCGTAGTTGAAAGTACGCCATCAGTCGCGCAACCAACCACTCCCGTATGGGATTTTTTGTTTTCGAGTGGTTCGTTGTTCCGATGGTGCGACGACAGGAGTTGATTTTATGTCTAGAAAACGTTAATTTGACACGAAAATAATGAAGTTATTCCTTATAAAATGTGTCAGAAAAAAGTAGCTGCATCTCTAACTATGATGTGATAAATACTTGGGTAATATACTTCCATACCAATCCTTCTTTTGACACCCAAGACGTATACGAACGAATGGCTGTGAACTATCCGGGAAAAATCTCCATCGAAGATCTTTACATGACAATGCGTACAATATTTAACCGACGTCAGTCTTGACATTCACGTGTGTGTACATCGGCTGTAAATCTCTTCTCATTAAAAAAGTCCTCGAGACAACTAATTTATCTGGCCTAATTTATTTGATGTTTATGATAATTCCCCGCGTGATGTCCGGCCAGCGATGCTACCGTACCACTCACATTTCATGCTTACTTGTCATTTTTTATGGGGTTGCAGCGCACTACACAAAATACCCATCTCCATCAAATAAATAGTGTATCAACAAACCTGGTTATTTTACATATACGCATAAATACATCAGTGGGCTTTTAATAAGATATGAGCGAGAATTCCGCGTCCGATGCGATTAAGACGACGTTAAAAATATTGTTATTACGAGGATGTCCATGTAACGTATCGCTGGATCAAGAATCTGTTTCATTCGTGGGCTCAGTGAAATCGAATGATAAACAAGGATATATATGCAGTGTTGACTTTTTGATGTGATGAATGTACGACCGAGAAAGTTTTGCACCACCTACATGGACAGAAATGAGGAAACATATTTTATTGTGAAGAAATTACACTTTTGTCCTCAATTAATCGGTCGGTGCTTCATGGAGATCGATATTTATCAAAGGAACTTCACATACATTGAGTTTTCACAGATATGTATCGCGTACACATGACCTCATGAAACATAGAACGTGTGACATGATATGTAAGGTTAATGAAACATGTAGGTACCTTGACATTTCTTGGTCTCCTGATATGGAATGCATGTGTTAGAATCGTATTTTGTAACAGCACTGTTCAATCACCAAAAAATAATCTAAACATGAATATTCTCTTGGTGAAACATAGTAAGTAACAGAAACGAATTCTGAAATATTCAAGATATATCAACAATATTTATTCAACATGTGTTATCCCAAATTGTTGATTTTGGCAGTCTTTCGATTTCCATGACAGCCAGAGAGGAACTGATCTAGGGGTCTAGAGCTAGACTTTCCAAACGGGAAAACATTTTTACAGATACTTTTTGACGTAGAATCAGATACATCTGACAACAAATGTATCGCACATCGCACATCAATTGTTCAATATCATAGCCAACTTTGTTACTTCAAATAGAAGCTATAGTTGGCTTTAATTTCAGAAAATCGAAAAAAAAAATAGGTTTAATTCAAATTTGTCAAGATACGACTAGTAATTCTTGCTTTCGATATAACATATTTCGCATTGAATTCGGCAGTCTGGTGGCCTTAGTTAGCCATGGAAAGCAACTGTGATCTGTTGTAGTTTTCTCAACAAAACTAAAATAAAATACACGAAATATAGAACATTCAGAATTCTTGACAAAATAAACAATGCCCACATACTAGCTATATACATATGAGAAGGTATCAAGATTGAACGAATATTGGAGGAACTGTTTCAAGCAAACTAGAAAAAGGTTATTGATGGACATCGAAGTCTATTAACTTCTATAAGGTTACCTCATAGTATAGCATTAGGGTGCGGGGGTGCGCGGAGGGGCGTGACGTCACTGTTTCCCCGCCGTGTGATTGTAGATTTCGTTTTGTGTCACTGTCAAATGGATTGAAATAATTTTTGAATTCTAATTCGAAAGAATCGCGAATTTTAGACTTCAGTTGAAAACATGGTGACAAGAAGACTGAAGATATCTTTGAAAGAGGGTGAGGCTTTGTATAATAATATGGTGTAGTATTATTCAAGGCTGGTCACATCATGATATTAAAACAAACAAATGTTATGAAATGCATGTGTTTACAATCATCTGCTCTTGGGCAGCCTCCACATGAGATTCAAATAATTCCAAAGGAAAATGATGAGCTGTGGCAATGTGAATATCCCTGTGGAGCAGGCATGTCACGGTTTTGTAAACACATTTTAAAGGGACTTATATTGACAGGTAGGAAGGTGCACTTTTGATCTATCACACACAGGTGAAAAACACATACAATTTCAGGAAGGAAGACTTGGAATATGTGAAGCTGCATATATAACACACAGAAGTGGTGAAAATAAAAAAAGAGAGATCAATCAAATATCTATATTATACAGCAAAACCATTTCAATTGTTCTGCTACTCACTTATTGATAGTAGGAAAGTGACCCCCTAAAATCATTCTCCTTTGATATAATTCAACAACAACAGGGTATATCAGTCTCTTTTGTTTTTTGTTTGGATGCCAATGAACTCAATGTAAACAATTATTGCATGGTACTCAGGAACATGAAAACTGTATATACTTACATCAATTTTGAATTATTTTGGGCTAGACTTGCTACTTCATTTTTACGTATTTTATGTAGCAAGGAGTCTTGTTAAAAAAGGCAATCAACTTCTTGTTTCCAAAGAATTTTTCAAATGAATTTGTTCAGCATGGAGCTGAATATGAATCCAAAGCTCTTTCAGGATGTTCATTGAAAATAATATTGAATTTCAAATCATGCAAACAAATTTGTGTCCCATTATTTTCCATGGTAAGAATTTTCTCCCTATGACATTTTTTCAAGAAGGAAGACCATGGAAATGATTGAAATGAGTGTCCTTACTGAGGTCCTTGAATGGAGGTCTGTTAAATGATGTGTATAACATTCAGCTCCAATGATTTTACCAAATTTTCAGGTAGAAAAAATGATTCAGAACATTTTGTGGAACAATGCCATTTCTTGATAGGACACACTTATTATGGATGAATTCGGTTGGGAATAATGGCCCTATAAAATGTCCCTAATGAACTTGAGAGAAACTAATTTTCTTGTATAATTCTTCTTTCTCCAAAACTTACATGGAAATTAATCTTATAAGGAAGATATCTTGAAGATATTTCCATTATGCTGCACTCTTATTGCATTAATAAAATGGAATGAATTGTGGTAATGACTTCTTCATTGATTCATTTTCTCATCATTTCATTTTCAAACAATAATATTTTCCTAATTGACACTGAAATAAAACCATTGAGTTAAAATCATTCAATTTATCCAGTAGGAAATCCTCTTTAGTTAATTGTTTCTTCTTTCTCAGAAATGATGGCCATATCGATCAATTTAAAGAATTTTTCTTCACATCCCTTGTCAGCATGCCCTCATCCACCATGATTCCATCATTAGGTTCAGACTTCCCAATAACATCGTCTTTTTTTTTAATTGACTCGGCCGTTACTTGATGGAAATCCATGACAAATGTAAAAACTGCAAAAAACGATAATATTTCCACAAAATTCTCAAACACACGACATGATTTGCTAACACAGTAGCTTCGTCAGGTCATTGTACCAGTATATCTATCACCTGACGAAGCTACTGTGTTAGCGAAACATGTCGTGTGTTTGAGAATTCTGTGAAAATCTTATCGTTTGTGAAGTTATTGACATTTTCATTATCAAAAATTGCTTGATCAGTAGCTCAACCTCCATATCCTCAAATGCCAACAGAAATCAGACCTAATGGAGTGATATTGCAATGATAATTTGATTGTGTGTTTTTGTGATGTGTCTGTACAATAGGAGCACTGAGGACCTGAACTATCTAGATTTCTGTTTTCACAGTCTTCTGTACTTGCTGCATGTTTTGGACAGTGAACTATCTCGTAAATACAAAAAAATATTGAAAAACTTCAAAATTTATCAAAATTCACTGGATTGCACGATGCTAAATTGGTTTGTTTTGTTTATCACCTCCGCCATTTTCATTTTGCCGCTCGACAAAAGACGACTGGGGAACAGTGACGTCAGGCCAGAACATTATGAGGCAACCTTATGAGTTAAATAGCCTTGATTGGACATAGCCCTCAGGAAGAGTTGAAAGAGGACAAGTGTCTCGGGCTTTTGGCCCTCATCAGTATGGTGACAGAAGAGCAAAAGATAGGCAACACTTGGTGGAAGACGAAACACAAAAAAATCAACGGAGTCAACAAACAGGAGTCAACCGCACAATTCACGCTAGCCAAGGTCATCATCTGATGTTTCGATGACATAAAAACTACGAGAAAACATGTCTACTTTTCAATTCATTCCAGAAATAAGGAATGTTTTCTCGTAGTTTTGATGTCATCACAACGTCAGATGATGACCTTGGCCATCGCCAATTGTGGTTACGGTCAGAAAACCCTGCATTTTCAGGGCTACAACTAAGGTCACCACGGAGGCAGCTATACCTGCGTGACATCCGAATCCAGAAGTAGAATTAATATGAAAGAATATTATTGAGGGTACTGTTTTAAGCAATCTTGAAAAATATAGTCATCAGGAAGGGTCAACCGCAGACACTGTACTGATAAGGGCCAAAAGCCCGAAACACGTGTCTGCGGTTAACTCTTCCTGAGGTCTATGTGTGATAATCTTTCTTTGGTTTGCTCAAAACAGTTCCTTCCATCTTAATTCCACTCCTGGATTCGGATGTCACGCAGGTAGCTATAGCTGCCTCCGTGGTGACGTTAATTGTATAGCTCTGAAAATGCAGGGTCCTCTTACGGAACCACAATTGCGGCTGGCTCCTGTTTGTTGACATCGTCGATTTGTTTTTTCGTCTTCCACTAAGTGTTGCCTATCTTTTGCACTTCTTCCACCGTACTGATGAGGGCCAAAAGCTCGAAACACGTGTCTGCGGCTAACTATTCCTGGGGGCTATGTTCAATAATCATTTTCTAGTTTGTATAAGTAGGTAGAAATGTGGAATGCGAACACTCCTGAAGTCTGAGGCACCTAGGTAATCAGGTATCTCAGGACGAGGAATCTCAATGGGGAAGAAGCTGAATACGATATCATCACATGATACAATGACCTATACGGTGTCTCAGGTTTGACTCGTCTAACTTCGTCAATCAATAGCAAAAATTTAAATATTTTATCCGTTTTTTTTATTTTGTTGTGGAGAAACATGTTTTCGGTTTGAAATTTGGTGACCACTTGTCAATCAGCAATATGAATAGTTCTCATCAATACTGGAGTCTAAGCTACACTGGGTGTTTTTTTTGTCATGTCCCTGATATGGAACCCTACAGATTTTTGCCAGTGGGATGAAAAATGATGTATTCACCTTATTGCTAGCTGCGCTTCATTCGTTTTGATATCTTCCTAAGTTCCCTTGTTATTTGAATTAATGTTGAACCTATTCATACCACTTTTTCGACCTGAATGTTCATCTCACATCAAATTATCATCTGAATTGAATATTAAATGGATCATGGACACGAACAATTCATTTCAGAATTTCATACCTAGTAACCACTACAATTTTTATTGATCATTTTCAATACTCAACAATGTCCAAAGCACACCATGATAACATTGTTCAAAGATACCAATGATGCCGAGGATGCGCCTGATATGATTTGCTCAATAATAATGTTGTTGACAATAAAATATTTCAGCGATCACTACGATGCTAGATCATTTATTCAGTCCCTATATAAAACATTATTGGAGTATAGTTATAGTATAAGTAAAATATATTGGACGACCATAGACGTAATGGACACTCCCACCACCGACATTCGTACAGATAGAGAACGGTCCAAACGGAAACTGTTCCTCAATGTCGAATCCTTGATCCACACAGTACACGAGCCTATCTGTTTCCTTGGGTGTATTTACGAGTGGAGCACAACATTTTTATGGGAAAGAAGCGGATGAACGATGGCCCGGCGATAAATACCATAACTTCGTTTGTGTCGGGTGGCTTTCGGCAGTTTGGGGGCAGCCAGCATGAATGTGGACCGAGTCTCGAATTGCTGCGTCTAAAAGGCCCTTAAATCATGGTCCTAATGGCGCTATGAATCTGGATGTCCGCACTGATCAAATTAAATCCTCAGAACTGGCCGGCGATCCGTTACTTCTTCCTCTTCTCTCCCGCGACGTTTGACCGGCCACAGCCATGGCGGAACTCAGCCTCAACTATCCGCTAAGTGATTTACTATCGACGGCAGCCGAGCGTGAGACGATTTCTTGTTCTGTGTCGTGTAAGTACACAGTCTTGGTGTCGCCTTCGAGGCTGACGCTTCTACTTCATCCATTTCTTTGGTAATTAACGATGGCGAATCATCAAGGGAAGTGATATCAGGCGGAAGTTATAGAATGTGGTTTAATATTTCACAATTTGTGAGTCTGTCTGCTATCGGTAGGTAGTTGATTGTTAAACCCCTAGTCCTCTGATCACCGACACTGACTTGTACGTTCTTATATTGCTACTCAACTATCTGCAGCAACTGGAAGATGATTTACCACCTGATCTATGCTTTTTTTATCGTCTCTATACCGCACGCTCTCTCAGAATTTCCACTTCTTCTCAGAAAACTGTGAACTTACAACGAAGACAGGTCAACGCGGTCCGTGGAGATCTTGCTGGAATCACAGCTTGATGGGAAACCAACAACCTCGTTGAATTGAATACCATCAAAACTCAAGTCTGTGTTTTCTCTAGGCTCTGGTATATCGAAGTCTGGTATACCACAAAGCCAACCAAACACTCGGATTTTCATTCCGTGCAAAAAGATACTGTACACCCCCAACAGCTCTTTATTACTTACAAAGCACAGATACGGGCCTGTCTTAGGATGATATTCAAGGCTTCAAGCACACTAAACGGACGCTAATGCTCATAGATTCTACAAACACTAACTAAATCATTGGACACCAAGATTACCGTAGAGGAGTCGGTGACCTTCTCTTTTCTATGGATACTCCCACAAAAAATGTTCTTCAGAGATCTCTGCTATAATCCCGTTACAAGCAATACCAGTCAGACGTACTCGACAAGCCCAGTCAGTACTTTCATTTGCGCTCCAAGCGATAAAAAACACTTTCAGATAGTCTGTACTTGTAATCAACTCCCTAGTCCAGTATAATCAGTGGACATGGACATGCATTGCATGAAGCTATTGACCAAACTATTGTCTTGATTTCTACTGACTTTACATCACCCTAGGCGCTCTATATGTATAAACTGTGTTGTTGAATCCGTTGTGGTCATCAACGGATCACCTACGGTGAAATAGCCCTTCACGGAATCACCATCACGTTGGTTGTTTTTGGATCTGATGTCACCAGTTGAGATCTGATGTCACCAGTTGAGGCGTCTTGAACTCCGTAGTTGAATTCGTATCTAGGGTGAGCCTCTTGTTGATAAAGAGGACCATAAGCATCCCCACTGACAAGAGAATTCGACGAAATTGAAGAGGCAAGAGAATCATTGTACACGTGCCAAATTTTAGTATATAGGTGTCTGCAGTAGGCTGTGTAGTGTCCGCTGCAGGTGGTACCGTGATGATTCAAGATAGCGTACAGATTGTCTCCAAGCAGATCAAGGGGAAGTCGACAATTGTGTTCATTTTCTCACTGATCTCTTCAGTCTGCGAGAAACGTTTCAGATGGATAACTTACATTTTCGGGAACTTGTGGATGAATAATTGACTTCAAACATTTTCTTTTTTTGCAAAGCAAGTTGGTTTATCCTTGACGCCTAAAATCTGAACACTGGTAACCTGAGTTGATCTGATCGCTATGGTATCGGTAAAGACAACTCCCAAAATGATTCGAACGTTACCAAACAATTGCCACGATAAGTGCATCTCAAAGTAGACTTGAACTGCCCGACGATCTTAGAATTGTTCATTCTCAAGAAGCAATATAACAACTTTTATATTCGTTATTTGTGTAACCAGATAGGTAGCCATTCATTTTTGCATCGTCCGCTATGCATCACCTAACTGACGAGATAAGTTCTGAAAGCGAAGAGAAGTGGAGAATAGCAGGAATGAGTGGAGTGAGACGCAGGAAGAACTGAGGCTATTCGTTTTTTCGATAACATACAACGTTGTCAACTGTTAAATTCAAATATGAGGGAGATAATATATTAGCCTGATAGATACAGCAGTCGAAAGACTCGAGAATTATGACGGCAGCCATTGGAATCGAAGGTGCAGGGTGGAAATGGGGTGGGGGAATTTACACTTGAAGAATAAATTACCCGTGAAGACGGGGAGAGCGGCAATAAGTTAATGCGATGTGAATATTCAAGATGTAATTAGAAATGTATTTTATGGAATCGAAAAGATTGGTTAGAATATTTATGAATCGAAGCTTCTCTAACGATTTAATTTTCCGTGAAACGACTAGATGAACTTACATTATTTCCGCGATGAAGTTTGTACAGTGGGACCAATTTTCCTATGGATAAAATATTGCTTGGAACTCCTTTTCTAGTTCTTCTGAATATTATATCTCAAATTTGTGATATCACAATATCTACAATTTTTCTATTTGTTGACCGCTTTTCAATTTGTTTTATTCAATTTACAACAACTGTTTATTTTATTTATAGAAAAATCCAAAATCAAGGCTTGATGAAGAATCAGAAGAACTGGAAACTGAAGATTTAGAAGTAGGAATCTTCAAAAGTGAATCTGAATTGGAAAAGTAGTTTTAGATTTTTCCAATTGACAAGGAATTGTTTGAGACACGTTATTCAAATTGTCTTATTTTTCAGGAAACCATTGATTTCACCTAAGAAAGCCAAGACAATCATCCTTCAATTCAGATATTATTGCAGTTGAATCTGATATAATAGATGAAATAAGGATAGATATACCACTGAATCACACATAAAAAAATCAGTTCGAATGTATGTACAGTGATGCCCAATATATAAGTAACGACTCTTGTGAAAATCCCTTTAAAAATTCGGTGTATGCACCCGGACTAATATCTATTAAAGCCGCCCGCTGTTTCAATAACTTATTTCTTATTGTGGTTTGTGGTACGAGATTGTCAGGTGTATCTCTGAATATTTCTAAGATTTCGGGCTAATATTCACATCGCCAGAGTAATATTTTCTACTTCATCTAATGAAGCTGACTAAAAAAAAACTGTTCATTGTTCGATTCTAGTTGATATGAAATAGATAAAGAACTTGTTGAATATAAAGCGGTATCGGTATAATTTCTTTTTCAAATTAGAGTTTGTCTTTAGTGTATCCTTCAATTATTTTTCCTCGAAATCATATTTCTTGATCGTTCTTAATATACATTTTTCTCTGAATTTGATGGTTTTGCGAAGAGAAAACGGTATACACCCTATTAACTTGAAACGCGATTATCTACTTCCAGGAATTCTAATTTTCATTTATTTCGAGTGTCTCAAAAACGCGCAGCGACAAATAAATTCTTCTTTTTTCAATGGGATACCTTGAATATTATTGCATTCTCAGATTCTACGATTCTAAGTTTGTTAGATTTTTTTTATATAACAAAAGTTTATAGTTTCGGAATTATGAACAAAAATTGTAAATTGATATTTCGACTATTTCAATACCAATTCCAGTACCAGTTGGAATAGTATAGCACTGACAAATATAGCCATTTTCATTCGTCTCTAAACCTACCATACATATTTTATTTTCTGAGTGGTCATCGCTCCGAAAAATTCGATGGTTTTGCGGTTTTCAACCTCACACACTGTAATTAGGTTTGTAAATTCTAGCAAAAATCAGGAAATCTCATTAGAAACGTTTTTCGAGAAGTATGTGTTTATACTCATATTTATTTCAATCAATGTTAATCAAAATATCAAACGTGAGTAGTATGCTGTCGTAGAACTGGTAAAAATAAAAATTAGTAACGATACATATTTTTTCATCTCTTGAAACGTTCGAACCTATATTCGTTCTATATGTATAAATAGTGTTTGTTTAAATATTATAACTCTTCATCTATATTTGATATTCGTAGTTTCCGAGATCTAGTATTATAGACATAATACTTGAATTCGTGATTTAGTCATTTATAAGATCTGAAAATTCAGAGACGTAGGTATTCAATATTCTTAGTTCTCAGTTTTCCTCCAAAGAAATATGTATACTAATATCACAAAACAATTAATAATCATCAATCTACAACGTAACTTGTCTACCTATAGAGTGAAGAAATTATACTTGTCGGTCTGTCGCTTGATACTTCCTGTAAATTAACATAAACTTGTAGACCAATGCCTTTAAAGGCTCGACTCTAATTCATAGAGATTTGTGGTTTATTCAAATTTCATTGGTTTACACATAATTCACCCTTTGAAGAACAGGATTTAAGAATTATGATTCGATTTTCATATCATTCATTAGTCTATTTCGTTCTGATGAGTTATTTGTGAATTCGTGATATTTTTATAATTTCAAACTTTGCTATTGTTGTTGGAAATATCTCATCATTTGAGTGATTACCAAAAATCGAGTATTTTAACCCAATTGAATAATGGTTGGTCTAATATAAGGAGACTTTGGGACGAACTTCCTGACGATTTGACAGCAAATGTGATTCAATCTATGCCAAATCAATTGAGAAAAGTTATATATGCAAATGGTTCCTATACTAAATACTGACAGTATTCGACAGTGGCGTAGCACTCCATTGAACCGGGAGTGAGTAGAACTTTCTTATTTATAATGGACCATCACAAATTTCTTCATAATTTCGATTCATTTTCATTATTCTATGATATAAACCGTGATAACATTCTTCAATTCATATTTTGAAGCGTTCAGCATTAATATTTTTAGAAATGTATTATTTTCAACAGTGACATTTGAACATTTTGATTGAAATTTCATTGCCAGATAGAGATTCATTCCGATCAATTGATCATATACAGTGTGTCCACTATAATAGCGTACCACCCCTGTAAAATCGTTATTATATGATCGATTCTGAAAACATTGTTTTTATTGGATAGGTATTTGGAATTCTCATCCAACAAGAAAAATGATTTTATTCTTGAACTGTTTCCATGGCTAACTGTGAACAATTTTATTGAACCATACTTCAAAAAATACAATGAGGGATTTTTTCACTAAGAATACCGATGGATTTTGCATCAGGGTATTTCAAAACATACCTATACCAATTTTCATCATCAAAAAACATAGGGTGTTCCAAAGAACGATTTATTATTATTTTTTAATACTCGATCAGAAGATTTAGTATACTATGGCATAATTGGGTAATGACAAATTATTATTGAGGACCTACTTCAAACATATCTGTACCGATTTTTATAATTCGAATATCCAATGTGTCTAACAAAAAAGAATAAGTAGGCAATATTTTTTATCATGATAGTTCTTTTCCTAGAAAGTAATGACGGATTCTCATTCAAGATCACTCGGAACATACCTGTACTGATTTTCATCATCATAAAACGTTTTTTATCTCCACATTCATGTATATTTGAATGATAATAATCAAGACCAATATGTTTGAAGTCCTCAATATTAATTCGACATCAGTTCTTCCCAAAAATACCACAGTATCTACAATATTTTCTGATCAAGTATACAAAAAAATAGTAATCCGTATTTTCAGACACCCTATACTTTTATGTTCTATGATGATGAAAATCGGTACTGGTTTATTTTGAGTGATCTCCGTACCGAATCCATCATTATTTTCAGTGAAAAAAAGCCTAAATAGTAATTTTTGAAATATGGGTCAATAAAATTGGTCGCAGTTGAAGACGATAAAAATTTAAGAATACCATAACTTTTTTGTTGGATGGATATTTCAAATACCTACACAACATAAAAAGTTTTTTGGAATCGATAAAATAATACGGATTTTACAGGCGGTGGTAAATTCTTTAAGTGAACACACGGTATATATAGCACGCGGTCACCGAACATGACACAACATAATACCAAAATGTTTGATGTGTATTTTTGACTGTGTTTTCGATAATTCTTCTATATAGCTGATCGATATTTCTTTGTGCTGATAGATTCAACAGTATAAAATATAATTTTGGTTTTTAATAGTTATTTATTATACAAGGGAAAAAAGTTGTAGATTTCAGCTCCAGGTTGTGTTGTCTCCCGACGCGTAGCGGAGGGAGACAAAAAACCGTGAGCTAAAATCTAATATTTTTCCCTTGTATAATACACTATTTTTTTCTGTGACAGAAGGAAGGACGAATCAATATTGAGAAAATATTACATTATTTCGAAATCTGAAAATTATCGACGTGAAATTTCAAGTTTTTAACAGTAGGGACACCTGCGTTTTATAGACATCTTTATCATTCTTTCGAAGTAATCAAATATCTGATGTCACTTCTGTCAGTTCAATTCTGTGATTTGATTTTAAAAAATTGCGAATTCAGTAGTTGTTTAGTAATATACGAAACCGCGAAAGTCGAATGGAATAAAAGGACTTTCAGTTCTTTCTCGAAGACGGTATTATTGACTCATTTTTCGGAACTATAGCACAACAAAAGCCATATGTGATATATATCCGGGAAAAAAGTACCCATTTTTTTCCCACGGGAAAAAAGTGATTCATGAAAAGTGACATTTTATAACCTGCCAACAGAGATGAAATGCCAAACTTTTTTCCTGTCACAGAAAAAATCTATTTTACATGGTGATAATAATCACACTGTAGATATCCCTGTTTATGGAATTCATATTTCCACTCCAAAGTGCATTATGTGAACCAGTTCTCTCTAGTGAGAAATCATGATTTTCAGTGTTTCAGTTAGGTATAGAGAAAATCATTTTTGAAAATATTCTCGAAAGTCGTAAAAAGTTGAAATTGGTATAATAAATCACCTGATATATTTTATGGTTCATATCAGAGTAATATATAGAATCAAAAATGTAGAAAAACGTGGTGCTCTATTAGAAATAAGTGAATTTTATTTACCTCCCGTATTTGGAAGTGCGCTATGCCAGATTAATCCTCGGATTTACCCAAAATTTTAAGAGATTTTTTCAATTCAGCATAATTTTGAAAATGAATGGACTACCTGAATATACCTATATTATATAATTCAGTACTATATATTCATAATTTTATCACAATTTCATTGATCGTTTTCTCCTGGTTATACAGGGTGTAATTTAATTGATAGTTAAAAATATAGGATATGATTCCTTACCTCATTTTGTGAAGAAAAGTTGATATGAACATATGCCCTGAAACTAGTTCTTGTTCAGTATATTGAAGTTAATCTTTCTTGAAAATTCCAACACCCTATAGCTCGGATGTTGAGAGGTTTAGGGCATATGTTCATATCAACTTTTTTTCTTAAAATGAGCTGAGGAACCATATCCGTTATTTTCAGCCATAAACTAAATTACACGCTGTATAGTTTCAAATTTATTCCAGTTTAGTTAGTTTGTTGTCATATATTATTATATATATTATATTCAATAAATCATGGCATTGTTTTATAATGTTTGTTCTGAGAATGTTGGTATATTCATACATACCTATATTCTTTCAATTACTTTAGATCGATTGTCGGAATATTTCGTATAACGTTCGTATATCCATATTATTGACTTATTCGTTCATACCATCAGGTCCGTCATTCTATATTTTCATATGAAATATTATCGAATTGAAGTTTCGATGGTTTGTATGACCAATTAATGAATTGAAGATTGTTGAAATTTACACATTCTTAGTACTATCATTTCTGGTTTGAAGGACGAAATAGTAAATCCCTTTACTCCAAGATTGGATTCTAGTTATATAATTATATTATATCGTTCTCATCGGAACTGAACCATTGTGAAGCAGTCCAGATCAATTCCTATTTATTTCATTGTTGTTGCCATAGAAGAACTATGTCATTGTTATTTTTCACGTTCGAATAATAATTATTACACCTCTGGGTATATACCGCTGGGTATACCCTATATAATACCTTCACAGTGCGAAGCAGATCATAAAATGCTAATGAGGGAGACAGTTCGTTTCTAGGCAATGAATAGTACATGTGCTTAGACAAAAATATTTCGATTCGCTCAAGAGTCGTTACCTATTTATTGGGCATCACTGTACCTATAGAAACATTAGTTATTTGTAATGATGAATCAATAGAAGAAGACAAATACACTGTAGATGAAATGTTGAGCCAAGGTAAACTGGCTCTTTATCCGAAAGCTCTCATTTTCCACGTAGTTCTACAATCTTATATCACATTCAACTAAATTATCTCTGACTTTGAGAAGATATTCAACTGATGCGTCGAAGAGATAATATATTTTTCTGGATTTTTTTGGTCATCCAGTCATCCTCTAAAGAAGATTATCTTACGGTCCTTGAAAATGTCTGAAGACTTGTCCTTCTGATAAAATTAAATCACTAAAAAATTTTCCAATACATTTGATCTAAATACGTCACAGCAGGTGCAAGATATGTTGCACGAAATACAACATTTTGTACAATATTTTGTATTTTCATATTGACAAATGATATTTGTACAATATTTTGTATTATCATATTGGCAAATGATATTGATGTCAAAGATAAATAGACAGATATCATAGATAGATTGATATTCTAGTCTAGGCAATAATATATTCGTAGGAAAAAATTGAATATATGACCATATAATATGCTTCATGTTATCGAAATCTGTAGATATTTCGGAACAAATACCACAAATAATTCACTCGTAATGAAACTCCATTTTTCGAACTTACTCAATTTGACGATTCCCAATAATTTGACTATGGAAGACCTGGAATCATCGAAAGCTTCTTTAAGATGTGTTAATGAAAGTCAGTTGCAGAACTTGAGGAACACACAAAGAAATATAAATATCATACCGCCTGTATTTCGGAAACAGGACAGTTATGCGCATATACGTTAACATGAATATTCCTTATATGATTTTATGGAAAAACGACCCATTCTTGTCTATGAGAAAATAATCACATTGATTTTTATTCATACCAGTCCGAATTTGGTTGAAATCACATGACTAATAATTGAGATATAGAGGGAGACCACACAAGAGAAGATGAGAGGAGTCGAGACGATACGAGAGAAGGACCTCTCTCGTCGAAAGAATCGGCTCTCTCGACGAGACGAGAGAACAAATTGTTCTCGTTCGTACGAAACGAGACGAGAAGAGGGCTCTCTCTCGTCTCGATGGCACCAATAGTGACCAATAAATTAGGTTTCTTCGTTTTGTGCTTGGGTTCTGTGTTCTGCCTGAGAAAATGTTTATATTCTTTATTAGGACCTAATCAAGACTAAACTACACATACATCAAATGAATGAAATGTTTATATGCATCAACGAAAGAAAATCTACAGCATAATATATTCATCCGATATTTCGATAATCTGAAATGATTTTTCTCTCTGCAGTAGCAAAAATGCTGTGATCTTCAAGATTTTGCGTCATCCAATGAGATCGCAGTGCCAAACTGGCATGCAAGTACATTGTTTTAGGTTTTTTAGATATTCGTTCAATAAAGTATGTTCCACTACTTCAAATATACAAATACCCCAGTTTGAGGTTACGCTAGTTAGTATTTAGTTCCTTTTCAGTAGTGAAATGAATATTGCAAAATAAGTAGAGTGAATATAA
This sequence comes from Phaedon cochleariae, assembly GCA_918026855.4. Lineage (NCBI taxonomy): Eukaryota > Metazoa > Arthropoda > Insecta > Coleoptera > Chrysomelidae > Phaedon > Phaedon cochleariae. Next base: position 26,196,153 of record OU896715.1, on the reverse strand, counting down.
TGTTGATATTCACAGAATTCACAGAGCGCTTTGTTCGTTGGATCTGTTGGAACTAGTAATACTTGCTGCAGGTAAAAATTCGCGCAAATGAGCTCTCCGTTAGATTCTTCGGCAATAGTTTTATCGCTCCTTTTTTCTGCTCTTGCCAGCTCCTTCATTCGAAAATGAACATTATATGTAATTTCCGAAGAATTCTTTTCTGCAGCTGAAGCATTATGAAAATACATACATATCCGATATTGATCCTTCCTTTCCCTGTGGAATCCCAAATTATAATTTTCGTTGAAACATTTTCTGTACATCGCTTCAGATGCCTTTTCTACATTTCTGTCATCGCACCAGGTGCAATATAGTTTATACATAAAAGTTATATTCATGGTCGAGCAATGGTACTGACGGTTTGTCCCTGATCTAACAATAATGGGATGGCGCAGACGGAAAGCTCTCTATGTGTCTTTTCATATTTTCCATAACGTCGATAGAAGTAACTTTTTTAACAAGTTTTTCTATTTTGTCGACAGCAGTAGTGTTCTTTAACGTTCGTTTTTTCGAAGCTATGTCAACCACTCCTTTCTTGATGCCCGAAGTATTTGTGATAGTGATATTGATAGTGTGATAGTTTTGCAAACTGATATTTTCTCACAGTTGATAGGTAGAAAAAAGTAATCGACGCACTTTTCTCAGAATTATCACCTGCAGTTTTCGTGCGGGTCTCTTTCCTGTTCGTATTACTTTGTATGAAGTCACGTTGGAAGAAAGGAAGACTTGAGGAGTTCTTGAGGAAACGACTATAAATACAGGCCCTAGTTATTGCAATGGATGCATCACTTAACCAATGATGACTGGTGGAGTTATCTGAAATCGGTCCATTTTTGAGTTATCCAGTTGTAGTTTTGAGGTAGCGATATTGTAGTCGAATTATCTATTTACATGTGTTTATTTGAAAGACTATTCCACTCTTTATCTCGGGAACCAATCAGAATCGACCATTTCTCCGGTTGCTTCTGTATTCTAGCGATATTTTTTGATGGCTATATGATGTGTGCATATACATACTTCTGTCTGAAGGAGAATGCAAATTCTCAATTTCAGAAGTTTTTTGTATTTTTTTTATATTTCATTTTCAAACTCTTATCGTGTGTGTTCAATAGATATAATTCAATGTTAGTCGTGGCATATAGCCAGGAAAGTAGTTGTTTTCAATTGAATAAACTGAAAAAGAGTAGATATTCTCATCACATAGAGAATGCGAATTCTCAATGTATTGCTTCATATTAATATATTATATCCATTTTTGTATGTCCATAATTTATCTGAGAATATTCCTTTTCAAAAAAAATACTGTTTATCAAAATTGTACAATCCACTTTGTGAATAACTATAAGTAGGTAGTTAATTTCTAAAAAAATCAATTCTGTATTCCATTTCTATCATTAGGTTCTTCTTCGCAGTTTGAGTTGGAATATACTCAAATTATGTTTCCTATTTCTTATATATATTGTCTCATTCAATCATGAAATAGTCATACGAATACAACTCGTGCTACTATTTATCCTGGAAATATTCGTCGATTGACATACTCCAGCTTACTGCTCTACGGCTCGTAGATTTTTGATAACAATGTCATTCACGGAATTACTAGGCAACAAGCTGTCGTAAGAATCAACGAATATTTCTGGCAAAATATCATTACTTGTGGCATAGATTAAAAAAAATCTATGCTTGTGGTATTATATATGAGTAAAAAGTCCTCAAAGCCGAATGTAGGTGCCAATAATTGATTTACCACTGGTAGGAAAATCGAACATATTATGTGCTTTGCTTTCGAGTAAGGATTTCATCTACTCAAATTCCTTCTGTAACTTTATTTCTGAGAATAAAATGCAACTGGATTGAATCTCGAAGTTGAGAGTACCTCATTCAATTATAGACTGATTATAATCATCATTTTCTGTTAAATGCAGAAAAAGTCCATGAATAACATGTGAAACCAAGCAATAGTGATTCAAGATACTCTACTGAAGAATTCAAACTTGAAAAATATCACATTTTCATTTTCAATCGCCTATTGGCGTAGTAGTAGGTATAGTTAGTAGTAGTGGGGGCTGACATGACCTTCACTATACCTGTATCTAATAGAGAGCTGGAGTGTTGCTATGAACGTTAACGTAAACGTAGAAATTTGCAGCTACGCATGCGCATTTTTCAATTATTTACGGTGCGTTGTTAGTGGGCTTACAGGTGTGCGTAATCTCACGTTCTTTCACGTATACCTTAAATATCAACGTACGGTAATCAAACCATACTCGAAATATGCCGATGAGTCAAAATTATCAAATTCTAGATCCCAACACACAACCAAAAGTTACCAATACAAACCGAAAATAAAATGTATTATTACTTTATGATGACTTCGACGATCAAAACGTAAACGTTATTTTCCGTACGTTGACATCTACGTGGACGTCGACGTACAGTGATTACTTCAACTCTCAATTATCGCCTATGAAAGTTTCGGTAACATGAACACTTCCGACAACTTGTCCATGCACTGACGTTTTTTGGCATGTAACGACCACTTCCAGGAAAGTGTCATGGACCTATCCACACGGAGTCTGTGGAAGATTCCTGTAACCCTGTATAGACAACTGGCTGACCTAACCTAGGGTCCCTTGATGTAAATTGACGTATTTGTCATCTTAACAGGGTAAGGACAGAGATCCTCGTCTCCTCTCACTCCAAAGTGTTTGTGAAACAGTTATATAGTTCCATCTTCATTCATTTCTGGGGATCAACATTAGACTTCTGACATTTGTTGTTTTTTAGGTTATATTGAGGACATTGGCGTATCATACGTAAATTCCACATGTAATTTATCATTCAACTCTACATATTATATCCAAATGAAGATGATAATTTTCGAGTTTTCGATTTTTCAACTCCAGCATAATCTTTGTGAGGCAGTGAGCAAATTTTCCTGAAAGTTTAATACGTTTTATCAAATAGATTTTGATTTCAGACTGAGCCACATGGTTGAGGAATATTGAAAGATTTTATGTAGGTATTCAAACTCATGTGCTCATATGTCATGTGTGCTGTATATATTCATGTTGGGAATCATTTTTGCAGTTCTTCACGAACACTCAATATTTCCTGAATGTAGGTATTATGATTTTTTAAATGGTAGGGCATATATGCCTCCTCTTTAAATCCTCCGTTTTAATCAAAACTGTTCCTACTTAAATGAATTCCAAAACTTTTGGGGTGGGTAATTATAGGCACAATGAGAAAGTATAATAGGTGATTTCGTATTAGTTTTACCTCGAATATTTTGCTGTATTCACCAATTTTCCCCACTCCGTTACTCCACTTTCCATGTTCTGAGTTCATTTGCATGTGATGGAAAGCTGACAAATTCAAATTTGCCATCTATCTCATTGATACAGCACGCAGCACGCAGCACATTTTACCATCCTTCCAAAACAGAATTGAAAAACGTCGTATTAGGATAAAGTATGGAATTGAAATTTTGTGAGATATATCTCTTTTAACGCCTATGAAAGTGACGTGGCAGCAATGTCATGTCAGGGACGCCAATACACGAAACCAAAGTCATGAGATGATTGAAAGAGAAAGGAGCTATGATCTGTCCGTACCCTGTTATAGATGACAAATACGTCAGTTTGCATCAAGGGACCCTAACCTAACCGATCCACAAGTTCCTCCTTTTACCATCTGCCATTCATAGTTTCTCGGTCGGGATCGCGATTTACAGGCAGCTATAATGAGAGCAAGGTATTAAAAAGATGCGGCACGTCAGCACTCCCTCTGGCGGCCGAATCTGCCGCATCCTTCGTTAAATATTAACGCTGCGACCGTGTGATAAGTGCACCTCGGCACTTAGCTTTGAATTAGGGCCGTCAAGGCCTACCAGATCTACACACGATACTTCCGAAATTACGGCGGAGCGTGCTTTTTTCTCTAATAATTCGTAGGTAACGGCGTCAGGCAGTCTAAATGGAGAGTTGTCATGAATTCGTGATGAGGCATCGTCTTTTACAGCTGGAGTTAGAACACAATGTTGATATATTTACTGGCTTTAGGTTCGAGGCGTATAGGTATACCTACTTATGCAATCAAACGAGTAATAGCTCCACGAGCGGTATGAGGAGTACGGGTTTTCAGAAAACTTCCCAGTTGTTCAACCTTGTGATAGAAAATACCCGAAAATCTTGAATATATTCATATTTTCTGTGAATTTGAAGGAATCTGAGTGGATCCACGACAAGATATTTTGTTAACGAAACAGGATATTTCTGTACTTTCAACTGGAAATCCATTCGATGTAACTGATGATTATTGATTCAATGCAACAGCGATGATTGGTTGAATATTCTCAATCTCATGAAGCGCACGAAACGGAGTGCTCGAAAAATATCTTGCGTAGGTATACCTAGAGAGACAACTATATTCTTCGGAATTCTTGCCTTTGTTATTGATCTTAAAGTTGGTCTTACTGATGAACTGTCATGTCATTCATCGGATTCATTAAATGTCAATGCCTATGATGGTTGACAGCCTTGGGTTGACATATGACAGGTTAGGTTAGACTTATGAGTTGCTCGTCATTATCATCAGTTATGATAGTAGGAATACACAATTTTCAAGGAGAATATCAGTTTATTCTCACACTTCAATAAATGAAATGATATTCGGGTCGATTCTGTTTGCAAATAGCAATATGGTTATAGAGAAGATATTGCTATCATAGCAAGATTCGAAAAAGTGGAATTCTGATCATCGATTTTTGGCAATATGATCTGTCAATTTCAATGACATCTGGTCAGCTTTCTTGCTATCTCGGCAACATCAATTTTGTGCTTGCTATCTTATAACAAGGTAGTGGATTCTTTCTTTTTGCACTACAAATTCTTCCAAGTGTATGAAAATTCAGAAAATAGTGGATTAAAAACATATGTGAGTTCACTTGTGTCACTGACTACTAGAAGACCTTTCCTCAAAGTGTGGAAGAATTATTGAAAAACTTAGAATGGTGGTTACAAACATATAGGATAGGTTCACTACTGTGACTCACTACTTGAAAACCTTTTCTTGAAGTTCCAATTTGTAGAGGGAATATGAGACTACAATTTCGGCATATCAGAGAAACCAGAAAACCATTTCAGTTGCCTGATGAATAGTTTATCAAGCTATTTTGCTAGAATAGTCGAAAAAAAATCACAATCATTTTCATCCGGCTTTTAGGTTATTTTCTCATTTCGGGGACATGATTGATTACTTGCACCAGTCGCACAACGACGACCAGATTCATCGAATACAGAATCTCTCAATTTGAACAATATAATTTTGTAAAGTGTCAGTGCAGGACTGACTAATTTGAAAGGTTAGATAATCATGAACTCTTCTTCTTCATGAAAAAATGGCAAAATCGATACCTAACACTCAAGAAATGAGTTGAAAACAGTGTTGTCAGCTCAAAAATTCTCAATTTTTCAACAATATTGCTATCACTTGAACTTATAACCAATCTTGCAGTTACTCTGGAAACAGAATACATAACTTCATAGCAATATTGTTATATATTATGATCATAACAATATTGTTATCTTAGCAATGTTATAACAAGATCCGAACAGAATCGACCTGATTATCCTCATTTATAAAATGTTTCATAAGAGCAATGCAATTATCGAAAAATTACAGCCGTAATTGCACTGCCCAGCGAAGTTTTCACTACGAGAACATCTCGTCGCCATAAGAGCACATTTGAAACCGAGTCGATAGACATAGATGCCAACAACACTACAAATAAATGTCAGACAGACTTCAAAATGTGAAAAAAATGTCGCATTTTGGTGAGTGCTCCATATAATATACAATTCTTATATTCTTATAGCACATTCTATTTATAGTCTTTGTCGGTTTTATGCTATTTCTCAGAAAAAACTAGAAAAATTCCTTGTCTTCATTCGTGTAATATTCCTATATAGAATTGAATTCGTGCATTAACATGACCAGATAATTTTGCATTCAAGCGTGCTATCTTATGTTATCTTTTATATTTTGGCGAAAGAGCCCCAGTCCGAAATTTTAGATAACACGCATCCTTGCAAAATTAAGTATGGGTAATTTTTGTATACTTGTGCCTTGTGCCATTATAACAAAATCAAATATAATCTTAGAATTATATCATAATTTCTCGATAAGGACTGTTAAATTTCCTTGTTATGTACGAGTTGATGACTGTTATTCAATTCCTTGTCATATTCACTCATGTTACGTATAAAAATGGCGCCAACAATTAGTTACCATAGCTAGAGACGCTTTAGTGGGGGTATATCAAATAATATATTGTATAATGACAATGATGTCTTAACCTATGATAATTAACGCAGGCAAGTGAATTTTAAACATATTACCGTAACTTGTTATCGAATTAATATTATGCATAAGATGAATAACGATCGTTGACGAATGTTTCTCGGGTACAAACGGACAAGAATTTTCACGGCAAATTGACACATTCCGCGTACACTTCGTGACAGTAGTAATCATAATTGAGTCGGTCCAGTCGGTATGTGAACTCGTGCGTCGTGCATTTCTACAACAACAATAGTGGTTAGAAGTGTGGGAAGGGTGGGATTGAGCGAGACATTGAGTAGTGATATTTTAATTTGAAATGTTGGTGATATTTCATTTGCAACCAACAAGTACTCTGAATGTGAGGTATTTTTCAATCTCCTGTCTATCATTGAACTTGCTTTTTCTGAAGTTCAATTTCCTCATTTTCTTCCATCGCACGGTACAGTTCAGTTCTTCTCCGACTTCATGACAGCATTCATATTTTTGTTGCAGCAATTTATCGTTACCTACACGTTAGTCTTATAGGTCAGATTGATCATCAAATAATTATATAAAATGAATAAAAATAAATTGATCTATTGGCATGAAACCTGTATATTGAAATAAATTATGACTAGATATTCCAAGTGGATAATCGAATAATTTTTTACCAAATAATTTTCCAGAATAGAAAAAGTCTACTTGGCACATTTATTTTTCGTAGTTCATATTCAGTTAAAAGTTTATCACGAGGAAATCGAGTACTTTCAATATCATTGAAAAAGAAACGGAAATTATTATATTGAAATAGTGAAATTTTGCATACCTAAATTGAATGTACTTTGATGGGTGATAATAGTGTTTTGTCCCTATAGTATCTCAAACGTTTTTCGAATGGATGTAATTTTCACTGACAGAGATTCGGAAAATAAATGTGACAAATCGATTATTTCTAATCTGGGAAAATATTTGGTGAAGAATTATTCGATTATCAACTTGATATAACTAGACTCATTAATTGTTGCAATTCAGAGGTTTCATGCCTGGTATACGTTTCGGAGAATAACAGCGAATGTACTGTTCGATCATAGTAACACACATTGATGAATGACCGTTATTCGTCCATGATGTATCCTTCAAGTCATGCAATAGTAAATTATCTAGTAGTAAGAAATTATTATCATGTAAGAACCGTTTTCCGTCTTTTACAAGAATTTCAAATGTTTCGTGACACAGCTATGTTCAAAAATGTCACATCGACTTTCTTTAATCTCTCATAACATCATAGTAATCATCAAATAGTGTGAGTACCATTTGAAAAATTCCTCAATATTACTGTCATTGTACACATAGCAATTCTATTGTTGTCGCCCTGAAGATGGAAATATACATTTCCGAATGCTCGGGCAAACTGTAATGAGTTCACCTTCACTTTGCTGCAATTCTAACTAGCAAGCTAGTTTTATCTCTAACGTGTCAGCAACGACTTCCCTTCCTTCTACTATATACAGGGTGTCTGTAAAAGGTTAGGACATGCCTCGGCTGTGAACTCCTGGGATACAAACAAGTTGATTAAGGCAAACTTACCCATATCCAAAATCGTCTCGTTGAGTTGGTGGAAGGCGTCGAAGTTTCTTTGGAAAAAAATAATTCTGTTCATAAAAAGAGTAGGCTGAGATCGATTTTCATAATTTTTGGCATGACTGTGCTGTGATTGTAAGTCACGTTTTGAGATGTTTTTGATCATCATTAGTGAGATGCAAGTGTTTCAAACAACCATGTTGCCGTACAAATTTGGTAATAACTCTTCAGAGGTCAGACTGGAAACTTCCAGCTGTTTTTTTCCAGAAAGATATTCTCTTCGGAAATATTTTTTGTATCGTGTTAATTTTTGATAAGTCTCGAGGTTCATTTGCAAATAAATAATTTATGATATGATGCATCCTGCGCATTTTTGAAAATTAATCTGATTAGTCGGACTGTGAACAAACCGATATGTAGCTGGTCCTCAAGAGCTTTACAAGAACTCTCGCGTTACAAATTTAGCGATAACTATTCAGGACCTAAGGTGAGCACTTTAACGCCTGGTACTAACTCACCGAAACGATTTTGCATAAGTCTCGAGGTTCATTTGCAATAATTCATGATATGATGCATCCTGCGCATTTCTGAAAATTAATCTGATTAGTCGGACTGTGAACAAACCGATATGTAGCTGGTCCTCAAGGGCTTTACAAGAACTCTCGCGTTACAAATTTAGCGATAACTATTCAGGACCTAAGGTGAGCACTTTAACGCCTGGTACTAACTCACCGAAACGATTTTGGATATAGGTAAGTTGGCTGAAATCAATTTATTTTCATCCCAGGAGTCTACAGTCGAGCCATGTCCCAACCAGATTATGTTTCTAATGCATAAGATGCCTCAGATTAGAAATTATTCATTCGCAAATGAACTTCGAGACTTATCAACACGATACAAAAAATATTCCTGAAGGGAATAACTTTCTGAAAAAAAAAAAAAAAACAGGAAGTTTCCAGTCCGACCTCTGAAAAGTTATCGCCAAATTTGTACGGCAACATGGTTGTTGCACACTTGCAGGTCACTGATGATGATAAAAAATATCTCAAAACGTGACTTACAGTCACAGAACATGCCATGCCAAAAATTATGAAAATCTTTCTCAGCCTACTCCTTTTATAAGCAAAATTATTTTTTTCCAAAAAAACTTCAACGCCTTGTACCAACTCAACGAGACGATTTTGGATATAGGTGAGTTGGTCTGAATCAACTTGTTTTTATCCCAGGGGTCCACAGCCGAGCCATGTCTCAACCTTCTACAGACACCCTGTAGATATCTTGGGAGCAAAGGATCATTTCCTCCCAAGTGTTTTTACCTCACACGCGGGTGGAAATGGGTACTCTTCCTCCCTTCATATATAAATAGCTATTTGTTCTTTGTTTGTGGAAAACAACTTGATACAGAGTATCAAGAAGGACGATTTTCTGAACATTTCAGATACCACAATATCGATAACCATCGATTCCTGTGACAATACAACTCCTTATCGGAATCTCTGGTCTGTGCCATTGCGTCCTTTGTCATAATCGATTCAGCCCCACCGAGTCCGATCCTGGATGCCAAGAAGACTTTGCCCAAAGTGTACTAAATTATAAAGTTATTACGACAGCATAGATCTTCGCGATGATAGTGTGATGTTGCTTTAATTAATCTGGAATATATCGCGCGTGTGGGCCCGGATCAAATTCTCCGTCTCTCTCTCTTCGGATCACTCCCACCATATCTGTTTCAGTCTTATCAATCCAGCGGTGTCCTCTTAGTTGATTTATAGAAAATAATCCTGCTAGTTCCTGGGTAGTTCGCATGAATTATATTCGGTGAGGGTTTCCTATTAATTGTGAATCTAATATCCAGTTTCTGTGCCTCTGGAGGTCCGCGATCAGAAGTGGGATTGCATATCTCGAGGAGATCTTATATACTGAGGGTTCGATGATGGGAGACTTTTGGAGTGAATAACACGCGTTAGAAGCGGTATTGAACTTGACGTTAACAACTTCAATTCAGTTATGTAATTATACAGGGTGGTTTATCCGAATACGGAAATAGGTAAAGTGTCTTCAGGTGTTTTGAACCACCTCAACTCTTTAATTCACTATTGAATGTCTTGTTCAAGAAACAGATTTCAGATTAATTTCTTGTAGATTTCGAAGGTGTTGACAGAAATATAGTTGAATATCTCGATAAAAAGTTATGAAACATTTCTTAAATTGAACTTTGCTATTGCTAAAAGGATTTTTGTGATGTGTTTTTGTATGATATTTGACGTTGAACTCCACATTCTTCATCAAGTTGTTCAATATTGTATACAGAATTAAGGAGGGCAATTCACAAGGCACATCTTAGTGGAGCTCGATAGGACGTATAGGAAAAATGAGGCCATGACTCAAAATTTGATGTGGGTAAGGTTGAGTTAGATTGGAGTGCAGCACCTTAACGTATCCTGAAACTGTTCGATTTTGTCCAAAAAAGGGCAATTCGTCTCGTGGGTGATGCCTCGCTCACAAATTCACTCACTTCTCTAGAACACCGTAGGAAAGTTTGCGATCTGGCTCTATTCTAAAGATATTTTCATGGTCGTTGCTCTACTGAAATATCGACAATTGTTCCTCCTTTGGCAGTCCCCGCGAGATTTATCCGTCGAGTTAAGGCTTCGCACCTCTTTGTGGTCACTTTGGAGACCTGCAGAACATCTCTTTCCAAAGACACGTTCATCCAACGAACAGCGAGGCTCTGGAACACATTGCCAAGGGAGGTGTTTCCCGACGAGGCATATAACCTCCAGAAATTCAAGAAGAACACCAATTCCTACCTTATTTCCCTTGGTTTTCACGATGTTCTCTGAACATTATAGGATATCCCTTTTCTTGGGAACCAGAACATAAAAAAAGTTAGGTTAATAACTGAGTGGGTCTATTCGATCCTCCACGGCGACTCGTGGGAGTATTATTGTAGCTCACATCAATAATTCATAATTCACCAAGTAAGTCCAGCTTTTAGAAAAGACGATTAGTTTAATTGAATCGTCTAGATTCAAAACCCGACAATCCATTGAGGTCAAATTATGGGAAATTGAGAAAAACTGTTAGAATGTTAAATGCATGAATATTTCGCTGGCATCAGAATACCATATTCATCAATGGAAAATCGTAGATTATTGTTTGAAAGAACCCATGAATATTGGCAAAATATGAATACACTGAAAAAAAAAGATAGCAGTTTTTACCAAACGTTTAGTAAAATAGGCGCCAGTCACACCTTTCATCAAATTATATCAAATATTACCACTACAAAATAGTATAATACTCATAGTCTAGTATTATATAATGTTGTAGTGGTATCATTTGTTGAAAGTTGTAACTGGCGCCTATTCTACCAAACGTTTGGTAAAAACTACCATCTTTTTTTTCTCAGTGTAGACGAAATGGATTTGCCGTGTTTTGATTTCAATTCACAAATTTGTCGTGTTTTGTAACTCACGTTCGGATTTGTAGGGGTTGGCAACATGATTAAATATGGCTCAAGTAACAGGCATGCATGCTTAACACAGTCCCACGTGACATTCAAAGATAGCTGTGATTGGCTGATACGGATTTGTCGGTGTTTGATTCCGATGTTACTTGTATTTGTCGGGTTTTGGGACGAATTGAATATTTTAGATGCAAAATAGAACTTGAATTTGGTGGATTTTGCAGTGTGATTTTGATATCAATAATTCGTATAGGACAGTAATAGAGATCGAATGCCATATCTTACTCATTTTTCACCAAAAATGGAGTTGACGGTTTTTGAAACTAGCTGAATCAATTGTTGAGTGATCTTTCAGGTCCTAGGAAGACAGAAAGACCCTGCCAAACAGGGTGAACCTGATTTAGGCAGGCACAAAGTACATACTGTTTCATCTTCCCAAGAAAGTTCTGACATTATGATAAATCAGCCGACAGTGACCTGTATTGATGCCTGTTAGAGAGCCTTCACGGTGAAAAATGTATGTTACTGTTACAATATTCTGGTTAATATAGGCACAACCAGATACGCGTGGTTGCTGACACTATATCCAATGGTAACCATAACGATATTCTGGCTATAGTAACAATAAAAAATTGTTATAGTCACAAGATATCTGGTTTTGCCTATACTGACAACATGTTTTTATTTTCGTGTAGGTCATTCCTCAGCTGTGGTTTCACATTTTGTTTGGTGATATTCTCCGAAGGATGTATGAATGTCTTGGAATGAGCCAATCCTGGTAAATTCGGCTAGCAGTCTGAAACTCTTCTTGCAGATCCGGTATTCAGTATATGTTTGCCATAAGTTGATGAGATGCCAATGACTGCTTGGTCTGATGAAACTCATTGCGCCACCTTACCTTGCAGGAAAATCTGCCGTTTTATCCCCTTTCATACCAGAGTTGCTGAAAATCCAGTCCAGGAATAATTTTTTGAATCTTCCAATCGCGAAGAGTCGTTGATCGGTTTGAGCTGAGTGCTTTCAGCTTGGCTACTCGAGAATATTGTTATATGTTTGAGGTTGGTTTCCTTCAATATCTCTCACATAAATGAATTGCGTCAATTTCTGCCTGAAATTCGGTTGCATAGTACCCAAGACTGTTTGATATCTCTTTCATAGGTCTACGACCGTATACACCAATACCAGAGCCTGTGAGTGTTCTTGAACCATCTGTGAAACAACAGTTGTCTGCTCTTAGTAGTTCCTGCTTTTGGAGGAACCAGTCATCTTTTTCCAGAATCAAGACGGTGCATGTAAGGCAGGTCATAGGTAACTGTTTGATGCATTATGTCGGAGGTCATTTCCAGAATGCCGAAATTTGATGTAAATACTGAATACTTATACTCTATGCAAGACATTCGTTCAGATAACTGGATAACCATAATATGTAATATCCTGAAATTGTTGCACTTTTTCAGTCACATAAACTAAATTTTGCCATCACGGTACATCGCGAAAATTTGACCACCGAATGTAGCATCCTTTTATCCTAGCGCTTGAGGCGCACGAAAGGGGATCCTTATAATGTTCGATGAACATCGCATATACTCAGGGAGGAGGTGGGTATTGGCATTTTCTTGAACTTTTGGAGATTGTTACCCCTTGGGAATACTTCCCTAGGCAATGAATTACAGAGATTTGTTGTTCTGTAGACAATACAGTTTTGATAGTAGTGTTCGAGATATTTCAGGATTGACACGAAAGGCTTGTCGAGTTGAACTGGTAATGCTGGTGATGGTATGATATCAAATATTTCTGAGGAACATATTCCGTGGAAGTATCAATAGAAAAGAAAGGTCGCCAACTTTCCTACGGTGTTCGAGAGATGTCAGAGAATTAGTGAGTATGGCATCATCCATCAGGCCAATGGGTCTTCTCTGGATGGAATAATTATATGAGCATCAGCGTATGTTTGAGTACTGATACCCATATATGGGAACAGTATTCTAGAACAGGCCGTATCTGTGCTTCGTAGTTCATGAGAATCAGTTGAGGTGTAGATTAGCCTCTCGCGATGGATCTGATAGAGTATTGCTGATGGAAAAATAGAGTGGAGATAAAGTGGACTTGGTGAGAATGATGGTACCAGACATTATTATATCAAGCACACTGAGTTCTGCCTCTCCACAGAAAATAAAGACTTGAGTTTTGGTGGCGTTGAATTCAACTAGGTTGTTGGTTCCCCAGGCTGTTATGTTATCAAGATCTTCATTGATATATCGTTGACCTGTTTTGAGTTCCTGGGAAGGAATGAGAATTCTGGAAGTCGCAGTATGGAGAGTACTATCATCCGCAAATATATGATGAAACCGCAAGTGGTTATACAGCTAGGAACAATGTTGATGCCAGATTTGATCCTAGCGTTCCGCAATTGATGGCAATAGTATCAGACAATACTCCATTACCGCGTCCATGTTTTTCTGATGAAGCCTGCCATATGATATGGGTGACGTAGGCAAGTAGATCTCCAGTTGATTTTTGGTGACGAAAGCCATGTTGTCTATATCATTGATGATTCTTGAGCTTTCCAGATATTCAATAAGCCCAATTTCAATGGCTCTCTCCATCCCTTTGGAGATATCTGATGTTGGGCAGGTTTTTGTTCCTTTCTTTGTAAACATCTGAATTTTCCTGTTCCTATAACATGCCAATCAAGATTTTGTATTGAAACTTCTCGGTCAATTTTTATAAAAATATTACTCATGATTCCAACATAAAAAACATGTTGTACAAATAACATGTGTACTCAAACGTAAACCTTTCTATAGTCGAATTACCATTAAATATATTTCCTGTACGAACGTCATCTCTATCTCAGGACTCCGAACTAGAAATAATAGAAGTTTAGTGAAGTTCGCAATAACACTAACCCCCACACTTTGCATACCGTTACCATTCTACGACTCTATTCCACATCCCGCACAAAAGACACGCCTGGATATGAGCTGGCGTAATTTTCATTACGACAATAAATAATAATTTTCATTAAGAGCGTATCACATACACAAAGCAATAGGAGCTAATGTTTATCTTTGCTCGTAGCCCGTTATTTTTCTCCGGCTATCCTTGTCGCCATCGCTGCGGGAACCCCAGAAAAGGAGACGGAATGAAAGTAATATCAATGCGGACGTGATTATACATCGGGATTTCGGAATTGGGATTCATTTTGGCTCGCTGTCCGAACGTCGGACATTTCAGTTTACTCTCATTACCCGACGCATTTACCTATGGTTAATTTTTGTCATCTGCAATTTTGTTTATAAGGTTCCGTCTGGCGATTAGGCCGTTATAGTTCGGTCTCTTTCGCCATTTGCGCCACGTGCGGCCTTTTTTAGCCGCGCCATTCCGGACACCCTGGACGCTGTCCACTGTCCACTTAAAAGTTTGCATTACTTCATTAGCGCTTGGCGAGGCACTCTTCCCTCTCTCCGATTCTATTATTTTCTGGGTTTTATTATGTGGGTGTTGACGTTTTCAGGGGTTATAATATTAAGTGGAAGTCGGATTCGTCTACACTACAACATAAAAGCCATCGGTACACTGTTGGAAGTTAATTGATGATTCAACATACATTTGTATCTGGAGCCCCAGTATAGGTCTACAACAATATCATAGTTAAAATACTATCAAATATAATCCCAGGAGTCCTTTGGATTTTATCGATTATTTTTCTTTTCACGTGTCGAAATATGTTGTTTTGACCAATAATGCAATAATGCAATAATGCTTGAGTTCTGATGGCGATTGGTTTCCCAGGCTGTAATTTCTGCCTTCGTCATAAGTTCTTAGTTTCCTGGTAGAAATAGAACTTCTCTAAAAGAAAGTAATATGGAGAGTATACTATCGTCTGCAGAGCTGTGGATGGGGCAAGTGGGAAAACTATTTAGATAAATACTAGATATCTCATCATCATCCTCATTATGCCAAAATGAGTGTTTTATGTAACATCAGTCTACTGAAATCAAAATTCAAAATGAAATGTACAATTACGAAGTCGCCTAGATGACCCATATGAGAACACTAATGTTTTCATATGAAATTATGGAAATCTGAAAACTTCAAAATCATACTGAATGATTCATAATAGTATATTATGTAACAAGTGTTATAAACGTCCTTTTAGTAACGAGTATTTTAAGCACGAGCGGAGCAGAGCGGAGCGAGTGTTTAATGAACGAGTGTCTAGAAGAGTTTATAAACGCGTTACATACTATGCTTTTCCTACGAACTCCGAAAATTACATTAACATACCTGCTATTCCTGCTAGCCTACAAAATAATTCGAAAGGAATGGGAATTGAGAACATAATACATGCAACTGCATGCAACCAGCGAGACACGTATAAGTGATATTGGTTGTAGATGTGTCCAGTCCATTGCTTTTTACCTTTATTTCACGTTTATTGTCATGCTTAGCGCAGAATAAATAAATTGTTCTCAAAGATGGATGCTTCATTTTTACACTTCTTGGAGATATGCAAGTACCAGAACATTCTCTTCGATTTCACTTTCGTCTACTTTTCGCATATATTTTTAATGAAGAATTCTGATACAAACGAATATTGAAAAAATAGTTTTTTCTACTCACATAACTCAAATGGCATTCAGCGTACGGATATGTACCACACTAAATGGTCGATTAATCACGGATTGTCGATCTGTGATTTATTCCAAATATTAAACACGTTACCATGGCAACACGATTTCTTAAACACATTACCATGGCAACGCAGTTCATCAAATACAGCTTCAGTGATTTGAGACATGTCTGGCCTGTCAATTGCATTAACTGTCAACTGTTATTTTCGAATTTTGTATCAGAATTATTCAAACAATATTCGTTTGCATCAGAATCATTGATTAAACATATATGCGAAAAGTAGACGAAAGTGAAATCGAAGAGAATGTTCTTGTGCTTGCATATCTCCAAGAAGTGTGAAAATGAAGCATCCATCTTCGAGAGCAATTCATTTATTCTGCGCTAAGCATGACAATAAACGTGAAACAAAGGTTAGTAAGCAATGGACTGGACACATCTACAACCAATATCACTTATACGTGTCTCGCTGGTTGCATGCAGTTGCATGTGTTATGTTCTCAATTCCCATTCCTTTCGAATTATTTTGTAGGTTAGCAGGAATTGCAGGCATGTTAATGTAATTTCCGGAGTTCGTAGAAAAATCATAGTATGTAACGCGTTTATAAACTCTTCTAGACACTCGTTTATTAAACACTCGCTCCGCTCTGCTCCGCTCGTGCTTAAACTACTCGTTACTAAAAGGACGTTTATAACACTTGTTACATAATATACTATTTTCTACTCACATTACTCACATAGCATTTAGCGTACGGATATGTACCGCGCTAAATGGTCGATTAATCACGGATTGACGATCTGTGATTTATTCAAAATTTTAAACACGTTACCATGGCAACACGATTTCTTAAACACATTACCATGGCAACGCAGTTCATTTAACACAGCTTCAGTAATTTGAGACATGTCTGGCCTGTCAATTGCATTAACTGTCAACTTTTCGAATTTTGTATCAGAATTATTCAAACAATACTCGTTTGCATCAGAATTATTCATTAAAAATATATGCGAAAATAGACGAAAGTGAAATCGAAGAGAATGTTCTGGTGCTTGCATATCTCAAAGAAGTGTAAAAATGACCATCTCTGAGAACAATTTATTTATTCTGCGCTAAGCATGACAATAAACGTGAAACAAAGGTTAGTAAGAAATGGACTGGACACATCTACAACCAATATCAGTTATACGTGTCTCGCTGGTTGCATGTATTATGTTCTCAATTCCCATTCCTTTCGAATTATTTTGTAGGTTAGCAGGAATTGCAGGTATGCTAATGTAATTTTCGGAGTTCGTAGAAAAATCATAGTAAGTAACGCGTGTATAAACTCGTGCTTAAAATACTCGTTACTAAAAGGACGTTTATAACACTTGAACACTTAAAACACATAAAAGATTTCAACGCGAATAAAAATGTACAAAGTTCACCTACACAAATTCCACGTCCATATTCTCGGTCTAACTTAGGTATATAATAAGCCAAAAAGTACGATCACTGACACTCAAACATTACCCATAAAAACACATTAACTCACTGAACCGGTCATCGGAACTTCCTGAGCGATAGGATTCATCAAGTGTTGCAATAAAACATTTCACTAGCGTTTCTCTCCAATCGAAAGGACCTTCTTTCAGATAGCGGCTCCAATGGGGCCAAACGACGATCTAGGCAGGCCTGCCTTTGCAGCCTAGTCTGGCCTACAAAACACAACCGGAATACTCTGACAGACGTTATCTGTTCCTAAAAAGGGTGTTAGCCAAAGCGAACCACATCACTTATTACACATTAAGGAATGCAAAATGGTCCCATTAGGGACTAGTTGCTAACGTGTGAACGTCTTCCACTTTTACTAGTACCTACTATAGTATGCTCTGTTATACTATCGATTGAATCTGAAGACACGAGAATCGTTGTATTTGTACATGCCGTTTGAGTAAAGTTATATGTTGACTATGACTAGTCGCAAATTCTCAATCCATAATTCTGTTGATTTGAAATAAAACACAAACAAGCGAAAAACTCATACACAATAACAGAAAGAATGAAACGAGAAGATATATGAAAAACGCTCAAGAACAGGAAAATAGATTGCAGAATGATAGGAATAATCAGGCAAATGTACAGAGACAACAAAAACATAGTTGAGAATGAACAACGGAGAATCAAAAGAGCACATATAGGTGTAAAACAAGGGTGTGTGCATACATTATTAATTTCGATCGTTCAAAATGAAGCAGTGAGAGAAACAAAGGAGTAAATGGAACCAATTGAATCAGGCTACTGGAAAATGCAACAAATTGACATCAATGTGCTGATGTTTGCAGATGATATGGCCATACCAGAAGATTCTGAGAAATACCTTCAACTTATATT
Source organism: Phaedon cochleariae (assembly GCA_918026855.4). NCBI lineage: Eukaryota > Metazoa > Arthropoda > Insecta > Coleoptera > Chrysomelidae > Phaedon > Phaedon cochleariae. The sequence continues at coordinate 26,177,734 of OU896715.1, read as the reverse complement.
TCAGAAATTTTACATGAATAATGTGCAGCAGCGATACATGAACTCTAACAGAAGAACATGAATCAAGGAAGTGATAAGAAAATATAAAACAAAACGTGAATAAACAGAATCAGAAATCAAACATTCAGTCGAAATTTACACATCGAACCCATGAAATAACAAAATACAAACAAAATAGAAAAACAGAAGGACAGCTAAGATGGTTTGGCTATGTATGTCGAATGCCAGATAACAGAATTACGAAAAGACTATATGAATCGCTAGTGCAAGGGAAAAACAGTAAAGGAAGACCTAGAAGAGAATGGAACGACGGAATCAGAGAGGAAGGAAGATAGGAAAGAGTGGAGAGAGATATGGAGAGGATAGCCATAACTCGATACGCCTGACACATGCCGGTTTGAAGGCATAAGATTGAGTGGAGAGAAATGAGCAATGTTGGCTGATTTCTCTTCAGGTTATGACAAACATTTTTGAAGAACGCTAGCTTTGAAAGAAGCGTCGTCAATGAATACCCAAGCGATATGCTGTTTCTATCTAGATCCAGACTGATGGTTACAATTTATCTCTGACGCTGAACAATGAGCATGTGAGTACCTATACGGTAAAGAATCTTGACGGCGAGGTACCCGCCTCCCGAGGAAATCCATCACCGATTGGGTACCGCATTTTTCTCGCTAAAGAGGAATGTTGGCGTACGGTAGTGAACCTTCGATATCGCTAATGAATCCTGCTAGTCCTTTGTTCGTCCGAGCCATAAGAGCTCGCTCGCAGACAATATGGTCGGCCTTAATTCGAGGCGATGCGATCTCCGATAAACCATGCAGATTCGGTATGTCGCCTTGCGCTGCCCATAGATCTGTCAGCGAGCAGTCATTTATATGGAGCGACGGCGATAAACAAATACACATCGGCGCATGCGGCTACGAAGCAGTCACGACTCGTAATTTGAATACAATACGTGTCATTGGTTGGGTCGTACCCATGCTGATCCATGGAACTGCTCATCGGGCATAGGCGTGGATACGAAAAAATTCAATGGAAATAATAGGTCTAGTGAAAATAGTACAGTATAGTGAGGGTAGTGAATTATTGATAATTATACAAAAACGAGTATTGAATCTGGTGAAAGTCGAATGCCCAGAATCGTCTTCCGTCAACGCACTATCAGACACATTTTGCTAGGTTTAAGAACGAATGAGGCTAACGGTCCTGATGAAATTCCACCCATTATCATCAGAAATTGCACTAGAATTGACACCCGATTCTCTGCAAATTATTTTACCATTCCGCACAAGTGGGGGATTTTTACATCTTGCTGAGAAATAGCTAAAGTCTAATCAATTCCCAAAAACGGAACGAAAACTTGCCCAACAGCTACAGGCTCATTGCCCTGTTATTAGTTATGTCCAAAGTGAAAAGAAAGCCATCAACATTGAGTATATCAAATATCTGGAAAGCTCAGAAATCATCTATGATATGTCTTTTTCCACCGAAAATCACCTGATGGAGATCTACTTGCCTACGTTACCCATATATGGCAAGCTTCATCAGGAAAACATGGGGAATCTCTAGCTGAGGCGTTTGACATATTGGAAGCATTCGACCGTGTTTGGCACAGAGGACTCCTTCATTAACTGAAACATTATACGGCTTACCACTTCAGCTATGATATCTCCTATCAAGTTTTCTTTCAAGCAGATCGCTCCACATGGTGGTGAACGGAGTATCGTCTGAAACCATTGCCATCAATTTCGGCGTTCCTAAATAATTAATTTTGGCACCAACATTGTTCCTTCCTCATATCGATAATCTGTTGGGAGTGGCCAATTGCCACAGCTTTGCAGATGGTATAATAATCTCTATAATGCGTTTTCTTCCGGAATTTCCAGTTCTTCTCAGGAGACGGAAAACTCACGGCAAAGGCACGTCAACGCTGTTAATGAGGATCTTGCTAAAATGGGCGTGTACACCTTAGTAGAACTTTTAACTCAAACCATGTTGATAATGATCCTTTTATACATAAATAATGATTGACAACATAATTCGATCGAAAAATTAACTGGAATGTTTTATTTTTGGACATGAATAATAGTACCTTCTGAAAACGGAGACCCTCTTATGACGTAGAAACCCCATCTCGCCATATATATATATAAACCATATATATCTACTACTGATATATGAATCATAGCTCTCCTCAAAGCGGGACCCATTTCTGTATAGGTAATGAAATCGACCAATAGGCGTTGATACCGACGTTGGGAAAAAATAATAGGAAATTTGTCAAACCAATATGGCTGTTTCCATCCTTCACTTTTCGTTCTCATAGATTCAATCCCATTTTTGTTGAGATATCGTATAGGCGATGCGCCATATATAGAAATAGTAGATATATGGTTGAAACTGACACTCTCCTGACACTTATTACTGTTGCCATATCATCCAAACAAAATATCCGAGAAATCGAAATCGATATTGAAATATCTTTTGATATCCACTACCACTACTGCAGAAAAATATATTCGAGTTGTCGATTGTAGGTTGAATCATTGGAGTATAAACAATCTCTAGACAACGAAATGTCTCAATCCCAAAACCATTTGCACCATTACAATTTCACAATAATCCAATATATTTCATAAACATAGCAACATTGCTTTGTTGACCCGTTTCATGTATCATTCATCTCTGTCTCTGTCTGGAATAGTCTTGTTTCAGTATTAGGGTTTTGACGTCACATCATCGCCTCGTTTTCAGAGGTCCGAAAAATCGGGGATTTCAATAATTTTTTATAAAACGTAGGGAGCTCACAGCAAGAAACGGTTTGCGGTGGTGAGCTAGTTTGGGTGAGTTCTATCGAATTATGAATTAAAATTTTTTTGTGATATAAGCCCATTTACAGCCTGGGGAAGCAATAACCTAGTTGAATCCAACGCCTCCAAAACTCAAGCCCGTATTTTCTCTGAAAACGCTGAACTCTGTATGCCTGATTCAAAATGGACCATAACGATAATGCTCATTAGACTTTAAAAATGCAATTGATTCCGACATATCAAGTTTCTGATGGAGAAAAAATGCTAAAACTATTCAGAGAATGTGAACTTGATGACAAAAAACCGGGTCAGCTATACAGGGAAATGACTAATCTTGCATCTCGCGAAATCTCATATTGCTAGCTTGGCTGAAGAAATTGCCATGTACTGTGGAACATGTCATTAGAGCGTTTCAAGATAAACTATCGGATCAAGAATTGGTCAGTATGGCAGATGGTATGTTGAAAGGCATCAATTCGTCCGATCAAATATATTCCATCAAGGATAAACCCACTACATTAGATGATAAGATAGATCAGCAAATCAAAAAAATTGACGAAACTTCGGATAACATGTTGATACAATAGTATCACAATGAAAGTAAAGTTAACTTCTGAAAGATGTAATTCATTTATTCTCTGACAATGACAATCTAATCCTTGAAACATTAAAACATTCTATATAGAAGGTGTAGGATCACACCACATCCCGCTAGAGCTTGAATTACAGAATTCGATTACCATGACATCGACTTGATAGAATAAATTCTCCTTGAAGGGCGTATCGTAGGTATCGAAGAGTCTCTGATGGGGCCAGACGAAGAAGAATAAGCCTATGGAGTTCATCTCAAAGATCACACACAGATTCTTCATTATTGCTGATAAAAATATAAAAAACTGCAGACTTTGTTAGAACACTTGCATCTTCTATTGATCCTCTTCAATATTGACGTGAATCTAGAATTATTGTGTCAGGATAGGACGAAAATGGATCACACTTCAATCCAAAAGATGATTGGACTGAAGTTGGAGAAGGGTTTTGGATTTTTGTTGATAAAAATAATCAAATAGTTTCATAGTTTCTTGAATCACTCGTAACTTTTCTCAAAATGAAGATATTGACGTGGATGAAAAACTGCTGGGTTGGATAGGGATCCTACTCTGATCCAAAACGTATAAAGCTGAATTTAACCACTCATCTTTGCCACAGAGCGTCAAGAATTTTAGGACGAAAGAGTAACTTTTGTTTTTCCCAGTAGAATGATCAAGTCATCAGCTTTTTTTAAGAATTGAGAATCAGGCTAACACTCCAAAACATGAATAATTGATTTGATCGATATTTCATCTCGAACTGAAATAGTTACAGGGTGTTTTTTCTGCTGGTGAGTCTATTTCAATAGTTTTCAACATCTTACTATCAGTTTTTACCTACAGCCACTATAGAAAGTAGGCAAGAACATACGTGATACAGCCCCAGTATGTAGCTCTTTACGCACAGTAAGCACATCGCACAGTTCTCGTTCATTATATTATATAATAATAATAATATTATAATTCAGACAGCTCGTCCAATTTTTTTTGATGTACCATATGGCAGTTAGTAGGTTAAATATAGTAGGTGATGCATGTTGTTAAGCAATTACGCACTCATGGAATTACACACTGTGTGCGTAACTTTTCCATTCGTGCGTAATATATGCTTATTACAACACATATTACGTAATATACTATTATCGCATAGTAGTTGTTAACTGACATTGTCATTTTGAATAATGAAGCTTATCTATATAAAGATATTTTCCACCTATTTGAGGCGCCTATGGTACGCCTAGGCACATCTACAGCGGTACGCATCTGGAGCAGCTACGGTTGCAGACTTCTGACATTTTCAATGCTTACTTATGGTACGAGTCGATCGGTGTCACTGCGGAATTTAGGACGTCACCATATCGGCTGCTGCTAGTGCTGCTATATACAACTGCTTCTTTGGGGACGGTATAAGCAAAGCATGGGTAAGTAAGTGGGATAAGTGAGTGCCTCGCTCCTCGTTCTCAGGATGTGAGCCTTGAGCCAATGAGAGATACGAGTGAAAAGTGGCAGGTTCTCGCTAGAGTCACTAGATGGTATCAATTAGATAAGAGTTCGGATACAGAAATGAAACTTGTTAATATTTTAGGATTTTTGAATTTATTAACTCGCATTGTGACAAGAGCGTCTTTAGATGTCCCGCGCATTCTCATTCGAAATTGTATGAATTTGACAATACATATCATGATGATCACCAGAATTGAAATATCTGTTTCATAAATTATTGAGAAGAAAGCATAAAGAAAATCTCCAGCTGTGTTATGAATTGTGGGAATTCTGAAGAAAATAGATTTCATTTTTTCAATTTTCCAATCGACCATTCTTATATGGAAATGTATGAAACGGCCTGGATGGAAAATTAACTTGAAGACAAGCAGAATTATTGAGGTACATACATTAAAATTCACTTCTTTCAACAGCAAATTAGAGTGAAGCTATATTTTAGGCCCTTTTTGGAACAGAAGATTTTAAGATCCGTTCGAGAGAATTTACTGTTCCATCTATTTACGAAACAGACTATATTTCAAAAGATCCATGTTTATCATTACAGGAAATGCAGAACAAAATTATTAAAGAGAGGAATTGATTGCAAAACTACGTAATGGAATTGAAAATTTGAGAATTGTGTCCAAGGTAAGGATGTCTGTCATGGGAATAGTTTTTATTCTTTCTGACGTTGATGAAAGAGGTATAGAATAAGAGGAGACACTGTCTCATTCTCATTTTTGAAGCTCTACAAAATAGCTTCGAGACATTTTTCCGTACGTCGTTCCGGAGAAATCATCACCAACCAACTATATACCCCATAATAGAAATCCTCATCTTGAACTCGCTGTATATCATCGAATGACGTTTTCAATACCGACCGAACTAGCTATAAGTCGAGTCACTGGATGGTATAAGTAAGATAAGAGTTCGGACACAGCTTAACACCGGTCCTTCTCTATATTTTCTAGATTACAATGGTTTGAGTGGATAAAATAATAAGACATATATTCTGCTCTTTGTTGTTTTTTTATTTCCGATTTAAGAGGTTGGATTTTTTGTCGAATCAATCATACCCGTAGATGGAAAATGAAAACTAGGGCATCAACACCCACTTCAATTTGTAGCTATACATTCTTTACAGAACAACAGTTCAGTGAACATGAAACGAATGCATGTAACGACATTTCTAGCTAGTTCCTTATCGTAGGTATGTGAAACTGTAAGTACCCGAGTGATGCAGTTTAAAACATGAAGATTGTTTTAATTCTCCATCTTTCGTTACAATTTACTAGATTTACCCAGGTTCATTCTCAAATTTTAGGTTTGCAATCAATTTATTCCCCTTTCTCAATGATCATTTTGTTTTGCATTCCGTGTGATGATAATAATCGATTTTTTTTATAAGTAGTCTGTTGTGTAAATCACTGGAACAGCAGATTATCTCAAACGAATCTCAAAATCTGTTGTTTGAAAATAAGCCCAAAATATTTAAGAAGGAAATTTGAATGTATATGTACCTCACAAATTTTGCTTGTCTTCAAATTCGAAATCTCTTCTTTAAGGAAATAATTTCATCCTGATCTGCTGTTATAAGAAGAGGATTTGAATGTATGTACCTCACAAATTTGCTTGTCTTCAAATAATCTTACATCCAGGACGTTTCATACATTCCTTCTATTAGGGAATGTCTGATATCTCCTCTGGAAAGTGTTGAAGAAATGAAATACATTCTCCCAGTATTCATCACACAGAGGACACTTCCATCCAGGCTTTTTTCTCAATAGTTCATGGAATTACATTTTAATCCTGACATTCAAAAAACGTATTGCCAAATTCCAACAGTTTTGAATGAAAAGCGCGGAAGGGCTATGATGGTGCTCTTGTCACAAGTTATGTAACTCAATGAATCTAAACATTCAAAAACACTAACAGATGTCATTTTTGTGTCTGAAATCTTATCTTATCAATACCATCCAGTTACTTTATAAGAATATCCATAGTGTCTATTTTATTATATTAATAGTATATTATGTAACAAGTGTTATAAACGCCCTTTTAGTAACGAGTAGTTTAAGCATGAGCGGAGCAGAGCGGAGCGATCGTTGAATAAACGAGTGTCTAGAAGAGTTTATATACATCAACATACCTGCAATTCCTGCTAACCTACAAAATAATTCGGAAGGAATTGAGAACATAATACATGCAACTGCATGCAACCAGCGAGACACGTATAAGTGATATTGGTTGTAGATGTGTCCAGTCCATTGCTCACTAACCTTTGTTTCACGTTTATCGTCATGCTTAGCGCAGAATAAATAAATTGTTCTCAAATATGGATGCTTCATCCCAGGTAGCACAGGTTAGTGAAATGACGTCATAATGACGTCTTTTTTAGGTCATTATTGGTCAATGACGTCCTCGACTTCAGAGGGACCAAAAAATGACGTCATATTTCATGACGTCTTATTGACGTTCAATATTGGACGTCTTAATGACGTCCCTACAAAGTCGTATATTCGACCAAATAAGGAAAATCAGTAGCTTTCTTACCCTTTCATCGTTTGTTAATTGAACGTACTAAATTTGTGTTTGTATATACAGTGTTTTCGTAAGTACTGATGAACAAATTTATTTTTAGCCAAATTATGCATTCTTGAGGAATCTGCTGAAAACGGTCGATTTTCATTTTCAATTTGCCATATTTATGAGAAAAATGGAATATACATACATGGTGATCCACGTTCGAGTTATGACCTTCACGAAAATTTTTAAAATAGAGCACCCTATATATATTACTCAATCATTGGAATAACCATGGGAAGCGGAATTCGAAAATGTTTAACACAATCATGTGGATTGTATAGGTAAGTGCGTTCAATAAATTAGATGTTCTCGTGAAGTAGTGGATAAATTCATTTATTATCCAATATCTATTTACCTCAAATATTTCTGAGAAAACAGGAGAGGCTTTTATTTCTAATTTGACACATTTATAACGAGAAATCATCAAATATACAGGATGATGCACGTTTGTATTATGACGTACACGACACATCTTTCAAACGGATATATATTATTGAATTTTCGTAATCAAATGTATATCACACAAAGGGTTTGTATACAGGGCGTTCGTTAAATTCAGTTCTCTCGTAAAATTGGATCGCTATTAAAAAATAAAGATGACGTAATTTCTCCTACACGAAGCATTCTGTACATATTGATTTGATATGAGATACAGCTTGGATGAAAATAAAATTCTACGGCTTCGAACGTTATTCTTTAAAAAAAAAAAATATTTTTTTAATTCTCAACGAATTTATTCGCAACTTCACAAAAGGACTTTATTCAACGAACGCACTGTATACAAACTCATATTTTTGAATCCAGCTTTCCATAGAGACTCCAAAAATGGAATAATTCATATAGGGTGTTCCTTTGAAAAAATGGTAGCGGACGTTGTAACTCAAACTTGAATCACCCTGTATGTTCAATTTTTTCTCAATAATGTTGGTAATTTAAAATAAAAATTGACCTATTTTGGGAGATTCCTCAGAAAGGAATTGCATGGTTATAAGTACATTGATTGGCTACTTTATTTACTTCACGCGAGATCACTCAATTTAACGGACACACTGTATACAAACCCTATGTGTAATATATTTTTAAATTCAGATTTCCATGAATATTTCAAAAATTGAATGTTTCTTATAAATAGGTTATTATTGTTGCTAATTGAAAATATTGCCGCGGACGTCTTAACTTAAACGTGGATCACCCTGTATATATATGATTCTTACTTTCAAATGTGGCAAATCTGAAATAAAATCGACCTGTTGCAGAGGATTTCTCAGAAATGGATAGTTTAGCTAAATATGAGTTTATTCAGCTTACATCTCGCCGACGCTCGCTACATAATTTTAGGTGCTAACGATATTGTCATATAGAGATTCATAGGTAGTAGTATTAGCGCAAGGATTCAACAGGAATGCCCGGGAGGACCATCAACCAAGTGACCACAACGTATAGTTACAAAATGAATGTCATCAAAGGTTTGTGGTGTAATTATGTACCAATAATACCGTAATATATATATATATATATATATAAACCTCCTAATTTTTTTTATTTCGTCCTTTATTGGTCATTCTGCGACGTCATTATGACGTCTAAATATGACGTCATATGGCTGTGACATTTTGACGTCATTATAGGGTCTCTCAGACGTCATTTTTGGACGTCCACTTCGTCATTTTATGACCAAAAAAATGACGTCAATTGGACGTCACTCTGCTACCTGGGATGTTTACACTTCTTGGAGATATGCGAGTACCAGAACATTCTCTTCGATTCTTCTTTCGTCTACTTTTCGCATATATTTTTAATGAAGAATTCGTTCATTTTTTCTTAGACGTCAACAATCGAATCAGGAAGACAACCATAGAAAAATAACTCCTATAATGACGACAACTATCAACGAATAACTTATTTTCTCAACAGTAAGTGATCGAAAAAATTTTTTTGTTACTTCAATGGCGTTTAATAACACTTCAGACTTGTCAGTGTAATTTTAATTGTTTATGAAATGTCGTATTCCTTTTAATATAGTGTGTGCGATTTCAACCCGCAACACCCTCCTAATTCGGAACTTGTCGACCGATTTTCAGATACAAAAATTCCATAATATGCTACTCAACGAGGTATTTTCGAGAATGTTGACAAATTTGAAATATTCAGATTTTCAAGGCATACTTCTGTTTTTTGAAGGAGTCAAAATTTCAAAAACGACTATTAGACATTTTTTTCCGGAACAGTGACTTTTCTATTCGATTCAAGCATAGCTGAAATACCTCTATACGGAATTTGAACGCCAAATCTCATAATGGCGAATTTTGATGATTTTGATTTTTCGATACTAACATGTATCAAAATCTGAGGAGTTGATATAACCAGTCGTGAAGTAGTTATTCAATACAGGAACACATCGAATACATGGATCTGTGACATAGATGGAAAGTTTCATCGCTGTAACTTCTACAGGAAGATTTCTCTAGATCAACCAAAAAGCAGTAAAATTAAAGTTGAAATTCACCATTCTGAAAACTCAAGTAAGCCGTATTCCACACACTACACCACACCGTCACTTTGAAAATCGTCCTGTTTGATGAAGAGCTGTCGAATATAATACAAATAGAATGACAGACTAATACTCTCTAAAGACTGCTAGGAGATATACTGATGTTTGATGTGATCATAATAATATACCGATTTGACGAAATGGAATGAAAATTTGAGATGACAATGAAAATTTTCCTGTATAGTAAATATTTCCCCGGATTAGTCACCATTATCTATAAGTATTTCATGAAAAAAAGTGATGGATCATAATAAAAAAAAGTTCGATTTCCATATCATTAATTATTGGTTGACCTAGAGAGATCTTCCTGTAGAAGGTATGTACAGCGGTGAAACTTCGTACCTGTATGTATTCGATGTATTGCTCTATTGAATAAATACTTCACTGAATATATCAGCTCCTTAGATTTTGATGCAGGGTGAATCGAAAAATTAAAAATTCGCCATTGAATAACTAACACCTTATGAGAGATTTTGCGTTCAAATTCCGTATGGGGGTATTCCAGCTATGCCTGAATCGAATAGGCAAGTCACTATTTCGAAAAAAAATCGTTTAATAGTCGTTTTTGAAATCTTGACCCTCTCAACACCCAAAAGTAGGCCTTGAAAATCTGAATATTTCAGATTTGTCCACATTTTCGAATAGAGCTCGTTGGGTGCTATATTATGGAATATTTGTTTTTGAAAATCGGTCGACAAGTTCCAAATTAGGAGGGTGTTGCGGGTTAAAATCGCACACACTGTATATATGAAGAAATAAGCTGAAGAAAATCTTCTTCCCCAAAAAGTAGACCGAGGTATGATAAATATCCGTAAACCCCATCAAATTTGGTATCGTTGGGTTTGTAATAAAAATCACTAACCAATATTGAAATAAAACACAAGGTGTTCCATTTGAAAAAATCGACATTCCAGTTCATTTATTCATTTATTTATTTATTTATAGAAAACTAACAGTTTCACACCTACTTACAAGTTTTCTAACCTAAACTACTGATCTAGCCTTACTTCCACTTATATCTAATAGCAATAATCAATTATAGAGCAAAAATTGAGCTGATGGGTTAAGTTGTATGATGTAACTTAGAGCCTTAGATAATACAGGTATTGATTTCAATTACAGTAAATTCATCAAATCCTTCCAAAACTTGGCTAATTTGGTATCAAAAAAACAACTATTCATTCTGTCAACATACTTATTACAGATTAGGAGAGTACTGTTCATTAAAGAGCCACTTGTTATCGAAACATGAAAGAGTATGGGTCTGGGACGAAGTGTTCTTAAGGCTACTAGAATATATATTTGACCTAAAAGGTACTCGCTCTCTATCGATCCATTTAAAATTTTGTGTATAAATTCCATTTCAATAATAGTTCTTCCGTGCTCTAAATGTTGTATTTTAAACTCATCGCGTATTGGTTGGTAAGATTCGAACCTTGGATTCACTTTGTGTTGACAGTAGTACAGATATTTCAAGAATTTATTCTGCACAGATTCCAAATTTCTGAAGCCCTGAACGTGTGGAACCCAAATTATGGATGCAAATTCAAGACGGCTGCGAACTAAATAGTAATGAAGCAATTTGATCGATTCAATATTCCTGAATTCACATGTTGAACGTTAAACAAACCCTAGCATTCTAAAAGCTTCACTACTCACGATATTTATTTGCTCGGTGAACTTTAGATTTTCAGTGAAGTGTACCCCTGAATCCTTCATCGAGGAACATCTTTCTAGGATTGTATCGTTCATAGAATAAATGTAATTTTCAGGATTTCTGGATCGATGAAAAGTCATTATTTTACATTTAGCAAAATTGAAATAAAGTTTATCACCATTGGACCAACTGATAATAATGTCAATATCATTTTGTAGCACTAAGTAATCATTAACGTTCCTGATAGGTCGAAATATTTTGAAATCATCAGCATATAATAAGCAATCAGAAGTCACAAGGTTTGGCGAGTCATCAATGAAGATTAAAAATAGGAGAGGACCAAGATTGGAGCCCTGTGGTACTCCAGATCTTGCAATATATGTTGATGAGTTGTATCCAAGGAAATTAAAGTACTGTAGCCTATCACTGAGATACGAGTTCCTCTTCTTGAGGTTTCAACTTTGGGATATGGTAATAATAGGAAAATGTGTCCCCGCCAAATTTAAATCTGACAAAATACACCACAGCCTCATATCGTATGGGCAAGTCGGCCCTGTACAATTCGAATCCACGAATAAATGCCCCTACCCTGGTCCTGAGAGTCGAACGCCGTCTCTTGTATAATAGATCGCTTACGTTTTACTCCGAACTTACTTACCTCAAGGTGTTATCTTCGGTTCAGCAGATAAGGCCGAGATCAAGAAGGTTAAGCAACATTAACTGTTTATTGCAATTTACTGCGTTAATTTATTGTGCAAGTTCGTTATTCCTGGGATAAGGTCGGAAGCGTAGGGATGGGCTTGATCTTGATGAACAACTGTTTTCAATAACGAAACTTTTATTCGCGATCATCATAGGCAAGTTTTTAAAAGAGTGTCTGAAATCTATGACATCCAAAGTACGCTTCTCATAGAGTGCGGATACATACTCATCACGTATATTGAAACAGCAGAAAAAAAAACAAGTATACTTTCTATAAGATATTCAATGATGATTTTCTGTGTTGAGAAGGAATATTCTCAGATAAATTATGGACATACAAAAATGAATATATATATTCATATGAAGCAATACATTGAGAATTCGCATTCTCTATGTGATGTGAATATCTACTCTTTTTCAGTTCAATCAATAGAAAACAACTACTTTCCTGGCTATATGCCACGACGGACATTGAATTATATCCATTGAACACAAACGATAAGAGTTTGAAAATGAAATATAAAAACTTCTGAAATCGAGAATTTGCATTCTCCTTCAGACAAAAATATGTATATGCACACATCATTCTGAAACAAGCGTCTACAAACACCGAAGGCTCTCTGAATCCGATGATGTCCGATCACCTTCGGATCATTCGCAGCTGCCTTTCGCGCGCGTTTGATTTTCACCCAGCTACTTCTTATTATTTGTGGTTATTGTGTGTATGAATGGATTTTGGCATTGTATTTTTTCGAATTGTTTGCTTCTTTACCAGAAATCCAGAATGACTTGGTGCCCTATTTGTAATCAATCGTTTTACAACGTCGTAGCTAGAACTATCATTATACAGGGTGTATCTTGAATGATGAGTTTAATTTCAGGTGGTAATTCCTTGTCATATTTCATGACAAAAAGTTCATATAAACGTGTGTCCTAATTTGCTCCGTTTCCGCGGAGTAACGGGGTGCCCAAAGTTGAATTGAATATCGATTTTTCATGAATTACTCAAAATACTGTTCGCCGATTTTGATTAAACTTCGTGTGTTTGTGATTTGTAATAGCTTCTTTTCATGGAAGTAGATTTTGAATTTTGTTTCCAGTGGTGTGTGATATTCACTGTAGTAACTTTTGTACGCTGATGTTGTTGCTGAGTTTGATATTATTGGAAATCAATAGCAAAACGTTATCGTTATGCAATCAATGTCAGTGCTTCTCTGTTACTTTTTACTTTTTCATTAAACTTTGGACACCCCGTTACTCGGAAACGGAGCAAGTTAGGACACACGTTTATAGTAACTTTTTGTCATGAAATATGACAAGGAATCACCACCTGAAATTAAAGTCATCATTTAAGATACACCCTGTATTTTATCAATTACACCCTCAAGTTATTGATGGGTCACCTTGTATGCATTATTGTTAGCTCATTATATCTATTCTGAGTCGAAAAATATGTCAGAATATTGGTATCCACAATTTGCAAGTTTTCAAAATGTGCCTACCTAGCACATGAACATTACATCGAATTACTTGCAAGCCTAAAGAATGAATAGGTTTTTTTCAGGTATTTTTCTTGGTGGCTACATAGTGTGATCATTTTCGATATAAAAGACTATTGCCCTGATGCTCATGTAGGCGTTTTTAGATGTGCAGACATTTCAACATAGGTATAGGTAGGTACCTCTATATTCAACCTTTTCATTCTTTCCTATAGATGAGAGAAATTCAATAATCAACGAGAGCTTTGATTGTGATTTTCTGACCAGCAGAAGATTCTGGAAGCATTAAAAATTGGTAAAGAAAAAAGAGAAACCAATGAATACAATTCCGAAAAAGAAAAATTCAAACTAGAGCTTATTAAACTCGTTGATAGTATAGTCACATTTATAGCGATGAGGAGGGAGAAAACCAGTATGGCATTTTCCGACAAGTTACCATCTGAAACGCATCAAAATAAAAAAATTACTCAACAGAGACGTTTATACCGAACAATCAAAAAAGCTGTTCCTATGATAAACGACTTATTTAGTAATAAATTAATCCATCCAGATGATATGGACGCCGATAATATCGCAATAAATCTGATGTATCCACCAAAAAAAGAAATTAATGAGTAAATAAGTTGTGTTTATTGTGTCAATTTTGTCCTGATATAAAAAAAACCTGTGAGGCCTTTGCAATGTTTAGCTCTCGCAATATAAGCTTCTCATTCGGAAAGAAAAAAATACTTTGCATAATTTTTCCAAAACATTACACTCGATCACTTGATACTCATGGATTATTATTATGTTTTTAAATTTGGCGCGTTCTCTGCATCAGCGGCGACGTCCGACCATGATCGGACATCATCGGATGCAGAGAGCCTCCGGTGTTTATAGACGCTTGCCATTTTGAATATTCGCAGATTCGTGATAGAGTCTCAATTCAGAATTTCTCTCCACGCCCTGTTTGATGAATGTCAATTTATCATACACCCAAAAGCATGATTTTCTGTGCTCTTCCGTCATAACAAGAGTACAAATAGATCTATTATCCACAGTAAGCCAAACGAATTTGATTTTAAACAAAATAATACTTGCCATTCTTATATCGCCACAACATTGATAATTCTACTGTAGAAGTCCACGTTATCTCAAAGTGGAGTGAAGTAATTAAAAAATGATAAAAACTCTCCAAGTCTTCTCCACAACGTTAAATTTCGATACCAAGAAGAAGGGGACATGTTTCGAACTCAAAAGGTATTCATCATCAGCCAGAAAGAAATTATTGTGGAGAAGAAATGAGCCGAAACATGGTCATAATGAGAATGGTAAAATGGTTAGGAGAACATGTTTATAGTTCGAAAAAAAAAATTAAAATGAACTGAACAGGTATCCCTAACCCTAATAGCACACAACGTCCTAGGGACGTCCCTATTTGGTACAATTCACGCCCGAATGTTCCGAACCAAAAATAAGTGTCCTTGGGACGTCCCATCCCGTACATCTCATGCAATGTCCGAGCTAGGACGTCCACGGAATGTCCCAGCTGGTACATCATTTCAAATGTCCTAGAAATAGCAGCCCTTAGACGTCCCACGTAGTACATATTGTAGAATGTCCATGCAAGGACGTCCTTGGCATGTCCCTGATGGGATATGATTTTAAACGATCATTTAGGGACATCCATCGGATGTCCCGAGTAGTACATATTCTGGCATGACTTCAGATCTTGTATAATGTCCCTTCTTGACAACCATGAAATATAATAATATTTCCAGGATCGTATAACAATCGAAATGTCCCTTAGGGACATCCTTCGAATGTACCTTAGGGATATCCGGCGGATGTCCCAATTGGTACATGAACTGTACTCTTCCACTGTCCTAGAATTAACGTCCTATTGACGTCCCAGTCGATACTTTCAATATATTGTCCCTGCGAGGACGTTAACTTACACCTCACCGACGAATGATTGCTCGTAGGCTATAAGTACTCCTCGTCAATGTCCTTCACGTAAATCCATTGGACATCCTTGGGACACTTTTTGGCGACCTTCTACGGACCATCAACTCAACTGGATGTCCTAATTAGTTATGCAAGATCTGGTCCTAGAGGGATCCAGGAAAATTCAAATTCAAGAATAATTTGTACGTCCCTGGGACATCCTATGGACATATCATTGATATCCATAATCGTTGCTGATATGTTGTCCTATGGATGTCCTGAGGATG
Organism: Phaedon cochleariae; assembly: GCA_918026855.4. NCBI lineage: Eukaryota > Metazoa > Arthropoda > Insecta > Coleoptera > Chrysomelidae > Phaedon > Phaedon cochleariae. The sequence continues at coordinate 26,161,641 of OU896715.1, read as the reverse complement.
TCCTCTGTAATGCTTGATGAGGAATACTGCAGGATTTAGGTATTCGATAGTTGTCCCAGGGACATTCCTCAAGGACGTCCCTAGTTGGTCGTCAAGTGGGACATTTGTGCGTCCCACAGACGTCCAATGGACGTCCATTGTACCAAATTCGAACGTCCTATAGAGGTCCTGAATGTCCCGACAGGACGTCCTAAGGATATCCATGGGACATAAGTGTGTTATTAGGGTATTTTTATTTAAATTGGGGCCCTGTAACCCAGATATTTGCTCAACGACCCCGTACATTCGATAGCAGTAAGCATTACTGAATATTCTGGCTGATACATTTTGGGTCCGAAACATGTCCCTCCCTTCTTGAATTTGAGATTAAACGTTGTGGAAACGACTTGGGGAGTTCTTATTATATTTTAATTGATACCTCTGATGAGTGTGGTTATAAAACGGTACCAATATGATGATTCAACGAAAATGTTCACTCATATAATTTATTACATAGTCCCAGTATAGGATATACAAAAATTGTATAGTTGAAATATGAAGAAATATTACATTGTTCTGAATATTCGAGATCATTCTGTTAATTCATTGTTCACGAAATTATGTTGCCGAGCAACACCACGAGTTCGTGAAGTAGAGCCGTAATAATTGAGTTAACAAAGAAAGACTGAATCATGAGAAAATATTCAGAACAGAGTGGTATTTTGCTAGAATATTTCACATTCACGAATCATAAAGAAGATTCATTATAAATGAATGATTTATTCTGACAAGTACCGTCATGATTATATTATTCCAAACTGACACACTTTGCATCACTATCCATGGTTGAATCGTTGAAAACATCAACGCTAATTTATAGACCAATCAGGATTAAAAGACAGCTAATGTTTTCGCAATAAGCACACGTTGTCTTTGGCTTGCGATTGGGCGAGTTATGTAATGAGTGAAATAGTCGAAAGCATTCGGTGTAAATCAATCATTGGTAAGGATAAAAATAAAAAAATCTAACATTAATAATAATAATAATAATAATATCATTTATTGATGAGAGAAAGAAATATACAGTAATAAAAGGAAATGCATAAATGATACATACTCGATAAGTGAGCGAACACTTGTTTCGAAATTGTCGAATTGTCGCTAAAAGGGCTACTCAGGAACGAAAAGTACAGTTTTCGTTCACCATAGGCGAAGACCAGTGCTTAATAATGACGGATAGTGATAGTGGAAATAGTGATCCTCTCAATATGATTCAATTTGTATTGACAGTGGAGAATTCATGGTTGCAGAATCAGCAAAATTATCCTCGTAACTTCGATTCTGAAGATTTTGTGTTTTCAATAAAACATGTTCAGCATCTACACACTGCACCAAAAGGTAGGCATTTGCTTCCTCATTTAGGTGAACAAAGTTGTCAATATACTCCCACGTGACAAAAAAAAATATAAACTCCTGGTGGAAGGTGAAATGAATTGGCTTCAGCATGCATCCTTTGGCGTCGATATACTTATAAAATCTGTGCAATCCAAGTAATCCGTGTCTTCATCACTGTCATGAAACAAGTAACAATAATCCTTTCTGAATTCCAATGATTTACGCTTCCCCATATTCTGAACGTACTTCTTATCAAAACTCCAAAATGCAGTTTCACAATATACAAATTGATCAATTCATTGGGACAGAAGTGTCAAACTGACTTTCATTCAAATGCTGTAAATTGTCCATATACCTGTGTAATGCATAATCATTTGAATAGAGAGATAGGTCACCGAAACACAATTTCAAGAATGATGCTTCAAAATAAAGCGTTTGTTGATAAAATCATATAATGGAGACAAATGATCATTTTCTCACATGTGTGTTTAATGCCCTCGCTACGCGACGTGCTTCAAACCTCACATGCACCTGAGAGGAAATGGAACCCTTTCCTCTCTTGATATATAAATAGCTATAAAATTTGCGATTCTGGATTTCCCGTCCGCGTAATCGATATGCACCAGCATCCTGAAGACGTGTTCTCCACTGTTTTCGAAACCGCTATTTAAATATTAAAATTTGGTACACTTTTTTCCATCAAAGGCGTGTAAGACTGAATTGCGTAGGGGTGAAAAGAATCCCATATTCCAACAGTTATTCATTTCTAACGTTCACTTTTCTCAGATTCTTGAAGAATTTCAAAAGCGAAAATGTTACTCTTGATTAAGATTTGGCTTATCGTATTCGAGACAATTTCAATAGATCACAACGGTATATCCATTATTCACCGCCTTAATCGCTATTAAAAAATATGGTTCAGTGCATGATACGCCTCTGATGAAAAATTTTTGAACTCTGATCACAAAATCCAATTTGGAATTAAAGTTGAAGCAGTGTACCAACAATCTAAATATTTTAGGAGTACTTTTTTATGCAATAAACCTTCAGGTATCATTTTGCGTGAATTCAGAATATAGAGAAAAAAACCATGAAAAAAGATGGAATTGTCTTTACCGGTAACCCATCCAGTACGTTACGCTCCTGATTAACATTTTTTGAATATCAAGTTATTTAAATCCTGATTCAGCAACGAAAGTTCAGGCGGTGAACCATCAAACTCTATGATTTTGTCATGAAAATTCTCGGAAATATAATGAAAAAATTCTGCATTGTGTATATACATATATTATTTGAAGAGGCGTATAGGTATAGCTCCCTCAGAAAGCATTGTCCGTCAAATGTTTATATATAGGAACTTTTTTTCATAAAAATACCTCACAATTCACTTAACGAATTATTTCAAGAAGACTCCCTGTATAAGCAACTGATAATAATATAATCTTTGCTACAATTCCATTAGATATAATAAGTAGTGGCGGTTGTCAGGGTCAGGAGATACTAAAGATAAGTATACCTTCTATTCCATAAATGAAGGAAAACATTCACAACATTCCACCATCTGCACACCATCGATCCCAGACGAAGTCATCGATAATTGCGATTTATGATTAGAATATAAAAGCATAAGTTCCATCTCATTTACGTGCATCCATTGTCGGAGTCGGGCTGATAGATAGCTTAATTACCGGCACAGAAACGATGCACCGCCATCTTTCATGTCAGCCGTTGGTGCAATTCAGTGTTGCCAACGTATGAATACACGAGGAAAAAATTATTGGTGATATAACTATAGTACACTATTTGCACTCGTGCTCTTATATCAAGGATAATACACCGGGGGAATAGTAGATTGTTTTATTAGGATCAAAAGTGACACTTTTTTTGTCATGCGAATTTTACACCGAAAAAAAAATCACAGTAATAATTATCAAATATTTGTTAACGTCAAATTTGTTCCTGAATAATTAGCCATATTGATAATTAAAAAGGCTTATTCATCAAAATCGTACCTGTTTCTATGCTTTATTTATTAACAATGAATGATTTATTACTGTCATGCATATTTGTTCATTGTGAACAGCATCATTTAATAATTAACAATTCAACTAGTACGCCGATATGTGTTTATTTATTATGATAAATTTGTTCATTATAAATATACGTAATATAGAGGATAACAATGGATATTTCATTTTATTCTTAGTTTGGTAATTATAATAATTCATTTGGTGATAATTGAAAAACTGACATGCGCATGGGCCATCATTTTAGTTTAGCTTCCATCTTTTATCGCGTGAGCATCTTCTTGATATCCTTGCTGATTTTCATTTGATTTCGACCAACGCGAAAGTTATGAAGTGTGATGGTTATATTAGTTCAATCCCTTATATGACAGTGCGGGTTTGTTTACATTTGGACAAGTATATTTACGTCTACAATTAGCCTCTTGATGGGATGATTTCATGTAGGTACGACATCACATACACTGTAAGAAATCCTTTTGAGTGACTGCGAATTTGGTAATGAGTTAATCTACTGAGTGAACTTTTTGAGTAAATATTCAATGAAATCTGGGTATTTTCACAATTCCTTCCAATAATGACAATGTTTATGACAAATTTGATTGAATAGCACAAATTTTGGAATAAAACAAACAAGGAAACCATATAAGAGTGGCTTTTACTCAATCATTAGATGAAACATGTGAGAATCAGTCATTCTCGAGCGATTTCATCAAATAATTGGTGAAAGGGCCGGTCCATGCGCAGTATATTGTTAGCATCTCAGTAATCTCACTGTCTCAGTCCCTTCTCAACGTGCAAGCAGTGAACAGTGTATTTGGGAATAACGTGATGACCGTTCTAAGTCACCACAATATTATATATTTTAATTATTCTTAATGAAGTAAAGGAATGTCCGAATCTCTGTGGTCATCAGCGAGGAAGACTCGAGCCAGGTCGAGACTAACCAGAGGCCGTTTTGTCCAATTGATAACGCAGCGTCAGTCTTGATGGAAGTTACTCGGGAAGTTAAGTGCATAAAAACAATCCTGTGCTTTCCATTTCAGCGAAGTGAATTATAATTGAATAGAAGTACTTGCTGCAAGTTCGAGCACAAACATGTTATCAGCATGATTATATCTGCGAAGTTTGGGAATACCTATATACTGCGGGTAAGTTTGATTTCGTAAAATACATGATGGCTTTCAACAACATGGCTGATGATCGTGAATTGTATCAAATAATTCAAATATTCATTTGGATGGTGTGATTTTTAAGAATTGTATTGTATATATAGTGTTGATTTATATCCGATTACCTTGACGTTCAGATAAATCAATATTCGCATTCTTCTGTTGAATAGTCCATATCGCCGTTGATGTCTTTCACAGCCATGCACGGCCATGTTCGTGTGTTTGCTTTTCACTCAATAGTGACTGAAAATTATTCGAATAAGAGTATTTCAAATAAGAAATGAGTAAATTGAATCATCATTGATCACATTTTTTCCAAATTAGGTATATTGAATCCTAATTGAGAAAGTGTTATCAAAACTGATTGAATAATTCAATTGTGATCATTCATGAGATCGATAAAATATTTGTTTGAATCGATATTCGTGAATTTGTCTCTATTTAGGTAACATATACCCAGAACTAATCTGCTCTGACGAATACATTTTTGAATCAGCTGTTTATATATGCATTTTTTGTCCGCAGATTGATGTGACTGTCAACGTGTCAACGAGCTTGTTAGTAAGATTCTGCAGAGCGAGAAGAAGTCATACTTGATTTCGGCAGGCGAGACCGCATGTACTGATGATTTCAAATTGTGTTATATAGCTTTGTTCTTCATTAGGAGTACATTGTGATTGTAATTGTATTGTAATCTACTCTGATTGTCAATAAACTTCTGTATTATATATCATATTTATATACTCAATATTATATGAAACCATGCAGTCATGAAAAGTTTTGAAATACTCATTTTGGGTATAAAAGCACTCAATAATGGGCATATACATACTCAATAAATGTTCTAGGCACTCAAAAATGAGTTGAAACTCACTCAAGAAATCACAAAGCTGAAATAATATTCAAATCTGAACTGGGAACATTGACTCAATTGTGATCCCTTATATTCACTCATTCAATTACCATTTCACTCAGTCAAGTAGAGTGAATTTTCAACTCAATCGGGTGTGGACCGAAATTGAGACATTATTGAGTGAAGTTTGAGTGAAAATTCACTCTTTTTTTTTTCAGTGTATGAAAAAAATGGCAGACGACTATCAGTGCATCTAGTATACACCATTTAGTATGTTCTCAGAATAACAGTGGTGCGTGTGGTGCTAATCAATCAATATTGGAACATTTTGAACGTAAGTAGGTGCGGATGCCTATATATAGTATGCATGAGTATTATCTGATATCATTTGCTTTGCATGAATTTGAAAGAAAGTACTATATTATTATGTACATTGGAACGTGGGTATGCCATCATAGCTGAGAGCTGATGAGTCATAAGCGAGGTTATAAGGCAAAAAAGTTTATACGCAACCAGCCCTGATCGAATAGTTTGATTATATACTTATATAAATAATATTCGTTATTTGTTACTTAATTTGTTATTTATATAAGGCTTAGAAACACCCCCTCGGGGTGATCCATGACTGGTGGTGATACACCAGGAAATTTAATGAAACAATTAGCAATTTTTCTGAAATGAAGACATTGAATTATATAAGCGAACATAATATTTATTTATTATCAATAAAATGTTTCTTTTCATGCTGTACCTATACTTAATAATAAATTGATATTTGGTTACTAAAAACAAAGATTTTGAAATAATAAATAACGTTTGGTGTGGGTGGAGAGATATATTATATTCTCAGATAATAAATGGATATTATCATGAAATAATCATAATTTAACCATGCACGAGGCTTATTCATGGGGGTGTGAGCAAATAATTTGTTTTTTCAAACAAACGTTTAATGAGCCATATTTCAATAATGGAGTTGGTAACAGTTAATCATATTTATTTATTATTACCAAACCGTTCTTTCAGTGTACATTAATTAGCAAGGCGGAGCGTCCAGCGAAAACGAGCGAAAGCAAAATTTGCGAGTCAAACAAAATCACTTTTGATTCGAATGAAACATGTTATATTTTCTGCAACTGCAAGAATTATCTAAAATAATTATGTGAAGTGATCACCAATGCGACTTACTTGACAGATTATTAAAATACCTTCATTATAATAATATAGGTACGTATAGATAGGAGCAAGGCCTCAAATACTTCACATCTACCTTGATTACAATATTGGTGAACGATAACTCTACTTTGTCACAATTTGTGTTGACATGCATCATTAGATACTACAGGCACGAAACCAATACTATACCCGAAACGTGGGGCCGCGCCATTATGTATGCAATGCAACGAATAATCCGTGTGGTGAAAAAACTCTACCTGCATTTACAGATCAGATTTATCCAATTCCCAAGAATGTTCGAATTGTTGTTTCAATATAAATAAAACCACAAAGTGACTCATTCGTGTATTCTATTGAATCGATAAATCGATGAATTAATTGAACCAGGTGTCAGCCTTAATACCAAATACCGCCTCAGTGCCAGATATAGGAAAAAAAGTGGAAAATATTAGGTTAGTGAGCATATCAACAATAATGATAGTGATTATCTATTTCTTTCTATACTCCACTGTGCTTGATTCGATAATCTAATGAAGGTAAACAATATCGTTGTGTGAGACGAAATTGCTGGCCGTGATTATTCAAACACAAGTTATCCAATCAATCAGATTCTGAGAATGAATGAAAAACAGATCAAGCAAGTATGTGAATCTTAAAGGCTTTCCTGATCAAAACAAAAACATTTTTGGTGTATTCATATCTCCAGGGGTATGAGATGCCAAAACTGCAGAAATCGGGAACAAATCAGGTTTGCTTCCCAACCCAAATAATCAACCATAATTATGTTGTTTATTCTTGATGATCTAAGTAGTTCAGTCGTTCTAGTTCCTAACAGCTGAAGTTCAACTTCAGCTCCTAGGAACTGAAAGTGTTGCCTAGCAACATACCTATGTTTGTGTCAGTAATAGGAAAGTCAATTGGAAAGCTAATTTTGGTATTGAAATATACGACTTTTGTGTCGGTTGCAGAAAAAAAATATTTCAGCTGATATATACGAAATTGAATAACTGTGAGAAAGCACTCACTCAGATGAGAAAAAAAATTCTCGTATCATCAGGGTTAGCTGTATTCGATATAGTGGTTGAAATGATGAAAATCGATATTATTCGCTTCATCTTTTGGAGCGAACGCAAGAGAATCCAATCATCCGGTTTTGAGACACAAAAAATTTGATGAAATGAATCATGAGTATATATTGGATTTTGAGAAGGCTCTGATGATTTTTTTTTCTAACAACAACTGTAACCTCAGCGATTGTCAACTTTTCCCAGATGGCACCAAATGTGATTTCCCTTATTTCCCTAATCAACATTTTTCGAATACAGCGATAAATGACGAATTTAGACAGACTGGAGAATAAATTACGGAAAAAGGTATTTTTATCAAATCAATTCCGAAATGTTTTATTAAATCCCACTGGAATGTCAGTAAATATCACTGAAATGTTAGAAATGTCACTGAAATGAATGTCAGTGTTTCATTTGTCAGATATTTGGACACCGCATGTAATATGACAAGTTGATCTTGTCATATTCACACAACTTCTCATGATACCAAAATAAGACAGCATTTTTTTCACAGGCACACTTTAAAATCACTTGCGGAGTCGAAATATCTGACAAATAAAACATAACGTTCATTGACATTGCGATGCTTATCAATTCTGGTGACCCTTAGTTATTCTCCAATATTGAGGATATGCAATGATTGGTCATATAGTGGTGGCATAATTGAAGAATGCACTTTTCAATATCAGTTTTCTGTGTGACAATAGTACCAACATGATATATTCTGATAAATTCCCTACAATATCATTATTATTTATTATTATTGGTGAGCCGTTGTTGACTGTACTTGATATGTTTTGACTTTGTTTCCTTCAGAGTCACCAAACAACCTAGTCGAATATAAAAAAGGAAGAAACAAGTAAACCACAGCTGAACATGTATGACAAATCAAACATTTGGGTAAATTGGCGAAGGAACTTGTAATCAGGCAATCCGATGACCTGTCTAACTATGCGCTGGTTGGCACACAATGAGATTATTAATTTGTGATAAAAGTAATCTAAGTGACAAGTGGGATATAAACATTATTGATGCACGACGAAGCCGGAGTCGTGTAATCACATGAGTGCGTTAATAGTGTAGTATCCCACGCGTTGATTACAACATTTTTTCTACAACTGTCAACGTTTTCATAATTATTTTTGAATGTACCTCATTGATATTCCAGTTCGACGTAACTACTCATGAAAATCTAAGTGACAAGTGGGATATAGACATTATTAATGCACGACGAAGCCGGAGTCGTGTAATCACATGAGTGCGTTAATAATGTAGTATCCCACGCGTTGATTACAACATTTTTTCTACAACTGTCAACATTTTCATAATTATTTTTGAATTTACCTCATTGATATTCCAGTTCGACGTACACTCGTCTTCAGAGATCATGTCGCACATGGACGGTGTCAGCTCCCTTGATCACCGCTGCAATAATAGCGCTCATACCGTCCAACCGCGACATGTTCGCTGAAGACGAGTGTACCTACTCATGATAGTTTTCTGATCATGGAAAACACAAGTGGCCTGTGATCATTTTTGTAACTGAAGCAACGGTATAGGTATAAACAAAGCCGTTTATAGATGTTAAATTAAATTGTCAGATCGATTTCCAGAACCATCATCAAGTTTCTTGAGTGAAAATGTCTTCAAGTGAAGATGATCTAACATCCGATATTGAAAATGCGGCGACAAGTGTTATTTGAATTTTCTTTGTAATCATTCAATGAACGATGTATATCGGTTGAAATTTATTTCTTATCTCATTACCGCACTAGTACCTACGGTAATAGATTCAACAAAGCACTAGTGCGGTAATTGAATTCGAATAAGTGTCAAATCATAATCATTACTTGACAGTTGTATAGATGAATCGTTTTTATGTACAAGAATTCTTGTTGGTATCAGAAGTACAAAAGTCATGTACTACATCAAAATCACAAACAGTGTACAATTATTGTTCTAGTCACATCATTCTAATTATTTTATATATGGTGCCAACCAGGAGCCATATTGATTCCAACCTGATTTGGAATGCCTAATCTTGATTTTTTTAATAATACTTCTGCAGATTTCATACTGATTATATTCTGATGTGCATTTCCATAGGATTGTGTTTTCTGTTTCAAAAAAGAAATTATGATTATTGTAGTGCTTCAACACCAACCACAAAATCAGAATTATTTTGCCAGGTCTCAGCGGGGGGTTCCTTCGTTACCATAGCACTTGGTACCACACAACTTCCTCGCTTTCGATGAGTTGAATGTCTCTGAAACTAAAACAAGGACCACGTGATGGATCGAAAAGTACTGAGTATAAGAAAAATCAATGAATTTTTCCCTTATTTGTGGTCTGACGATTGAGTAAATACACTCTGAATTTGTTGTATCTTCAACTAACATATTTTTTAGGTTGGGTATACACAATATTGACGTATCAAATAGATCTTTATATCACATTGGACTTATGTAAAAGAGTAATATTGAAAAATCGTGTCGTCACAAGTATAGAAATATCTGACATATTAATCAGTTTTTGGTTTCCAAGGTAATCAATGTAATCAATCATATCCAAAGTTGGGAATTGAGTTGAGGATAGGTCTGTTCGTTTGCTAGATGCTTAGAGCACGTCTAGCAGAAATGGTTATGTTCATTTGTGTCGAATATTTTGTCTAAATGTGTTCGTTTGTGTGGAGCCAATTGCTGTAGATCAAAAATATCAAGTTAAATCTACTCGACCAAAAATGGTCGGGTAAAAATAGCAGATCCGAGAGCAGATCAGTTCAGTCGCTTACCATAACTTGAAAAAATAGCAAATTGAGTTCAGTTTCACCAAATGATACATCGTTTTGGACGCTTCAGTGAGCGACGTAATATATATAGGCAATGAATATTATGTTTGAACCGATTGCTAAGTATGTATAATAAGGAGAAGAAATCATGCATTATTATTCTTTTAGAAGGTGGTCTAGTGGATATGGAGAAAATCCCATCATTAGAATTTATCGACTTTTGATGTGCTCATTCGTAGCCAATGCACTCACTATGCTAATATTTTCTGCCCAAATATATTTCAATCTGCTATGTGACGTAATTGATCTGATTTGATCAGCTTGATCTTATCATTGCCATGGACACGAATGAACATACCTGATATCAGAATGAGAAATCACCATGATATTATTGGAACTGCTTCAATAACCAATATCTTATGGTAACCAGATGAGCCCGCAATAACTTCCATATTCAATAAAACTTCTCTAAATTCACTTACAATAAGCTCTTCTCAATGAAGCTTATCCTGGTGACCCCTAGTTACTTCTCGATATTGTAAGATATGTATTGACCACAGGTTGTATTCAGGTGCAATTCTTGAACAACGCGATATCAATTTTAGTCCACCCTCGAAGTGCAGTTAGTATAGTTACCATCAGTACATGTACAGGTTGAGTCATGACTCACCAGCCATACTGGATAGAGGTAGTCAAGGTGAGTTGATATATATGTGAAAAAATATATTCTGCCTATTCGTAACAGAAATACAGGGCATTATTTGAATTCTGAGCGAAACTTTGATGAACGATATTTCAGGAACGTCTCGATGTTTTGCTTGAAATTCATCAGCAATTCACCTCTAAAATTCCAGAGCTGGACTAATTTTCTTTTCAAATGTCAAAATTTTGAATCTCTGGATCGTATTTTCCAAAAACTTCCTTCACAATCAGGAACATCAGGAAAAACACTGGAAGTGTAGCTTCTCTATTCATACGGCTCACTTCGACCGTATTGGTGAAAAAAATCATACAGAATTCAGATGAATATTTCTACGATTTCGTCCTGACCATTACCCACTACATTCGACTCAAAGTATTCGAATTAGTTTCTTGTTGCATAAAATACAGCAGCAGAGTTGAGGAAGGTATTATTGAAAAAGATTCAGGACCGGACTTGATTTTTGGAAAAAATGAGGATACATAATTTTCGAAAGAGATTTTTTCTGTATCCTGATATTTTCCAACGAAGATTCCCAAAATGCCCTTCTTCAATCTCTATATATACATTTTTTGTATCACTTTGGAATATCTTATGGTTTTTCGAATAATTTGCCTATTATTTCTGATCATATCTAAAGCTTTAACAATCCTCTCTCTCAGTTCCTCTCTGGTGTTGACTTCAAGTCTGATAGACCAATCGTTTCATATTTCTCCATGGATAATGGTCTGATACTGTGGGATTAGGGGACCTAGGGGGCCTAGAATGAGGACCGCTACGACCTATCTAGCGATTTGAGAATTGTTTGTCTCTCACTTGTTTTGAGTAATATGGAGGTGCCCCATCATGTTAATGCCAAACTCACAATTTGAATCGCTGATTGGGCGAGTTCATATGCAATGGGATCATATTCAATATCACCTCAAAACTTGTAATTTCTATGAGTTGGCACGATTATCTGATTCGGCAAAAATAGTTCACCCAAGCTATAATTTTTCATATTTTTCCATCTCTTGGACCGCACGGAAGGACATTTCTATAATGTTCGAAAACATCGTGCGTATCCAGGAAGGATAGGAAGAGGAGGTAGGTATTGGATGTTTTGAAAGGTCTCTTCAAGAAAAGTAGGTCCGGTCCTAGAAGTTTTCATCGAATAGAGCCTCTATCAACTCATTATATTACACCGATATGCAAAAAATGGATTCAAATGAGTTTGTTGAATGATGTGACTTCAATAGCCAGTACGAAATCATGGAATCGTTCATCAATATTTTGTTCGATATTTTTTTACCAATCCGGTCGAAGTGTGCCGTACCAATTGAAAAGCTACACTTATAGTGTTTTTCCTGATCTTCCTGATTCTGATGAAATTTTGAAAAATACGATTCAGGAAGTCGAAATTTTGACATTTTAGGAGGAGATGAGTCCGGCTCTGGATTTTTCCATAGTAGGCCATCGTTTGGTGTATCAGTAGAGGTAAGTTGCTATGGTGAATTTCAGGCGATACCATCAAAACGTTCCTGAAATATCGTTCATCAAAGTTTCGCCTCTAATTCAAATAATGCCTCGTATTTTTGTTTGCATGGAATAGGCAGAATATATGTATATTTTTCGATATATATCGAATCACCTTGACTTCCTCTATCTGCCATTAGGCTATGGCTGGTTAGTCATGACTCACCCGTATATGTTATATTATCATTATTATCAATAAAACGTTTAACTATGTTTGTTTTCGATATGGGGGAAATGAAGAAAGCACCCAATTTAAATTGAAATTCATTAAAAAAAAACAATCACACAGATGCATTATTCACATACTTGGCCTTGGTTAGGAATGGTTTTTATTCAGCACCAGATCCTAGTCTGTCTGCTTCCGACATTTACGGCTGGACATGCATCATCCTCCCGAGTAATAATCCCACCCCACATCCTCATATTTTCCCTTGTTTTCTGAAGGAACGCGTCCATCTTCCCCTCCTGACGTCGGTATTTGATGGCGCAGCGCCATATTTCCACGGACCTCTGTAACTGATGCCCTTAATCAAAACCTGTCGTCACAAATCGAACAAATCTTTGACAGTATCATTAAGAATGGCCGCTTGTCAGCTATAATTCACGTTTGCCTGACTTATCGGCTGTATTATGTCCCGTACTCTCAGATATGTGTCTTCAGTAGCGGGTCGATAGCGTGCGATAGACATCACGACACGAAGAATTCATAATATAAATAATCCTGAAGGTAGAACATTCTTCTCTCTAGATTTTTGAGGTTTCCTCTCCTCGTCTCCATAATGGAAATATGGGTTCATTTTACTTGATTGTTTGGGATTTTCTTTTCTCGTTTTTATAAGATAATTGCTATTTATATATCAAGAGATCAAAGGTATCCATATCCTCCCGCGTGTGAAGTTTATTGCCCTACGCGTACGCCTACTTCCGTGGAAGTAAATTGACAGGTTTGTGTCCTTATATAAATGAGGGAGCAAACGCTCACTTTAGAAGCAGTGAGTAGATAATAGTTATATTAATACCCCAAGGTAGTGAAGAATATCATTATTACCAAGGGACCGGGTTATGAGTCCAGTGGTAACATACTATTCTCCCCCTCCAACAAATTTCTTTCGGTTCGTCCCTGTATATGCGCCCAAATTGGCAATGCGAAGGTGTTCTCGGCTAGAATCTGGCTTGACTGAGCATTTTTCTTAGAAATTTGTTATTCTTCGTTTCAATCCTGGCAGCACCTCGACGTTCTAGTAGCGGTTCGAATTCCGCTATAAGATGTAGGTCTCGCTCTAGGTCTAACCTTGCGCAAGTTTCGACTTCTGGGGAGATGGTTTCCAACTTCGAAGTAGCGATATACGAATTGATAGTATACTTTGAAAATCGAAATTTCAATTTATTTCTATTGAGAACGAATCAAAATGATTTGCCCCAAAGTTAATTTCATTATTTTTGATCTTCCTGATGACATCAGAAGCTAATGTTCAGTCGACCAAAAATCGAAGAGGATCTGTGTGCTAGGGATGCTTTTCTGCACCACAGATATGATTGTTCTTTGGTGAGTCAGAATCCTGAAATCCATAAGTGCTTCGCTAATATTCTCTGAAAAATATTTTGTAGTATGTTCCTGGAATTTTCCGGATAAATGGTGTCAAGGATGTTCCAACATTATTCATTTGATACACGAGACTCGCTATACATAGACATATTCATAGACTTTATAAAAAGTGGAAAAAATCAAGAAAATTGGGAAGTCTTTCCACATTTACGACCTTTTCAGAAGATGACATCAGTACGTCCATGTTGTCGCGATAGCAAATTATTATATTTTCTCTCTAATATCAATCTTGTACTGGAACTTTAGGGACACCCTGTACTTATTCCGACTTCGAACTGAATATTAACATGTTTCAAATCAATTATACGATTTTTTTCCACAAGATGGATATAGGATCATAGTGATAAGGAAAGTATGCTGGCCCCTATTTAATTCAAAAATCTTTTAGGGTATGCAATTTTCTTTTCGTATAACAGCAAATAGATATTTCCATCGGTGCATAACGCACATTGATTTGATATGGTAATTCGCTATTCTGGCACTGGTTTTCCTACTCAATAACCAACCTAACACCGCCTGGACATCTCCCAACATCCCTCTCAGAATCCTTCAATCACAAACCCCCGTCCAGCAGCCGGCCTACGAGGCGGCATGACCAGACCTCATAAACTCCTTGATCCGCACATTACATCGAACAAAAATAATACACACTCTAGGTAGACAAGCCGCAACATACCGGTGCCTAATCTGTGCCTATGAATATCAATATCGGAGAATGTAAAAACTTCACAAACGATAAGATTTACACAAAATTCTTGAACGCACATGTTCAGCTTACACAGTAGCTTCGTCAGGTAATATACCACAACCTGACGAAGGTGTTTGCAAAACATGTGTGTTCAAGAATTTTGTGGAAATCTTGTCACTTGTGAAGTTTTTGCATTTGCCATGGATTTCCATCAAGTAACTGCCGAGTCAATAAAAAAAATCAATATTGGGTCGGTGAAATACACGCCCAATGAACATGATACATAACGAAATTATTTTTCAGATCTGACTTCTGTGGTATTGTTGAAATAACATTGCGATAATATTCTTCTGAAGTATCCAACATAATAATATGAAGTGAAACGTTTTTGAGAGTCGTTGCATCAATATTGAAATCAATATGATTAGATAAAATTGCAATATGGTAATTATAGGTTCCTCAGATATATCTCAGACAGAGTAGTTATATGATATTTGTGCAACGTTTTCTTTTTGCCACCATATAACGTAGCTCACATGTTCACAGGACACAAGGGGATGCTATTCTTTACTATACTGCAACGTAACCTCGTCAACTGGCCAAAGTCTATTCAATTCTATTTCGGCCATTTCGTTTGTTGTCTATTATGGTGAACGGGTCAATCAGTGTGAAGAGTGAAAATATTGATTTTCAGCTATTATTCGTAGTTATCAAAGTGAGATAAGAGTCTTGGACTGAAACAACTTTGAATGAAAACATGAATTGCTTCCAGGTTCAATCTGCTGGAATATAGAAATGTCCCAGTGCCAAAGCAATAATTGAATAGGATACAAATACATTCAATCTGTCTGTATTCCATAATATGTGAAGAATCTAAATTTATACAGATTGTGTTCATATTTCACGGATTACGAAGATAGTGGGTGAGTTATCTCTCTCTATCTATTTTGAATTGATTCGGCCGTTACTTGATGGAAATCCATGGCAAATGTAAAAACTTCACGATCGATGAGATTTCCACAAAATTCTTGAACACACATGTTCCGCTAACACAGTAGCTTCGTCAGGTGATATACTGGTACAATGAACTAAACCACCCTTGGCTTGCTTAAATTTCATATATGCTACTGTCCCGACTTGAAGGATTAGTTAACCTGTGGATGAATTCGATAAACTTCATTTTTATTAGGCTCAATATCTACATTAAAATACGGTGAACCGGATCAAATTTAAAGGGTTGATAGCAAATATTATTAACTACTGAGAAAACAAATTCAACAGTGGTGAACTATTGAGGTCTAATTGATCGTTGAGTAAAATATCGAAATTTTTTGGTTTGTTGATTTTTATAATATATAATGATTCAAAATGATTGAGTTTCATTACAAAATTTTTTACGTGTACAATTTCGGAATTATCATCAAAACTATGGTTTTTTGTCTAATATGCGGTTGGCATTTGTTGAATTTGTTTTCTTTCTCAAAAAATCCATCTTATGTTCATGAATGCGCTGATTAAACGTACGATCTGTCAGACCGATATATACCTTAGGACAAGATCCACAGTTGAGTTTGCATGCCCCTGATCTTTCGAATTTCGAAGTTTTGTAATTATTATTCTTCATAAACCTTCCCAACTTGTTATTTGTTTTATATGCTACTTTCAATTCCTGTTTATGTAGAAATGAAGCTAATTTTTCAGTTGATAATCCGAAATAGGTTGAAGTTCTTCAATTTTGATTATTCTTGATGGTAGGATAAACACAGTTATATACAGGAATAGATCATTTTCTCTGTCTTTTCTAAACGTCATTCAGATGATTCTCTTATCGATTCCGAAGAAAATAGACATAACCGAAAAACGCCTAGAAGAATATTGAAATGCTGATATACAATATTGTTCAGATGTTTTGAGTAATATTCAATGAATGTTATGAAGTAACATTGATTCAATGTAATTCCTGGTATATTTATGTAATATTTACCATCAAACATTATATTGTAATGTTTAAAAGAGGCATGGAAGCTCATTGCCGCAACGCATCCGTGACATTAAGCATCTCTCTCAATTATATCACAAAGTAACAATTGTTTAAGTTATGTTTTCATGTTTAGTGGGGGCGTATTAATGAATAGATGCGCACAGCGAAATATCCACCGCTATGTACGTCCCAACTGAGCCACAGATTAACAAAACTTACAGATGTGTAACTCCGAAGCTTTCGTTTGATTTTTGGACTCGGTGACCTCGGAACTTAAAATTGGTACAAAGAGTTGCCACTTCCTTAAATAATTCAGCGGATACAATGTTGCTTTTTCATGAGAACCAAAAGTATAACTGTTCACACTGTTGACTTATTGTGAAAAACAATTGTGAATAGAATGTTGCATTTTCCTAGGATGAACTCGATTGCTTTTAATTACCAATTACCTGGCTCTAACATAACTGGCGTTCAATCCTGAACTAAAAGCACCAAAGCACTTCTTTCAAGTAATTGTGGAATATGAGATCTGGAAATTAGTATTGAGATCACATTTGAATGAGTTAAAACCTCAATTTTCCAGACAGTTCCATATAAAGAAATTGCATATTTCACACTGAACTCAACCTAGACAGTAGACGAATACATAATGATACAAACGAGTTTCTCCAAATACAAAATCATGGCCAAATTCATCAAAATGGTCAATTTTCTGGATTTCTCAGCTGGAGTTTCGAAACAAAGATTGCTGTTTGGAAATCCATGTAACTAATTAGGTCCTATTCCACAAGAAAGTTTTCTGGCAGAGTATCTGTAAACACAATGGTTTCCAACACTCTTTGAAGTTACATTCAACTCAAAAAGGCTCGAAACTCAAAACAAACCTTGATTTAATCCAAATTTCAATTTAAATAATAATTACTACAAATAATATTGAACGCACTGTTGATCGCACTGTACTGATAACACCAACAAACAACTATAAAACTATAAAGGCGACATCGCTGCGATAAGCATATTGATATTCATGCGCAGTGCTTTTTTTCTGCGGCTAGATCGTACTCTGAATGGCTGTTAACAGTGTCAGTAGCCAATTAGAATTGGGTATGCGTGAAACGCGAAAGTTCAGTTTGACGACTTGTGTACCGAGCTTAACAAGTAGAATACCTCAAGTTGATAGCTCTGCTCCAGAACGCCAGCAACAGCACCAGAGAAGAAAACAAATATCAGCTGATTGAACATTATTAGACCTTTAAATTGGTACGTTTCTCTTTCTTACTCTAATTTTCGTTGCTTTTTCTATTCTGCACATCTGACGGTGTCTATCTAGATTGGGTATGATCTTTACCTCGAATAAGTCTTCATCTGGTCTTACTTACCGCGTGATTTGTTCACGCCGATATGTTTGAAGTTTTGGGGGTGGATTCCAGTCGAGATTTAGGAAGGGGTGATGATGAGGATGTGTGGCAGCTAGCGCTATCGCTGGCCGAGAGGCTTTGCGGTGTTTTATTACAATTGAAGAGCTGAAATATTCGTTCGATTTGGGGGTAACAAGGTGCCTCTGTGAAGGAGCAAGAGGAGGAATTACACCAGAGTTATAGGATCTATATCAACAGAAATAGTGACACAAATGTTTGAAATTGGGATTCTTCTAGCTGTGTTGTCATCATACAGGGTGAATCAGGTTTTGAGGTACAAACTGAAATGGGTGATGGATCTCATCATTTTGATTGAAAAAGTATGTATAAAATGTGTCCCATCTCGATCAGTAGCGGATATACAAGGGGTTGAAGGGGTCAAAGGTAAATCATTCTTTTCTATCAATTGAAATATCTCGCTCACTTCTGGAAATATGAATTTGAAATTTTTTGCGGTAAATACTTTCTAGAAGATCATCAAATTCTGCATTTCAAAGATTGAGGGTATGGAGGCATCTTCATTCCCTCCAAACTTTTCCGTAGTACTTCGCTGACATCTTCCAGGTACCAAATAGTTAAGAAACGCACCGTTTTCGAGATTAATAAGCATATCCTTGCAATACCATGTTAATTTTGCCTATTATGATTCGCTTAATGCACTAAATTGTACCAAAATCCAATCTAACTCAGTAGCGGTGAAACAGAGCGTAGGAGGTCAGGTTGCTTTTAACCGACGAATGCAATGACGACGCTAAAAGTTCGTGTTAAGCCTCTCATGAGCCCCATCCAGTTGTATCCATATGCCTCAGCCTGTTTTCGTGTTGGTACTTGAGTGTGAAAGTGGCACAAGCCTGTTTTACTCGTGTTGATATTTCAGAGTGGAAGTTGCACAAGCCTGTTTTTCTGGTATGAATACTTTCGAGTTGTAGTGGTGCAAAACCTGTTTTTATCGTGAATTGTAGGATGAGGGAATGTTGAATGCTTTGTGTTCATGACTGAAAGCCTCTAATGATATGACGTATATCCTCTAGCAGCACAACGTATGCGTTGCCACATAGGCTTGATTAAGGCTGGCTAGTGTGATCCTAAGATGTAATCGGCTATATCGAGTAGGTACTACCCGAATGACCCCAACCTAAGACCAGTGGCGAGAAGATGCCTTCAGGACGGCACTGCGATCGGCAACCTATCACAATGGCCACGTTTATACCGGTATGCTTACTTGGTATGCTTATCAGGGTGATTTGACCAAATTCAGACCAAATGCTTCAGTTAGCTATGTTTTTTTAGGTGACTAACTTGACCAACTTTGTTATGATATGTACATTTTTTTGAAATTAGGTTGTGGAAATCTACTCAAATTCGTAGATTATAAATAATACTTATTAGTTGGATTCGAAATTAGCTGAAATTGAATGAAATATTATTATGACGACCCATGATATATCACATAATTGCACCCAACTCAAGTCAAGGCTGTACAGAAGTAGACCAAAGTGTTTACACCGTCTTGGTCATCATACTATTTAAGTCTGGTACTCAACAAATTTCGGTACCAAACCAAGCGTGTAACTTTACCAAGGGTACTATTTATACCACACTAACCAATAGTATTTATTTGAAATATAGTCATTAGTCAGCTTACCAAGACATGGTATAAACGTGGCCTGTGCCACACGTATACAATGAACCGACATAATACCAGAAGTAGTATGATGTAAACCGTCAATCGACAAAGCGTTGTGACACCCAGTAGTTGACAAACAAATATCTTTGTTTCTGTTGGCACATTGCCTATTTTCTCGAACAAATAAAGAATATTTTTTGGGTCTTGCCTCTTTTATCAAGGTTGAGTTTCTGAGAACTATCTTCGGGATGTGGCCTCTTTTCGTATGACATTGCCTTCTTGACAAGGTTATTGAAGGGGAATAAACAATTTAATGAACCCTTCTTTCTTATGATAAACAATTCAATAAACCCTTCTTTCTTAGAAGTACCAGAAGCATTCCATAACACACGAACATGAATTGTCATACTTTGAGAAAGGAGTGAAATTCGAATCAAGTACCGAACATATTAACAACAACAATCATCCCTATTGAAACCACTCTGGCAAGGTCGAGACAACAGGAAATTCCAGGAATTCTCTTGTTTTTCAGTGTACATATGTGAGAAAATCCTTAATATGTTTTCCTCGTGTTTATGAATATGGAGTTCATCAGATCCTACCTATGTGATCATCCACAGATTTTCCACCTCGGTGACACCGGCTCAAAGATGTCGCAAAATACAGCTGCAGCACATTCACCGGCAAAACACCGGCCAAAAATAATTCTGCTAAATTGATCGTTCCGTATTTTTTTGATCCTTCTAAGATTATGTTTCGGTGAGATTTTGAACAAATCGTACGGTGATTATTCATGCAATTTTTCTCAATAGTAGTTTTTTTACCGGCAAGTGAGAAATCGTTCGCCACTCTATATTTCTGGAAATCAAACTGGGTTCCATCTTTGAGTATTCACACTCAAGGGTACCATTCAGTTCATTGTGATGTTTTGTCGAGCGCAAATCTATCACTTTGCGATTTATGAGTAATCAAATAGCATTTCGTGAACATATAGGTAGAATTCGTCCCGATCAATGGTAATGCTGGTGATGTATGTACATTCTATCATATTTTTCATTGTATGGAAAATGGCGCTACTCGGACTCTGCTTTGCACTTAACTCCCTCCTCTACCTCCTTCCAAGTAAAACGAAGACAATTCTACTCAGGTAACGGAAGCGTTCATAATATCACCAAAGCAAAAAGAACGAACCCCCGTAAATACGCGGTCGTTATACTAAACATCCAAATAGCTCTCCCCGATTTGTTCTATTTGCACGTCCCATTTAATATTCAACATAAACAGCAGTAGCGCTCGTATATTATTGAGTTAACAGTTTTATTCACGAGTGTGCGGGGCGAACCCTTTCCCCCCATCGTAGCAGGGGATGCTCCGATGAGAGAGAAAGAGCGGGACGAAGCGAGAGAGAGGGTCGGCAGCAAAGCTGATACGTCCTAAGTTATAGTTCTGATATGATTTAAGAGGTCCTTAATGGCCCAATAAATAGTGCAACTTCAATACACACAGAGATGGGCATCATACCAGCAGGAAGGATAAATCATTAGAATTAGGGTCGTACGAGAAGCTGCTTCTTGAGATGTGCGAAATCGTTCGCATACCTACCATCGCCTACTTGGAGAATTCGTATTGGCATAATGGGAATGGCGTTTCAGAGAACTTCGGATTCCAAGATTCAATGACTTATCGGATAGTGTCTTGGGACCATTGTAGCCGATCGTGTATGTCATTCTGCATTGTTTGGTAAAGATATCACTTCTGATAACTACTATTATTTGGATAATTGGAGAAGGATTCGCCTTCCAGCCGTGGTAGAGACGGCGACCTCGTGTTTCGGAAGTCATAAATGTTTGCACAAACAAACTCTAATATTTAATCTCAAATTCATCAGGCCTCTTCATCTCTACGCCAGTACCCAGGCCGAATGAATACAGATGAATCAGTAGAGGAGGTCATATAGAAAGTCGATCGTGCTCCTTCATTTCTACCGCCGGTTCCCAGGCCGAATGATAACGGATTTGTCGGATTATTATCAATACACTTGTTGTATTACATACGATAATTGCGACCAAAAACCATGCAAACTTTCAAAAATCAAATTGTCATCTAATTATGTGTCAGCTGTCAGCCGTTATTTTGTTGCTATGGTGATGATCATCTGCACTTATCAAAAAACCATATCTATCAATATATACGATTTTCATAGGTACAACAACGATGTGATACCTCCCGGCCTAGTCTGGGAAATGCTATACTTCCTCAAAGAAAAAGCATCCGGGGAGTGGGTACTTCCCGAACGATTGCCAAAAAAGTTCAATCACAACATTATTTTTCGATAAACATTTCACAGGAAGTAATGAATGCTCGAAGTCATCTCCACAAATTCTAATGATGTTGTTACATAATCATAAGGGACCTGTTTCGGTCTTATGAAAGACTGAAAGGTGTGTTGTTCACAATTTCCTTCTATTCTGGCCATTTGTATTTCAAAAACGAACCATCCTAGCATTATCTGAATTTAGTGAGAATCCAGTTGCCAGGATTAATCGAGGATATTCCAATTCGAAACAGAGTTGAAATGTGTGGTTCCAGCAGGATGGCCCACCACCTCATTTTGGTAATGAAAGATCAACTAGGAAAAAAAAAACATACTTGAAGTGGCATAAAATGGTCACACAGAGGTAGAAAGTCAAAGTTATCACCATATTAGTACATAAAATGATAGATAACGAGAGAAAAACAACTACTCTCCTGCCTATATGCCACGTAGAACATTGAACATTGCAAATGATTATTTTCTTAATGCCGAGCTGATGTGCCCAAATTGTTCTCTAACGCTTGACTACCTACAGAGCGGTTTCGAGCTTTGCAGGGGTGTGTTCAGATGACTTCTTGACTGCCATCTGGTGCGAACCTGACCCAATCTAAACACATCCCAGAAGTTATCACCCACGAGGCGTTCGGTATCTGCGAGATGAACACGAACGCCACCTGAGTAGAAGGAAAGAAACAGTCCAAAACAAATTCTAATTTCAGATGGAATGGGTGTGTTTGATTGCCCAACAGGCGTGTTTTCAACTAGGAGAAAGCCAAATACTCAAAGTGGATGTAATTCAATGTTCTGCATACGCAGCCAGGAAAGTATTTTATGAACTAATGAGGTAATGGTTTTGAGTTCCTTCTACCCCTGTACCGATGAGAGCTCAAAGCTCGAAATCAGTCTGTAGGTTGTCAAGAGTTCCTGAACAATTTGGAAACAGCTCGGCATTAAAGAGAGAATTACTTGCAGCTGTATTCGTCCTTACGAATCGTTGCATAAATATCGGGTGGATGTAATTCAATGTTCTGCGCGACATATAGCAAGGAAAGAAAGTGTTTTTCTCTCGTTATCTACAATTTCTGTACATTTTTTGAACTAATGTGGTAATGACTTTGAGTTTCTTCCTCTTTGTGAATGTAAGACCATATATCTAAATAGCAACTTTGCTCTCCTGCTCACCGGTGGGTTGGAAGAGATGACCCAGTACTTTGGCCACCGAGGTCACCTGATATATAACGCCTCTCATCACTTGAGAAGTTTGGTTTATTCAAATAAATCACAAACTAGATATGAGCTTACTCAAAATATTATGACTGCAGCTGCATTTTCACAAGACAACTCAGATACTCTCTAGAGAGCAACGTCTTTAATAATTAAAAGCGCAAGATGTGTTGTGAAGCGCCGTGGGGACTTATTAATAAATAATGAAACTTTTTTCAATCATTAATAACAGTACATTACTTTATTCAACATTGTCTTTACTTCATTCTATACACACTTTGCTAAGTTTGAATTTGCTCATTACACCTCGAATATAGAGTATGCTCAATAACCACGTTTTGTTGCTAATCTGCTGTTGATTTAGGAAAAACAACCATAGATGTCACTATATAAGGAGCCGTTTCAGATCAAATGTATGAGACAAATCAATTATCTCCAACGAAGTTATTTCAAATTGATTATTAAAATTTCCAGATACCAGCATGCATGGAGAACCTAAGAATTCTATATAAATGATCGTGTGAATTGTTTGAATTGTATTTGTTTTCTTATTTCAGTTAGTTCAGAGTATCTGTTCATTAACAAATTTCAGTTTTTTTTTTATATTTCATAGTTTTCTCCATGTACTGATTCTTCATTTGGTTTTGTGATGTAATAAATACACTTATTCCTATATCATACATACATTTTTCCGAGCATTGTATTACTGACTATGGATCGAATTATCCTTTTAGTTTTCTAACAGCGGAATTCCAGAAGCAGGAATGATCAAAATTGATATTTGCATTTGTAGATACGAGGTGAGAAAATATACAAAGTTGAAAATTGAAGTGCGTATATCGAAATATGAATCCGCCTAGATTACTGGAACTGGAATAAGGCCAAATATCCCAAAATATCAGTGATATAATCATTCCACGATCAGCCCACAGACAGAAAAAAATATTTCCATAAGGTGAGTTTTCCTTCATCTGATCGAATCCATCGTTTTTGTCGATCTCTCGGCCACCAGCCGTTGGAATTAATTAGCAGAACGTCGAGAAGAGGGAAAAGAAACTAGGAATTGTGACAGGAGACGGCTTTAAATTGACAATATTGCAGGAATCTCCGACTGGCAGGCACGTATTAAGAAGATATCTCCGCAATTTATGTGGAACAGGGCCCTTGATTCCCATTTCTACCCGGTAATATATTCCAACATTAGTCCCACTAATGTCTGGCAGGATGTTTGAGTGCGGCAGATCTTCTGCCTGGCTTTGAGACACAGAATCGACCACAATTCGAATATCTTCCACAAGGGTAACTCTTCAAAACCATTTGAGAGTCAATGTTGTCATATTGCCGATTTTGTCGCTTCCTCAGACAATAAGCACAATTCTGAAGTGCTGAATAGCTAATTTTCGAAGAAACATTCGAGGAAAATGACCAAAACTTGGGAACTTCTCTTCCTTATTATCTGGAATGAACTATTCGTGAATTCCAAGTGAGCTATGAATTATAACCGCATATCATCTTACGAAAGCGCTGAACGGACATGATACTTTTTTTTATAATTGCCAGTTTGATCTGGCAATTAGCTATAATTGCCAGTTTGAACTGGCAGTTAGTCATAATTGCTAGTTTAAACTGTCATTTAGCCATAATTGCCAGTTTGAACTGGCAATTAGCCATAATTGCCCGTTTAAACTGGCATTTAGCCATAATTGCCAGTTTGAACTGGCAATTAGTCATAATTGCCAGTTTGAACTGGCATTTAGCTATAATTGCCAGTTTGAACTGGAAATTAGCCATAATTGCCAGTTTGAACTGGCATTTAGCCATAATTGCCAGTTTGAACTGGTATTAAGTGCTTTCGTACAAAAGTATCCCGCAAATGTAATGTCACAGTTCAAGCAATGACAGTTCTGTCTAACAGATGCGCATTACTTGAGAGGAAATCAGATGGCTACAAGACGAAGAAATCAAAAATGTCGTTGTTATCTGTCACAGCTGTAAAAAAATTATGGTGTATAACTCGCAGGGAATGCTAATTTCCCACTCGAATGATTGCAGCATTATTCGTCTACGGCTCAGGCTGCAAATTTCATTCTCGGGGAAAATCACTATCATTCCGTCCTTGTTGAACAATATACTATAGGGCTCTAACGACACAGTGGAGTAATTGAATGGCAATAAGTCATTATCAGTCCACTCGCCCTTTGCGTTGGTCGAAATAATCGTTCGCGTTTTTTGGCGTCACTAGACAGCGATAACATGACTAGATCCTTTCGTACGGAAGCGCTAAATGCCAGTTCAAACTGGCAATTATAGCTAAATGCCAGTTCAAACTGGCAATTATAGCTGAATGCCAGTTCAAACTGGCAATTATGGCTAATTGCCAGATCAAACTGGCAATTATGGCTAATTGCTAGTTCAAACTGGCAATTATAGCTAAATGCCAGTTCAAACTGGCAATTATAGCTAAATGCCAGTTCAAACTGGCAATTATAGCTGAATGCCAGTTCAATCTGGCAATTATAGCTAAATGCCAGTTCAAACTGGCAATTATAGCTGAATGCTAGTTCAAACTGGCAATTATAGCTAATTGCCAGTTCAAACTGGCAATTATAAAAAAAAGTATCATGTCCGTTCAGCGCTTTCGTATCATCTAGCCTACTGCAACAATATTTAGGTGGAAATTAGGACTATCAAGTCTGATGTAGGATTAGATTCCTTTCAGAACTGAGATTTCATGGTAGAGGTACTATAACATATCAGTTTATAAACAAATAAATTTGTTATTTCGATTTGATGAGAATTGAATAATGATGCACTCATACAACTATCTATTTATTCACTTATGTTCACTCCACATCTTGAAATATCAAATGGCTCAGTCGCAGAAGGATAGAAGAAACAAAATGGAAAACCAATAGAAAACACGTCAAGTGTCAATTGTCGAAAAGCTGCTGTCAATGAAATGCATCTGATAGGCTACCTATTCCCTCTATTAATCGTTCAACCAGTACTGTCTCAATGATTTTCAAAAAATGGATTATACCCATTGATTCCGCAATGCCATGAAAATATTGTAATTCTGATCCATAGGCAGTACACTATCGTACCATGACAATGCAAGTGCAACATACGTTTTATATTTATTTATTTATTTACGAATAGGAATACAAACGGGACTAACCCAAAAGCAGTATTCACAGATATGTCATATCTCATCATACAGATATATTAAAACTAAACAAATCGAATATCAATTACAAAGTTGATGAAAATCAATAATTGGAGTAATTATAAATGATTGAGTATAGGTACAACATGTAGTGATTGTAGTGTGTTGATACAAACAAGGGTGAAATAATTTTATTCAGTACATATTAAAACGTTAAAATATATCAAAATCAAGTAGGTGAAGCAAGGAAATGTTTTTTCAAAATGTAAGAAAATTTGGAAAGTGAGTAAGAGAAAATATCAATATCGATAGAATTCGACAGAGCGTTGTATAATATTTTGCATCTATGCATTGGAGAGTTCAAAAAATAATTTGTTTGAGATTGTTCGTAACGAAAAATGTGATGATTCCTTGTAATATAAGTAGGAGCTGTAAGGTAAATATTACTGAGGATAGCAGGCGAATCAACTAAATTATTTATGATTTTATAAAGAAATTTCACGTCTGAAATGTTCCTTCTATGCGCTAGTGATAATAAGTTCAGCTCATTTCGAACATAGTTACGGTTGCTGGGGTTGGATGGAAAGCATTTTTTATTGACGTATATGATTGAAATAGCAATTCATCTGAAGGAAACTTTCCCAGTGTGGAATTGCTGCGCTACCTTTTCCAGGGCAAATCGTCGACGTATGCGGGTCCTCGGAATGACTGAGCCAACTCATGGCTAGAACGACTCCGATGCCGCTCAGAAACACGGCCCCGCCGTCGTATAGGTGACATCCAGCGCCATTCTAATCCTTTTAATGGCCACGTGATAACCCTGATTACGCGAATTGGCTGCCGTCTGCACGTGAAACGTAAATTGCGCTTGATTCCGTGACGGATGTAGGTCCGAAGTCGAGAGGATCCGGCTTTGGGGAATGGATCTGAGATGAGAGTTACTGGCAGAAGCTCAGGTCGCGGAATTGGTTCAGGTTATTCGAATATTTTTTTTCGATTCTGCGGCGCCAATCATCCCAATTTGCGAAGCAGAGCTCATAATGAATTATAATTATCTTTCAACTTTCATTCAATTCAACGCCTATTGAAGACCTGTTTCATTATTTGATGCGTATTGTCAAAAAGGGCAAATGCCTATAGAATAACATCACGCGAACTCCCGTATGTTTCAAGATTCTCAACATAAGTTAACGTTTCCATATTAAATATCCAGTACAGTGTAGTTTCGTTCAGCTCTGCTGAGTTCAAAGACTCTAGTTCCTGTAAAATTGCAAAGCGCTTACCTGCGAAACTACCTAGGAAAGGAATTTCGCCAGGTTTAGCGGCCATTCCTATTGCGAAATATTGGGAACCAAGCATTGATTTCCGATACAAATGGAGAAGTCATTTTGGCATCGATGCATTTATTATTTATCAATGAATCATTATCACTTATTATGAATTCATTAGTCATTGAATTATTATCAATTCATCGATTCCTTCCACAAACACGAGGTACCTATACTGAGAATACAATTATTTTCATGAATACAATGATGAATCATAAAAACTTATGTGAAGCGGCTCTGAAGTCAAAAAAAATGAAACAAAAGTCTTGCAAAATGAATGTAACATGCTCATGAGGTATTTAAGTATCTATTGTCAGTATTGGATTGTTCTTCTAGGCTCCCAGATAGAAAAAATTGTTAAACGCAGTGTCATTTTGGGGCGATTCATCTGATTTGTTCTACTACACATATATTGGAATAGAACTCATATTTTTACTTTATAGAAACGAGAGAAAATTCCAAATGATCAAGTAAAATGAGATATTATTTTTCTTATCGCTTGGAGCACCCAAGAGGGAATCCCTCAAATCTTCGAGGAACATCGTGGGTACCTAGGCAGCATAGGCAGAGGTGGTAGGTTTTACATTTTTCAAAGTTTTTGGAGGATATGATATGTCCTCGGAAATACTTCCTCGGGCAATGAATTCCAGAGCTTTGCCGTTCTATAGACAAACGAGTTTTGACAAGTAGTAGTAGTATTGTGGGGATGCTGTAGCCAGGCAAGTAGGCCCCCATGGGCACTTTCTGCCAACCCCTGCTCCCCAAATATCTACACATCCGTCTTTTAGTTATCCTTTTCGAACCTTCCCGCCCTTCTGATGAAGGTCTGAATGTCCGTCCACTCTAATTCGACCAAATCTTCCTGTTGTAGTTCATCCACTCCAAAGATTCCGAATCTCATCCTTCCATACGCCTCACATTCTCCGAGGAAGTGAAGTGATGTCTCCTCATCTTCTCCGCATTCACCACAAGTGGGACTATCTTCTACACCTATGAGTGATAGGTGTCTGTGTAACCTGTTGTGCCCTGTCAGTACCCTCATAAGAAGGCGCAGGATCCCTGCCCAGTGACCAAGCCGTCTTTGGCTTGCTTGGACCGGCCACCATGTCTCTCGATTGCCTGCAGCCGCCTATACGCCTCCAGTATCCTTCTAGTGCCTCGTCCGCCCATTTGTTGAGGGCATACGAAAGTTGGCTTCTTATTGTTATGCCCAGTGCAGGCCCCAGCCCCCAGAACTGTGTCGCGAAAAGCAAATAACTCGGCCTGGAAAACTGTGGTATACTTTCCAAGAGCGTAGCTCTCCCTTTTACCTATTCCGTCTAGGTAAACTCCTGCACCTGAGTCCTGTTTGTCAGTTAGGTGCGATCCGTCCGTGTAACATACTAGACTCCATGAGCTGAATTTACTCTGTTCTCTTCCCATTGTTCCCTGATTTGAATCGTGAGGGTGAACCATCTATTCCATCTCAGCCTATTTTGAGCGTTCTTTACTCTTAGGGTGGAGATAGGGATCTCCTGCTCGACCCATGTCGCAATTTCCGCGTGACCTGTCGCTGCATCCCCGTTAGCCCAGCTCACAGAGTCCCGCATCCTCCGATAGGCCGCCATCGCTTCCCCCTGAATCCAGATTGGAAGCGGTGGCAGCGCCAGCAGTACATCCAGCGTTGCAGTTGGCGTCGTCCTCATTGCTCCTGTAATCGCCAGGCAGGCCAATTGTGCTGGTTTCTGCACCTGGCCACCACACAGCTGATCCATACTGAATCTTTGGTCTTACGACCGCTATGTATAGCCAGCGCATAATCTCGGGGTTAATACTCCAAGTTCTCCCAACGACCCTCCTTAGTTGTCAAAGAATTGCCACCGACTATTGTACGATCCTACGTGTAGCCTCCATGAGAGCAAGGTCCAAGATGACACCTAGGTATTCGACCTGTTGGACTGACTCCAGCTCTTGGCCAAACATAGAAGGTGCCATAAGCGCGTCCTTTTCCCTTCGGTTGGTGAATAGGATCATCTCTGTTTTTGTCAAACTACTGTTTGACAACGGAAAGATGTGCTGATTGGCCCTGTCGAGTTCGTCTGACTGAGATTGCTAGTGATCGAATGAAAGCAGAGATTTCTGAAGAACAGTTTCTGTGGAAGTATCTATAGAAAAGTGAATGGTCGCCGACCTTTCTACGGTGTTCCAATGATGTAAAAGAGTTAGTGCGAGTGTGGGCGAATGACTCCTCTCTGGATGGAATCTGAGAGCTTCAGCGTATTTTTGAGTGCTGAACCCCATACGTGAGAACAGTTATCTGAAACTAGACGTATATGTGTTTCGTAGTGCATGAGAAGCTGTTGGGGTTTGTGAAGAAGTTTCTCCCATGGAACAAAAATCCAGATTTTTGTGAAGCAACTGATGGAGAAACCGAACATAGATATAGTGGACTTGGTGGTAATAGTGGTACCAGGCACCAGGCTCACTGAGTTCAGTCATTCTAGATAAAACCACTGGTCTTGCCATGGGTAGTAATTTATCTCCCTTGCTAGCAGAAATATTCATGAATTCTTTAGAAAAACAGTTCTTGAACAATCCAAGATTCAATTCTAAACTAGTTTTTTATTACAGGTATGTAGATGATTGCTTGCTATTGTTTGATGGTTCTCTCCAGGATGTTTATGATTTTCTGGGTTACATCAATTCTCTACACCCCAATATTAGTTTTACGATAGAGACTGAATCCAATTCCTCTCTGCCATTCCTTGATCTACTTATCACAAAAAATACTTCTAGATTTGAATTTGAGGTTTATAGAAAACCAACTGCAACTGATTCTATAATTCTCTTTGACTCTAATCACCCACATTCTCATAAGTACTCAGCTTTTAATAGTCTGTTCCATAGAGCTTTCTCACTTCCCCTTTCCGATCACGCTTTTTCTAAAGAAATCAATATCATCAAACAGATTGCAGTTAACAACCATTACCCCTTAGAAAATGCCATGTCAATCTATTTTAAATTTTATACCAAGTTCAAACTAACGTTCAATGTCTTTTCCAGCCAACCTCTAGTTCCTCCTATATATAAATCTCTTAATTTTTTCGGACATTATACTTTCAGGATTGCAAAACTTTTCAAAAATCTGAACATCCGTATTTCTTTTAAAACTACTTCTAATCTTAAACATATTTTTATTAATTCCAAAGACAGGATCCCCTTCAATAAAAAATCTGGTGTTTACAAATTGAATTGCAATGATTGTAATGATGCTTATATAGGTCAAACAGGTAGAAGTTTTGAGATTCGTTTCTCTGAACACAATAGACTGATTAACAAATTCTTGACTGCAGTTGATCCTAACTCCCCATCTTCGTTTGCCAATCACATTATTGATTCTAATCACTCCTTTGATGTCAATATTAATTCAGAAATTCTTCACATCTGCGATAAGGGTCCTAGGTTAAATCTTCTTGAAATTTTGGAAATTCAAAAATGCATTAATAATCAAAATGTTTCATGTCTCAATGATCAAACTAATTTTGAACGTAATCATATTTTCAGAACATTACATTTTTCATAATTTCTGCTCTTTCCATTCTGGTAGTTGCTACCCCGCCACTGGAGTTTCCGAAGTAACAATTTTCTCCTCTTCTTCTTCTGTTTCTGTCTCTTGTTTCTCCACTAGATGCTACACTTACTCCTCTTCTTGTTTCTTTGACCTTTCTATTTTCTCCTCTTCTCCTTGGTTTCTCTTCACCTTGCCTTCTTTCTTCTTTTTCTTCCCCTTTTCTTCTTCCTTTTTATGTACTTACTTCTCTTGTTCTGTTGTTAGTCTATAACCTTCACTCTTGTTTGTTGTTCCATGTACAACTGTCATTTGTCAAAGTCTGTGTTGACCATCAAATTTGTCTTATTCTGTTATTGCTTTTAGCTTAGCATGTTTCAAGTTTATAAAAAACAATTTTTCGGATAAGATGTTCAACCTTATCAGAGCCAGTTTTTTCTGGCTCTTCAGTAAATTTAAAAAAATTAGTCATTTGTGTCTGAGCCTGATAACCCGGTAATGAACCTCCTGCCATACAACATGATTTTGCCTTTCTCAACTTAATTTTTAATAATGTTATAGTGTGCCCATAATTTTGTCGGTAGGTTTTGTATTCCTTCCTTCTTCATACTGTTTTATCTAATTTATATTTACAGGTACTTTTTGTCTGATGATGGCCGTTGTGCCGAAACCGGTAACATGTATTTGACGATATAGTGTTATATAAATGTGTGGTCGACTGACTTTGAGTCTTTTGTTTTTCTTTTGAAATTCTAGATAAAATACAGGCTTGGGATTTAATGGCGTTGAATTCAACTAGGTTGTTGGTTCCCCAGGCTGTGATTTTAGCAAAATCTTCATTGACCGCATTGATCTGCCTAGGCTGCGAGTTCTCAGTTTCCTGGAAAAAAAATGAGAATTCTATCATCTAAAAAGCTGTGGATAGGGTAAGGGTTCGCCCCAACTGATCATTGATATGAAGTAGGGACAATGTTGGACCAAATTGCATTCTTGTGGAACGCCGGATTTCATGGCAGACGATACACCGTCCACCACCACGTGGAGCGATTTGCCTGAAAGAAAACTTTATAAGTGATCGAATAGCTGAGGTGATAAGCCGTATGATGGTAGAATGTGAAGGAGTCCTTGGTGCCAAACACGGCCGAATTATTCCGATATGTTCAACGCCACAGCCACAGCTGAAAGAAGAATTCTTATTTACAGTTAATTGGAGTATCAGAGTGAGTGATTTGAACTCTAAAAATGTGGTCTGCGAATTCCACTCGTAGCAATTTTTCAATGTGTAGTCCATATGATCACTGCATATTTTTTCTCTCGGCGCTACTGTCCCTCTGGCCCATTTTTCAATGGACTTGCCTCGTTCATGCACATACACTTGTCCATGTCCGCTGTCAATCCTATTTGCGTGTTGAACGGCTTTATCTCTGGCAAGCCGACCAGATGAATGGGGGTATATCGTTACCGAATTATCGCCCTTTATGTCTGGCCACTTCGCTGTACAAACAAACAGATCATCCGTTCCCGTTGCTAGTTTGTCACCGAGTTGTTTGCTGGTTTTGAATCGGTGTTGGATCGGAGGGAGCTATCAGGACCAGAAGGTGTTTTTAAAATGTTTATCTGGATCATGATTTTTTTGGCATGTCATGTGTCAGTAATTTTTTTGTTTCTGATCTGCTAGAGCACACGAAAGGAAACCACTATCAGGTTAAAGATATATTCTGCCCACCTAGTGACGATAAGATGAGGAATTCGGCATTGAATTTTTTTTAGTTATTGGGGATACTTTCTTTGGCAAAGAACCTTCGCCATTCTATAAACACACAAGTTTTGATTCAGTGTTATAGGAGAATGATCCTCAGAATATCCTGTTATTTACCTCCTGAGTGCATGGGCTTTTTCGAGTTCTCTAGACTAAGTTTTATTGCTAGTGATGGAATGATATTTCTGAGGAACATGTCCTGTGGAAGTATATGGAAGCGAAAGGTCACCGACTTATCTACGGAATTCCAATAATGAAAAAAAATTGTATATCACTATTTCCTCATGACAGAGTATTGCTGGTGAAAATACCGAGCATATGGATATGTTGGACTCTGTGGAAATGTTGGTATCAGTCATACTCATTTCCGCCTATCTAGAGAGAATACTTGTTTGGTGGCGTAGAATTCAACTAGGTTGTTGTTGGTTATCGAATCTGTGATTTCATGAAAAGCTTAATTGACAGCGGTTTCCTGCCTTCGTCGTGAGTTCTTAGTTTCATCGGTAGAAATCGGAATTTCGGAACAGAACGCCAGTATGGAGAATACAAAAGTCAATTTCAATTCCACTATTTCATCTTCATCACTGATGGGCCATTTTTCTCGGAAGATGATGCTGATATATATACCTGGTATATAGTGTCTCAATATTTGTCGCCAGCCTTACCATTTCGTGATGATTGATCATACATATAATAAATGTTTTGAATGCACGAGTTTTTGTCGTTTTACCAAGGTTATCATTCTTCAGAGAACGATATATGTGATTTTTTATAGTACTTAGCGGATGATAGGTAAATGAGTCACTGATGACAAGTTCATAAATCAAACACAAGTTACTAATGATATGTGAATAGGTCACTAATGACAAGTAAACAAGTCACTAGTGACAAATGAATGAGTCACTGATCACAAAAAGATAAGTCACTAATGATTAGTGGATAAGTTACTAATGCCAAGTGAATAAGTCACTAATGACAAGTGAATAAGTCAGTTATGACAAGTGCTGTGTTCACTAACGGTTATTCATCGAAAATTCAATGAAACAGGTCAATAGTGGTAGTTTTACATTTTCAAGATCACGAATATTCTTGTGGTCATCAACTTGTTTCCTTGTCCCAAGTGAGATATAAGTTTTTACTTGCCACTATCAAATATTCCCTAAGATTGTTTTTTCTCCGTGTGTATATTCTACATCTTCATCTAATGCAGCTATACTCTAAGTGTGTTCCGCGGAACCTTAGGGTTCCGCAATACGCCTGTAGGGGTTCCGTAAGGATTTAGAAATTGCAAACCCCGAGTCTAAAGACAAGCATTTTTTGTTCGTAAAGAAGAACAGTTTTTGGAAAGTCAAAAAAATATGATTCGTGTGACACAAACTATCAAGAAAAGGCCACGGAGGCATCAAGCTACGTCAAACAAGAACTAGTTACACGTCTACAAAAAACACGATTCGCCTTGCAAATGGATGAGTCAACTGATGTCGCTGGTCTGGCTATGTTGCTGATTATCGTCAGATATCCGCATGGAAGTTATTTTGAAGAAGACATGCTTATGTTCACCGCTACCCACAAACACTTCTGAGGAAGAAATGTTCAATGGAATGAACATATTTTTTGAAGAATATTGTACAGATGGGGCCAAGGCGATGACAGGTTGAACAGCAGAAGCAGTGTCACGAATACGAAATGAAGCGCCTAATAATTGTAGTTCCAGCCATTTTATTCTGCATAGACAAGCACTTGCGATGAAGCCACTGCCCCCAAATCTGAAACTAGTTATGGATGAAGCGGTAAAAATAATTAATTTCATCAAAGCAAGCACGACCACTACAATCCCGATTGTTCTCATTATTGTGTGAAGATTATCGCAGCAAACATAAAACACTGCTACTCCATACATCAGAAGTGCGATGGCTTTCTCGGGGTAAAACTTCAACAAGGCTATTTGAACTTAGAGCCGAGTTACACATGTTTCTTTCAGAATCGTCTTTTAATTTGAAAGACCGTTGGTATGATAAAACTTGGCTGTTCCGATTGCCTTTCATGGTAGATACCTTTGCAAAACTTAACGAATTGAATTTATCATTGAAAGGTGAACAGGCAACAGTGTTTCAGGCCTGTAACAAAATATCTGCCTTCAAAAGAAAATTAGATTCTTGGATAATTTGCATTGGTAAGAGAGAAATAAAAAGCTTCACGTCACTTAGTGAGTTTGTTAGCGATAACGACTTAGAAATGTTTCAAGAGATGATGTGTTTGAAGAATTAGTCCAATATCTCACTTCGATGCGCGCATTTTTTGAAAAATATTTTCCCGAAGAACAGAATACAAAAATGAAACTGAATTCATGGATTCATTATCCTTTTTTACCCAACTTGCAAAAGCCCGAAAGTATGTCAAACGAGATATATGGATTTAGACATCAGACACAAGTATGGAGTCACTGTTCAAGACGACGCCTCTCAACGATTTTTGGTGCAGAATGCGTGATGAATATCCAATGCTTGGCAAAATAGCTATGATTATTTCATTCACACCCGGCTGGACCTATGAAATGTCATGATTGAAGTCACATGATATGCGATATCAGCGGCTATTTAGGTAAACAAACAATATGAGCGGCTATTCTGTTCGCTAGCATAAGAGTGCTATGGTTGTCAAACTTTGACATACCTATCAGTCACTCAAAAATTAAGATGTCTCGTTTTGGGTCAACTTCCACTACGGAAATTCGTGATTATGTGAGCAAATCGATATCAGAAAATAACAAGGAGAGTAAAGAGTATGTCTGGAACAATTCATGTTTTTTTGCCGGCAGAAAAACTATGAATTTTGTGCGACTACGCCTCGGACTACGCCATCTCTCGTGATTGCCCAAATCCTAAAAGATTGGGTGAGGAGAATGGTGAGGAATATAAGGAATACACGGTTGGAATTGATATGGAAAACTATATACAGAAAGGTTACTTCAATGAACATAAACGTAAGACAAATCCATTTGAATATATCGAATTCAAAGGTGCCAGGGTTGCGCATAATGCAAAAAGGCGAAGCCTAAAATATTTTCCTCAAACAAGAAAGGAAAGTACAGAAGCTTTAATCAAAGAATATTAACGCTATCAATAGCGTTAATATTCTTTCTTTGCTCTAACTTTAGATGAATTGATTACACTTGTACGTAGATATGATGAGAATAACCGAGACGGCCTTCGAAGGTTTTCTCATTCAAATAGTATCTGCAGTATTTTAACTCGAATAAAATGTTGAAACTCATTTAAACCAGTATTTTTGCACTGTTCATGGAATAATCTTCCTGAATATCACTCGACCATGACAAATGGAGACTATTATTTTCGTTAATTCATCTCTAGTAACTTGTATTTTAGTACCATTCAATTCCACCATATGAACATAAATAATCATAGAATAACTCCCTCGAGCTACAGCTCTCGGGAGTTATTCAGATTATTAATGTTCATATGGTCTCATCAAATTGTCAAAATACAAGGTACTCTCGATAGAATTATGACGAAAATAATAGTCGGCTATTTGTCATGGTCTTGGGATATTACCTGCGAATATTCTTCTCCCGTTCCCAACAACATATTTGTGCAGTTACGAAAACAAAATACTGCAATAGACTGGACGCCGAACCTGAAATGAGAATTCAACTGTCCTCTATGATATCAACCAATTGATGGAAAATAAAGAACAGTTTCATACCTTCCATCAGTCAGGTTTTTTTTTTCAATATCTTTTTTTGTACTTTTATATTCTTATTCATAAAGAATACCCTTTTGAAAACTATTGTTTTATTTTAGGTTCCGTTAAGTATTCTACTTTTCAAAAGGGTTCCGTCACCAAAAAAGTTTGAGAACCGCTGATCTAATGAAACTTGCCATATTATGGGTAACGTATACATGTGGATTTGAAGTAGATCTCTGATGGCAAAAACCATATTATCGGCGACTTATCAGCTCGATGTTGATGGTTTTCTCCATTACTTTATTAGAAACTGCAATTATCAGTGTGGGGATAGAAAACGATACCTATACTCAAATACACTCAGTTCCAAAAAAAGTGAAGCACTTGATATTTGACCTTCTTATATATAATTATTATAATATATTTACTCTTCTTCTTCTTGAAAAAAAAAATAGTAGGCCGATTTTTATTTTTTTTTATTTGTTGGTAGGTAATGCATTTCTCTTTAAAAAAAAATAAACAGGTGAACATTTTTTCAAAGCCTCCTTGATGGTGCTGGAATAACTCGAACCATAATTTATTCCTAATTTGTGACTCGCCCTGTGTGTTAATTGAGTGATGGCATAGAAAGTGCTTACACCCTATACGAAAGAGGCTTCTTTTGCGAGCATTTTGTTCTTTAATTCATTGATTCATCTCTAAGATTTTCCGAATTACAGATAAACCAATGAATAAAAAAACAAAATGCTCGCAAAAGATGCCTCTTCCGTATAGGGTGTAGGCACTGTCTATGCCATTACTCAATTAACACACAGGGTGAGTCAAAAATTGAGAATAAATCATGGTTAGAGTTATTCCACCACCATCAGGAAGGCTTTGAAAAAATGTTCACCTCTTCATTATTTTATTTCAAAGACAAATAAATAAAAAATCGGAATACTATTTTTCGTTTTTTTTTTAAGAAAATAGGTCAAATATCAAGTGCGTCACTTTTTTTGGAACTGAGTGTGATATAAAATAACTATTTTGTTGTTTTTGAATAGACTCATCGTCGGCAAAAAATAAAAAATAGGATTGAGCCTTCTTCTTTATGATCCATATACAAGTATTACGTTATTCGAGATTGATTTGTCTTCTGAACAGACCAAATGCTACGTTCGAATTTTGTAGTATCGATATATCGATACTGGGCAGAGTATCGGAGTATCGATGTCAAGTAGGGAGCGTGTTATGTACCAAATCACCCTGTATCCAGATAGCCGCTACAACGATGCCCCATGTTTGATTTACAGACATCTAACACGGAACTCAGCGAAAAGGCAAGATCGGTGAATGGGTATTTATCTCACTGATTATAATATTATTTGCTTTCAATTGTGTCTGTTCAGAATCCAGTTCAGTTATGATTCTGGCTTTGTCATTGCCGCATGTAATTGTAGTGATTCACACGAGACCAACGAGGCAAGACTTCCATAAAGTCTCGTCTCGTCTCGCCGATGAAATATGAAGTCTTGTCTCGAGTCTCGTCTCGCAGCCTCCAGTCTCGTCTTGTCTCGCGTCTCGTACGAGAGTCTCGCAGATGTATCGCGATATCGTCATGCATAATCTTGTTCCAGTCTAGTACGGGATATTTACCTTCATCTCCTATCTAGGTATAATATAGTAGTAAGAATACCGAATTACAACAAAAATAACATTATTTATCGAAAAGTAAGTACCTTATAGGTACATACTTACATCATACATCTAAACAAGAAAGCTGAAGTAGCCGGTATATGCTTAAGAGATCTCGTGCCATCAAACTTAGAATGGGAAATTCAGAAGCATGAATTTTCCACCATTGCAATATATCTGATGTGTTTTTATTACACCGAGGCACAGAATAATATTTTTGAAGCTCCTGCATCCATACTCCCGTCAAAACAAAGTTATTCTTTATCTTAGACTAGCACAGAATTACTTATTTATAGATTTTCAGGTAGTCATTCAATTTGCGATCTGTTATTGCAGAATTGCCTTCATTTTCCGCCGCCATAAGAGATCATGGATTGTTTTTTTTAAGTTTCTATGAATAAAATGTTTTGTCTATCTATGCTAAATAGTCTGAAATCTTTTTAAATATGTTATATATGTGTTATAAATGACATTCTCAAGTCTGCAGTCGGCATGCAGAAATATTTAACTGCGAGACTCTCGCACGAGATACGAGAAATCTTGCACGAGACTCGAGAGGAGACCAATAAAAGTCTCGTCTCGTCTTGTCCGCGTCTCGTCTCGAGTCTTGTCTCGAAAACGAGACGAGACCATGCGAGACTCTCGAAAACGAGACTCTCGCGGGCAATACTACACAGTTTTTTGAGAAAAAAGATTCTTAAAAACTATTATCGAAAGCTCCCAACCTAAATCAGCGACATCTGCGTTATTCTATTTTTATATACCGAAGAAAAATGTTGAATAATTGATCTACCTGTCTCCGTATATAAGATTATTGAATTTCATGTTCTTTCAGTTGATAATATCAATTACTTGATACTAGAATAGTGAAATAAAATACTGTTGTATTTTATTTTGTATTATTCTTGATGAAAATACATCAAATGCTCCCCAATTTCAATCAATTTATCATGAATCGAAAGGAAATCTGATGAACTACTTTTCGATCTCGCCTCTCCATAACGCCGAACATTCAACGAATTTTCAGTGTTGGTTTTTTCGACTGGCCTCGGTGTTAAATGCATATTGACAGAGTCGCTCGGAATTCAGCGAATTTTTCTCTCGTGTCGGAACTCCAGCCGCCGCAATTTTTTCGCTACAAAGTGACGCAACAGGTTAGAGGAGTGATGAAACGCCGTGTTGAACGTGAAAAAAGCAAATTACGTGTGCAACCCATGAGCGTATCAGGGCATACCCTTTTATTATACTACCAGTATCTATCTATCTACCTACCCACAATTGATATCGACTGAAGCCAATAATCAATAGCCTCGCCAAACAAGGTGGATCGGTATGCTTCTTCTATTTTTGTAGTCTTCAATATCCTGACAAAGTCGAAGAAGTCGCTGCAACCTGTAACTCTTGGAGCGTGATGATCTCTGCAAATCGATAGAAGTCCTCAGGAGGCTTTACAAGACTATAGAATTTTATTGATAGTCTATACAAGACTATAAAAGCTATATCAAAATGCTCAAAGTAGTCATTTCAATCCTAATAATGATGATAATAATAAGGAAATGTTTATTCCATTTCGATCATTGTTACGTGACAATGAAAAAGCCATGAAACATAATCAAAATAGATACTAGGTGGGCCAAAAGAAATCACCCTATTGGAAGATGCTCTTATTTTTGCAAATGGCGGCCACTTTCAAATCTGTTTTGACGTTTGTGAACTAGACAGATCTAGAATACAAGTGAACAAGCCATGGATAAAAACTCTCCCCAAGAACGCGGAATAATTCAAGCCAAGCCATCCTCAATCTCATGGACGATTTTTCGACCAAAATCATAATGAGCGACGAGGCTCATTTCCACCTCAGCGGGTACGTGAACAAGCAGAAATATCGCTTCTGGGGCACCGAAAATCCACGAGTGATGCACGAGGAGCCATTACACCCGCTCAAAGTGACTGCCTGGTGCGCTGTTCACTCTGGAGGAGTCATCGGGCCATTTTTTTTTTGAGGACACCGCTGGTCATTCAACAACAGTGGACAGTATGCGCGCTATATGAGTTTTTTCTGCCGCAATTGAACGAATTAGGACTGGAAGAGATTCCAACAGGACGGAGCACCCACACACACTGCGCGAGTGTGGCGTTCCCAAGTCGCCTCATCTCGTTTTGGCGATTTGCTCTGGCCTGCAAGATCTCCCGATTCAACCGTTCCAGACTTTTTTTTAGGATTTTTTGAGGTATTGTGTTTACTTGAACAACCCCGAGACCCTGGAAGCCCTCAAGGACAACATTCCACCCGAAGTTCTCGCCAAAGTGATGAAAAATGCCATAAAACGAGCCAGTATAGTAATCAATTGTGGCGGTGCCCATTTGGCCGATATCATCTTCTTGACTTGACCAATAAAATTCTTAAGGTTCAAATAAACATAATCAAAAAACAGAATCGAAGCTTTTGATTTAGAAAAAAATGAAAGCCAAACAACATCGGATGACTTCTTTTAGCCCACCTAGTAGATACTCATAGATACCTGAAATGAATTTAAAAAATTCACAGGTAGAAGCTGACAAAACAATTATTATGAGTAGAATATTGAAATTGTGAGAGGTACAGGAGATTCATGAAAAGTTTCATCGACAAAAGATGATATATTCCAGTATAGCATTTTCATCCATATAAAAATTTGTTCACATCATTGTAGAATCTACTAACTTGGTATTTTCTCAATTTACTTTATAAGAAATTGTAATTAGTTTCATTCATATTTTCTTGTGGTGAATTATTTTACAGGGTGTTCCGAAATCAGCCTGCAAAATTTCACCTACGGCTTCTAGGCTCAAGAATAGGGAGAAAAGTTTCAACGAACATGAGTAAAGAAATGTCTTCTAAAGGAGCTCCTGATGGATATGATATTTATCGAATATTTTTTCTGAACGCCATGTGATCAATTATTTGATCAATGATTGATCAATTCGGTACGAGAACTTAACTATCCATGCCCAATGCAGTGGGAATATAATAGTTCCAAAATTCAATTCAGGAGTGTATAAAACAGAGTGAGATTACCTTTAATATTGCTCAAACATTTTTGTATTTGTATCCATATTTGCCGTCAATTCAATCTCGGATTATGGAAATCCACACCGTTTTACAGAAAAAAAGGTGCTGAAGCTGAAGCCTTGGGATGTAATCTTGGTCCCTGGGTAATATACTGATATTCTTTACTACCTTAGTGCATAAATAACTATAATTCGAGTCGTAGGCAATATGTTACTATCTCAATTGTTGAGTATCTTCTATCGTCGACGAAGTATCGAAAGACGAAATTTCACAATTAAGAATTCTTGTAGGCTTCGAAATACTTTCAGAAATTTTGGAAATCACAGAGATTCATCACATCTGTCCAGAGAACAGATACAGAAAGATCAACAACATGAATGCTCTCTTCCTAATCCTATAATACTAGTGTTGTAATACAAATCGTTCACCAAGTAAATCAAGTTCAAATCGCAAACCATCAAAATGGCAAAAAAAGCCAATGATACAAAATACTTTGTGATTTCTCCATTTGCTCGAGCAGGACGTAGTAGGTATAGGTGGTTAGGTACACCAACTGAATTTCGACAATGCCTGTCTTCACTATGCAACAGCCGCCAATAAACTAATAATGACTGCTTCATACGTTCAAATTCATTGCACTCATCTGCATCAGCCAGAATATCTGGTAGAAATAATTTCATACAATTACAGTTCTCTTTCAA
Source organism: Phaedon cochleariae (assembly GCA_918026855.4). Classification (NCBI taxonomy): domain Eukaryota; kingdom Metazoa; phylum Arthropoda; class Insecta; order Coleoptera; family Chrysomelidae; genus Phaedon; species Phaedon cochleariae. The sequence goes on along the minus strand of OU896715.1, from coordinate 26,119,182 downwards.
CACAGTGAAGTGCATTTTTCTGTGGGAGCAAAGTCACATTTATAAGTTTGTAATTTTTGGCTACGATAGGTAGAAGAAACTGCGCAATCATCTTTCTCCTGGGACTTTTCTCTGTGCATAACTGGACATCAACATAAAATCTCATCTACCCTCGAAAGCAATCTTCACGCCGAAATATAGGATAATCCTGTGTGAAAGGGCGGAATAAGGCTGGTTATTAGAGTCGCAGGCAATATGTCACTATTAATTGTTAAATATCGTTTATCGCCCACGAAGTAACAGGGGATGACAGCCATAATTAATCTGCGTTATTTCGGCGGCCAAGAAGCGTCGACGTCCCGCAGGAGTCATCGCGTCGAGATGGACCTCGGCCGCTCGGGAAAGGTCCCTGGGGAACCCCCGCGCCTTCCTAGGAAGGAAGTTGCGGCGGTCGATTCGTAATTCGTGCGGATTGCAGGTGGTTTCGTGATGCAGGAGGGAAGGAGGGATTTTTGATATTCGTGAATCGATATTTATTTCTCACTTGTATATAATTTGTTCATTTTACCATAGACACAGGTGCTATAAATACACTATTATCGCCCTAGGGCGTTATAAGCGCTCATTATGATCCATAACGTCCGCTCATTGTGCGAGGAGAAATCAAGGAAAAGCTTGAACAAAATTATCGATTTGGGAAGATTCTCATACCAATACCAGACAGGGAAATCAGAAACGAACGAGGGAGAAATGCTGACAACATGAATATGGACTTGGCAACAATTCTCGAATGGGGATCCAATAACTTGGTAGATTTCGATGCAAACAAAACACAAGCATGTCTTTTCTCTATATAGATCTCACTGTGCCCAACATAAGCTTGTCAAGGGTAACCATACTTATGAAGACATCCATTTTGATGCTTAGTATTACTATGAGCAATAACCTTTCTTGGGAAAATAACGTGAGATCAATTGCTGAAAGTGCATCCCAAAAACTTGGTTCTCTGTTTCGGGCCAGGAGCTATTTCACTTCCAGTCAGCTGCTTATGATCTATAAGGCACAGATCCGACCTGTCCTGGAATATTGTTCCCATATTTGGAGTGCAGCACCCAAACATACCCTGAAACTGTTGGGTTCTGTCCAAAAAGGGGCAATTCGTCTCGTGGGTGATGCCTCGCTCACAAACTCACTCACTTCTCTGGAAAACCACAGAAAAGTTTTTATAGATATTTTCATGGACGATGTTCTTCTGAAATATCAACAACTGTTCCTTCCTACGAAGTCTCCGCGAGATTAACCCGTCTAGTTGAGGTTTCGCCCCCCCTTCGTGGTCACTTTGAAGACCTGCAGAACATCTCTTCCCAAAGACTGGTTCATTCAACGAACAGCGATGTTCTGGAACACATGGCCAAGGGAGGTGTTTTTCGAGGCATATAACCTCCAGTAATTTGAGAAGAACACCAATTCCTACTTTATTCCCCTTGGTTCTCACGACGTTCTCTGAGCATTACAGGATATCCCTTTTCGCGAGAACCCGAACATGAAAAAAAAAACTAAATAGTTACAAGTGACAACCCATCAAACAAACAATAAACTAAGTCTTACCTAATCAAAATTACACACCATTTCTTGAAAGAACGCCAATAACACGGTCTCATATATGGCAATAATTCAATTTTTCAACTTCCATTGATTGAATACTTCTATATAAATAAATCCTTTTCGTATACAAGTCTGGATTTCTCCGGCAATAAATTATCCGAAACCTTTGCTGCATTTTCCATGATATTCTTAGGTGAATTCGATTATTTTGGGACTAAACCACATCAATCAATTAATATAATGATGACAGCAATATTCAACAAAGGTCAATATATCAACAAATGTCATACCTTCCATGAGAAGAAAAGTCGAAAGTAAATGGTAGGAAAATTTGATTTTTCATTACGATAAGATATTTTTTCCGTAGAAAATAAAATCGTGTATGCCCCACGAGCGTTCTAATAGATCGTAACGCCCAGCATAGTTCAGTCATTGGGGATCCAAAATAAGGCTTACCTGGAAAAAAGTCCGGAAGTTTTGAAACTTTGTAGGATTATAGTTTTGGGTGTCCAGAACTAAAATTCACAAAATGCACATTCCGGGCATGCCGCCGGCGCCGCCATCTTGCCAAGATGGCGCTCAAAAACGGTTTTCTGAAAATATCTCCAAAACGGTGCGTTTTTAAAAAAAATATGAGGACATAAAAATTCAAGATGAAGAAATTTTCTACAAGAAATGTTTCGAGCATATTTCTGCTAAAGAGAGCCGTTTAGGCTCAAGAGCTGATTGAATGACAACATATTCTGTTAATTTCTATAAACTGCCCCTAACTATCTCCATATATGCGTATAAATTCATATTTTATAATAAAACGGGCTATTCAATTTGTTCCTCGTTATATTGGACGATTTTTAGATCAATTATGCGACAAAAATTTTGCATTTGTGACTTGCGATTATTTGGGCGATATAAAAAGTGCATTATCGACGAATCTGGCGACTTTGCTCCAGAAGTATGTGGGTGCAGGATGGTTATGAGTAAATTTCGTACCTATACTATGTATCCGTAGATATATAGGTACCTTCTCGCACTGTAAAACCGCCCATAAATTCATAGAAATTTGAAATTTTGCTTTCTTGTCTTTACCACTCCATCCCGATATGAGTAAATACACGAAATATATATTTCAGATGAGATATTTTTATAAACGGTAAAAACACAAGAACTTTTTCATCAACTAAATTACCTTTCCTAACGAACACAATTTGCCAATCAGTAATTTTACGAGAAAAACGGACATGAAAAAATTGCGAGACCGTATTTAACCAAGGAAAAATGAAGTTTCTAACAACATTAGAAAAACATAAAGAGTTACAAGATCATATTAAAGTTTTGAAAAAATGAACATGCTACCCCTGATCAAGTTGCCTTTGCCGGTGAGAAATTTATTCTTGCACTCTATGGATTCAAAGACACAAATTACACCAATCTTGATAAATATCGATACCAGTGTTTCGTGAAGTCGGTACCAAAAAGTAAATTCAATTTGGCATCTTTACCACCGACAAGCGCAGCTGCACGACAGCATTCGTTGAGAACGTACTATCAGGTTCAACTATGGCGTGGTTGTCCGAAAGTAGTTGAAGAATGGGGTTAGAAGAAAACACAAACTGGCCTCACTCCAATAAGTACTTTGAAAGATCCTGCTTCCAAAGCACTACTTGCTTTTTTATCTTGTAAGTGCAAGGCGGCTTGTGGTAGAGCCTGCGGATGCAGGAAAGCAGGATTGCAATGTTCGATGATTTGCGGTGTCTGCAACGTGAAAATATCAGCCACGTGACACTGGACGAATCCGATGAAGAAGACCTCCATTCGCTGCATGATGATTCTTTATCGACTGCAGAAGAAGAATCCGACGAGTTGAAGGAAATTAACATCGATTCTGGAGCTGAGGTAACCAGTTTCCCCGTTGAATATATCGAAATCAACGAGCCAGGTCCGTCTGGCCTTTGCCAAAAAAAATTTCAGTACCTGAGTGGATTAGGAATACAGGCAGGGTTAAAAAAAAACATGTATTTTTTAATTTTATACAAAACACATGTTTTTTTTGTTTTAAACGGTTTTTTTGTTTTAAACATTGTTTTTTTTTGTTTCTGAATTTTATGATTTGAACAAATAAAACTTAGAAAAAAACATTGTTCATCAAATTTTTTCAAACATAATATTAATTCAGAGATTAATTCAAAATGTTTGATATATTAATCTTAAGTATTAGTCCACTAAATAATAGATTATAAGGATATAATAAAGCTTGTAAACGACACCAATTTAAAGACAAATGCCCAAGACTATTTGAAAAAATTGAAGTATATCGCAGTTGCTTTGGACAAAGTCCAAAGAAAGACTTGCACTATAGGAGAGGCTACAGAGATATGGCTAGAACTTTCAGAAGCATTCGATTCGCTTCAGAGGAAATAAACTCAGTCAAGAGCAAATAGGAACTGGCATGGAATATGTAGAAACCTATCATCCAGAAGCATTGCCAATTATTATTAATTACCAGGCAAAGTGTGCACCCTTTAAACAATATATGTTTTCTAAACATCTGATTGAAAATGAGAATTCAAAAGTATAAATATAAATACGACATCAATGGAACTTGCTCAACAGCTTCATACAGCTATTGCATCGTCAGCCAACATAGAAAGACTCTTCTCATCATAGTCCATTCAAAACTACGTAATCGGCTAGGCAATGTCAAAGCGGCTAAGTTGGTTTCAATTTTCAAAGAACTCAATTCGATCAGTGATGACGTGACTGATGAGATTGATGATTATGAGATTGAAAGAGTGTGAGAAATTTGTGAACGCTTGTTTGCAAAATGTTTTAAATTTTCTAATTTTTCTTACGTTCCTAATTCCTATTATTAATGAATAGACAATTGATAATATGTATTATGTACTATGTACGTATGTTAAAAAGTTTGTATAATGTATCTCAGAATTTTTCCTATTTCCATTCATTATAATAATAAAGAAAATGAAAAAAAACCGCTTGTTTAATATAAGTGTTTTAAACATGTTTTAAACTGTTTTGAACACAAACTGTTTAAAACTTGAGCACATGTTCGAAACATGTTTAAAACAGTTGATTACAACAAAATGTTTAAAACAAAACAACCCTGAATACAGGGGAAACCACGTTAAAAAAACGCGCCGTGTACTTAGCCTCTTGGGTGGTGTGGAAACAAGTACAGCATTTAAAATCGAAATTGATTGATCATAAATTATTAACATGGATTAATTGATGAATTCATCGATTAATTGAATAATGATATCCACCGTTTCGTGATAAATATTTTTGAAGTCGTCAAATATCAGATTTGGGGACCCCTAATACACATATTTCCGAAACTCGCCACTACAGAAAACTTACGCAACATTTGTAATTTGGTAAGGGCACTTGTGCCTTAACGAGGGTACTCTAGCGAGAATATTCTAGGAACATATTTTATAGGAACTATCCTCTGTCAGCAAGCTATAAATATAACAAGAAACCAATTAGATAGCCCGTTTCATTATAAAAGAGAAATTTATACGCATATTTGGAGATAGTTAGGGGCAGTTTATTGAAATTAACAGAATTTGATGTCATTCAATCAGCTCTTGGGCCTAAACGGCTCACTTCAGCAAAAATATACTGAGAACATCTCTTGTAGAAAATTTCTTCATCTTAAATTTTTATATCCTCATATTTTTTCTAAAAACGCACCGTTCGGGAGATATTTTCAAAAAACCGTTTTTGAGCGCCATCTTGGCAAGATGGCGGCGCCGGCGGCATGTCCTGGAATGTGCATTTTGTGAATTTTAGTTCTGGACACCCAAAACTATAATCCTACAAAGTTTCAAAACTTCCGGACTTTTTTCCAGGTGAAAATCCCCAATGACTGGCCTAGCAGGCAACATTCATCCATCGGCCCACATAAATAACTATGAAACAGCGAATTTCTACAACTTCAAATGGTTTTTACGGATTGACAAACAGTTTATCTCATTTAAAAAATAGTTATTTATGTACCATGCATAAAGCCAAGGCCCAGGCGAGGCTAGCAAGCAGGCGATGAACAGTTTTTTCGTCGACCTCTCGAAATCACGTTTAACGTTTTAATTTCCAAACGAAAAACTGACTATTTATGCCCGCAGACACTAACTTTTTGTTCGCAAACACTTATCATACGTTCAATTTTTTTATTCGTTTTGTATTTTGTTGTTCATTTTTACTATTCGTTCCTGTTTTTTATATAGGTACTCAAATATCATAAGTGCCTATTGTATGTATGTATGTAACTGTATTTTGTGATCTTTGTGAGTATTCTCAAATTGTTTTTTTTTTTATTGAAAATAGTTACTAAGACTACATATACATAATGACAGATACTGTAACCTAACAACCCAGGCAAAGCAAACAATTAATTCCATGAATGATTCCCACAGTATATATGTTCAATATGAAAGTATGTACGTACTTCATAGTGTGAATTCTATACAGGTTGAGTAACCAGCCATAGCCTGATCGCGGATAGAGGAAGTCAAGGTTAGTTGATATATATATATATATGTGAAAAATTGAATTCTGCCTATTCGTAACACAGGGCATTATTTAAATTCAGGTCGAAACTTTGATGCACGATATTTCAGGAATGTCCCAATGTTTTTGCATGGAATTCACCAAAGCCTCTACTGACACCCCTCACGATGACCTACTATGCAAGAAAAATTCCAAGAGTCGGATTCAGAAAACTAATTTTTTTTTCATATGTCATAATTTCGACTTCCTGAATTGTATTTTTCAGACAAATCCATCAGTTAGAACAGGATATACACTACAAGTGTAGCTTCCTTTCCAATTTGTACGGCACACTTCGACCGGATTGGTGAAAAATTATCAAACAAGATTCAGATGAATATTTCTTCGATTTCGTCTAGGCCATTACTCAATATACATTCGACTAACAGTATCAAATCATGATATTCGAAAAATATTTGTCTGTATCCAAATATTTTTCAACGAAGATTTTCGAAGTGCCTTCCTTTGATTTCTATACATTTTCTGTACTTATATCTTCGGAAGATCTCTTATGGTTTTTCGAATAATTTGCCTATTATTTCTGATCATATCTGAAGCTGTAACTATATCAGCTCTCTCAGTTCCTTTCTGGGTGTTGATTTCAGTTTGATAGACCGATCGTTTCATATGTATCCATAAATAATACTGTGAGATTAGGGGATCTAGGTGACCAAGAATGAGAGCCGCCACGACCTACCCAGCGATCAGAGAATTGTTTGTCAAGGTATTCTCTCACATGTTTTGAGTAATATGGAGGTGCCCCATCCTAATGAGAGATAATAAACAATCCATTTTCATACATCCTTGCATTACAGGTTCCTTCACACATCTAAATACCTCAGAGAGATTTACCTTTTGCTCGAGGAGGTCGACCTCCGAGGCGATGCTGGTGATTACCTCCATTCCCTGTCCTCCACCTGGCCCTCTCTGTACGCTCGAAGGACGTCCAGCTCTCGTTTGGATGCTCTCAGGCTGCTGCTGTTGGGTGGACTGCCTGGCCTCTCGCTCTTGCTGTCTTCTTTCCCACGCATTTGTGCTGGGCGGCGGGGCTGAGAAATAGGTACCGTCTAGCCGGCCGACTGTTTTTTTGGCTCTTATCAATTGAAGTCTCTTTTGATATCTCTCGCACGAACTGTGGTTGGCTGGGTGAGCTTCGCCACAATTTGCGATTTGGCTGGCTCTTGGTTTGACAAGCGACAGTCAGCAGTGGGGTGCGTACCAGCACATTTTAAAAATTCGAATTCTCTAATACAATTGCTGGTGGCGTGACCCCACAACTGACAGCGCTTGCACTGAGTTATCTCCCGATTATTTCTCCTCAGCTCCCAACGAATCCTTACAGATAGTAAGTAAGTTACTCTTCAGGAGCTGGAGAGTTATAATCGGGTCAACGACAACCAGGTAGAGGGGCCTAAACCTTGTGTTGAGTTGAGTTGATTGACCTCAATTTCATATTCATCTTCAAGTTCTTGTAAGATCTCAGCGGGCTCAGGCTCAAAGTCCAGGCCTCTCAGCACAAATGCATGGTTTTTTTATTTCTTTAGTGCGTACGTGTAGAAAGGTACTTCGTCATCTTTCCATTTTTGTTTGACGTTCTGGTACAAGAGCGTTGAGTCTCCCCCGTACTTGAAAAAAAATGGCATTTACTCGTCTTCCTGGAAATGAAGAAGTTTCCAGGCACCGAGTTCTTAGGGTACTCCTGGTTCTTTAGCTTCTTACTGCGGGTGTTATTCGAAGGAACGCTACTTGGATTTCGTAGCCTTTTCTCGAGCCTTCTCGGGGGGGGGAAGAGAGGAGGTAAGGTGTCCATTTTTTCTGGGGAGACTCTTTTCACCTGGTTTAGGAGATTCTCCTCTGCCGCCTGTGGCCTCCCAGCTATCATCTCATCGTGGGTCATCTGATTGTCCATTTGATACATGCGGACTTCCTTCGAGATGGCAGGTACCTCTTCGGGTTCTTCTATAGTGTATTTAGATGCAAATCGTATAGGTGGACTAACGTATTCTCTAGGCGGGATGATTTTGTTGGTCTTTACAGCTCTAAACTCGCCAGCCTCCATGAAGTTTGAATGACTGCTCAATTTGCTAGTTCTGCTCTGGGCACTGCGCATTGATTGTTCTGTTGCGGACACGATTTCTCTTTCCGTGTCCGAACATGGTGACGGTGGAGGTGAGGGAGAGGCTGAGGTAACTGAAATGGCTTTCGCCACGGCTCTCAACCTCATGTCCCTGGCTATCTGGTCTTCTTCCTCTTATGTCAGTAGCAGTGCTGGTGTTTCTTTGGGAGATCTGCTGGCACTTGTGGATGAAATGAGTGATATTTTGTCCCAGTCTTCACTTTTTTCTCTCTCTGTATCTATGTACGAATTCTCATTATCATCTTTGGACACATTATGGTTGGCCATAACTGCCCTGATTCTCTCTGCCCTTTCTTCTGATGTTTCTTTGTGGTGAGTTTGGTGGGCCAGTTCCCAGAGATTACTAGAGCAGTCCTCTGGCTCGGCTTCCAGGCTCAATTCTTCATTAATATGTTGTACTACGGCTCTAATCTCAGAGTTGGGTTTCCTCTTCCTGGAATATCGGAGGCAAAGTCCCTCCAGGAGTCGAAATCATCAACTCTGATGTCCATCAGCTCAAAGAACATGAGAAACGCTTTTTCGCTCAGAAATTCTGGAACTTTTCTAAATAAGTATTCCTTCATTTATTCCGGGATCTGGGCAAAAGTTATCCTCGGGTTCCTTCTGATGCGAGCAATTTGTCCTAGCAGGATTGGCTCTGATTTTTTTCTGACGCAAGTTGCCTCTTTTGGCGTATTTTCTGTCCCAGCATGGTGGGTGGGGGTCTCTCCCTCGGTTGGACCTACTCGATCCAGCCCTTTCTTCGAGAGAGATTCCCCACCATGCTGGGCTCCATCCGGTGGATTCTTTTCTTCAATTTTTGTTTATTAGAGTTATGGTAAAATTATATTTAAAATTATTTATCATTTGTTGTATTTTTTTGTGTATTATTGCTCAGATTAAAATTAAGTTAATTACTTAGTACGGCACAGTTCGGTTTTTTGGTAGAAATCGCACTACGAATAGCTGAGAATAAGGGGGTGGTCATTTGGAGTGAAACACGCTGTACATTGATTAATGATATTATTTTTCCAAAATATTGGATACATAAGAAGAGCTAATCAAATAAGGCTTGTGATGACGAATAGAAATCATCTGATGAACAGTTATTATTGTAATCTGCGTTCGTTTTTCATGTGGCTTAGTTCCGAAAGCAAAAACAGCAAAAAAGGCAACGACACGCGGTGTTCCCAAGCGGTCACCCATCCAAGTACTAACCGCGCCCGACGTTGCTTGACTTCTAAGATCAGACGAGGTTAGGTATATTCAACGTGGTATGGTCGTTGCCTGAAAATTGGGCTCACTCGACAGGAATTTCAAGGACAATGTTGGCTCATTCTGAATTTTTGGTTGCCGGAAATATGATCGAAAAATATATTTGAAATCACTTGATCGAATATCATTTGATCAAAAATCAATTGATAGGAAAATTAACTGATCGGAAAATCAAATGATCGGAAATCAATAGATCGAAATATCATTTGATCGAAATATCAATTGATCAAAAATCAATTGGTGGAAAATCAATTGATCGAAATATCAATTGATCGAATTATATTTAGATCGGACTTATAACATGAAAGAAACTTTTTTGATGAAATTTCACGTATTGCAGGAAACAGCGTAAACCTCGTTTTCCGCCGTTACATTCTTTGTCAGAAGGTTGAGGAAGGAAAATATCCTTTTTGCATAAGCATGAAAAATTAGACTACTTTTCTCAAACAATCTAACCTGACTCGGCCTAAATGAACCTTCTTCCTAGATAGTATATATATTTCTCGGAAAATTTCACACCAAAGCCTGTATTTCGTATCGTTACCATAGCAACTAAACAAATTTCTTGGAAATTTTCTCCTCCTCCTTGGGGGACGGAGCATGAAATTACACTGCAAATTTTTCGACGTTTATAGGTTGAATGACATTTACATTCAACTTCAGATTATTTCGAGTTCATTCCATAAGTCAATAAATGAAAATCATTTTCCAACAGTTTACCATATATAATATTATGTAGGTATACTTGCAAATTCGATATTTACAAAAACACATGTTGTTACTATACGTCAGTTCGTTAGTTCTTACATTTCATCACAAACAACCATCAGCATGTAATTTTTTTTACCGAATACCACTTTAGCTCCAATTACTATTCGGAAATTTTTTCGAGAACACGAATATTATGAAAATTCTTCCAAGTCGAAGTCGAAATAATTGAAGCTCTCGTAATATTATAAGTGAAAATTACTCGATAGAACAAAAGAGACTACAGTTTCTCAGCAACCTAACTGGACTCGGCCTAAATATGAACCTTCCTTCGGAATTACTGGGAATATCCCACTAACCATAATAACATAACTCAAACATAAATGTAATATTACAATGTGACTTTGTGATGTTATTTAGAGATATGCTTGATATCACAGTTACGTTGCGGCAATCGACGTATGTGCCTCGTATAAATATTGCAATGTAATGTTGATGGTAAATATTATATAAATATATCAGGAATCACATGAAATCAATGTTACTTCATAACGTATATTTAATGTTACTCACAACATCTAAACAATATTGTATATTAACATTCTAATTAGTTTCTAGGAGTTTTTAGGTTAGGTCTATTTTGTCTGGAATCATCAAGAAAATCACCTGAATGATCTTCAGAAAAGACATCAGAGAAGATGAACTATCCCTAAATATTAATTGATCCAACCGAACTCCTGAAAAACTATACGTATGATCTAGTTACCCAGTGATATTTTGATACAGATTGACTACTATTTTCCTAAGTATCAATTTAGTTATTCTGCCCCATAAATCTAGTCAGTCCAGCTATAGATTTCTGCATAATCCAGTGATCCCTTACTGAAATTCTAAAAAGTAATAGGTAAATATATTTCTATACGAGTTTTTGGGAGTTTTCTAATTTATTTTGAAATTCTATTCTATGTTCTTCTTCTAGCTATGATGAATAACTCACCCATTATTTTTGTAATTCGTGAAATATGAACACAATCCGTATTCACGAATCCCTCCTACTTTTTCACATATTATAAAATGCAGATACAGATTGGTTGCATTTCTATATTCCAGCAGAGCAAACCTGGATTATAAGTAGTTATCATGAGCAATTCATTGTTGTTTCGAATTCGAGTCCAAGACTTGTTTAGTTCTTCACTTAATAACTATAAGAATAATACCTAAAAATCAATATTTTCACTGATCACACTATTTGGCTTGTTCACCATAATAGACCACAAACAAAATGGCTGAAATGGAATTGAATTGACTCTTGACAGTTGACAAGGTTACTTTGCCGTAAAAGAACAAATATCATCTCCTTGTATCCTGTATGCATGTAAGCTACGTTATAAAGTGGTGAAACGACGCACAAACGTTGCACAAATAACATACAAACTCTGTCTGAGATATATCTGATAAACCTAAAATCAATATATCACAATATTATCTAATGATATTGATGTCAATATTGATGCGATGTCTCATAAACGTTTTACTTCATAATATTGTGTTGGATACTTCAGAAGGACATTATCGCAATGTTATTCCAACAATATCACAAAAGTTATAACTGAAAAATATTTTTGTTATGTATCATGTTTAGTGGGATATCTGTACTAATATTCAAGCGATTCATCAAACAGGGGCGTCCACATGGGAGGGCAAGGGAAAGCGAATGTGACATAAATTCTGACATATTTATGTTGATCACTATACTTACACTTTAGGTTATACTTCTCACAGCTTTTCACAATGAAATCCTTTATATCAATAAATTCCTGGAATCTATGCAAAGGGTTTGAGATGAATCGGTAGGTATAGTTTAATATAATAAGCAAATGATTATATTCGATCAAAATGTAGTTCGATCAATAATTGACATTTCGATCAATTGCTATTTCGATCAATTGATCATGCTATCAATTGATTCTCGATCGAATGTAGTTCGATCCAATGATTTCGAACATGATTCCAGCAACCATTTTCACGCGTTGGCTGATGGTTGAAAGACGAGAGCCTCACGTTTTCGAATTATTCTCAAACCTCATTGTCAGATTGGTCACAGCCCAGCAAACACGATTTTTGCGGCCCTCTAAAGGCACAATGAAACTTAGGGGCGAGCCGAATCAGGGGTCCTCTAATACACAACTAAATTGGGCCGGCTAGCCCGTGTCCCGACAGCCGACAGCCGACCGACTCTCTATAGCCATCGCAGTATGCAACTCATTACATTGCAGGGCTTCTGGCGAGGGCTGAAGCAAGTACTCGAACATACTGCATTCATGACATATCTTCGGGCCGATTGAAACACTTCAGCACAGAATATTGTATGAATATTGTGTCAACGTTCAAATATACTCATTTTAGAATATTCTAATAGAATGTTCTCAGAATGATCATAGAATATACTCATTCTGCAACGAATATTCTATGAACATTCAATTCGACATATTCTTAGAATATTCTTTTCGAATATTCTGAGAATATTCTTTTCGAAATCGAATCGAAATATATGATATCGATGTTCCTATTCTTGTATCAATATTCATAATGTTCACCCTGACACAAACTATGATTATCTAGCCTCAATGCTGATTATCCCACTAATTCATCGTTGTCATTTTGATATTCATTTCATCCATCAATAAAGTCCGTGGCGAAGTGGTAAGGTTTCAGAACGGACTGGGAGATGTTCAGGTCTCACCTGAATGCAAAAACTAATATCAAAGCCAACATAACCCTGGACGAAATCGACGAGGAAGTACAAACCCTCGTCAAGAATATCCAGGATGCTAGAGCGGCATCCACACGCAGGGTCACTATCAGCTCCACCAAGGACAACCTCCTGGACGATATCCTTGTTCTTATTGCACAACGGAAAAGGGCCAGAAGGGCATGGCAACGTATAAAAGCTAATGAAAGCAGATTTAAATTTGAAAGACTAGTTAACCTAGTCGATGCAAGGATCCGCGAGGTAAGGAATATCGCCTGGAGGACCAAGGTGGAGAACTTGTGTCCTCAGGACGGCACTCTATGGAAGATGACGAAAGGGCTTAGACGAGAGTTTGAGCCAATACCTTCCCTAGAGTGTCGCACTGGGGACGCGGTGACAGATCCGGAGAAGGCAGAGGCGTTCGGGAGACACTTTCAAAGTATCAATAAAATCGACAACACTCCAAAGAACGAGGAACAAGCAGATATATTGAGATTGGCGGCCACCTACCGGGCCCTTCGTAGTATCCCTCTATCTCGTCGGATCCTGGGACGATTTCTTACCACCCCTAAGAAGGTGGCACAAAATATAAGAAGGCTCAAACTCAACAAAGCTCCAGGCCTTGATGGGATCGATGTGATTCTACTGAAAAACATAAATTGCCAGGTAGCTATCGCCCCAAATCATTGCTCAGCATGATAGCCAGAGTGATAGACAGGACAATTCCCCATATGGTTGACACTTTTGCAGAAGACCTGAGTGTGATTCCTCCTGAGCAATTCGAGTTTTGAAAGGGACATAGCACTACGTCCCGAGTTGTCCGAATTGTCCACGGGATCAAAGAAGCCATTAGCCAAGATGAAAACACGGTTATGGTCCTGATGGATATTGAAAAAGCATTTGAAACCGTTTGGCACGAGGGGCTAATGTGTAAGATAGTGTTTGCAGGGATGCCCATGTTCGTTGTTGAGCTGATAGACTCGTACTTAGCTTGTCGCAACATCAAAGTAAAAATCAACAACACCATATCGAGAGGGTTCCCACTCGAGGCAGGTGTTCCGCAGGGGTCTTGCATTTCACCTCTGCTATACTCAGTATATACGTATGACCTTCCTGTGGGCGGGAATGCGAGTACTGCGTGATATGCAGATGACACTGCAATATATGCGCACTTGTATTTCTCGGACGTCGCCAGGGCTAGGATCCAGGATCACCTGGACAGGAGGGTCATTCCGTACTTTGACAACGCAAAAATTGGGATAAATCATGCAAAAACCGAAATCATGAACTTCACACGAAAATTCACAAACAACACTCTATTCCAACCTTTGCGTGTCAAGGACATGGAGGTGGAGGTCAAGGCCTCCGAGAAATAACTAGGAGTCGTTCTGGACAGGCGTATGAACTTTTTCGCAAACACCGATTACTTACTAGCGAAAGCCAATGCGACAATCAGAAGCTTGTATCCGCTGTTGGCGAGGAATTCTCTGCTAACACTGGACAACAAGCTCCTGATTTATAAACAAATAATTCGCCCTACGCTAACATACGCCTGCCCGGTGTTCTGTAGTATTTCGTATGCTCATATGAGCAGGCTACAAATACTACAGAATAAGATACTCCGTATCATTACCAATGGTATTGGATACACTCGAATGGCAGACCTACACTCACAGTGCCATGATCTGCCTCTCATCAAAGAGTATATTCTCAAACTTGCCAATAAATTCTATACACACCATGTACGCAATAGCGAATTAACGAACAATATTACATCAGTGAGGACAGACCATGGCCCGCGCAGAAAGCATGGGCTGATTTATGAAGCCTGCGATATTTTCCGGGAACCCCCGGAATAATTTTCCCACCCTCCCAATCACCCCTATAGACTGATTGCTCCCAATATCCCAACACCTCACATAAAATGAATAATCCAAATCTCGCAAGTCGTCCAAGCGGCCCCAGGACTGACCGTCCTGAGACCGACCTACCGACCTGCGCCTTTATCCAGCCCAACAGGGCGGAGTATGCAATGCCCTCATCACCATCTTTTGATACACACTCGGACTTGCTCCGAATTTTTCCCCGACATGCATTAGATCAGTCTGTTAATCCTACATCTTCCTCCTGACCCATCCCCAAACCACCCCCAACCTTCCCCCCACTCCATGGTAGAAGCCCATTGGAACTATCGGAATAGTGGTTTTTGCTTTCATTTTCCACTAAGCATCAATTAACGATACATTAGAGAGATCATGATAGCAGCAATCCGAACATTTGAATTCTCGCTCGCCCTGAGCAACTCGCTGACATTGGCTATGAAAAGGACCCTGTCCTAGGACATACCTTGCTCGTCATTCCCAACATGTGCGTTGTGTGAAGTTCGACCCCCTTGGACCATTCGTGGCCAACCTCTGGGTGTCGGGAGGCATTCCCAGGGGATTTTAACGAGTTTTTATTGTTTCGTCGTCGTTATTTCATTAACATGTTAAACTTAAAACTTTACTTTACACACATATATTATACATATTTCAACAAGAAAAATAAATGTATTGAATCGGTAAGGTTTCAGGTCCGTTGAAATTCAATCACAAGATAGTGGGTTCGCATCTCCACCGGAGCAAGCTTTTCTTAATTTTCTTCCTTCTCTTCTGTTTGAAACAGTCCATTCCGAATGTTCATAGAACGTCCCTAGAATATCCTGAAAATATTCAAATATTCTCGAAGAATATTCTATGAACGTTCTAAGAATGACATTTTGATATCTGGGCAGGAACTGCCATTAATTGGCCCCTTAGGTATTTTTATTCCCAACATAGAAAAGTTCAATTGCATCGATAGTATGCAAAAGGTTACCCCTTACCCTTGATTTTGATTTATTATCCTTTTTTATCAATGATTCCATTCCTGGACAATGAAGTATATATCTATCTATCTTTAGGGCCGTTGGTTAACGAGGTTGAATGAATTAAAGATATTCATGGTACCTATACTGAATAGGGTTTTCAAAAAAGCTATGGGACATGTCAATTCTGTTTTTTGATGTTCCATTCCTCAACTAGGTATATAAAAAAAACAAACAGGGTAATGGATAGAATATCTCAGTGAAAATACACTTATATATCGCAATTTGAGGAGCCACACAGCCACCCATATTATTTTCACACAGATTTGCATCACTCTGTTTATTTTTCAACTAGTTTAAAAATCCGGATCCTCAAAAAAAAGCAATATTGAGGTCTCCAAGTTTGTCTGTGGATCCAGGGTATAACAGAAATGTCGAATTTATCGTACCTGTCCACAAGTTACCTGAACTTGTGGAATAATTACATTAAAATCACTGAGATGGCAGTTCTGGATCACATTAATTTCCAGAAAACTATAGCAGTGTGAAAACAACATACAAAAACAGAAACTGAAAATATACATGTGATGTGTATACCTACATATAATATCATTACCAGGATTACAACCAATACATATAACAATGGAAACATAATATATCCTACACTACACTGTTTTACCACTAACCAAACCGATTTTTTAACGCCTCGACACGTGTTTCGCTAAATATGTTAACATCTTCAGGAGAAGATTAAAACTAAATATCCTATTCTAGTGTGCTGCTTATATACTAGGTATATGTTCACCCAACTGTGAAAAATACTAACCGTCAAGTTAATGTTTGTCATGGTTGAGTTCACATGTTAATCTTAATTTTTATTTTACTAAACTATATAGAGGGCTATATGGAATAGGTCCATTATCCTTATTCATCACTCTATTACTATTCTCAAATATCTCTAAGCTTTCATATGCGTCTAGTTTTCTAATGTTATTAACTTGCTTAACTAATTTTAGGTTAGTAATATGTGTGTTATGATTGTGATTGAACATATGTTCGGCTACACAAGATTTATCTAACCTGCCATATTTTAAATGGGCTATGTGTTCTTTGAACCTTGTTTTTATGGGTCGCCTGGTTTGGCCTATATATGTTTCATCACAATCATTACAACTCATTTCGTATATTCCCGACTTTTCAAGTGTGTCCACTTTATCTTTCAAATTGCCTAATAAATTACCTAATTTTGACCCAGACTGATACTTGCTTTCAAAACCTAAGTCTTTGAAAACCTTATCAAGTCCCTTCGTATACTTGGGATTGTACAGGATTGGGATTCTTCTAGAGTTCTTTTTATCCGCTTGAAAAGTCGTAGAATATCGAAGTGTTCACTTAAATTTATGTCTACGTATTAATTTATCTACTATTTCGATATTAGACCCATTGACGCCAGCCACTTTATAAACAACATTTCTTTCAGCATTGAATCTTTCTTTGCTGAGAGGAAATGAAATCAATCTGTGTACTAGAAAATTTAAACTTGCCATTTTGTGCTGAGAACAGTGATTGGAGTCATTAGGTATGTATCTAAATGTGTTAGTTTCTTTTCTGAAGACATCAAATTCTAAGTTGTTTTCGCTATTTTTGATCACAAGTACATCTAAGAAAGGTGATTTGCCTTGATTTTCGCATTCATAAGTGAATTTGATAGAGGGGAAGCAGTTTTTCAATTTTGAAATAAAGTTATCTATATCTGTGGTTTTTGTAACAAAAATAGCAAAAATATCATCAACATATCTAATCCAAACCCTAGGGAAATACTCGAATTTTTCTTTTGCATTCGCTTCAAATCGATTCATGAACAGTTCAGCCAGGAGAGGCGATAAACAATTCCCCATAGCTGTACCTTCATGTTGTTCAAAAAATTCTTGTTTATATTGAAAAATATTTTGGCTCATGCAGAGATTAGTGAGATCAACCAATTCTTCAATATTATCTGGATCTAGATTGTTATATTCGAGTAATTCCTTTGAATTTTCCAAAGTTGTTGGTATGGGTACACTTGGGAAAAGTGATGAAACATCAAATGATATAAGGATTTCACCTTCGGTCAGATTCAACCCTTTGACCTTTTCGATAAATTCAAGCGAATTTGAAACAGAATGATTGTTATAAGGATTATTCGAAGTTTTGAAAACATCAACCAACCACTTTGAAATATTGTAAGTAGGAGACCCAATTGCGGATACAATTGGCCTCATTTTCTTACCGGGTTTGTGTATTTTTGGTAAACAATATAGTCTTGGTACACTTGGGTTAGATATTTGTAATTTATATTTATTATGTGCAATAATAAGGTTTGGGCATTTATTCAAAATTGATTTGACTTGACTGACCATTATAGGTAATGGATTTCCCGTTAGTTTCCTATAAGGACCATCTTCAATGAGATTGTCAACCCTTTGAAAATAATCCTGTTTATCCAAAATAACAACCTTATTACCTTTATCGGCTTTAAAGTAAAAGCATTCTTTTTCTTTCAATCCTTTGATAATATTTTGAGTTTTCCGTTGGGGGTTATGTTTATGATTGATAACATTTTTGGAAATTTGTTTCCTAACCGCTTCTCTGGCAAATCCTTTTGAAGAATTAGGAAGATATTGAATCGCGGATTCAACACTCACTATTACTTCATCGAGACTGTCGTTTGAAGCAGAAGGGACAAAACTTAGGCCCTTATTCAGAAGGTTGAGTTCTTCATTACTAAAGGATTGAGAGGAATTGTTTTCAACAATGGTGATGGGCTCCTCATATATTGGTTTTGATTTATTTATCCCAAGTTTCTTCAGTTTTATGTTCAGAGAGGAAAATTTCTGAATATATTTGACTTCAATTGTGGCGAACATTTTTCTCTGGAATTCACACCATTGTTGAAACATTATAGGGATTCCCTTTCGTGCGCTCCAAGCGATAAAGAAAAAAAATTCGTATGCTTCAAGTTCAAGCATACTGCGTTCAAGCATACTGCGTGCATACTTACAATATTTCAAAGTGGTTGGTTGAAATTTTCAAAACTTTGAATAATCCTTATAACAATCATTCTGTTTTAAATTCGCTTGAATTTATCGATAAGGTCAAAGGGTTGAATCTGACCAAAGGTGAAATTCTTATATCATTTGATGTTTCATCACTTTTCCCAAGTGTACCCATACCAACAACTTTGGAATATTTAAAGGAATTACTCGAATATAACAATCTAGATCCAGATAATATTGAAGAATTGGTTCTCACTAATCTCTGCATGAGCCGAAATATTTTTCAATATAAACAAGAATTTTTTGAACAACATGAAGGTTTAGCTATGGGAAATTGTTTATCGCCTTTCCTGGCTGAACTGTTCATGAATCGATTTGAAGCGAATGCAAAAGAAAAATTCGAGTATTTCCCTAGGGTTTGGATTAGATGTGTTGATGATATTTTTGCTATTTTTGATACAAAAACCACAGATATAGATAACTTTATTTCAAAATTGAATAACTGCTTCCCCTTTATCAAATTCACTTATGAATGCGAAAATCAAGGCAAATTACCTTTCTTAGATGTACTTGTGATCAAAAATAGCGAAAACAACTTAGAATTTGATGTCTTTAGAAAAGAAACTAACACATTTAGATACATACCTAATGACTCCAATCACTGTTTTCAGCACAAAATGGCAAGTTTAAATTTTCTAGTACACAGATTGATTCTATTTCCTCTCAGCAAAGAAAGATTCAATGCTGAAAGAAATGTTGTTTATAAAGTGGCTGGCGTCAATGGGTATAATATCAAAATAGTAGATAAATTAATACGTAGACATAAATTTAAGTTAACACTTCGATATTCTATGACTTTTCAAACGGATAAAAAGAACTCTAGAAGAATCCCAATCCCGTACAATCCCAAGTATACGAAGGGACTTGATAAGATTTTCAAAGATTTAGGTTTTGAAAGCGTTTATCAGTCTGGGTCAAAATTAGGCGATTTATTAGGCAATCCGAAAGATAAAGTGGACACACTTGAAAAGTCGGGAATATACGAAATGAGTTGTAATGATTGTGATAAAACATATATAGGCCAAAGCAGGCGATCCATAAAAACAAGGTTCAAAGAACACATAGCCCATTTAAAATATGGCAGGTTAGATAAATCTTGTGTAGCCGAACATATGTTCAATCACAATCATAACACACATATTACTAACCTCAAATTAGTTAAGCAAGTTAATAACATTAGAAATCTAGACGCATATGAAAGCTTAGAGATATTTAAGAATAGTAATAGAGTAATGAATAAGGATAATGGACCTATTCCATATAGCCCTCTATATAGTTTAGTAAAATGAAAATTAAGATTAAGATGTGAACTCAACCATGACAAACATCAACTTGACGGTTAGTATTTTTCACAGTTGGGCGAACATATACCTAGTATATAAGCAGCACACTAGAATAGGATATTTAGTTTCAATCTTCTCCTGAAGATGCTAACATAGTTAGCGAAACACGTGTCGAGGCGTTAAAAAATCGGTTTGGTTAGTGGTAAAACAGTGTAGTGTATTATCGTGCCAAAGGTTCCAGTCTTCGATATAATAATATATCCTAATTCTCGTTCTACATATCACTCTGTATACTCATTATGCAAAAGTACCTACCTACAATTTCCAATGATAGGTATTCATTTGATTGTTTCGTCATGCAGAATACTAAGTGATTTGTTTTTCCATTTGTTCCAAGGAGTTGCTTACTCTAGGTCATAAAATATATATCCTATATGTACATACCAAATAACTTGAAATGTATATTTCATTTCACAGGAAAATAATTCACACATATGGATTTATGTTGTGTTGTCTGGAAGTGAGGTATTATATTATATCAGGATGATTGGTGATTGGGCTGGTGGTTTTTGATTTCGTAGCTTCGTCAACATATGATTCAAACGTAAACACAACCATCTCATGTTAGTGTTCTGAATTTCTGTGTTGTGAGTCCGACTGACATGACAGTGTCCGTATAGCCGTTTCATGTTTCGTGTTTCATGCATAAAACACAGATGACAAACGCACAGAACTAAAGTGTCATTGACAGAAGTCTCGATTTTCGTAGCTAAAACACAGCTAGAAGCATTGTTGTGCTCAAGGTTACGTCTATTCATGCAAGTCATGCAATGTTAGCGTTCAACGAATCATCCAACGTCCACCATTTTCCAGATCTTCAGAAACAAGAACATTAAAGGCTGGTTCAATTCTGAGAGACGCTTCCTGTACACTGTTGATCTGGAAGTTTTCCGTTCCGAAATATCTGGAATCGTCACCAGTGATGCCAATATATGGGAATTTTCTCATATCATTGGAATATTTGTTGGAAAATATATCGAATTGGGAAAAAGGGGCAACAAAATGAATAAATTCATAATTTGGGAATTGTCGTACTCGACTACCTGCTGGCCTGCTGCTGGTCTGTCAAATGGTTTTTTCGATCAGAGCCTAGCCATAGCACCGTTATACGGGAAATATCTCCACGGTGGCAAGTCAAGAGCGTATACAATAGTTTTGTAGTTTGTTTTACTAGGAGCGGGGTGGTCGCTAGAGTAGTGTAACTTCCTCAGAGCGAAAAGATCGGGGTTCGATCCCTACTCGAGCGTATCTTTTTTCATTTTTTTTT
Source organism: Phaedon cochleariae (assembly GCA_918026855.4). Lineage (NCBI taxonomy): Eukaryota > Metazoa > Arthropoda > Insecta > Coleoptera > Chrysomelidae > Phaedon > Phaedon cochleariae. The sequence continues at coordinate 26,097,631 of OU896715.1, read as the reverse complement.
CGAAGTGATTAATCGTAACAATACTTTGGGGGCATTTATTGGTAAGGTTGATAGTGATTCGCTATTTCAATTATTTCTTCTTCCCAGGATCGACTGGAAGTTGTCAGGTTCTCGCGCCCAGCGAGCAGCGGAGTGAGACGCAATATTACCTCGCTATGGTGCTATGGCTAGACTCTAGTGTTTTTTGTACCATTTGTCGGATTGCTGGTCGTATTCCGTATATAAGTCAACACATGATTCACACGTAAACACAACCATCTTATGTTAGTGTTCTGAATTTCAGTGTTTTTTGTCCGACTGACATGACAACATACCGTATAGGAGTTTCATGTTTCGTGTTCCATTCATATAACACAGATGACAGAAGCACAGAACTAATGTGTCATTGACAGAAGTCTCGATTTTCGTAGCTAAAAGCATTGTCGTGCTCGAGGTTTCGTCTATTTATGCAAGTGATGCAATGTTTGAGTTCAATGAATGTGTATACATCGCCACAAAGGCTATCCAATTCATTGTGGAAGGTAATATAATTATGGACCAGAGTATTTTTTCTCCACTTGGGCACCCATTTCTAACGAAAACACGTCAAAATATGGAAGAAATGGGCTGTGGTGCTAGGGAATTTCTATCGAAATACGTTGGCAACACTGTCCCTCGCTCATAAAGTCATCAGTCACTGGCTCTGCGGCCGATGCTAATCTGCACGCCAATGGATGTTTTCATCAACCCTCGAACTGCCGCCGCCGCCAACGTTGATGGATGAATTCGCGAACACGACATCCGCCCTGCCGCCGCTCCCGGGTCCGGCTCTGAAGGGACCTGTTGATGGCGAGGGCATGGAAGCAGGGCTCGTCGGGGGTACATTTCGCACTTTTTTTTTTATTTCGCGTCTCTATAACAATCCTAAAAGCTCATATAGAGACGATGTGAAAAGACACAGAATTTATTCAGTTCGATTCTCTTTTCTGCTCAACTGACAACATTATTGTTACTATTGCTGACAAGTTACTTTCACCGAACAATTTTTGTATTTATGGAAAATGCAGGATATTTAGTAATAACCAAATGATCTATGTAACTATTCTGTCTTATTCAGTGTGGAGACTTTAACTGGAATAAATTCGATAGCGGGGAGGTAAATGTTTTCTTCGAAAATTGCCGACAAACTTCAACAATTTAATGTATTCAACTACCTTTTGCAAGCAATATCGAGAATATATCCCTCCAGGTGTAGCTCAAACCACCCTCAACATGTTTTTTCCAAATGTAACCATATGGCTTGTGACCCGTTGAATAACTACATCAATATTAAAGTTGTGGAGATGACTTTGAGCATTCCTTCCTCCTTTTAAGAATTTATTCCAGTTGAAGTCTCCACCCTGTATATGTGTTATTTTGTAGCATTATTATAAAATCTTGTTAATAAAAAAACCTTATATGGATAATATAGACAAAAACACTCGTAGGATCAAACATTGTACACAAGTCTTGCGGAATAGTACCATTTTCCGCACTTGTTGGGTGAATAACTATTTTGAGATGATTCGAAGAGTGGCCAAGCTGAGTGATCTGAGTGCCAAAATCAAAAATCATAAGTAATCCGAAAAAACAGATAATTGAGGAAGAAAATGAAACAAAATCTATGTTTCAGTCGAAATTCTACTTTATCAACCACCTCAAATATAAACTCAAGAGTAATATGAACTCCGAAGTAATTTGGCAAAGACATATAAGTGTAGAGAACATTCAAATGACATAAGTTCAGAGAAATAATACACGATCAAGAGTCTAAAATAGAGGTGCAATATGCTCTGTTTTTCGGAATAACATACTCTAGCATTGCGCGAAGCTTTTTTCTCTTGCTTTCGTTGATTTGCCAAGACTGAGACCTCAATAGACTTCACATTTTTGAGAATCATCTCTTACTTCAATATACGGCATTTCTTCCATCCTATTAGGTTACTAAAATCTTCCGAGTGCAACTATTCCCGATGGCTCTCCTTTGTCACCAATATCCATGATGCCAAGTTTAGATGTATCTCTTCATTTTGATGACAGTTCATCAAAATCAAACAGGTGCATTTAGCCATATGATTTTTTTTTCGATTAACTTGATGAACTGAATTGAAACAATGTCTGAGATAGTGTCTCTTTACATTCGTTTCGAAGCATCGTTCATCCATAGATTCAACCTGTTTTGGTGATTTAATGTAAACCCTATAGATCAACGAATTTTTCTTAGTTTTGACTAATCTATAACGAGGCACCAACCCCTGCTCATAATCCACACTAGAGGACATTTAAATCGGTGAACGAGGAAACACGGCCCACGACTTGTGAGCGTGATCTTGTCAGTTCTCAGCATTCAGCACAATGTTGCCATGTCTCCAACATTCACATGATATTTTGTGATGAATAATAAGAAATATTTGGACATGCTGGTTACTTGAAAAAGTCAAGAATGAACTATGATATTATGGGTTCCTCCTATTATGTTTCATTCAACAACAGGTCTCTTTTACATCTGCTTGGTAACTTGATTATAATTGAGAACTTGACAACCTTGCTTATGAGTGCGAATGGGAGATTATCTGACTAATAACGAACAGCATGAAAACCAACGTCACTATTATTCGACTAATGAAGGTTCGTTTGAAATGAGCTCTGAAATTCAACAATTTCGAAGAACGCATAGACTCATTATTTACATGAAAAAAGCGTGAGAAGTGTTGCAAAAATTAATTTGTGTTCTAATCGACAAAGTGGGGTGATTGATTGCCAATAATTCATTATCAGTCCACTCGCGTATTCAGAGAATCATCTTAAGTAATTCCAAGCTATTTATAATAGGTCCTAACCCAACCCAACCTGACCATTGCTGGAAATCATGAGATGCTGAGTCGTTTCTCCATTCAATTGTAGATTATTCGCAAAAAACAAATCTCTGCCTGCTGTAGAAGTGAAATATTAGTAATTGGACTCATCTGCAGAAAGGACAATTCGACACCATCATCATATGATAGCAAAGGTCATTAGAATTTATAATGAAGATCAGTGGTCCCAGAACTGGTCCTTGAAGGACTCCATGATGGATAAATCTTAGTCCAGTTTGTATTTAAGATCTGCAGCTCATTTTAGGTTTTTGGTGTTTTTCACATGTGAATCTGGTGAAATCTGAAAATGTGAGTTGGCAACACTGAGGCGGAATGTGAGTTGAAAATGTTATCAATGAGGAGGGGATAAACAGTATTCAATTGGAGTATTTATGAATGAAATAGTAAACCGTAGAAGATGACTCAAAATAACCCTTATGGATGGAATAGTGAAACGTAGAAGATGACCTCGAAATAACCCTTATGAATTAACTGGTACGCCCTGCTCATTGGTTGAACAAGAAACCGACAGATTTTGCTTTCTCTCGGCTTCGCTAGACGCTCCGCCTCGCAAATGCAAAATTCGCTTGTCAAACAAAGTGTCACTTTTGATCCTAATGAAACAATCTACTATCATTGTCTCATGACGTTCATGGAAGTCGATGCTACTCGTTTTACGGCGTTGGGCTCTCGACCGTTTTCGACGCAACGCCAAATGGCCAAACTGCTAAGTTGCTCTTATCCACCGGCCCGATGTTGATCTCAGGTGTGTGCATGCCATTAGCGCCATCATGCGCCTTTAAGGCCTCACGTCACTTTGCGTCCTCATCATTTCAATTATTAATTCTCCTTAATTTATGAATGTGGCGGGCAGTATTTTTCACAACTTGGCTGCGGATATAAATGTGAAATTGTTGGATAGGTGCTTGAGTGCTTTTCGTCGCCTTTCGCAACAAAGTGGCACATCTGGAAAAATTACAGCTTTGATAGGATATGAGTTTTGTATGTTGTAAGTACAGGATATCCTTGAAAGGTTCACCTATAACAGTTCCAAGTTCCCAAAATTCTTCGCTTCAGATTTGACTTTCGTGATGATATTGTTCAAGTAATACTGCAAAAGGGCCTCTTACCCAAATATTCTACATTCATGAAGTAAGAAGCTTGAGACTGAAACTACAATGCTTCCCAGATTCATTGTCTAAATCGAATTGCAATAGAGTAGTCAGCATTTGAGAAAACTCTCAGACCCATCTATTAGTATTTTTTTGAAACAAGTTTTTGATAGTACATACTTATTCATGTATATACAGGGTAGCCTAAAGTTGAGTTACAATCATCTACTCCATTTTTTCAAAATGGAAACACCAATTCCGAACTATATATACCTATAGGAATATGCGTACCCTGAAATATATATTTCAGTGATCCATCTTTTTCTCCAAAAATAAAAGCAATTATTCAATCGACTTTTCTGAAACATGCTATTCATCGAATCGATTATTTTTTACAAAGATCGATCTCGAACTTTTTTATATCTTTGTTTACTATATATCATTATGTTCTTCCGTTATTGATAATTCATCTTTATATTTCATTATTTTTCATAAAATTTTATACTTTCACGTTGCATTCACGATATTCATCAAATTATTTAGTAATCTGAAAAGAAACACTGATATGTTGTTTCAAAATTTGTTTGGTGAATCAATTTTTGGATATATCGATTAAGGAATTAGGCAGGTGTCCCATCAGGCCCACAGCCCATATTTAGATGAATTCAATCACTCGAATACTATTTCAATTCTGAATATTATAAATGGAATATCAACTGCTGATGTCATAAAATATATGAATTGAAATGTAACTTCATAAAGTCGTCTTTAGGGGCAACTGTGCTTCTTGTGGTTATTGATGAATAGGAAACCGCATCGGGAAAGCAACGATCATTTCCCATGTAAATTATTGACTATGATGCCTAAAGTGAGGGCAAATGAGAGTCGACTGGCGACATTCGGTTGCTTCTTGCGAGAGAGTACATGCTTGGCATTAATTGTTGACATAACCTCATTAACGCCATCAGGATGCGAAGACCTTAATACGCGATGATGCGGTGGCAGCGAAGGTATGTAGGGGACTTGCGTTGTTTTTTTGTGTGAAGGGGATGTTCAGGTCGAAATTGAGGTTTAATAATCATAATCAGTTCCACTCATTTTGAAGGAAAATTAGTCAACACACTAATACCTCATCAACTGGTTTCAATCAACAACCAATTTCATTTTGCGGAAACAAAAATGCTATCCATACAAATTCAAAATATGTCAAGCGCTAACACCAGGCGATGACGAAAGGCGCAGGACATTCTGTGAGTGGTATACCAGGAAATGTCAAAATTTTCCAAATTTTCCGCGAACAATCATCTGGACAGATGAAAGCATGGTCACTAACAATGGTATCTTCGATAGAAAAAATACACATTATTGTTCATGAGAAAATGAACATTTATACATTACAGCGAGACACCAACACCGTTTCGGCTTTAATATGTGGGTTGCAATATTTGGTACACGAATTATTGGTCCTTTTATTCACCATGAAACACAGACTTCCTAACTTTATAGAAATTTGCTTGAGAATCATCTTGAGGAAGCTCTGGATGATTTACCGATTGCGGAAGTTCAGAACTGTTGGTTTCAACAAGATGGCGCTCCGGTACAGAATTCCAGAGAAGTTCGTGCGTTTTTATCCAGAAAAATAGATTGGTACTCATTCTGCAGTCCCTTGGCCTCCGCGATCACCTGATTTGACACAGCTGGATTTATTTTAGGGAATATATCAAAAACTTTGTACACGCAAATAGCTTTGATGATGGAGAAGAACTGAGGGACAGTGTTATCGAAGCATTCAATAGAATAACCCCAGAAATGCTTAGTAATGTCTTAGAAGCAACTGTGAGAATAGGATATCTTTGTTCAGAAAATAAAGGTTATCATTCTATACATTCAGTATGAATGTTTCTGTAGGTATTGTCAAAGTTAAGTTGTTAAAGTAATGCGTGTAGGAATTCATCAACAATTTCAAGCGCTGCATTGAATGATGTAGTGAAATATTTTGTATTCACTTTTCAGTATTCAATAACTAATCCATCAAAGTTTGACACTGAATGATCAGAAATAAATGGAACTGATGGCACTTTTCCTCTGGAAGTTAGAAAAACATTGATGATGGATAGAAATAGGTCGAAACACATTCGAATCACCTTGTGTAATACATGGTTGAATTCAGAATAAAAAAACTCTCCAGAATCTGTGAAAAAATTATCAGAACCGTATTCAAAAAACAAAAGTTGAAGATGGTTCTACAGATACGAAACGTCGCATATAAAAATCGGTATAACCACGTTAAACGTCATCAAAAGTTGCTACAAAAAAGTATTTTCAGTTTTTCTGTATCTCTAATGATAACGGAGAAAAAAAAATGAAATAGATATTCTAAAAATTCACTTTTTTCGATATAACTAAAAAACTGAAAATAATTTTAAAAATTTTCGAAAGCTCTTGACATGAGCCTCCGAATGCGCAACTTTTTCACCATTCAACCGACTTTGTATCTCCTACCGTTTTCGAGATCCTCATGCTGTTCAATCTTATCTTGGACAGACTGTATACTGACAAAGGCAAATAATAACAACTTTAGTATCTACGGAAATAAGTAGTGACCAAATTAACTCAATAAAACAAATCGAATAGAAAAAAACCTGTTAATTGGAATCATAAAATTATTCATAGCGATGGTCATCAATATTTTCACATATACCTCATCCACTGATTCCGAAAAGATCTACAGGGTGATTATTATCCACCACAAAAAAATTGAATTACTCAAGCCAGGCCTGAAGATGAGATAATATGTTGATTTCCATCGAGCTGAAGCATTGAAAATCTGATTCTCACTGTTATCCGTGAAGCTCACGGGTTACAAAGTAATAGTTTCCAAATGAATAATTTTTTTGCAAAATTTTCGTTTTTTCATAAAATTCAGAGTTTTTTTTCAATTTGAAGTGGGAATGTGAGGAGAATTTCAAATATTCTATTTCTGATGTTTAGAATGATGATAATAATAATAATAATAATAATAGAGTTTATTCACAAAGTAAATAAGTATAAATAAATAGTAATAAGTAATAAGTAATGGTAAATAAACATGTATATCACAAGCAAAATAATGCTTGTTCGTGATTCAGTTGATGCTTAACAAAACAATGTGTAATAATACACTGGTAATATTATGTTATGAGTAATAATTGACAGTATGGGTTCCAAAAATAATGTATGAAAATAACAAAAAATATAGTACGACGTGCACAAAAATTCGAGTGGGTGGGTATATCGACATATTCGAGTAACTATATAGACAAAATCAGGTATCTACCTAAGCAATTACATGCTAGATAGGTTCAGACAAATCAGGTTTATATATAATATCATAGACGAAAACCTTTGAATAAATCAAGTGTGTGTGGATGATGAATTGATAGTTGTGATAATAATAATAATAATAATAATAATGATAATAATAATAATAATAAGTTTATTTACCAAAATGTTATTACAGAATTAACACTAGAATTGTTGTTGTAATGTAAACAAACATGAAAATCCCACTAAAACCAGAGTTGCGCGTGGGCTTTGCAATATTTAATTTACAATATTCCATATGCATAAATGATATTAAAAATAGAAGATAGTTTGAATTGGTCTCACTTTGTAAATATTAATATTGGTTCCTAACATTTTGACATTCAACCTATCTTAGATATAACTAATAGCTTTTGATAATTCTTTTCAGCATTTGGCTAGAATTTGTATTCACTATATTCATTTCCTGTTCAGTGGGCAGAAAATTAAAGATTTTCGGAATGAGGTAAGAGATATTTCGTTGTCCGATTTTTGTACTACTCAGGGATGTTTTAACATGATATTCTTTTTTGTTTCTAGTGAAATGTTCGTGGTCAATATTATTTAATAGATATTTGTTTTTGTGGATATGTGTAAGTATGTTATATGTTTGTCTCACATCGAGTATTCTTGTTTGTGAAAAAAGCAGATTGCTAGAGAAGGTTGGTTCTTTATCATACATTATTTTCAGAAGTCGTTTCTGTACAGTTTCCAACTTTTTCAAGTAAGTAGTTGCAACCCCTCCCCAGCTCAATATGGCATATTGAATACGAGATTCCACTAGAGCGAAATAAATAATCTTCAAGTGGTGAGTATCAAGTATTTTACTTAAATATTTGAATTTAAACAGCATACTTCTTAGAGTTTTTGTAACATTCCCAGTGTGAACGTCCCATCTCATATGACTATCCATTGTTACACCTAGATATTTGATGGTATCTGTTCTGGAAATATCAATAACCGAATTGTCGCTATGTATATTCAGGGTGTTGAAATTTGGTAAATGGTTTCTATAAGCTGTAAAGGTCATAAATTTTGTTTCATCAAAGTTGATTGTTAGTAGTTGGTGATTGAACCAGTCAATTATCTGCGACATATCAGACTCTACTTTTTCTTTCAGGTCGTGCCAATTTTCATCCTCATAAAAAATCACAGTATCATCTGCGAAGCTGATTATAGATCCTGAAGTATTCAGGGTGAGTAAATTATTAAGATATATTGAAAATGATAGTGGCCCAAGGACAGTGCCTTGTGGCACACCAAACTGGACCAACTCTTCTGAACTCAGTTTATTTTCAATTTGTACGAATTGTTTCCTCTGATGTAGATAACTCTCAAGGAGGTAATAAGGTCTTCCTCGAATTCCTATATCTTCCAAGATTTCTAGTAGCTGTGTATGGCTCACAGTATCGAAAGCCTTAGAGAGATCTAAAAATATACACAGACTTGGTTTTCCGCTATCTATCGCTTTATAAATTTGGGATGTTGAGCCAATTATTGCATCTTGGGTAGATTTGCCTTCCCTGGACCCAAACTGTTTTTCTGATAGCAACTTGTTTTTCTCGGTATAACTATTTAGTCTTTTCTTTAGAGCTTTTTCAAAAATTTTCGCGATATTGGATATCAGTGAAATGGGTCTGTAATTGTCAATTGAACTTTTTTTTCCTTTCTTGTGGAGTGGTTTGATAACGGCTACTTTGAGTATAGAGGGACATACACCAGATTTCAAAATTTTGTTGATAAGATAAGTCATGGGTTTGGCGATTTCTTTTTTAATTTCTTTGAGAGTTTCAGATTTAATTTTATCAATTCCTGGTGATTTATTTGGTTTCAATGAATTTATAATTTGACATATTTCTTCCTCATCTACAGGTGATAGAAACATTGAATGTGGGAGAGATTTCCTGGGTATTGGCTTAGCAGTCGGTTTTTGAATTAAGGAAGCCAGTTTTTTTCCCACTTCCGCATAGTGTTTATTGAATGCATTTGCAATTTTCAGGTCATCGGTCAATACATCATATTCTGTGATAATTTCTTTGATGGTTGATTTTTTCTTCTTACATTCCATACTATTTATTGTGTTCCATAGGTGTTTAGAGGTTTTTTTGTTCTTTTCAATCTTTGATTTGTAATAGTTCAATTTCGTAATTTCCATCACACGGTTCAGACGATTGCGATAATTCTTAAATTCTTCTCTATAAGCCTCTGGGTTCTCTCGATATTTTTTATAAAGTTGGTTTTTTGTATTTATTGATTTTAATAAAGCTTTTGTGACCCAATCTTTTCTTTTTTTATCTCCTTTTTTTCTTTTGATCCTTTTTGTATGCTTTTCTGTCAGTTTACTTATAAGTTCAATAAAGAATGAAGTAGCTATATCTATATCAACCATCTCGTAAAATGAATGCCAATCATATTCGCTCAATTCTCTCCTTAGGTTCTTGTAATTAGTGTATTCATAATAGAATTCGTTTAAAGATTCAAGAGGTTCTGACTCAATCGGCATTTTCAAGGTTTGAGTATAGTGATCTGTGATATGTGAGTGTACAATTATTGGCTTACATTTTTCTTTGAACTCAGGTGTTTTACATTTCAAGAACATATGATCAATACATGAAGCAGACGTACCTTGTACTCTAGTATCTTTGTTCATCATAGATTCAAAATTGTTTTCATTCATTATATTCAAATACTCTGATACCATTTCGTCATCCTCGAGTTTAATATTTATGTTCATATCACCGATAATAATATGGTAATCTGATGTTTTTTGTCTTGATTGTTCCAGGTACATTTTGAGCTGATCCAGAAATGGTATTATGTTCGTGGAAGGAGGTCTATAAAGAGCTGTGATTATTAGTTTCTTTTTGTTACTAGTATCGATTTGAGTTTCTATTGCTTTGCATTCACCAATACGAATAATTTTAGACACGTAATTTGAATTTTCCCTTATATACACAACAACACCATCATTTTTATTGATATTTCCCTCATTGTAAATAATCTCGTATCCATTTTTACTGAAAAAATGAAGATCTTGAATCAACCACGTTTCTGTTAGAATGATACAATCGAAAACTGTATCTGTTTCGCTCAAATATATATTAAATTCATCAATATTTTTGGCTATGCTTCTGATATTTTGGTGTACCAAGAAAAATGCTTTATTATTGCAAGTAGTGACAGGGTGATCCGAAATACTGTACATTTGCTCGAGTTCGATTGTATTGACTGTTTTGAATTCATAATCTCTTATATACTGGTCCATAGTAATGACGAAAAATATATAATATTTAGCCTGAAGTAATATTTATATATAGATAAGATAAAACTAACATATAATTATGATAATGATTTAATTATAATGTTTTTTGGCTATTATTTTTTCCAATATGTGAAGACGAGTTAGAACTTTCTAGAACGAAGTTTCGTAATTTTTTCCAGATGTGGTTGATTTTTCTTGTGTTCGTTTGGTGGGACTGGTGCGTTTTCTCTCGAAGCTACGGATGAGGTTCTTAGCTGTTCTTCTGGACTATCAGGCTGTTGGAGCAATTTCTGCGTCGGTGTGGCAGGAGTACTATTTGTCTTCGGTAAGATTTCGTTTTCTTCGTTTCTCAGTAACTCTTCAACTGTAAACTCATTGCCATTTACGACCAGCTTGTTCCTTCTGATGAAGCAATTCCTTTCTCCATTCTCCCTTTCTGTTAATAGATATCTTCTCAATATTCTTTATCTTCTTGTTCCTTTTTTGTGAGATCGTGTACTATGGAAATTCTATCATCAAATGAGGTTACTTAGGGTATTTCAGATCGACCAAATCACTGAACATTTTCCTTCCAGTTGCATTCATCCATTTCTTCAGTTTGCATTTGAATCCGTTATAATTTCGAATGTTCTTAATATCATCTGGGAGTCTATTCCAGAGCCTTGGCCACATGTATTCTGCCGAGCGTTGTCCGATTGTTTTATTGCTTAATGTATTGATGAAATGCCTATTTTTTCTTCTTATTTCATATTCGTGTGTCTGATTTTGTCTTTATGAATATTCAATATTATCTTTTGACAAAACAACTGTCGAATATCGAACAGCTTCGTTTCTGAAAAGTGTTTGACTTGAATATGAAATGTTTTTCTTAAATATGATTCTAAGTATCCATTTTTGTATTACACTCAGTTTTTGTAAGTGACATTCTGCTACAGCTCCCCACCCAAGAATACCATTGGATAGTTGGGATTGAACTAGCGCAAAGTATATAATTTTCAGATGTGTACTGTCCAGATAATCAACTAGTATCCTGAATTTAGTCAATAGACCCCTCAGTTTATTGGCTAAACTCTTGATCTGAAATGTCTATCGATTATAATTCCTAGATACTTGATTGAGTTACTTTCCTGTATTTGTGTATTATCATCGATATTCAATGTTCCAAAGTTTGGTAAATTATTAGCGTAGGACGTAAACGGTAGATATCTTGTTTTGTGGCTATTTAATGTAAATTTGTTAAATTTGAACCATTCACTGATGTTTGTTTGTGACCTTTTGAAAATACCCTGTCACAAAAAAACAAACACGATATACAGGATGAACTTTTTGCTATAAACTAAACAATCAAAATTTTTCAGGAACTGTACTGGATATTTCCGATTCTGAATAAATCAGTCGATAAGAGAGAAGTTGCAGAATATTCCATGAGAAGATCAGACGAATTGAAGAAACTGTTCGAGAGTATATGTCCAAAAGATGTTTTTGCTAAATTTCATAATTTACATTATGTATCTCACATATTCGTTGGGTAAGGAACATGAGAATTGCTGGGACTGAATATATACCAAAAATGTACTCTATGACAAAGTGGAGTCATCTTCAGTGATATACACTGCTCGCCAACAGTCATGGAACCATTCCAACTTCTGGATAATGATATTAGGAGACAAACTAGATTGAAAATCACTTCGGATTTGGAATCAGGACGCCCAATACACAAACTTGTCAGATTTTTCCTGGGAAATTTTGAGTTCGGAAAATTTCATTTTTGTCTCACTTTTCATAGAAACACCCCCGTATTTTACGTATTCGTTGGGTTGGGATCCTGAAAATTGCTGAAGAGAGACATATATAAAAAATGTCCCCTATGACCAAGTGGGATCATCTTCAGTGATATACACTGCTCGCCAACAGCCATGAAACTACACAAATTACCGGAAAATGTTATTAGGGGGCAAAATAAATTGAAAATCACTCCGGATTCGGAATCAGGACGCCCAATACACTAACTATTGATGGTTTTCCTGGAGAGTTTGAGTTCTGAAAATTTCATTTTTGTCTCACCTTTCTGGAAACACCCCCGTACGTAATCGTCGGATTGGGATCCTGAAATATGCTGGAGCGAGAGATATACCAAAAATGTACTCTATGACCAACTGAGGTCATCTTCAGTGATATACCTTCACAGTTACCAAAAAATTATATTAGGAGGCAGAATAGATTGAAAATCACTCCGGATTCGGAATCAGGACGCCCAATACACTAACTAGTGATAATATTCCTGGGAAATGTTGAGTCCTGAAAATTTCATTTTTGTCTCACTTTTTATGGAAACACCCTCGTATTTTTCGTAGTCGTTGGTTGGCATCATCCTGAAATTTGCTGGAGCGAAAGATATACCAAAAAATGTATTCAGAACTGTTACTGTATTTTTAAAGAGAAATAATGACACATTATTATTGTGAATTTCATCAAGCTGCAAACATATCTTCACCAATTCTCAGCATTTGGATATTCAATAATACAAATCATTATGTCTGAGAGAAAAAAATAAAAAATACAAATACTTTTAATGGAAACACCCCTTACCCAACGAATACGTGAGATACAGGGGTGTTTCCATTAGAAGTGAGACACATTGTATATTGGAAAAGAAGTGGAGAAGAAACTTTCTGATCGACATGAGGTATTCATCCCAGGGGCCTTTATTCGAGGTAGGAGTATGTACAGTTCCTCATGACTCACCCTGTATAAGGATAAATAACTAATTCTTGACGTTATTATTCTCTCAATTATCAATCTCATCATCGAATAAAAGATGAAACAACTAGAAAAATAGCTTTCATCATCGGAAAGATGATTTCAGAACTCCGAGAAAGTTCAGGAAGTTCTGTAAATTCTGAGGAAGTTCAGAAAGTTTTAGGCAGTTTTTAAAGTTAGAGGAAATTCAGGAAAGTTTGACGACGTTCGAGGAAGTCAAGAGAAGTTTCGGGGAGTTCGAGAAAGGTCTAGGAAGTCTGAGGAAGTTCGGAGATGTTCGGGGAAGTTTGAAATACGAGTTTCTGGGCAGCGATCACCCTCTCGCTTAGAAACTCTTCAGATGAATCCAGAGATATACCCTGTATTCAAGATGGCAGTTCGACTTCAAAATTCACAAAGTTATAGGTAGGTAGGTACCTCTGGGAGTGACGTGAAGACCGTTTTGGGAATAAATCAAACGGAATAATATATCAAAGGCAGAAGACATTCCAATCCATATGGTGGGTGATTATTTCCGATGCGAACCTTTTTTGTTTTCGTTGATTTTCTCGCGTTATAATTATCGGCCGATAATTAACTGGGAGGAACCAGGTGTGAATAATGTATTGTGCCATACAAAAGTTCTCATTGAATTATGGATGCTCCGACCTTTGTGCGATCGAACTGATAAGCACAAAATTGAAGTGGGTTTCATCACACTCATCCAGTCAATTCACTGCCATGATGATTGAACGATCCTTCAGAGAAGTATCAAGTGTCATCAATGATTAAGGAAACTGAATTCGAGAGGAAATGTATGCTTATGTTTTGATGGTTTTGAATTCGACCAGATCATTTTGTCTATCTGATATTTCAGTAATGCCTCATAGCTCTTCGAATTCTAGGTACTTGAGGGGTATATTTCTTCAACATATCGCGGAGATTTTTGACCCACTTCATTTTCTGAAATAAATCTCCAAACTGAGAGATCTAGGATGAACACAGTTGCCCAATGGTCAGTGGAAACGAGACAGTACTGTTTCGGCACACCAGGCATCATCAGCCACTCTCGGTCTGCTGACAACTGGACGGATATATCACGGTAGCATGTGGTCACTTCATTTTACTGTTGAACATCGAATCACCCTTATAATGAAATGCCATGTATTATTCAACTATTCAATTGAAAGCAAGTTATATTTGAAAAAAAAATCACCATTCAATACTGATATGATGTTCATTCAACTATCAAATTGGAAACGAGTGATATTGTACGAAGGCGTTGAAGGGTCGAACTTGGTATCTTGGAAATATCTAATTCCGAATTATACCGTCAAAATTCTTAGTATCTCCGAATTCTGACTTATTATCTCGGAATCATTTAATTCCGACTTATTATGTCGGAGTTCCGACTTAATATCTCGGAACTATTTAATCCCGACATATAGCAACTCTAAGTCAAAATTCCGAGATACCGACATTTTTGGGAGGTTATACAATTCCGTATCAACAGTCAATAGATGAATACTTGGTCTGTACTTCAGTTCCATTTGGTTCCTTTATCTTCTATATTGGACACTTCATTATTTTTTCAATTTAGGAAACTTCCTATATCTATACCCCGATAACACAACTCGATCCAATGGGCGTTCTGTCCTTTGGACATCTCGGACATCCATAGTACATCCAGTTTGTGTACACTGTATGACGTATGGATATCCATAGGATATCGCGTTTCTATTTTAACTATCCATATGGCATCCGTCATGGACATCTATATAGTATCCGTCAGGGACATCTATATGGTATCCGTCATGGATATTTATATGGTATATCTGTCATGGACGCATCCATATGGTAAATTTAAAAGGATGTCTAAAATGTATGCATTCATGAAGAGAATCCATGTTTCTGATTGGTATATTTATTATTTTTGTTATATATGTTGAATGAGATCATATTATATTCAAGAACATTAAGTACTATAATATTCTATATCAGATTGATGTTATATGTTATTCCTATTGACACCCCCATCATCATTTCGGTATGGCTGAGTTGACACAATAGTCCCTTAATTTCAGATCCGTTCTACTATAGTTGATATTCTTCTCAATTTTCATCATATCAAAGCATTTTGGAATGGCTCTACACTTTGAGTGATCTATTTATTCTACGAACGAAATGGCATAACGATGAAATACAAGTGCAACTCGTGCAACTAATACAAATTCAAACGAATCATGAAAATATCATCAGAACGCTATATACATATACATATACTTATCTGAAAATGATAGGATTATCAGTTTCTCTAACCAATACCTTCAAACGCCTCAAAATATTTTTGGACAAATGTAGATGAATGCTTTATTATGAATTGTAATCTACAGAATCACCTCCAGGAGTAGTTATACGAACGTTATTCCGGAAAGCACTGTATAGGTACATCTGCATTATTATACTTACATTTAGATGAATTGGAATCGGGAGATCTTCAGGAAGAATAATGATTCTCTTACATCCATTATAAATGTACACGCCAGTGGTGATTCTTTTTCCCTTCTCTTGATTCATTTGCTGCTTCACCGACATTATTATTTATTAACCTCTAATTATAGTCTCGGAAGACATAAACTTTCCAGCGGCACTCCCCCTTGTCACTCGAACTTCACTTCGTGTAAGTTATTTCGCGTTGTGTCGCCGGTGATCGGACATCCATCATGGTTCACTCAATCCATTATCTAGTAGGAGATGTGTAATTTTCTGGTTTTATGACTTCTGTGAGACTCCGAATGATTGCATGGTTCGCGAGCGCAGCATTTTTTGATCTATGGCTTTCGAACATACGAATTCAGACAGGGGAGTCTAGTTATCTTTCATTAAATTCAACAAAAAGAGGCGATAGAAATAAACTATCATATCTGACCTCTACATACCACTATATTTTTCGAATTATCTGTCATTATCTGAATGTAATCTCTGCTATCATTCCATCACTAGCTATACCACTCAGACGAACTCGACAGGCCCAGTCAGCACATCCTTTGGTTTTCAACCTTGAAATATGTCGAAAAACACACACACCAAAACTCTTTCGTCAATATATAGAACGGCAAAGCTTTGAAATTATTTGCCAACGGAAGTATTATTCCCAAGAACCTATAAC
Organism: Phaedon cochleariae; assembly: GCA_918026855.4. NCBI lineage: Eukaryota > Metazoa > Arthropoda > Insecta > Coleoptera > Chrysomelidae > Phaedon > Phaedon cochleariae. Next base: position 26,081,134 of record OU896715.1, on the reverse strand, counting down.
CTTCAGAAGTTTAGAATACATTCCAACACCTATACCTCCTCTTCCTATCCTCTTTAGGTACGCACGATATTCTCTGATTATCTTGGGAATTTCCTTTCCTGTGCTCCAAGAGGTAAATGAAAAACATTGATCAGTGAAACCGTGTTTTGGAAATTGTCGAATAGAGGGAAGATATAGTGTATTGATAAATATTAGTTATTCATTGTATTATCTGATTAATCATTATGGTAGATAGGTGAACTGTGAGGAGGGAAAACCCCAAGAATATTCCAGAAAATGAAGATTGCTGGTTACAAAGAACCTGAACCATCAGCTCGAATATGATCTCCTTTCATTGATGATGATATGTCTTCAAAAAGAGCTACAGTTGAAATGTATAGAGTCTCCCACAGTGTTTCAATGAGAGTAGGAAGATATATGGTGCTCTCAAGGGCTCACAACTTGTCAGTACGGGAATGATGATTCCGAGGCACCCTAGCCGGATATGCACCAATCTTTAATTTGTCTTGGATGATATCCTCTGCTCTCTTCCTCTTTCAATCTATTATATCGGCCTTCCTTGACCACCTTCTTTTTTCCTCTTTCCTTTCAAGCCCAACCTCAGCATCAAGTTGTGTGGGGAGGACAGACCGCTGCCGCTCGACAGATGAAGCATTTTGGGACCATTGTTGCTATCTCCGAGCCAGATGGGACATTCAGTTGTAAACATATGTGGCAAGGATGGAGCGATTTTCTGATATCTGTCTCTCGTGGAAGAAGGAAAACTTTTGTCCTTCACCGTAGACGAGAACAGGGATCTGAAAAGTAATCTACAGGAACCTGAACGAAAAGGGTTATTCACATTAACGTGGCCCTCAATGCGGCCTGTAGGTAGGATACAATAGGCCAGTAGACCTTAGTGTCGTCGGAGACATCAGTCAGACGAGCCTAGAAACGGGTTGGAGTGTTAAGTGGGGATATCCTGGAGTCAGGAGACTCCCACACTATGGAATAGGAGACTAGACCTATATGATGTCCATCGAGTATTCCAAATACCTCGACGAAAAAAAAAAAAGGAGGAGATATTGTTCTCGACATCGTTATTAAATTCTTCTCCATAAGCTCATCTCGTACCATCAACATAATCCGAAACTCTACTCTCTATTGGTATGAGTACGATAAAATAGATACAGGGTGTATAGAATATTCATCAATAAAAATAACAATGATAAGATGGTGAAATAAGATGATTCCTGAACAAAATTGAATCACCCTATTCGACGAACTGTTGATCTGCATCAACAGTATTGTATCGAAGCCGATGAAAGTCTGATGGTTATCGTGACAAGCGATCGTCGATCGATCGATCCACAGAAAAAAACCCGTCGTTATCTTCCTTTAACAATAAACAATGCGTTAATAGAGAGATGACGCGCATCCCTGGCAGCGGTGACGCACGACCGGACCTCTGAGCGACATCTCAAAGTGATCTGCGATCTCTTCTCTGTGCCCGGACGACAGATACCATTAAGGAATTCTAATTAAAGATCGTTCTCCGGTTTGGCGCGGTTTCTAGAGGTCGAGAGGAACTCTTCGTGGTCTAAGTCTCCGCGGGGCCATTCAGGAAATCGAATCGACGATTGACACTTCTCATAATAGTGCGGGCATATTAACTGATTCCAACTATAGCGAGTAACCAGGAAACAATAATTGTTCTATGTTAGGCTATACTGATCAGCTGATAGTAATATGTTCAATTGAAGAATAAGTTACAGCTTTATAATAATAAGTATGATTTATAATCATATATACATTTTGGATTCATGTTCTGATTTAAAGTGACCAACTATCGACAAATAAAACAAGAGTAAGCGTTGCTATAGTTGATAAACTGTGCACGAGTGCTTATATAATATTTCCAGTTGATTCCACATTGGTAGATGTATCTGTTTCTCCAGTTTTTGAAAATAAATCTATCTGGTATCGAGAATTCTTTGTAGAAATAGACTTTTGTGTTCTTGGATTGCTTATGAGTTTTTCTTTGTTTGTTGCCTAGTGTGGTAGGTATGTGTTCTAATCTATTGTTTGCTTTCATTCTTGAACGGAAGGAAGGAATGCTCGAAGTCATCTGCACAAATTTTAATAGTGTCACACAATCAGAAGAAATATGTTTCGGTCCTATAAAAAACCATCTACGGCCTGATTGAAAGTAAAACACTACAGAAAGATTGATGTGGAAGAGTTACATTATTTTTATTTGACTGACTAGGAATTGTGAATCAATATAATTATTTTTCACACAAATCTAAAATGAGGAATAAATCACAACACATAAGACAAAGCTTTTTTAGTTAATGAATTTTTCATAGCTGATTAGGAGTTTTATGAATAAATAATAAAGGATTTATGAATTATTGATAAATAAGTTCCCAATCATATTTCTACATATGGCAACTGTGCTATTGTCAGAGCCTATTTGCGGTATATTTTGAAACATTTGGAAATTACCATGTTATTATTGATGAATTTAGGACCTTGGAATCGACAAAAAAATATTGGATCAAGAAGTGATGATTCCACTTGAACACTGAAAGAGAATTAGTCCACTGCATATTATCATTCTATATATTGCTTATTAGAAAAACGATTGATTTCTTACTGAATATTTTAGGAAAATAGGCAGAAAAAATAATTTTTAGCATAAATATCATCACGACGTTTATACCGATGAAAAAAGACACTGATGGGTTCTTTTTTTTTGGATGTATAATAAATTGATATTCATCATACAGGATGTGAAAAGGAATTCCGAATTTTTTTATGTTCATAACTGTTCCGTCTTCACCCTTTTCTTGTTTGTATTTGTCTAATTATTATATATTTTTTTGTTTCATTAAATGAATCATTATCGCGAAAATAGGCAGTGTTTCATATTCTGTGCGTAAATATGGAGCGTGCCTCGTATATGCTCAGAAGTTTCTTCGGAGCAGTACTCGATCGAAGAATCGATGAATTGACTAATAGACTCGCTCGAAGAAAGATCAGTTTGACTGAAGTTTCGCTGGCCAGCTCGGGTCGTGTTACGAATAGTTTTGGTTCCTCACCTCCACCTATGAAGCCATAGATGAATTCTACTTGCACACAGGTAAGAACCACAGCCTCGTAATTTGCTCTCTCTCATTCAAACAATAAATAGGAATAAATTTCGGATAACGGAACGATCTGAGACACTTCAAACCTATGAAAAAAATACAGTCCACTTCTCAATGAGCTACATGTTTTGGTCCTTACGACCCAAGGATGTTTTTTGGATTGTTGACGATCGCAGAAGTTATTAGATTTTATTCCATCTATTATATTTAGACAAATATATGGTTGATGAATTGATAAAACATTCGTTTAGTGTCGAACTGTGACATCTCGCTTTGAAAATTCTCGAAAATAGGTATCTAGAAACAAACATTTTCTTATTGACTCATTTCTCTCATTATAAAGGCATTTGTATTCTCATATAATTTCTAGCATCGATATATCATCAAGCATTGTACATTGAAAGCTGTTTGGACAGATTGTTATCTAGTTTTTTTTTATTTCGGTAAAACACGGTCAGGAGCAAAAACGTAAATTCACGTCTCAATCATAAAAATCCATTTCTTTATTATTCATATGGAATGAGTTACGATGATTATTAATATTGTGATTCGCTTTTTCTCTTCTGGAAATTGATAAATTAATAAATTCGATACAATTCATTTATCCAAGAAAAACAATTTTATTCTGACGATTTGGGTTTGTCCATGAGTTTTTTGTCGTCCCACAAAAGGTACGATCACTATCAGTAAATCTGTTTGCTGGAAATTGGTTTCTCGGGATCTCTGATTATACGAGGTGTGTGCATTATTTAGTAGACCTATTGAATAGATACGACGTATACGTTTCATTATTAATTTTGTTTGATTTGACAAAGATCTTAAATTGCTCATCAATAAAAAAATTATTTCTCTAGATATCTTTATTGTACAATAATTTCTCTATTTTTATTTAACTCATTTTGAATTTGTCCAAGAAAAACACTATTTTGAAAAAAAAAACCTTACGAGGTGCAGTCAAAAGTTATAGTTCCTCTCGAAATTTGAATTGGAAGTTTATTAATCCTCACATCGATCACTTATCCATAATGGCGAATAAAATCAAGCAACATAAAGAACTCCGCCAAATATGCATGGATCGGATGTCGGATTTATGTGCTATTGCTAATTCAGCAAGAACTTCCAGTGATATTCATTCACATTTCAAAGCCAGATATACCCACTTAGAGTCCATTTATGAAGATTTTGAAAGTCATAATGCTGCTCTGATTCCGCTAATGATCACTGCTGAAACCTATAATAACGATGAACATAAAGCCTTACTGCAGGTGTTTTATCAAGATTATTATGATTCAAAATCGATATATGACGAACTATTCGATTTTAAAGATACTGCTCATAATGTATTAACTAATGCAAGTCATGTTAAGCTACCGAAAATCGAATTAGTTAAATTTGATGGAAACCTCAAACAGTGGAAAACCTTTATTGACATGTTCAATAGTTTAGTACATGAAAATAACTCTCTGAAAAATATTGAAAAGTTTAATTATCTTGTAACATCGTTATCTGGTCCACCACTCGCTCTAGTGAAATGTAATCCTATTAGTGATCCGAATTACGTGGTTGCATATAACTCTTTACTAAAACGATATGAAAATAAAAGACTTTTGGCTACAGCTCACTATCATGAGTTGGAAAATGCTCTTAAGATTCCTGAGAATAATGTTACTTCCTCTAACCTCCGAAAATTGTTGGACACATATACGGAAAATATCGCTGCTCTTAAAAATTTAAATTTTCCTACTGAGCAATGGAGTTTTCTCCTTTTCAATATGCTACTTCGCAGATTGGATTCGGATACAGTCTCGAGGTTTGAAATTGATTATGGATCAAATGATGTTCCTACTTTTGATACTCTCAGAGATTTTGTATTGAATCATTGTTGCTCTCTTGATCGGGCATCTGATTGCTTTCAAAAAAGACCTCAGAAAAATGAAACTAAAGCTCGTAGTTACATGCAATCATTTCCTGTGTCAAACTTTGCTCAAAAACGATCTTCTTTCCATGTCCAGACCAAAATATCTTGCCCTTTATGTGACACCGACCATCCCATCTACAAATGTCCTCAATTCTTGTCTCTAGCTCCCCGTGATCGACATGGTGTAGTAAAATCACACAAATGGTGTATTAATTGTTTAGGTTTCATGCATTCTATAAAAGAATGTGGCTCAAAGACGCAATGCCTCAAGTGTGGTCAACCTCATCATACTCTATTACATTTCAATGATACTCCATTATATCATCGCTCTCCTCCAAGTCATGCTCCTCACTCAATGACAAATACCATTAATTCTCAAATATCTACAGCTAGACGAAGCTCTTCTAGTAATATCCCACACATGTCCGCAGGTGAGACTGCCAGTGGCAGCAACCATGCTCATTCTCACCAGTCTGCCATTCCTCCATTCTCTCAATCATTGGGACAGGGACCTCCACCCTGTAATACATCTCAAGGCAATGTGAACTCTCATTGCTGTTCAACCTCTTCGAATTCCACTGTTCTTTTGTCAACAGCCTTAATAGAAGTTATGGATGCTTTTGGCAATTACCAGAAGGCTCGAGCCTTACTCGACTCTGGTTCACAAATAAGCATAATCAGCAAATCATGTTGTGATCGTCTAGGATTACGTGTTGATAATATCGCTCTCTCCATTCAAGGTATCAGTACTATGAACTCTACTTCGACTAAAGCAGTTTCTCTACAAATTCGTTCCTGTCATAGCGCTGAACCCACATATCAGTTCAAGGCCGTCGTTCTGTCGAAGGTCTGTAACTATATGCCAAGTCATACTGTCAAAACAGATTCTTGGTCCCACATCTCCAAATTGAAGCTCGCTGATCCTCATTATAATATCCCTGCAGAAATTGATATTCTGCTCGGTGCAGATATTTTCTCTCTCGCTTTAGAAGCAGGAAAAATAGTCGGCAACTCACAGGAACCAGTAGCGCTCAATACTGCGTTCGGCTGGGTTTTAATGGGATCAGTAAACTGTTCTTCTCTCACACCTTCTCTTAGCTCATTGCATTGCTCATGCGATGTACCTCTCGACTCTGTCTTCAAACGTTTTTGGGAAATTGAAGAAGTACCCAGAAAATGTAAGGGCCACCCTGATGATGCTCTCGCTGAAAATATATTTACCTCTACTCTCTCTAGAAATGACACAGGTCGTTTTATTGTCACTCTCCCTTTTCGCTCATCATCTCCCACCTTTATGGACTCCCGTGCTATAGCTCAAAAACGATTCTTATCTCTTGAACGTAGATTACGTCTCAACTCATATCTTTATAAACAGTATTGCGATTTCATGGCCGATTACTTGGTGCAAAATCACATGTCTCTCATTCCTTCACCTGAAATGAAAGCGGAATCCTACTACATTCCACATCATTGTATAGTTCGACCGCAGAGTTCTAGTACAAAACTTCGCGTAGTGTTTGACGCGTCAGCAAAAACCTCGGAAGGTACCTCTCTCAATGATATGTTGTTAACAGGACCCAAATTGCAGAATGATCTTGTTACTATCTTGCTCAAGTTTCGTGTGCACTCTGTAGCACTAATGTCTGACATTCGTCAGATGTATCGCCAAATTTTGGTTTCTGAAGAGCACACAACGTATCAGCGAATTCTCTGGCGTTTCTCTAGTGATCAGCCTATTCAGGAGTACAAACTGAATACCGTAACATACGGTGTTGCATCAGCACCCTTTCTCGCGATTAGAACGCTCTTGTATCTTGCGGAAATCGGGAGTACGGAATTTCCTCTTGCTGCTCAAGCTCTGAAGACTTGCTCATATGTTGATGATATTGTAGCAAGTTGTGTCTCTCTCGAATATGCTCAGGCTCTCAAAGCTCAGTTGATCGCTTTATTAAAGCTAGCAGGATTTGACCTGCATAAATGGAAAAGTTCCGAGTCCCTACTACTGTCCTCAAAAAGTGCATATGACTCCAAGTCTCTCGATTTAGATGAAGATGCCAGTGTAAAGGTCCTTGGTTTGCAGTGGAATTCTGTCAATGACACATTTTCTTTTAGTATTTCTCCTCAGAATCAGCAATGTACAAAGAGAAATATACTCTCGGACTTGGCTCGAATATTTGATCCCTTAGGGTTTCTCAGCCCTCTTACTCTATTTGCGAAGAGACTCATCCAGCATTTGTGGACTTGTGGCATCGGCTGGGATGATCGGCCACCCCAAGATATCATCGATGCTTGGACAACTTTCAAATCAGATCTACCTGCTCTCACAGATGTCCGTGTCCCTCGACACGTATTTCATCCAGCTGCCACCAACTGTACTCTACATGGATTCTCAGATGCCAGTGAAAAAGGGTATTCCGCAGTAATATATTCTCGATTAGAAGTCGGTGGTATGGTATATGTTCGTTTGTTGTGTGCTAAAGCAAAGGTGTCACCTTTAAAAACAGTCTCTATCCCTAGATTAGAGCTTTGTGGAGCTGCTCTTTTGTCTGACTTATTCGCTTTCGTATTAACTGCTGTTGACCAGCAAATTCCGATTCATGACATTTCGGCGTGGTCAGACTCGACTGTAGCTCTTGATTGGATTCGATCATCACCTCATAGATGGCAAACGTTCGTGAGTAATCGGGTCAGCCATATTCATGAACGTTTGTCGCCCGATGTATGGCATTATGTTCCCTCAAAAGAAAACCCCGCGGATTGTTCATCCAGAGGGTTACTCCCATCTGAACTTGTTGACCATTCCTTATGGTGGGCGGGTCCACTTTGGCTGTACCAACCATGTCAGTTTTGGCCGTCTTTCTCTACTCCACTCGAACTGACTTCTGAAGCTCTCTCTGAAGAAAAGAAGGTCACTCTATTGGTCCAGAAGGAAAAACATTTTCTTGATGATCTGGTGGAAAATCATTCCTCGTTACCCAGAATTCAGAGAATTTTGGCCTATGTTCTTCGTTTTATCAGGAATACTCGACTTAGCAAGTCTCATCGTTCTCTTTCTCATCTCACTTCTCGAGATACTCATGTTGCCCTGCTCAAAATTGTGAAATACGTTCAGCGAGGGGTAAACCGCTGAGGAAGTATGGTGTACAGCATGAGGAAGTACAAGGGAAGTACGGGAAGTATGAGGAATTATTAGGAAGTACAAGGAAGTATGAGGAAGTATGAGGAAGTACGAGGAAGTACGAGGAAGTAGAAGGAAGTAGAAGGAAGTAGAAGGAAGTAGAAGGAAGTAGAAGGAAGTAGAAGGAAGTAGAAGGAAGTAGAAGGAAGTACAAGGAAGTACAAGGAAGTACAAGGAAGTACAGGAAGTACGAGGAAGTTTATAGTACTTGAAATGCTCACGTTAATGTTCCTATTGCGAGTCCTGCGCGTTAGTGACGATTGATGTGTTATGTTTCATCACCGTCTAGAGACATGACGCATCAAATATTGCGAGCGAGCCGTGCGGAAGCAAATATTCAAAAAATTTCCGGCTGATCCTGATAAAGAAACATCACTGAAATAGCTGAAATTACTATCGGCGTCATAAACAGATTTTCTTCAGTTAATCAGAGGACTTGAACCCACGATCTTTCAATCCATACACACACACATGGGGCGCCGTGGCCGAGTTTGTCTATGCGCTGAACTTCGCTAGATAGCCGTTTACGATGCGCAGGTACTGTCGATTCGAATCCGGCTATCAGGCTGAGCCTTTTTCTTTGAAATGTGTGATTCATGGTTGTAGTCCTGGAAGCACCTGCCCTAGGAGTGCCCTAGAAGTGGTTCGGATTCCACTATTGAGCTGTAGGTCCCGCTCTTCCTAACCCCGCACAAGTATCGACTTCTGGGGAGTTGGTTCCTAACTTTGAAGTAGCGATATACAAATTTTACAAATTTTTTACACGATGCTCTCTTGGCTATCGTGGTTCGTATTGATACGCTCATCGCTAGGGAGTCGCGCGTTACCACCGATACAACAAGGCCAGCAGACTCTAACGTAAACAGCTCGTGACGTCACCAAGAGAGGCCAGTGTTTTATTTTATCGCTTGTCGACTAACGCGTCAGTTCGTGTTAATTCATCGGTGATTCACGTATGTTTTTGAAACGGTCCCGAATTCTTTTGTTGTTTATTCATCAAAATAATTGGCGGAAAAATTACTGTTTTGTGAAATATTTTGTGTTGTGATCGGCGAAATAACAATGCCTTTCAAGTGTTGTGTTCCCTTTTGTCGGGGGAATTATGTGGGTGGTTCAAAAGTTCATGCTTTTAGTTTCCCGTTGGACGAGGAGCTATCGAAAATGTGGGTATTTATGCAATTCACCGCGAGGATTTTACTCCATCTAAGTTCAGTAGTGAACAGAGCTTAATTAATAATGATGAATTAATAATAAAAGACAATTACTCTCTCATAAAAAGTATAAGTAGAGGAAAAATAGAAAAGCTTCGATTGTGCAGTTAGTTTTGTATTCGTATATTATAGTCGACAAAATCATCTCTGAATTCGAGGAAATTTTCATGAATGTTCATAATAAACGGGCATTTTTAATTCTCATTCTCAAATTTCTTTCTGAAAACGGTCATTTGCCTCGTGGCAATGAATGCAGAATTCATTCCAATGATCAAATTGCAACTATCATATCAACATGAACTACAAACACTCTACTTGAAAAGGTAAAACTGCATTTATCATGATATTTATTATGAAGATATTTGACTAAAAAGTTATGCTGCTTGTTCACTAAATATGAAAGACTCGCCATAAAAATCATATTTCCTGTTGAATTTTCTATATAAAAATGTGCCATCGAAGTACATCATGAGTATATAAAGTGTACAATGACAAAATAAGAGCAAGTAGCTTCAAATGCCCCCAACACAAGGGGAGAAAGAAGGCGAAATTTCGAACTTTTTCTTGAAATATCTCAATAAATAGTGGTTTATTCACATTTTCATTATAAAATTCGGTTTATCAGACAAAAATACGTGAGTACCGAAAAAAATTTTCAAGAAAAAAAAAACCATCGCATGATAAATGCAGTTTTACCCTTAAAAATTACGGTTTCAAGTGTAACGATCCACTTGGGTGAAAAATCCAACAACAGAAAATTGAAAATACTCACTGGTTATTTTTTCAGGTAATAGGAATTCTTCAAGATAAATATACTCGTAAATATAGGTAATTGTAACAATAAACGGCATGTCAATCAAAATAAAATGAATTTTCCACAATTTTCTTTCGATCAATCTCACGATAAGTTAATGTTCTGCGGGCCCTGTATAAGTAGGTGTGAAGTTTACCTTCACCACAATTTTTGCCAATATATTTAACTCGAATGGGTTTCTGTAGGTGGCTATTTGTGTTTTATCCTGGTTTTTGCTTTAAAACTTCGTTTTTCCATAATAAAATCGAATGGGGTGCGAAGAAGGGCTCAGTTGACGACTGGCTTTCTTTTTTAACCGGAAGCCCTTCAACAAACAGCAAAATCGGCTCAATGATGATCTAAAACTAAAATCGAAATACGCGGTCGCCTTATAGCGCTATAAGCGCTTGTCGTTTCGAGCCGCTGGTTAGGCCTCACTAAGTGACGTCACCCACGGAGCATGCAGGCCTTGTTGTATCGGTGGTAACGAGTCGCGACGCAATATTTGGAGCATCCTGTCTAGGTGCTTCTTTATTTATTTTTATTAGTTGGTTGAGTAACGGCTTGCGAGCTTTAGCTGCAGCGTATTTGTCTTGGTATTTATTTGTGAACGATTGAGCTAGTTCAAGTTGAGTTTTGTCTGGGAATAAGGAAAGGTATGTTTCATACGAGGGGTGAACCTCGGTCAAGATTGTGTAGACCAAACTTCAATTTGACAAGGAATTTCGAGGAATTCCAGTTGTTTTTACACCAGAACTATACCGCACTTCACACAAGAAATTTCAAGAAACTCCAAGGAATTCCAGGAAATTCCAAGAAAATCCAAGCAATGGTTTGAATGGCATACACTTAGGATTTCTGGAATTATATTAGGAATTTAAAGAAAGTATAGGAAGTATCAAGGATGTACGGGAAGTATCAAGGAAGTACGGGAAGTATCAAGGAAGTACGGGAAGTATCAAGGAAGTACGGGAAGTATCAAGGAAGTACGGGAAGTATCAAGAAAGTAGAGGAAGTATGAGGAAGTATACGATTTTGAGGAAGTAGTGTACACCATTTAGGTCAGCGGTTTACCCCTCGACGTTCAGTCTCATGAATTCTCTCATGAACTCTCAGAACTAGCAAGTGAAAAACCTCTTTGTAAATCATTACGCAAGCTCAATCCTTTTGTCGATAAGGATGGTATCTTGAGGGTGGGCGGTCGTCTCATGCACTCTGGACTTGTCTACGACAAAAAACACCCCATTCTTCTACCGAGTCGTCACCGACTCACGAATCTCATCATTGAGAGTACTCACCAACAATATCTTCACCCTGGCATGCAAACCCTGCACTTTCTTCTGCTCCAAAAATTCTGGATATTGTCAGCGAAAAGAACGATTCGTAGGTGTCTTTCGAAGTGCCTAACCTGTTGGAGACAACATCCCACTGGTGTTCAACCCCCTATGGGGAATCTACCCTCTCTCCGAGTCTCCAAACTCAAACCCTTCTCATGCATTGGCATTGATTTCGGTGGTCCATACACAATCTCATTAGGAAGATATCGAGGAGCAAAAACATACAAATCGTATATTTGTTTGTTTGTTTGCTTCGCCACCAAAGCTCTGCACATTGAACTCGCATCTGATCTGTCAACTGACACCTTTTTAGCGGCGTTGAAACGGTTCATTTCCCGTCGCGGTAGAGTTTCATATATTTTTAGTGACAATGCGACAAATTTCGTAGGTGCATCTCGCACTCTTATGTCTCTCATGAAAAATGCGGCGCAGGAACAACAAATCGAGTGGCGATTTATTCCTCCTTCAAGTCCACATTTCGGCGGGCTATGGGAAGCTGGTATAAAGTCGGTAAAATCCCATCTCAGTAGAGTCATAGGTGACCAGATACTCACCTATGAAGAGTTCAACACCTTAATTATCCAGATCGAAGCCATTCTCAACTCAAGACCAATATGTCCAACCAGTTCTGATCCAAATGATATTTTAGCTCTGACTCCAGGTCACTTCTTGACCCTGGAGCCATTAAACTCACCTCCAGAGGAGGTCCTCACTCACTTAACTTTAAACCGTCTCTCTCGCTGGCAAATGATTCAGCGGCTTCATCAAGACTTCTGGTCTAGATGGAGTCAGGAGTATCTACACACATTACTTCAGAGAGCGAAGTGGACACGATCATCAGCGAACATTGAGCTTGGGTCAATGGTGATAATAAAAAATGATTCTTTGCCACCTTTACGTTGGCAATTAGGTCGGGTAATCGATGTCCATCCAGGTACTGATGGAATAGTACGGGTTGTCACAGTTCGTACTGCACACGGACAACTGAAGCGTCCTGTGGTGAAGTTGTGCCCTTTACCACTGGGTGACTCAAATTAAAATGCATATGCATTTTGGTGGGCGGTATGTTCCGTCTTCACCCTTTTCTTGTTTGTATTTGTCTAATTATTATATATTTTTTTGTTTCATTAAATGAATCATTATCGCGAAAATAGGCAGTGTTTCATATTCTGTGCGTAAATATGGAGCGTGCCTCGTATATGCTCAGAAGTTTCTTCGGAGCAGTACTCGATCGAAGAATCTATGAATTGACTAATAGACTCGCTCGAAGAAAGATCAGTTTGACTGAAGTTTCGCTGGCCAGCTCGGGTCGTGTTACGAATAGTTTTGGTTCCTCACCTCCACCTATGAAGCCATAGATGAATTCTACTTGCACACAGGTAAGAACCACAGCCTCGTAATTTGCTCTCTCTCATTCAAACAATAAATAGGAATAAATTTCGGATAACGGAACGATCTGAGACACTTCAAACCTATGAAAAAAATACAGTCCACTTCTCAATGAGCTACAATAACTATATCTGAGAATATTCCTTTTCAGTACAGGAATTCTTCTTGAATTTTTAATCCCACATTTGAACTCTGCAATATAAATTATCAAAAGTGATTTTACGGGCAACATACGATTGTGAGCGGCGGTCAGAAAATTTATCAAGTAGTAGAGAATAATGAATAGGTCAATTGCGCGCGAATCGAACTTGTTGATTAGCTCCTATCATAATTGTGAGGAAGGATCTCAAAAAGCAGACTACTTTTTCTGAACAATCTAACCTCTTTCGGCCTTAATGAACCAGCTTCATAGGAAGTATATCTTTCCTATGAAGTTCATTTTGTAACATCGATCCATTGACCGAAGGAGACTTCTTTTTCTGAAGAATCACACATTACTCGGCCTGAAGATTTTTTTCGGATAATCACTTCAGGACAAAATAAACTCTATTCATAGTAAGTATATTTTTCGAAAGGAGACTACTCTTTCTGAACAATCTGAGCTGACTTCTCCCTATGAAGTATATTTCATAACACCGATCCATTGACCGAAGGAAACTACTATTTCTGAACAATCTAACATCACTTCGGCCTAATTCGAGAAAAGATATTTCTTGGATACTCACTGCAGAACAAAATGAACCTTCTTCATAGAAAGTATATTTTTCGGAAGGAGACTACTATTTCTAAACGACGAATTCCAGACCTTTGCCGTTCTATTGACTGTTTCGATTGCTAATTTGGGTTGGGACGCATACCTAATCATCTGTATCTGATTTCTGCAGATTTGGCGTATCATTCCCATACTGGAGATGAAAATGTCCATATATTTGAGTATTTTTGTTTTGATTAGGAAAGCCTTCAAGTCACCTCCTTGCTCATTCATTTGTTGCGCTCGAGATTTGATGGATTGGATAACTCCTTTTTAAATGTTCCCGGCCAGCGGAATACCTTGTTGCCTCACATCACGATATTGTTTAACTTCACTTGATAACTGAGCCAAACGCAGTGGAATATGGAGAGGAATAAATAATCGCTGTTATTATTGTTGATATGCAATATTTTGATTCATCTGTCAGTATCACTAACCTAACATCTTCCACTTTTCCACTTTTTTTGCTGGATGATGTTATTCGAAGCCTCCACCTTCCATGAGGTAAGCGGCCCTAGCGCCATTTTGTAGTAATGGAATTGTTGCTCAAGTCCAAAATTTCATTTCAGGCTTTCACCACTAAGTTTGGAAAAAAACAAGTTGATTCCTGATATATCAATTGACCTAATGAACTGATTTTTGATTTACACTCATTACTGGAGGTCTGATGTTCAACCAGACAGATGGTTGATGGTTACATGGATTAATGAGGTTAGATCTCTCCATTTATGTCTGCTGAAGCCAGGGCTGAAGGACGATAGGATTTCACCATCAAGTTGAAAAGTACAAATTAGGATGTAACGTTACATGATATCATCTTACATTGTGAAACTCTCAGTATGGCCATACCCAAAGGGTTTTATATTATCATTAGCTGTCCTATTATGATACTTAACTTAAAGTCATGATATCCTTCTTTAGCCAGCAGTCACACTGAAGTTTGAAATATTTTGTTGTACCATATATGTTTTGCCTGATCAGAAGTAGATCAGAAGTGAATCAGAAGTAAACAAGAGGACAACCAGAATTAAACATTATCCATATCAATATTTGACATACAGTGAGAGCACCAAGGGTATCTTTCGAATAAGGCTTTCTGCCAACTAGATTCACTGATTTCAATGCACAGAAATAACTGGGTATTAGGGAATTTTTGTAGCTACTTTTAATGATAATGATCCACAACATGAACTGAATAAAGGTTATATATGAGTATCACTTATTAAGGAATCTGCTGACATTTTGGATCACTTTTCTTACTTCAGGTTTCCAGAAATCTCTAAATAAGGTTGTGCTGGGGCAAGAAAAAGTGGATGGCGCTTTATTTATTCGAAATCTGATATTCATCCCGAACCATCTTCAGTGAGTTACAAGGTCATTCCTAGCAACAACCAGAGACAACAACCTCAATTATTGTAGGACCTGAATGTAGGGATATTTATTTGCCAACATCAATTCGCTGAAGAAATGGGGTAGCGAGACGAACGAATTTTGGAAAAGTGTTGTTCAACATATATCAATGTTGACAAATAAAGGATGTGTTCACTGGCCCTGTCGAGTTCGTCTGACTGGTATTGCTATTGATGGAATGATAGCAGAGATTTTTGTAGAATATGTCCTGTGGAAGTATCTATAGAGAAGTGAAGGTTCGCCTACTTTTCTACGGAGTTCCAATGATGTCAAAGAATTAGTGAATGTGGCATCACCCAGTTAGCGAATGGCTCTTTCCTGGATTGATCATGAGAATCCACATAACATCCTCACCTCTAAATAGTATACGAAAAGAAAACATTGTTTCTACTGATAATAACCTGAGAACAATGCATCTCAATGCAGGAAATTTCTCTCAATCAATCACTTCTTCAAGTTTGGAAATCATTTTTTCCATAAACTTCACTTCAAAAAAGAAATAAAGTAGAGTACCATTGAAGAGATCATCAAAAGCCCTTCAAAATGATGTGCAATGATATGCTACTTGACGCCCTTTCCCATTCAAAACTTTAAGAGTGACAGCTTTCTTACTCCTAGGGGGTTGTACAGGAAGGCTGAAAGTATTCTTTGAAAGTGTCCCTGTTGAAAATGACATTGACGTGAATTCGCAATTTTCCATATTATTCACTGAACGGAAGATATTAAGGGTGGTAGGTTTGCAGATTGTATATAACTATTGATGCTTGGACATTCTAACAGTTTTAATTTCGTGAAGATTTCAACGTTCACTCACAAATGATTGAATACGTGTATACCGGGTGTCAACGAATCTACAATCTACAAGTCATAACTTCTGGACCATTAGGTGTATCAAAATGAGATTCGGTGTAGGTTAATGGTATGTGAAGAGGAGAGTTTTCACATATTTTTTACTTTCCGGTCACTTCCGGTTTCACCGGAAATGGCTCCAGTTCTAAATTTTCAAATAGAACACCCTGTATATTGTGAGATTTTTGGATTTTTGAGACAATTCTTGATCAGGGTGTGACATTTCCGGAAGTTGTTATGCCTTCTTGATTTTTTCGGTGTCACTTTCGAAATTACATCTAGGTGGTCATGATCGGAAGTAAACCAATCTAAGGACCTCAGGTGATATCAAAAAATTACAATCGCGAAGTTTCAGTGACAAGTATGATAGATATGAATGAGACAAGTTGGCAAAATTACATTTTCGTGTTTAACTAATATTTTTCAAATGGCGATCATCTCTTGACAGGCACTTTCCGAAAAAAGGATATTTTAGAGAATCTAACGATACTAATTCATTTGCGATTGATGGATTACAAACAAGACATACAGAGTGATTCATGGATTTTGACATAAAATTCATTTCGTCATTTTAACAACAGGGATTACCCGATTGGGTTCAAATTTGGTAAATGAATTGAACTCAAAGGCTTCAACAAGTAGCCCTTCGAACGGAACCAATAACAGGACCGGAATATATTTTTTTCCCATGTTGAGTTATTGTGAGAATAACTCACCCTGTATAATGATCATCAAAAATCTGAGGTCATATTGTGAACCTACGGAAAAAATACTAAAGGAACTTGTTGAGAGAGTTACTGGCAGGATATCAGTCATTCCGTAATAAATCATTGTTAATTTATTTTTTCATCAATTGGTAGATAAAATATCATCAAAAAACATTCCAATACCTACCTCCAGTCCCTTTCTCCCCTAGGAACGCACGATGTTCTTTGAATATTATAGGGATTCCCTTTCGTGCGCTCCAAGCGATAAAAAAAAATCCGCAAAAATGGAAATATAATAAATATTTGATAAATATTTACGGAACAAGAACACAATTGTCGTTATTATCTTTGATAACTTCATAGATATAATTTATAATTCACTCGCATGACCGAAAAAAACTGAAGAATACATTCGTATCAGGACCGGAATGATGTACGAGGTGTTCCTAAAAGGTCTGTACAGAATTTCAGCAGATAAATGAAACCGATATGAAGCAACTCACCTGAGTCCGAAATCGCCTGATTTCTGATATACAAGGTGGTAACTTTGGAAAACTATAATCGAATTTTCTCGGAATTTATGATTATTTTTGAACGAATCACTTCAAGAATTAGTATCCGGCGGCTTTTTGGCATACGGAACCGGAACACGGCCACCTTTTCACTGTGGCCATTAGAGGGCGCTTACTAATGCACATCTCATGATTTAGAATGACCATAATGTTTTTCTCAGTGACCTGTTTTTCTTTTTTTGTTGATGAAATGACTTTCTCAATGAATGTCAAATGGATTTTCCAAAATACTTTTTTGGGGGTGTACTCGTTGATTTTCATTTTCTCAATTTACTATAACCCTATAAGTTTTGTCACTTTCATCTCCGGACACCCTGTATATTATGTTTCAATTTTTATCACCATTACGTGGTTATAAACAATTGGGAATACGTTTTAACAATTTGTAGAGACAAGAGTGGGTGTATGCCTGGACTATTAGTCAATGATACAATCCAGGAAATAGTCTCCAGATTAGTCCGATTGATACTTCTCATAAGTCACTGCGATTCCCATTATGCTGCGAGCAGACATCGTTTCACAAAGCATGCGGTGTTATTAATTACTTATAGAATCGAAGAAACATTAATTTCCTTGGTGCTCATGAAAACTTCGCATGACAAGTTAACTGATCTCACTCAGAAGATATTATCATTGCCAAGAAGATGAACCTGCGAAATAGTAACGGTCTACCGCGTGCCCATAGAAATCGTACACAAATAAAAAAGATTCCTTTATTCAATGCGTAACAGCATTGATTCAACCATATTGCGCTGTTGAATATAGGTCAAACCAGATATTTGTTTGATTTTTCTACAGAATTTCCTTGACTTATTCTTACAAGAACATCTTGATTTGAATGGATATTTCTTTATTATCATCGTACCTATTGGTCGCAGAAACAATTAATTACTTTGAAACAAGAAAATTCTTCTATTGTCAAGTTAATCTCCCATTTCTTTGAACGACTTTTTCATTCAGTCAAGAAATTTGTAGCTGGTTACAATTAGATGATTTCTCCTTATAATGAGTGGATATCTTTTCAGAAGATCCTTATTTCCTTGTGCCAAGAGATTATCATTTTGAAGGGAATCAGAATATAGCTTACTATTGAAATGGAATATTCTCAGATATATTTATGAACACATAGTGGGTATACATATATATGAAGAATTTCATTGAGATTTCGCATTCTCCATGTGATGGAAATATTGATTCTCTCTCGGTTTATTCAACAGAAAACAATTTCTTTCCTGGCTATATGCCGCGACGAATATTGAATTACATCTATTGAACACATACGATAACAACTTGAAAACAAAATCTCCTGAAGTAGAGAATTTGCATTCTCCTTCCTATACAGATATGCATATGATATCATTCTGAATATTAAACAGAAAACAACAACTTTCCTGGGTATTTGCCACGTCGAAAATTGAATTATATCTGTTGAATATCCAAAAAGAGAGCATGAAAAATCGAAATCCTCTGAAATTGAGAATTGACTTTATCTCTCAAATCGAATAGAATAATATGATGTATTAAAATATAAAAATATAACTCACCAATATGTTCAGCTCACTATATTAGAGTATTGAGTGTTGAATGAAATTAATTCCTACTGTTGGTTAAAAAAAGGCTTCATCATCACTTGGTCAACCTATTATAATATGTATAATATGAATGAAAACATATACAATATACATATAGTGAAATATTCATGTTTCTAAATTCTTCAGAATATCAATTTGCTTGTAATGGATTGAATGTTGAACCCCAAAAACCTAGAAGAAAAGGTGAAATCATCATTAAAAAACGTTTTGTGTGTTTTGCAGAGTAGCTTGTTTAATGGGAATCATTAACCGTATATATACTTATAGAACTTGCTTCAGAAGCAACAACATAATTATCTTTTCATCACTGTCAGGCATTATCAAAAACAAACGAAATTTCAAGACAACCAGATATTTTCTGGTCACAAGAAATTCTGCATTTGACAAAAGGGTATGTATAAAAGTTGTTATAGATATGTGAAAACACGACGGAAGGAGATAAATTATCATTCGGAATCGAGTAGAAAATATACAAATATTGGATAATTGAATATACAGATATTGGATAATTACCTATCTATATTAGTGCGTTCATCGAATAAATGCGACTGGTCAATTCGTCATTGCTGAACGAATGTGTGTAGTGCAGGTTATACAAACATGGCCATATGCGTTGACAGTGATGTGTAGTTATATGGTTTCAGGTTGATCAATACCAAGGTTCTCAGCAGATTTTCGATAAAATACCTAGTCGAAGAAAACACCTCACTAGGTGAAACTATGTTACAAAAATATATAAAGTTCTGATCCCCTTACACTTCACCATTGGAAAACAAAGGTGCTGTGCACCATCTCCAGATAAAACAACATCGGCAATGACGAATGGCGGCTAACGACTGAGGACTCGGATGGGTGCAGGCGTACCGCTGTATATACGTCACTGCAAGTCTTTCACACAAGCAGAGATTTTCTTGTACCAATATGAATTAGAATGTATTTCACTTATATTCGCGGTTTTCTCAAATGAAGAAATATACTATTCATGTTGAGCAGATTCATATCAAGAAAATACAAGGAATGAATGATTGATTTTAGACAAGTGTATATCGCTTCATTCATGTGGAAAATTCTTGTACAGAGCAACTTAATATCAAGAAAATGGATTAGTTGGATCGAAGAAATTCTTTTTATCTTTGTAGTATACAGTGCGTCTCGAAATAAGTATAGGGTCAAATCTCTACACATAAGTTTTCATTATTGGGAACCAAATGAAGATAGGAAAAACTTCTCGAATAAGAGTTGTTCAATGAGATATGTTCTTTCAGAATATAAGGAAGAAATTGGATCTTCGTGACAAATGGAAATTCTGACGCGCTTTCCTTTATTTTCAAAAGAATTGAAATATACCTCACACACAACTGTTCCCATTCTCTCTGTCAAATTTGCATTCGCAGTTCTCCTATATCATTTTTGGATTTCTCAAACTATTCTTGATCGAATTATGATTTTTTCGCCCACTTCATTATTCCAAATCACTGTTAATATTGCTTCTAGGTGGCCATGATCGCACCTGAACTAATCTCAGGGAATCTATAGTGGCATCTATAGTTAACACCTGCAAACTACATCTACAAGATGACTATGGATGTATATGTATTATCCGGCGTCTTCGAAATGAGTGATAGCTGCTGATGAGGCCTGGTGGGCCGAAACAGTACTCTCCTGCTCCTGCCGACAATTAGAACAGCTCTGTTCATTCTATATCTCCTAGTTATATGATCTACAGTTCAATGAATAATTTGATAGTCTTGTTTCATTATCCTGATGAAAATCTTCAGAATGAGCATTTTTTTTCTCGACTGAAATTGTGAATGAGGTTCCGCCACCAAAATTCCAAATGTTCCGTCACCAAAATCTCAAATGTATGTTTTCGAACTGAAAACTTTTTGTGGCGCGTTCAGAACTTTTTTTGGGAGACGAATTTTCCGCCATCGTCCCCTCACGTAACCCTTTGAAATCGTTAGTTACTCCATATATAACTCAAAAACGGCTGGACCAATTTTTATGATATTTTATAATTTGAATTTCTCCTAGTCCGGAAAAGGATGATACATGATGAAACTCGTGAAAATTAGGAAATTCAAGATTGCAGATCCAAGATATGGCCGAGGAGTATTGTAATAATTATGATCCGATTCTATTCAAAATTTGTATCTGGGGTTTTCGGGGTAAGAGATTATGAATCATTAATCAAAATCAGGGAATTCAAGATGGCGGACTCAATATGGCTGACGAGTTTCATAATTATGATCCTCTATTCAAAGTTTTTATCTGGGGTTTTCGGGGTCGGAGATGATGAATCATTCGTCTAAATTGAATGATTCAAGAGAAATAAAAAGAGACAAAAACACGAATAGTAGTTCGAGAATATAAAGAAAGAGACTGGACTGAGGAGAAGTAGAAAAAAAATAATGACAACAATTTTTTCTACAAACAACGTTTGCCGGGTCAGCTAGTATATTCATATCGGGTTATTTAGAATTCGATGAAAATATTTTCGAGACGGTTTGTTCGGTTCAAAATAAGACTTTTTCTTGATATAAAAAGTGAGGACCCCCGTCCGGCCCCCTCCAAAAACTGGGTTTACATCATTTTTGGAGAAATAATGAAATGAAGTGTCTTGAAGGACATGGTCCCATCAATTTACAGAAGATTTGATCCGGTATTTTAGTCACAATCTCAGAATATCTTTTTTACGCCAGCAGGAGTAGAAGTTACTTTCTCTGGTAACGAAAGAGGGGCAGAAGTGGCGTATTATTCCCTAGGGAGATGATGTGACATATTTTCTCCCTAGGGAGTTTATACCAACTTCACATTTTCCGCATAGCTCTGCACTTTCTTTTCGGAACACCCTTCTCTGAAGCGAGTATAAGCTGTATCATACAGATTTCTAGATTTCAATGGTAGCAAGTTAAACAAATCGCACCTTGGAAAAAATCTTGCATTTTTGTCCCTTGATGTATAATGTACTATTTTCTTCACCTAACTTACAGTGGCTGATGTAGCTTGAAGGCGATGAATTTCGAGACTCATGTTTGTATGAAGAAAAAGTCTTATTTTGATTCCAACAATACATCCTTGGAATATTTACATCGAATATTGAATCACCCCACGGCGCGGCATGCTTCATATTTTAATATGATTTTGATTTTGGCAAAATCTTCATGTGGTCATAATTTTTTAAGCTCTTTGTATAGATAATCAATTTATACGTGATAGAAATATTCCAATCGAATTACATATCAAAACTGGATAAAAATCGAGATCAGATTCCAGGTCCGTCTTAAGGAAAATCAGAAAATTTCGTTTATTTCGAAAACAACACTGTATGGCAAAATTCTGTGGATCTGTTGTGATATTTGGATGGTGCAAGAAAGATGAATGAATTTACTTTTCACGAGCGCGCATCCCATTTGAGAGATTATTCATTATTATTTTTTGAAATATTTGCCAGCTCCATTTTGAGGCATTTTTATTGAAGTCGTAATTCAATATCCGATTTTGATATAAAAAACAATCTCTAAGCTTCAAACATCATTCAGAATCAAATGAGGCTAACTATCGATAGAGTTGTTCGTTTGACAGAATAAGTTTTCAATGATTATAGGAAATTTCTGGGACTCATTTTATTCTTCACTATATTTATTCATGAACATTGGTGAACTAGGCTGTGCGAAAAAAATTTATATTCTCACAGTTCATAATTACTAGTGTAATATTATTGGTATCGTTCACGTTGGAAAGTAACAACACAATACAAGCACGAAAAATTATCTTAACGTTACCAATAAGAGCACACTAGTGATTATGAACTGTCAGAATAGTAGAATTTTTTGCAGAGACTATTCAACCGCAGCTTATAGAATAAAATGAGCCCACAAGAGTTTGTAAAATTAATTATGGTGAAGTTTGGAGTACATTATTTTTTCAATCAAAATTGGATTTTGAATTACGATTTCAATAAAAATACCTCAAACTCCCTAGTAGCACACATATAAGTATTGGGACAATAACGGTGCAATATTACGAAAATATCAGCAAAATTTCGTGAATGTAATATTGCAGAGAAACCAAATATGAATATTCGGAGATATTGGTACAATATTAGTTTCAAAATGTGGGTGGAATATCGAAAATCAGCATGTTGCAATTTCGTCTTGAAAGCATTGGTGAAATATTTTTACACCAATATTGGTTGAATATTCTTAGAGTGAAATCAATATTGACAAGAAATGAAAAATGAATATTGGTGCAATATTAGTTGGGAATATTGGTGAAATATTGAAAATTATTATGTTGCTATGTTCTCTTCTTTCGAAAATATCGGTAGAATATTCTCATAACGATAATAGTATTGACCAGACATAAAATTTGACCATTTGGCGATATTGACCTCGTCTATTGAAATCGGTTCAAGAGTGATATTGAATTAATATTGGAATGCCGATATCGATATGTTATCTTCAGAACGATTTGTTCACAATATTGTTCACATGATACAGTGAATCAAATATTCACCAATATAGTATGAAATTCCTATATGAATATTGCTGGAAGACTATTCAACCGACATGCAATTGAACTCCAGAATACACTATTGTTTTTCTCGTCTATGACAGATATAAGGAGATGTATAGAATTACTCATTTTATTATAGATGTTCATCTCTGAAACGATATAAATTCAATATCTTCCGCATGATAACGTTACAATAATTTCAATGAATAATGGTAAATGTGAGGATTCGAATATTGTTGAAACAATATTCATCCAATGTGCCGTCAAACTCAAATGAACAATATTGTATAACCGCCACATTGGTTATAGCTGTTGATATGAATATGTATACAATGTTGTTGTACCAACATTCGTGAAGCAATATTATATAATATCAATATAATATATGTTTTTCCACATATTATCAACGAATTTCCGTAACAATATTGCTTCAATATTGTAGCTGACAATCCACATTTAGCTCAGGTTGAACCAATATTCCACCAATATTATAATTCTAATATTGTAAAGTGAATATACTATCATATTGGACAGATATTATATTGACATTCGCAATATATCTATATGGGCCCAATATGAAATCAGGGTTCAGCCAATTTGATGTGCTACTTGGGATGGAGCTGAATATTTCCAAATATAATAACATCTGTCAAATGGAATGCGGGGTCGTAAAAAGTAGGTCACTGCATTAATTTTCTCCTGTTGTTTACAAAACCCAAAACAGATCCACAGAATTTTGCTATACAGGGTGTTGTTTTTGAAATAAGAGACATTTTCTGTGTTTCCTTGAGACGGACCTGGATTCTGATATCGCTTTCTCTTCAGTTCATATGGGTAATACGACTGGAATATTTTTACCTAGTATGAATAGATTACACAAAGTGGTTCAAAAATTATGATCAGATGAAGCTATGGCCGAAATCTGGAGCAACCCTCAGAAGTCTTCAAGAGACTTGTGCGAGCAAGGAGCAAGGTTTGATCCCAAACACTTTCTTAGGCCATCAGAAAAATGTGTGCGATCGTGGTGGGAATCGAACCCACCTACTCG
Source organism: Phaedon cochleariae (assembly GCA_918026855.4). Lineage (NCBI taxonomy): Eukaryota > Metazoa > Arthropoda > Insecta > Coleoptera > Chrysomelidae > Phaedon > Phaedon cochleariae. The sequence continues at coordinate 26,056,730 of OU896715.1, read as the reverse complement.
GCCTTGTCTGCTCCCATTCGATACGATATTTCCAAACGTCACGTTGTGTGTTAATATGTGAAACGACAATAATGTAAACAGAAGAAGAAACATTTTCACAGATTTTACACATCCTTACATGGACATTGTTCATTGCTTATCATCTGCAATCATGCATGAATATTCCCAGGTTATTGATAACAATAATACCTATGAAATTATTATAATGATCAATTCCATCATCATATTCAGGTGTATATGCATACCCATAAGATAACCTATCACTCAATGATATTAGGTATACATCATGCAAAGTTGATCGTTAGGTAGTTGCGACGTCTCATCGAATAGTATATCTCAGAAAGTTGTTGAGTGGTCTTCTTCAAGAAGTTGCTCGGATATAGTTTATGGAAGGTACGTTATTCCAATTTCCAATAATCTCAAAGATTCGATATTTAAAAATTATAACAAGATTTTAGATACATAGTAATAACAATGTACACTGCATATAAACTTCTCGATATAATATTCAATTAAAATTTGGAGAAATCTGAGGAACTCGCAAGGCTAACAATATGTGGATGTTCATATCCACAAAGCGAAATCCTTAGTACATCTCTATGATTGGCCTCCAAGACAATCTTCGGTGTAACATTGATACGTATTCCTTGCGACTTATTGTTACTTCGCAAGTTGACTGGATAGTGTCACATGAATAAAATATGGAGTGCAGGCAAGCAAAAGACTTGATAACAACCCCTTATGAAGAGAGAACGAAGTGGCTGCTGAGGAAAAATAGACGAGAAGTCACACTCCTAATTGGAATCCTGACCTGTCACTGCAAACTCATCAGACCCCTCTCGATAATGAGTATTGTAGAGAACCCAACATGCCAGAGATGCAAGGCAGAAGAAGAGACATCTTTTCACTTCCTAGGAGAATGTGAAGTGTTCCGCAGACTGAGATTCAACATCTTTGGAACTGAAATGCTCTAGAGAGAAGAGATGAACTATCTCGAGTGGGCGGATACCCTAGCTTTCTTCAGAAGGTTTAGAAGGTTCGCCGAAGTAGCCAAGTAATGGAGGTGAGGTGTAGGTTGCCGGGGTCGACAAAAAATGCCCAATATGGCCTACTTGCCTGGCTTGAGCCTCCCCACTATTATTATACTACTACTACCACTACTACTACTATTGAATGAAATATGATTAGGTTTCTGCATGCACGTAAACAATATTGTGTGCAACTCATGCAAATGAGTGTTTTTTTCACTTGACGTGTTGTTGCACTTACTTTCGCACTTGTTGCCTATGAATAACCATTATCTTTAAAGGTCAGTGCATTGTTGATATGAGTCCTTGTCCTTTCGTGTACTATTCAGCGTCTCAGTTTATTCATGTCGTTTTGGTATATGTACAAACGTCGACAATACGGTGGTGAGAAGTAAGGTCGAGCTCCGCATGATTAATATTGAAAGGTGTTAGCATTTGAATTTCTCCTGAGCCACAATAACAGGATGTTAACGCGCCAGTTTCATTTCTCCGGCACTCGCGAACGTATTTCCCCAGTGTTCTGTCGTTTCTTTGAACTAATGTCGATGGAATTGACATCTAACTCAACGCGGTCGCTTTTCTCCCATTCCCCCCAGGTTCCCCCCTAGATTCCGATGCGGAGGAGCCGGGCTTCATATGCCTTTGGGGATACCGCCAATGTCGAGTAACAACCGCGTAAAACACGTTTATTAAAAGATGGATAGGAAGATTCCATATTTCGATACAGAAAACGCGGAGTAACTTTCCGAGAATAGGTTCATTGTGAAAACTACATTCATAATGCATAACAGTGAGATGAAAAAACAGGAAATAAAGAACAATAATCGATTGTACACCATGAATATAATTACTTTATTTGATAAAGTGGGTGTTTCAAAGAAGGTGTTTCCATTGCTGAGTATACTTAGAGAACAGCAAAATAAGTTGAATCGTTCAGCATCCACATTGAAGATACAAAGTGTTGAAAAGAGATTTCCAATTTCCACAAACTACTTCACAGTAAGAAGATTTTGATTCTTCATGTCGAAAACTCCATATTCAATTGAAGAGACCCAATCTTTTACATGGAGAAATATATTCTCTTGATCGTTTACCTCAACAGAACACTCGAGTATTTTGTCGGAAATAAAGAGACTTTGAAACAAGATCGTCGATTTCCATTTCGAAATGTGCTACAATCACTTCGACGTCAGAAATGAAATATTTTCTATTGACTTTTCCACTCTTGATCTCGAGAACCAATCAGAATCGACCATTTTCACGGTTTCTCCAGTATTCTAGCGATATGTTTTGTTTACTAAATTTTATCGGACTTGCTCTACCAATACAAAAGCCGAATTGACCCATACGTGACCAATAAACCTCGTTTATCAGCGATAAAATTTTGACATCGTATCTGGTCAAGATTGCTTTTGATTCAAATCTGAGACAATAACCTACAAGTACCTACTTCATTTTATTTACTTATAATTCGCGTTAGTGAGACATTTTGTACGAAAGGCAAGACAATTTCATTCTGACTGGACGTTTCATGTGTAATTTAAGAAGTTTGCATATTTGTTGACGGTCTGACACAACAATACTATAATTCAAATTCCTTTTTGAAGAAATCTTCTTCAATCACTAAAGTTATTGTGACTATAATTACCAGATGATGTAGCGCAACTGTTAGGGTTGTTACGAAGCCGGTGGTTCGAGCTCCCCCCTTTGCGACATCTTTTTTTTAAATTATTTCATATCACATAAATTCAATTCATTTTGTTTGAATTGGATAGCAATTGTATACACTCTTTTGAGAACAATCATCTCCAAGATAATAAAAAGAATACTGTTTATCAAAATTGTACATTCCACTTTGTGAATAACTATGAGTAGGTAGGTAATTTCTAAAAAATTGAATTCTGTATTTCATTACTATCATTATGTTCTTCTTCGCAGTTTGAGTTGGAATATACTTAAAGTATGTTTCCTATTTCTAATATATATTGTCTCATTCAATCATGAAATAGTCATACGAATACAACTCGTGATACTATTTTTCCTGGAAATATTCGTCGATTGACATACTCCAGCTTGCTGCTTCAATTTCGCTCATGACATTGATCAAGACTACTCGCCTATAGCTCGTAGTTTTGATAACAATGTCATTCACGAAATTACTAGGCAAGAAGCTTTCGTAACAATCACCGAATATTTCCTGCAAAATATCATCACTTGTGGTATTATATATGATAATATGACCAGCCTGATCTGAGTCAAAATATCTTGTTCCAATGCGAGGCTTTAATTTAACTTGAAAGATCTCAATACGTTCCTAATAAGACACTCGAAAATATTGAAGAGAGTGTATATCGCCCTAGATGAGAAATGATATGTTTCTCCTGATTCAACAGTGATATCTTGAAATTCACGTATCATTTTTAATGATATATCCCATGAGTTATGTTTGAAAGATCTTGCTCTCATTAATTCAAGAAGTCAAGAATATCTCTATGAGTGTGGTGATTTCTTGTCTGAATAAAATTCGATTTCTGATAGTACAAAATAGCATAGTACTGGACGACATTTCCACTTGTACGCGCTAAACAATGAGTGCATTCGTTGTCGTTTGTGTCGTGTGTTTGGTTGAGTTCCTTAGTTTGGTGTGGTTTGGCGCTACACAATATCTGAGCAATGCAAACTTGCAAAATATGATAGGTATTCCTGACATAATAAACGAATGTCAGATATCTCGAAAACTTGATCAATCATGATCAAAGAGAATGAAAAACATCTCCCTCTATATTGATTCAATTGGTCAGACCTGGTTCAATGCACATTCATTATGGTCTATGAATTTTAGGGCAGTACCTTTCAAGGATTTTGAAATATTAAGGAAAATAAAATTATTCTTTTTCGCCCTCCCGATCAGCCGATTTTGGTGTCTAGTTCACCCTGTAGAATTCATGATACGTTGTCCTGGGACACCTTGAATACAATGTCGTTTCAAACGTCATCACTTTTGGAACCTTGTTTATTCGAAGAATTGTCCATTTTTCGAAGTGTCTGGATTCCGTATTATGTTCATTTTTTCTCTATTTGGTTGAAATAATAATGAAAAAATAAATAATATATTATCCACGAAGGAATCTGACAAGAAAACATTCTGCGGGATCTCGAGCTATATCCTTCCCGATCAATCCCACTGTTCGATAATATTCTGAAATCTTTGGATATACACCATGCCGTTGAAGATATAAAAAATTACCCGACACCAACTTTGTCGCTCTACGAAGCAGCAATTTCTCACTTGTCGAACGGAAAATATGATTTTGATCTCTCGTACGTCTCGAGAGAGTCGTCTTCAATGAAAACATCTACTTTATTACCGAAACAAAAGGACGTATCTCGGGACGTATGTGCACGGGCCGATTCATGAAATCCAATAACGGCTGTATTTCTTCGCGACGAACGATTTCCGGCGCGCTTTGCATACCAATCGGGAAAATATTGGCTGATCTGTCACTACTGTTGTATGAAAGTACGGTAGCTCGTCTTATTAGACTGTAACTACAGGATTACATTTGGAATTGATGTGGTTTGTGTATAGTATTTGAGGATATACAGACTCTTTTCGCGTGACATTTTCATATTATGTCAGAAGGTATATTCCCACTGAACATTGAAACATAACTTGAACGAAAATGTTATATTACATTGTTCCTTTGTGATTTTGTGATTTTATTCAGAGAGATGCCTAATATCACAGATACTTTGCGGTAATAGACCTTTGTGGCTCTTTTACATATCACAATGTAATGTTAATGTAGTAAATATTATATAAATATATCAGGAATTGAATAAAGTCAATGATAGTTTATGACGTATATTTAATGTTACTCAAAACATTCAATAGTATATAATGTAACTAATGTTATAAACGTCCTTTTAGTAACGAGAATTTTAAACACGAGCGGAGCAGAGCGGAGCGAATAGGCACCATGAGTCGAATGTGGTAAAATTGATAACGGCATGTAGGTGAGATACAATACTAGCGTCTAGCGCAAGGAGGTATTAGTATAAACAACGTAGTGGGAGAACCGCGCCAAGCGAGACGCGGACGCGGGCAAACATCAACTGTGCCCATCACCTATAGCGACGCGCGGCTGACAACACATGTTTGAATACTGATATGAGGATTTGGAGATTGAGGCCATAAAATGAAAAAATAAAATTGGGATACCTATACCTATTATAGGTATTCATAAAATACAATATTCAATAGGGAAAAAACCCAAAGTCGTCTCCACAATTTTTAATGTATAATCAGGCAGTCAATTCTGCTTCATTAAGGTTGATACATGTTTCGGCCATTCAAATGGCCATCTTCAGTCAAAAGAATATAACAAAGTGTATCTACAATAGAAAACCAAACATGATTTTTTATATAAGAAAAGTTGAAAATGGAAAAGACAACAGTTGTAAATTCAAATTGAATTGATTAACAATTTTGGTTAGATCAAAGAGCAACAGTGATTTTTATGAGTATACAATGATAATTGATCAGTAATTGATCTATCTATGGTTCTCCATTTTGTTTTTCAGAATTTTGATTTGATAAAATTTTGTTCTTCACTTTTATTATCAATTACTGATCAATTATCATTGTATACTCATAAAAATCACTGTTGCTCTTTGATCTAACCGAAATTGTTAATCAATTCGATTTGAATTTACAACTGTTGTCTTTTCCATTTTCAATTTTTCTTATATAAAAAATCATGTTTGGTTTTCTATTGTATAGATACACTTTGTTATATTCTTTTGACTGAAGATGGCCATTTGAATGGCCGAAAAATGTATCAACCTTAATGAAGCAGGATTGACTGCCTGATTATACATTAAAAATTGTGGAGACGACTTTGGGTTTTTTCTCTATTGATCATTCCACTCCACTTTGAGCATGGACTACTACAGAAAATACAATATTATTCTTTAAGCATTTAAGTTCACATCATGAATAAAGAAACTGAATATCTGATGAATACATTTTTTCTTCAATTAATTACTATAATAATAAGACTAGTGATAATGGCAAGTAAGTTGATATATTGTCGGTATATTTGTGGTATCGTAATGGTATAACCCATATAATCAGTGATAGAATAATGTACAGAATGTATTATTCCATTTGAAATTCCAAAATTGGTAGATGGTCAGAATGACGTGGTCATCGCAGAGAGTATCTGGAGAATATGTGAAGTTCTATATACAGTATGATGCAAATGTATGGAATAAATTCATTATTTCAGAAATGGGCGACATTTGAAGATATTCCAAAAACACGTGAGTTTTAATTTTTGAAACCTCATCTCATGACATTCATATGAGAGATGTAACGTCACCGGTGTTGGAGTAATGACGTAATGGACGGTTTTTTTGAATACAAACAGGGGTCATGTGACACCTCGTTTGAAAGGTCTACTCATCGTCTATCCAATAGTAAAAATTTTGCAAAAGAAGATTGAAATTAAAATGGATTATCATTTGGTTAACTGAATCTTGCAGAGATCCTCTACTGAGAATTGAACATCGAAGGGTCGTCTAGTTGAAAAAATACATCGATAAAAAAGTTCTGAACTCTACTTTTTGGATTTTTTTCGGAAGTCGTCCTGTTTTGAAATGAATTTATTCCATACATTTGCATCATACTGTATATATATTCCTTCGCTCCAACGTTCGTCGGGCATGTCGATAGGTGAAGGCATAGGTGATGTTTGTCCGCGTCCGCGTCTCGTTTGCGCGGTTCTCCCACTACGTTGTTTATACTAATACCTCCTTGCGCTAGACGCTAGTAGATACAATGGGCCACTAGGCCTAAGTGTCGTCGGAGACATCGGTCAGACGAGCCTACAACAGGCTGGAGTGTTCAGTGGGTATACCATGGAGGAGACTCTCACACTATCATATGGGAGATTGGACCCCTATGATGTCTATAAAAGGTTTCAACCACCTCGGCGAAAAAAAAAATTTTTTTTTTCTCCGAACTCCGAAAATTACATTAACATACCTGCTACTCCTGCTAACCTACGAAATAATTCGAAAGGAATGGGAATTGAGAACATAATACATGAAACTGCATGCAACCAGCGAGACACGTATAAGTGATATTGGTTGAAGATGTGCCCAGTCTATCGCTTACTAACCTTTGTTTCACGTTTATTTTCGTGCTCAGCGCAGAATAAATAAATTGTTCTCAAAGATGGATGCTTCATTTTTACACTTCTTGAAGATATGCAAGTACCAGAACATTATCTTTGATTTCACTTTCGTCTACATTTCGCATATATTTTCAATGAAGAATACTGACACAAACGAATATTGTTCGAAAAATCCTGATACAAAATTTGAAAATAACAATTGACAGGCCACACATGTCTCAAATTACTGAAGCTGTGTTTAATGAACTGTATTGCCATGGTAATGTGTTTAAGGAATCGTGTTGTCATGGTGACGTGTTAATATTTTGGTCAATATTTTGAATAAATCACAGATCGACAATCAGTGATCAATTGATATATCCGTACGCTAAATGCTATTTTAGTAATGTGAGTAGAAAAACAATATTGAATATTAACATTCTATTCATTTTATTGGAGTTTTGAAGTTGTGTCCATTTTTCTGAAATCATCAAGAGAGTCATCTGAATAATGTTTAGAAAAGACAGAGAAGATGATCTATCCCTGAATATAACTGTGTTGATGAATTGATCTTGCCGTACTCCTGAAAGACTATCAGTATGATCCAGACACAGTGAATTTTGGGACGGATTGAATACTATCTTTTTAGGTATCATTTCAGTTATTCTGCTTCAGAAATCCAGTGATCTCCTACTGGACCATATTTTCTCAAATTCTGAAAAGTAATACGTAAATATGTTCGATTTATTGGAAGTTTCCTGACTGATTTTGAAATTCTATGCTGGTTATATGTTTTGCTTCTAACTATGATATATAACTCACCCATCATTTTTGTGATTCGTGAAACATGAAAACAATCCGTATTCACGAAATCCTCCTTCTTTCTCACATATTATGGAATACAGATACAGATTGGTTGTATTTTTATATTCCAGAAGAGCAAACCTGGAATCTAAGTAAAGATATCATGAGCAATTCATATTTTCATTCGAATTTGGTCCAGTACTAGACTTGTTTATATAGTTTTTGACTCACTCTGATAACTACGAAACAAGCTGAGATTCAATTGACTTCCGACAGTTGACAAGGTGATTTGCCGTAAAAAAATATCCTGTATACATGTGAGCTACGTTATAAGGTGGTGAAACGAAAACGTTGCACAAATAACATAACAACTCTGTCTGAGATATTTCTGAACACCCTAAGATCAACATATTACAATATCGTCTTAGAATATTGATGCAACGTCTTATACACGTGTACCCAGATAGCACACACTCGCCTAAGGTCATCCTCAATTTGTCGCCAAACGCCTGGAGAGGACGTTCTATTTTCTACAACCTAAGAACATCATCAGGCGTAAATTTAGCGCTGTAATTGTCCTAAATGAGTTCTTTCAGTGACAGCCTGAGGATGTAAAGAATTTCGTGCCTACGGACGTCTTCAGATGACATTCCATGAAATAACGTGTCATCGAAGACACAAGGAAGAAAAAGAAGAACTAGAATTGAGGTTATGTCTCATGATAGTCATGATTTGTTCAAGATACATCATACTATTAATGATTATATCAAAATTATTAGAGTATTCATTGAATACCTCCATCATGCATTCATCAAATTTCTATTTCACAAAATGATTGCGAGAAGAACTTATTGCACAGAATTAAAAGATAACAATAACAAAAGGATGATAATAATCTCTGTTGATGGCATTTCTCTCAGGTAGCAAGAAACAAAGGTGAGTAAATACTTAATAGAATCATTGATAGTACCGGACATTAAATATTGATACATTCATATACATTATTTATTGTTTCAGGAGGTTATTGAGAACACAAACTTGATGATATCATCATAGCAAACATGTTTTATTCCAAGATATCTTTGCTTCTTCAGAATCTATAAAATATTGTATGGAAGCTTGAACATTCAGTATGAATTCAATAAAGGTAGGTACCTGAATCAAATAATCATTGATATAGTAGGTACTGGACTTGAAATGTTAATAGGTCAATTATTTGTTTCAGATGAAGTTATTGAGAACACAAGATTGATAATGTCATCAGAGCAAAGATGTTTCATTCCAAGATATATTTTGGCTTCTTCGAAATCTATGTGAGATTGTATGCATGTTTGCACTTTCAGTATATTCAATAAAGGTAGGTACCTAAATCAAATCATCGATATAGTAGGTACTGGAACATGAAATATTAATAGGTACATTATTTGTTTCAGTAGGTTATTGATAACACAAAATGATGATATCATCAGAGCAGAGATATTTTATTCCAAGATATTTTGGCTTCTTCGGAAATTATGAAAGATTGTACATAATGCAGACTTGAACTTTCAGTAGATTCAATAATGGTTGGTACCTTACTACATAAATCATATCATTGATTTACTATCAATGGACTGGACATGAAATATTAATACATTGTTTGTTTCAGATAGTTTTGCCTCTTCAGAATCTATAAAATATTGCATGAAAGCTTCAACTTCCAGTTGATTCTGCATCAGGAATGTTCAGAGTTCAGAAATCAAAAACAACATGGAGAAATATAACTACCAATAGGCAATAACTTCTAGTAGTGCTCAACAAGAAGCTGAAATACATTTCTTCAAAAAGGAAATTGAAATTTTTCAGAATAAGTTATAAATATTAGAATGTAAGTTTTTCATTTGGTTTTTCATTTGAACCTATTATAAATAGAGGGGAATTTTGCAAATATCATGAGATCCATATTATTTTGAAGAAATTATCATTTGCATAATACAAGGTGAGTCAATAGTGTGTTATCCTTGTATATTAGCCAAACCATCAGATAAATAGAGAAAATTCAAGTACAACAGTAATAGGGTTTCATGAGAACTTTCACATTAAATTGTTTTCATATCTGTATAGGGTGTTTGAATTCCAAGATATATTGACTGATGATTGTTTTTTTTTTCAAATGGGTCACCCTGTATACTATTGCATTTTTAGGTTCTCCCTGAAGAGCTGATTTCATCATTGTATCACACTTGGGGTCTAGCGGGAATGATTACAGAGATATAGGGTGTTTAAAAACAAGATTTTTCAATTTTAGGATTTTTTTTGTGGAAACTATTCAATATTGGTCAAAACGGCTCACATTTCCTTATGAACTTTTGATTTACTATCTAATGACATTCAATCGGAACAAATAGAGGGTGGTTCAACATTCAGAATACTGATCAGCTTATTGTATCTGTTCCAAATAAATATCAGTAGATAGCTAATCAAAAGTTAAGACAGGGGCATGTGAGCCGTTTTGACCATTAATGAATAGTTTCGACACAAAAAATCCTACATTTGAAGAATCTCGATAGTCAACACCCTATATCTTTGTAATAATTCCCACCAAGTGTGATGCATTGATGAAATCAACTCTTCAGGGAAAACTCAAAAATGTAATAATATACAAGGTGTTCCATTGAAAAAAACCAATCATCAACCGATATCTTGGAATTCGAACACCCTATTGATATGAAAACAACTTTAGGTGATTGTTCTTATGAAACCCTATTACTGTTGTACTCGAATTTCCATTTTATATATCTGACGGTTTGGCTAATATCGGAGAACACACTAGTGACTCATTCTGCATACGAATAATATTCTCCCATAAATCTTGAACCTCCTTGAAACATCATCAAAAACCGCCTCAAGTTGTTACTATGATGTCCTGAGGTTGTCTCAAAAGATTTTATAGGGATGTTCTGAGACGTTATTAGTATGTAGAGAATGGTAACAGGAGGACGTCTTAAAAATGTCCTCTGGCTCGCTCTCGACGTCCTGAGGACATTATTGTGAACGCCTCAGAAGGGCCTCAAAAGGAATTTGTGCTATCTGGGTAACTTCATAATAGTATTTTGGATTCTTCAGAAAGACATTATCACAATGTTATTTCAACAAAATCATCAGAAATATCATATCCCAAATAATTTTGTTATGTATCATGTTCAGTGGGTTAGTTTGATCAAATCACAATATTTCTCAGAAAATTATAGGAGCCAAAAAAAAATTATCTACTAAGTAAATTTGGATACTGTCTGTCGAAAATCGTGGGGCATCAGTTATTTTTGTGGCATACCACACAAAAGCTTCTGTGAACATATTGAAGATCTTCTATCCAAAGGAATATGCTTCACTTCAAGCATACCTATTGTGAGTTTATTCCAGGGTGTTCCTCAATGATACGCTTTTATTCAGGATTCAGAACCCATTTGAAGAATAATAAAACTTCATATATGAATAAGTTATGTTGTAAACGTCCTAACTTTTGAGACATGTTATTTCGAGATGATCTTCCAGTGCTGTATAATCTGAATCATTCGAGATCGAATTTTCGACGATTTTTAAAATGCAATAACTTTTTTGTAAATCAACCGATTGTCAATCGGAATGCAGTGTTCAGAAGATGCGTCCTTTCTGTTGAAAATTCATTTCACGAAACTTCTCTCAGCTCTCGAGTTATAACATACCAAGTGGTCAAGAAAAGTGTTAAATAATCGAAAAAGTTTCTCAAATGCTCAAATCATCAAGTCAATGTCTCGAAATAATTGTGGAATTCTTGACAGGGTGTGAAATATCGATATTGTCCGATATTCTGTATTTTTATGTAATTTTGTGGATTCAAAAGAGTTCCGGCGATATCCAAACCGTACTGCACTGCAATACGATCAAATATTCATACTTATTGAAGTCATCCATCTGGTTTTGAGAGAAGCAGAACATTCGACAACAACAAAATGAACATTATTCGAATAATGTGTGAGATTTTAACTCATCTGCTCATAATTACAAAACTCGTTCGCCATATCATGGATCCGCCATTCCCAATTTCCAAATTTTGATGGAAGAATCATAATCTTCGGCCCCAACAATCGCCAGATTCAAATTTTGAATGAAATCTGATCATATAATAACAAAACTCGTTCGCCATATTGAATTCGCCATCTTGAATTCCCGGATTTCTACGAAATAATCATAATCTTCGACTCCGAAAACCCCTAGATACCAATTTTGAATAAAATCGGCCCATCATTGAAACACACTCGTTCGCGATATTGGATCCGCCATTTAGAATCTATTATTTATGACGAAATAATCAAAATTCCTGACCCCGAAACCCCTCCGATACCAATTTTGAGTAGAATCGGAAGATAATTACAAAACTCGTCCGCCATATTGGATACACCATCTTGAATTTCCAAATTTTGACAAAAGAATCATAATCTCCGACCCCGAAAACCCCCAGTTATCAAGTTTGATTATTTTGAATAACATCGAAATTCAAATTCCATTCACCATATTGGATCCGTCATCTACAATGCTGTTTGGAGTTTCGCGTCAAACACCGTGACAGGTACAGGAGAATTGTATATATTTTGAAAATTGACACATGAGCATCGGCAAGCATATCCACTCATCTAGTTAACTATATAAAAGAAGAGATCTTCGGCTCCAAAACTTCTAATTACTCTGAAGATGGTCTTTCCTGAGACCGAAACATGTCCTAGATTGTTGAACAACGTCATGCATTTTTGAACTGTGAACTGTGTGGAGATGACTTAAATCTTTCCACACTTCCTTTATCACATTATTACAAGACGTTGCTCATTATCAAAGTAAAGAAGGGGATATTTTCCTAATATGATACTATCTGAGAGTTGATAGTTACTCACCCATTGTCGTTTTTTTGTGTTCTACAGGGTGTCTGGAAAGGTCATGTCGTAAATGATAGATTGATAGGGTAGATAAAGTGAGCCAAAAAATGTTAGTACTTTATGTAAAAAAAATGTCCATCTTACTTCTTTACGGAGTAATTGACTTCGATTATTTGAATAAAAAATATTGCATATATAACTTTTGAACGGTTGCCATGGTATCAACGATATTCGGGCAACTGAATAAGCTCATACTAATGCTCCTTTCGATAGGTGAACGGCTGCTCAGTGATTATGTTATGAACAGGTTCGGACGAATTTTTTCTGTTTAATCGAGACCTTTTTGACCGGAGTGAAAAAGTTTACATATTGCTTCCACCTTTTAATTCCTTCATCTTTCTCCTACAAAAATAGTACACATTATTGAATTCGATATCTGTCACCGTTCTAGAAAACATAGCATTTTAACAACATTCAAACATACATCCCAAATCGTTTCAGAGGTTGATAGTGAAAAACTCTATTTATTCACTAACATTACTGCAGTTGCACTCATTGTCATAATTGATGACATCACATTAATTTGACAGTAATTAATACTTTGTTAAGACCATGCATGGATGAGTTTCGTGATGATGAGTATGAGTCAATGTCAATGACTTGGAGACAAACATTTCATATGAAGTATACTAACAATATATTTTGACCAACTCTATCAGACCTATGATTTACGATATGACTTTTCTGGACACCCTGTATTCAACATACCGTCTTCTTGAAGTTTTCGATATTCCGTTACTCCTTACTATACCTTTCTTCATTTCAAACAGGGCAGCTGAAAACTACTGGAGCATTTGAATTTGCTACAAGATAATATTAGCTAATTATTTTGATGAAACTTATCAAATTACAGTAGAGTAGCACTGTGGTGTGCTAAGATTTGTTTTTATTTTTCTTTGATGTAATAAACATAGTTTTCAAATTCTTACCTTATGAATTTGAGAAGAAACCATACTCATAGTGAACATTCAGTCTGACATAGTAAATAATCCTTGAGTAGTAGAACATTTAATGAAACAACCATATCATATCACACACAGTTTTGAATGAGATCTTTTAAAAAACAAATTCCAATAGTAGAGTACTCATTTCTTCTGATATTCTATGTGCTAATAGGAAGTGATGATGTAAGCTGCAGGAGTCTTTGATTTCTGGCGTTCTGATCCTAAGGCCCTAGAATCGAAGAAAATATTTAATATTGTAATCCATTCAAAAGTAGACAGACAACTTACCGTTGATGTTCTCCAGGGCGATAAATCCTATTTCGCTGGAATATCTCAGGATTTATGATGTTGTTCATTCTGAATTGGTTTCAATTTGGATAAATTTCTTTGTTTATTTTTGGGATAATATTTCAGGTTATATTTTCATGTGTCATCAGGACGTCACTGTCACTGTTGTCATACTGCAGTCATTGTGGACTGTCATTTGTCTTCTGTGAAGGATTTGGAGATTATTCCTATGAAGACAGAAGAAGAAGAACAATTCTTCTTAATAATTAGGGCGTAAGCATTTCTTCGACCAATAGGATTCTTGGATTTCATATTTGGCGCTGATTTGGGATTTTAACAGGAAACTTGGGTTTTTGACTAGTTAAATCGAAGGTAGGAGAATTTCCGGCACGTACCTACCTCACTTTTTCTCGGTTAGCCATGGTGGCGTGCACTTGACCTGTGAAAAGGATTTTGATTTTCTCGGTGAAAACCGTAGAAACCCTTAGGGGTATTTGATTTTGGGAAGCCGTTGCTTACCGGTTAGTGGATGGAATCTCCGTCAGGAAGCCAATTGTGGGATTTGTTCCTGGAGACTGCCATGAAGTTTTAGAAGCCATGCAGCCCGGCCTGTTTCAGTCCTTAAAAAGCAAGATCTAAAAACTCTTCAATCCTACCTCCCTTCTCAGAAGGTAAGTCACAGCCATAGCAGATTCAGCAGTGAAATCTTCGAAAATATATCCTGTTCTTCAGTTTTTTTCTGTTGTCTCCACGTGCTCTGTGTGCCCTCTCAGGAGGCTATATTCAGATTATTTCTTAGGGTGCTAGGGTGCAGCTTAGCTGTGCTTCGGACTCCTGGTAGCGACCGGCCCTCAGGATACTCTACTCTACCCTTGTCAAGATCCCCCAGTGGATCTGAGTAATCCTGCAAGGTCTTCGGATCTTGGCCAGAGTCGACCATGGAGACAACAGATGGAGCCCAGTAGCAGCTGGTAGAGACTGACCCTGGTTATACTGCATCCTGGAACTCTGCTGACCGTGGAGGTTCAGCATTCCTCGTTGTGTTGTCTTCACCTGCAGTGACCTATGCTGCACATCTACAATCATACCACTTGGGACCTTGGATAGGGGTGATCTGGACCATTGCAGAGGACCCTTGGACCACTATCAGGTTTTTTTGTTCCACCTTCAGTGTTTCACATTTTGCTATATAATTATCTACATTTTTTTCACATCTGAGACTGGTTGAGTAATCACATTTTTTACAGTATTAATTCACAAACTGGTGAAGCTCTTGTGAAGCTCTCCCATAGTATACTATGTGACTGCGGTTGCTTAACAGTTCATTGCGCTATCATTCCTTGACTAGTTATACAGTCCGTTTTATAGCTGATATAGGATTGTTACTATACTTATTTTCACTTATTCTAAAAATATGGTAATTGTCCTGGTATAGGTAGGAAAATTATGATAGAATCACCATGCAATTTACTTAACCTACACTATTGAAATAATACAGTACTTTAGTGATTATTTTTCATCATGAAACTGCAGGCCTCTACATAGGTCCATATATAACCTTGTCTCTGGTGGTGTGAAATATAATAGGTCTTGAATTTTATGTTGGTTTTCATTCTTCCATATGTCCAGCCCAGCCTTCTAAGAAAATGTACCTTGAACAACTTTCAGATTTTTGAAAAGCAGATTATTTGGAAAGAAATTTGGTTTTCTCAATTATCCAAATTGTAGGATTTTTTATAAATTGAGTGGCGTCCAAGAACTTGAATTTTCTCCACCATCTAGCCTATAATTCGAGCTCACTTATCTGTTCTCCGATGTACAGCTGCCGATAGCAAATGTGTTTGACTTTTTAATAATTCCATCCTTTTATATTAAAAGTTGGTCAATTAAATAGCGTCCAACGTGTAGGGCCCGAAAATTCTTGTTCAAAATAAGTAAAATTTTGTCTTGAATCTTTTTCAAATTTTTCTTGAGTTTTTTCAAATTTTCTTAGATTGTTGAGCTGGAATGTTTGGTTGAGTGGAGACTATACATTTAGGTCCATGTGGATGTGGATGTGAAGTATAGCTCCGTTTTTGACAGAAGCCTGACAGGAAAGTTTTCAACAGAAAAGGCTTTAGTATTTTTTGTGCTGGAGAGCACTGCGGTGAGTGTTGTCTAATTGTGTTGTAATAAAGTACATATTTTGGAGCAGTGATTGCAATTTTGAATAGTAATGAAAATTTCCATCATGATTGATAATTTCTGGTAACTATTTTGACAGATATTTTTCATGGGAATTTTTAGAAAATTTTTGTGACTGCAGTACTTGGGTATTTCATCTGTTTTCTTTGTTCTTCCTTCACACTATTCATTATGGATTCTATTAAGGCAAAACATTTGCTCATAGCAGAACTTAATTATGAACTGAAAATTAGAGGTGTTATATCTGAACGTAGCATGGATGAAAAGAGAAAAATTTTGGGGCGCCTCTTGGCTAAAGAAATTCAACAAGGACAAAATGTGTTGTCTTTTGTTGACCCAACATTTAATTTTGCATCTGAAAAAGTTGACATTGAAAACACTTTAACATCTATACAAACTTTAATCAGTGATTTTGAGGGACCAACATCAGATTCTACCTTTAAGAGAGCAGAATCTAGAATATGCCATGTCACTTGGAGAATTCAAAGAATACCTTTGAATCCTGAAGCTCTTAATTTTGATGAAATGTCAATTTTTAAAAATGAATCTTATGCAACAGCATTGCAATTAGATGCAGAATTACATGAGAAGGTATCTGATCCAGAGTCTGATCCAGTTAATGTGCCATTGATGAGTTCTACTGTCAATCCAATAGTGAGACCATCTACTAGTCAAAGTCAGAATTTTTTTTCACCAAATTTAACAAAGTCAACACCTGTGTATAAGTTAGGACTTCAATTTGATGGTGACTCCAAAAATCTCTTATCATTCATGGAACGTATTGATGAACTTGCTCAAGCAAGGCATATATCTAAAATGGAATTATTTGAATCAGCAAGTGATCTTTTCACTGGTGAAGCTACTTTCTGGTACCGTATGGTAAAATCACAAGTTACTGACTGGGATTCATCGATTTTGAAACTCAGAAAAGATTTTCTAGTGTCTGATTTTGAAGATGAAGTTTGGCAACAAATAAAAAATAGAAAGCAGGGTAATTCAGAGCCAGTTGTTATCTTTATAGCTTGTATGGAAGCACTTTTTAACAGACTCAGTCATGGAGCTGCTGAGGTGACAAAGGTAAAGTACATCAAGATGGGTTTAAAGCCTGATTATAGGCGGAGGTTAGCCTTATGTGACATAGATTCAGTTACAGTTCTTGGAACTTTGTGCAAAATATTAGAGGAAGCTGATGCTTTAAGTCCACCTTCTACTTCCCAAAGTAAATCAATTGCTATGTTAGATGACCCTGAAATTGCTTTTGTTTCAAATGCACAAGCAAATAGAACATCTGCCTATTCAAATAAAAGTTCTGGAAATAGGTTTCAGAAAAACAAATTTAGAAATGCCACTTCTAACAATAATACTTCTAACAATAATACTTCTAGGTCAAGTAATGTTTCTGCCCCATCTTCTTCATCAGTTGATACTAATAGAAATCCTCGAATGGAAAATAGTCCTGTTGTTTGCTGGAGATGCAATTTAGCTAATCATACGCATAGAGCTTGTAAATCAGGAATAAAGAAAAAGTTTTGTTTTAAATGTGGAGCACCTGACGTGGTAATGAAGGACTGTGAAAGGTGTAAGGGAAACTGATAGAGGAGAATTTTGTCATAGGCTCACAATTTTCTCCAAATTTTCCTAGAGCCAACTTTCAGAATTTAAATAATCTTACAGAAGAAAGAGAGGATGATTTTCAGAATGTTGTAGCTCCTCTATTAATAAAGAAAGTCAAGGATAATAGGCCTTATGTGAATATTCAGCTTTTTGATACAAATGTCATTGCACTCTTAGACAGTGGTGCCAATATGTCCGTCATAGGTCAAGGAGGTTTAAGGACAGTAAAAAATCTTGATTTAATAATCAGAACTCCTCATTTGAATCATGTTTTTACGGCAAATGGTACACATCAAAAAGTTGAAGGAGTTGTTGATTTGCCTATTCATATTAATGGAGAGATACAGATAATTCCGGCATTAGTTGTACCTACCCTATCACAGTCATTCATTCTAGGAAGTGATTTCTGTACTAAGTTTGGTGTGTCCATAGACTTTCAAAATTTTAGTTGGGACATTAAGTGTCGAGTTTCTGGGAAAACTGTCGACATTGTTGCCAGCTCACCTCAAAGTAGTGATATTTCAGAAATTAGTGTTGAAGATGAACTTACCCAAGAACAGAGACAGCAGATGAAAGATCTTATCCACTCATTTCAGGAAATTAGTAGTGATGCTCGATTAGGCCGTACAAATAAAATCACTTTAGAAATTGACACTGGCGAGGCAAAGCCGTTTAAACAGAGGCAGTATTTAATGTCTCCATATATGTTAAAGATCCTTAATGATGAGTTAGATGAGATGATAAAGTTAGGTGTGGTAGAACCATCACATAGTCCTTGGAATAGTCCGGTACTACTGGTTAAGAAATCGTCTGGTGAATACCGTTTTTGTTTTGATGGACGTAAACTGAATGAAATTACAAAGCACGACAGCTATCCTCTTCCACGCATTGATAGAATTCTTACTCTGTTGCGTAATGCCAAGTATATTTCAAGTATCGATTTAAGGAAAGCTTTTTGGCAAGTGCCACTTGAAGAATCGTCTGAAGAAAAGACTGCATTCAGTATACCTGGTCGAGGTTTATTTCACTTTAATGTTATGCCGTTCGGTTTATGTAACAGTGCCCAGACACAACAAAGACTATGTGATGCGTTGTTTGGACCAAAATTCGAACCTAATTTATTCACTTATCTAGATGATATTATTATCATTTCACCGACGTTTGAGGAGCATGTGAAGCTTTTGAAAGAAGTTAGAGGTATTTTGCAGGATGCAAACCTAACTATAAATATTAAAAAATGTGAGTTTTTCCAGACATCACTTAAATACTTGGGTTTTGTTATTGACAGACAAGGAATTCGAACAGATCCTTCTAAAGTTTCAGTCATGGTAAATTATGCTCGTCCTACTACAAGTACGGAAATTAAACGGTTTATTGGTTTATGTAATTGGTACAAACGTTTTTTAGATTCATTTTCAACTTTAATGGCACCTATTAGCAACTTATTAAAAGGCAAGGGTAAAGGTAAAAATCAACCTATAGAATGGACTTCTGAGGCTGAAGCTTCTTTCATCGCCATCAAGAAGGCTCTTGTTTCAGCACCTATTCTCTGTCCCCCAGACTTTACACTACCTTTCACTATACAGTGTGATGCAAGTGATGTGGGCATAGGTGGGGTGTTGACCCAGGAGGTTCAGGGTGTCGAGAGAATAATTGCTTACTCCTCCAGATCTTTGTCCAAATCTGAGAGAAATTTCAGTGTCACTGAAAGAGAATTATTGAGTTTGATCTTCCTAATCGACAAATTTCGACCTTACATTGAGGGAACGGTTTTTAAAGTAATAACTGATCACCATAGTCTGCTGTGGCTGAACAATCTCAAAGACCCTTCTGGTAGATTAGCAAGATGGTCTGTCAAATTACGACAGCATACTTTTGAGTTGATTCACAAGCCTGGGGTTCATAATGTTATTCCCGATTTTCTTTCAAGGATACCTCTTTCAGATGACGAAAGTCCAGAGTTGAATTTAATTGATTTGAAGTCTGATGATACAGACTCATGGTATACCTCATTATGTAGTGAGATCTCTCAAGATCCAGATGCCTATCCCCACTTTAGAGTTGAAAATGAACTGATTTATAAATATATTCCGTCCAAAGTGCCCGTCAAATCGAACATTATTGAATGGAAAGTGATTGTGCCTAAATCACAAAGACTTTCAGTTATGAAAGATTCACATGACCCTTCTATTTGTAGCCATTTTGGTTTTTACAAGACACTCTCAAGAGTTCAGCAGCACTACTATTGGCCTAAAATGAGATCGGACATTCTGAGATATGTAAAGTCCTGTAAAGTTTGTCAGTCGCAAAAGTTATCCAATACTCCTCGGATGGGACTCATGGGTGCTCAGAGAAATGTTAAATTTCCTTTTCAGACTATTGCTGTCGATATCATGGGACCGTTTCCCAGATCTTCTAAAGGTTTCACTTACTTATTGGTTGTTTCAGACTTTTTCACAAAGTATACACTATTGTGTCCAATGCGAGATGCCAAGGCACCTAGCATCATTAAATTCATGGAAAACCAAGTTTTTTTAGTCTTTGGAGTTCCACAGTTCATCATCTGTGATAATGGAACCCAGTTTGCTGGTAAACTATTTAAAAAGTTAGCAGAAACCTACAATGTTCAAAAAATATGGTATACTCCTAGATATTCAGCCCAGTGTAACTTTGTGGAAAGAACCAATAAAACAATAGGTCAAGCCATTAGGAGTTATGTAGATGAACATAAAGATTGGGATAAGGAATTATATAAAATTCAACAAGCAATAAATACCGCCACCCATGAAGTCACCCAATATACTCCAGCATTTTTGATGTTTGGTCGTAATGTGCCTATTTCTGGTAAATATTATGGTAGCATTCCTAATACTCAAGATATTGAACTTTTACCTGACAGCAGGGATAGTTTTGTTCAAGATATCAAGGGGCTTAGTGATGTCTTTAAGACAGTGCAGGAAAGGCTTCATAAGGCTTACCAGAGAAATGCATCATCATACAACCTTAGGAAGAGAGACCATATATTTAATGAAGGTGATAAAGTCTGGAGAAGAAACAAGATTCTATCCGATGCTTCAATAAAATTTAGTGCAAAATTAGCTCCCAAATATGTTTTGTGTACAGTGAGAAAGAGAATTTCTCGTCTAGTCTATTCTTTAGATAATGCTGATGGTTCTCCCGCTGGAGATTGGCATATCAAAGATTTAAAGGAATATTTTGGATCCAATTCAGACGTTTCTGTTGGATAGATATTTTATTTTTATACAAACCAGAACCTTTGATTTGTATACAGTATTATCTGTAAAGGTTGTTTAAAAATAAGATTCTTGTGAATTTTTTTTTGGTGCGTTGGTGCACATTTGAAATTTTTTGGTGCGTTGGTGCACATTTGAGATTTTTTTTTTTGGTGCGTTGGTGCACGTTTAAAATTAGGGTAATTGCAATTACGATTTTGGTCTTTTTGACAAATTTTGCTGGTGCAAATTTGGAAGAAACCTTGGGTGGTTTTCTTTTTATTTTGGGATTTTCAGTATAAAACCTAATATTGGATTTAGTGTTCTACTGAGAGTATGCATACTTAAAAATAGTTTTTTTTTTGATGATTCATAGGTCTGATCAACCTGAACATCATCATTGCCACTTATGTAAATATTTTTTTTGTAAATAGTACAATGTAGACTTTACATGGTCTTGAGGATAATGGATTTGACCTACCGACTACGACCCTACCTGATTCAGACTTTTCTCAATTCAGACATTACCAATTTTTGGATTTCCATAAAAGGAACGTTTAGTACACGAAGTTACTATCATAATCCATGATATCCCATATACCTTATCAAAAATTTCTCAACAAGTTGACCAATTTTTTCTCTTAGGAGAGGGGTATATGTAGCATTTGAATTTGCTACAAGATAATATTAGCTAATTATTTTGATGAAACTTATCAAATTACAGTAGAGTAGCACTGTGGTGTGCTAAGATTTGTTTTTATCTTTCTTTGGTGTAATAAACATAGTTTTCAAATTCTTACCTTATGAATTTGAGAAGAAACCATACTCATAGTGAACATTCAGTCTGACATAGTAAATAATCCTTGAATAGTAGAACATTTAATGAAACAACCATATCATATCACACACAGTTTTGAATGAGATCTTTTAAAAAACAAATTCCAATAGTAGAGTACTCATTTCTTCTGATATTCTATGTGCTAATAGGAAGTGATGATGTAAGCTGCAGGAGTCTTTGATTTCTGGCGTTCTGATCCTAAGGCCCTAGAATCGAAGAAAATATTTAATATTGTAATCCATTCAAAAGTAGACAGACCGTTGATGTTCTCCAGGGCGATAAATCCTATTTCGCTGGAATATCTCAGGATTTATGATGTTGTTCATTCTGAATTGGTTTCAATTTGGATAAATTTCTTTGTTTATTTTTGGGATAATATTTCAGGTTATATTTTCATGTGTCATCAGGACGTCACTGTCACTGTTGTCATACTGCAGTCATTGTGGACTGTCATTTGTCTTCTGTGAAGGATTTGGAGATTATTCCTATGAAGACAGAAGAAGAAGAACAATTCTTCTCAATAATTAGGGCGTAAGCATTTCTTCGACCAATAGGATTCTTGGATTTCATATTTGGCGCTGATTTGGGATTTTAACAGGAAACTTGGGTTTTTGACTAGTTAAATCGAAGGTAGGAGAATTTCCGGCACGTACCTACCTCACTTTTTCTCGGTTAGCCATGGTGGCGTGCACTTGACCTGTGAAAAGGATTTTGATTTTCTCGGTGAAAACCGTAGAAACCCTTAGGGGTATTTGATTTTGGGAAGCCGTTGCTTACCGGTTAGTGGATGGAATCTCCGTCAGGAAGCCAATTGTGGGATTTGTTCCTGGAGACTGCCATGAAGTTTTAGAAGCCATGCAGCCCGGCCTGTTTCAGTCCTTAAAAAGCAAGATCTAAAAACTCTTCAATCCTACCTCCCTTCTCAGAAGGTAAGTCACAGCCATAGCAGATTCAGCAGTGAAATCTTCGAAAATATATCCTGTTCTTCAGTTTTTTTCTGTTGTCTCCACGTGCTCTGTGTGCCCTCTCAGGAGGCTATATTCAGATTATTTCTTAGGGTGCTAGGGTGCAGCTTAGCTGTGCTTCGGACTCCTGGTAGCGACCGGCCCTCAGGATACTCTACTCTACCCTTGTCAAGATCCCCCAGTGGATCTGAGTAATCCTGCAAGGTCTTCGGATCTTGGCCAGAGTCGACCATGGAGACAACAGATGGAGCCCAGTAGCAGCTGGTAGAGACTGACCCTGGTTATACTGCATCCTGGAACTCTGCTGACCGTGGAGGTTCAGCATTCCTCGTTGTGTTGTCTTCACCTGCAGTGACCTATGCTGCACATCTACAATCATACCACTTGGGACCTTGGATAGGGGTGATCTGGACCATTGCAGAGGACCCTTGGACCACTATCAGGTTTTTTTGTTCCACCTTCAGTGTTTCACATTTTGCTATATAATTATCTACATTTTTTTCACATCTGAGACTGGTTGAGTAATCACATTTTTTACAGTATTAATTCACAAACTGGTGAAGCTCTTGTGAAGCTCTCCCATAGTATACTATGTGACTGCGGTTGCTTAACAGTTCATTGCGCTATCATTCCTTGACTAGTTATACAGTCCGTTTTATAGCTGATATAGGATTGTTACTATACTTATTTTCACTTATTCTAAAAATATGGTAATTGTCCTGGTATAGGTAGGAAAATTATGATAGAATCACCATGCAATTTACTTAACCTACACTATTGAAATAATACAGTACTTTAGTGATTATTTTTCATCATGAAACTGCAGGCCTCTACATAGGTCCATATATAACCTTGTCTCTGGTGGTGTGAAATATAATAGGTCTTGAATTTTATGTTGGTTTTCATTCTTCCATATGTCCAGCCCAGCCTTCTAAGAAAATGTACCTTGAACAACTTTCAGATTTTTGAAAAGCAGATTATTTGGAAAGAAATTTGGTTTTCTCAATTATCCAAATTGTAGGATTTTTTATAAATTGAGTGGCGTCCAAGAACTTGAATTTTCTCTACCATCTAGCCTATAATTCGAGCTCACTTATCTGTTCTCCGATGTACAGCTGCCGATAGCAAATGTGTTTGACTTTTTAATAATTCCATCCTTTTATATTAAAAGTTGGTCACACTACTTTCCTCACCAAAAAAAAATCTCATAACTACTTAGTCAGGTATCCATGAATTTGCCTGGAGACGAAAATGCCCTTCGGGACATCCATTTATGGAACGAAATGAAAGCATATATTCTTAAGATTATAAATGAACACCGTCTAATGAAAAAAATTGTTAATCACATTCCAAAATCAATTACTTTGAAGTGTTGTGTCTCTGATCACACTGGTCAGAATGAAGGCTTACTGTGGTTAATCCCTAATGGCAATCAATATTCCGTTTACAAGAACAATGGATCATCTATCTTCCCAGGGATTCTACTTCACTTTTACTGTTATTCCAGCATCATATTCATCACCTCGTTCAATATCACACGGCCATCTCAAGGGGAGCTCATCCTCTGCTACAATGTGGATTTTCAACGTTTGTTCATTAAGTCAGTATCACATAAATAACTCCGTCGCAAACGGCACCGATATATTCAAAGTGCACCAACCACATAAATGAGCCGTTTTATGGCTGATAAATTATGCATCAATCTTAAAATATACGGTTTATTCGTGTCCGTTGAAGTTGATCAGTCGATTAAAAAGAAGAAGACTCGAGATAGCCGAACTTGTTTGGATGGGAGATGTACCACCACGCACTCCTGTAACAAATGCGTATTATAAATTGTCGAGCGATAAATAATCGACTTTATATTCTACACACAATCAAGTATCCCACTTTGCATCGCGGCAGAACAATAAAATCACTGAAATATGATTGAGAAATGATTTTTTATCCTGCGACGAACACGGGACCGTCCACAATAAATATCCTGCCAACACTGGGCGTTACACCACTATACGTTCCGAGAGTTACACTTCTCATTTGCATCGTGTCTAGCAAAAACATGTCCCAGGAACTCATCAATTTTGTCAATTTTCGATGTGATTTGCGGTATCCGCAATGGCTGCACGACACACGAACCGTCATTATTTATGAGACCAACTTACCCTGGTCAATATATATTATTTTATCTCCATTGAGTTGATATACCTACCTACAAGATTTTCACCTGACTGATAATGACAGTACCATTGAATATATTATCCCACTAAACATAACACATAATAATAGTTATATTTATACACCAAGGTAGTAAATAATCATTATAACCCAGGGACCAAGATTATATCCCGAGGCTTGATTCAATTGACTTACCTGAGACGTCATTGAAGTGACGACATATTTTCCAAACATATGACGTCATATCGAAGTTATTATCGCACAGGAAATGTGAGCTTTCAAAATCAAAATTTGTTTTCAGAAAACAATATAAGGGAATAAGTATAGGAAAAATGTCATTATCGAACAGTAATCAGTCTAATCATTGGTGGATTCAATGAATCTGATGTAACTACAATTAATAGAGTGATAACTGTTTCCTCAATATTTCATGTAAATTACTGAATACTGGAAGAGTGCCCTCTTGCGGCCCCACGAATTGACTTATCCAGAAAATCACGGAATTGTTTCGAGTCCGTATTTTCATTTATTTTTATGTTCTGGTTCCCACGAGAAAGGATTTCCTGTAATGTTCAGAGAACATCGTGAGAACCAAGGGAAATGAGGTAGGAATTGGTGTTCTTCTTAAATTTTTGAAGGTTATATGCCTCGGGGAACACCTCACTTGGCAATGTGTACCAGAGCTTCGCTGTTCGTTGGATGAATGAGTCTTCGGAAATAGATCTCCAAAATGACCACGAAGGGGGTTGATAACTCGATGGGTCAATCTCGCGAGGACTGCCAAGGAAGGGACAATGGGGAAGACCACTGATTTTTTGAAACGACATTATCGTGAACTCTATACTGAAAAACTACCAGTGAATTAATTTTGAATTTTTTCATTCATGCTAAGACGATGAAAAAAATAAATTAGTATATGTCCATTTCGAAACACACAATTCTTGCGCCATTTGAAATTTCATCAATTCATTGGTGTGACTGGTGCGACGTCTTAGTCCCAACACGCCTATTGTCCTTGAACTGACCAATTACACTGCAACACTGCAGAATGACGAGGTATCAGAGAGAGATAGCTACAGTTCGGGACTAATACGTCACGACTCCACCATCATATTTGGCTGTTTGAAATATCGAATGATATATGCTGATTTCAAAACGATATAGATTCGATTCCCTTCAACTTCAACTCATAATATTGATTGTACATGAAATGTAAATCATGATTCGTTGATTGAAAGAGGTTTGCACGGATTTCTTCCCTCAGTGGTCTTCCCCATTTGTTGATATTTCAGAAGAGCATCGTCCATGAAATAGAGCCAGATCGCCATTTTTTCTACGGTGTTCCAGAGAAGTGAGTGAGTTTGTAAGCGAGGCATCACCCACGAGACGAATTGCCCTTTTTTGAACAGAATCCAACAGTTTCAGGGTATGTTTGGGTGCTGCACTCCAAATATGAGAACAGTATCACTGGACAGGTCGGATCTGTGCCTTATATCATAAGCAGCTGACTGGAAGTGAAATAGCTCCTGACCCGAAACAGAGAACCAAATTTTTGGGAAGCACTTTAGCAATTCTTGATCTCACGTGATTTTCCCAGGAGAGGTTATTGCTGATACCAAGCATCGAAATGGATGTCTTCAAAGGAATGGTTATTCCTGACAAGCTTATTATATTGGGCATAGGGAGATCAGCTTTTCTAGAGAAAAGGCATGCTTGTGTTGTGTTTGCATTGAAATCTACTAAGTTATTGGATCTCCATTCGAGAATTGCTGCTAACTCCATATTCATGTTGTCGACATTTCTAGTATTGGAGCCGTGGAAGAGGAGACGGTATGGAGGGTACCATCATCCGCGAAGCTGTGTACTGGACATGGAGTTGCTTCCCACAAATTGTTGATATGGAGTAGAAATAGTGTTTGGTGCTATAACTGATCCTTGCGGAACACCAGCATTCATGATACGAGAGTCAGATGAAACTCCGTCGACCACTACATGGAGAGACCCGTTTGAGAGAAAACTAGCTAGCAGATAACATATCTGGGGATGCAAGTCATAAGATAGAAGCTTGGCAAGGAGTCCGTGATGCCAGACTCGATCGAATGCCTTGGAAATATCAAGTGCCACGGCTGAGGTTTCACCACATTTTTCTATAGATTGCAACCATATATGTGAGACGTAAGCGAGCAGGTCAACAGTTGATGTCTGATGACGGAAGACATATTGCCTATCGTTGATAATACCTGAATGTTACAGGTATGTCATCAGCTCGATGTTGATAGCTTTCTCCATGATCTTTGAAATAATAGATAGCAGTGCGTTCGGTCTATAGTTGCTATAGGTAGGGTCTTTTTGCCTTTTTCAGGAACTGGTTTTACTTTTGCAATTTTCCAGTTGGACGGAAATATTCCCAATTTGTAAGAGTAGTTGAACAAATTGCAGGGAACAGGTGTTAGTTCGGGAGCACATTTCTTGGGAACAATCGGCGGGATTCCGCCGGAGCAATTAGCTTTGTTGGAATTGAGACCCAATGAAATCTTCCTTATTATAGTACGTTGACGAAAGGTGATCTCGGGCATATGACTGTCAGTTGGCGTTATGTTTGGAGGTCTTTTTTCTGATGAATCCAGAGTGATATTTTCAGCAAATAAATGCACAAAAATGTTTCTCCTGGGCACTTGTGGCTAGTGTTCCATCTTTCTTGGTTAGAGGAGGAAACGAGCTGGAAGTGGAGTTTCTACCTCTAGCTTTGGCGAAGGACCAACATGAACGGGATCTGTTAGGCCATCCAACAAGTTTTGATCTTATTTTAGCATTATGAGCATCCTTTGATAATTCAATTGTCTCATTGCATATGCCTCTAGCCTCGGCATATTCTGCTCTAGTCTTAGGGCCTGGATTTTTATGCCATCGATGGAATGCTGCCTGTTTGGAAGCGACAGCTCTAGAGCAGTTTCTACTGAACCAGGCCTTATCGGAAGGAATGGAGGATTCATAATTCCACAAGCACATTATTTCAGCAGCATCAATATCGAGTAGACGATTTCACAAAATCTCGCACATT
Organism: Phaedon cochleariae; assembly: GCA_918026855.4. NCBI lineage: Eukaryota > Metazoa > Arthropoda > Insecta > Coleoptera > Chrysomelidae > Phaedon > Phaedon cochleariae. Next base: position 26,028,468 of record OU896715.1, on the reverse strand, counting down.
ATTCAAAAAACGCTCTTTTTTGTCATAAATTCTGCTGCTCTTGAAGCCAGGTGGATAGCTTCAACATGAATGAATTCGATCGCATTACAGAGTGCAGTACGATTTGAATTTCGTCTGAACTAATCTGAATCTACATACTGTATAAGAAAAGTCAGATAGTAAAAAACTATTTCGAGATATTGACTTGAAGATTTGAGAAAGTTGCAAAAGGATGAAAATTTCTCGGGGAATACCGAAGCTCCTGAACTTTTTCTCTTATATAACACTCTTTTTGGCCACTTGACATGTCATGAATGGAGAACATTAAGACATTTCAAACACTGAATCGTCAACAGCAAGGATGCATCTTTCGAACCCTGCATTTCGATTGGAAATTGGTTCATTTGCAAAAATGTTATCGCATGTTGAAGAATGTCGAAAATTCTCTGAGCACCTTATATTGCAATAAACCTTTCATATGAATCGGGGAAAGAAGTTCACATATATATCTAAAAATGTCATATTATTCTTGTTTTTCACCGTCAGAATATTCCTCTCGACTTTGCGAGAATCGACAACATCGTTTTGAGCGGACTCAGGAAAACGTGGCCGCAGGAGAAAAAAATCCTAATAGCTCAGAGAAATAACATATTCCAACTTTTTTTTTTCCTTTGTCAGAAAATTCGTCTCGACTTTGCGAGACTCGACAACATCGTCTTGAGCGGACTCAGGAAAACGTGGCCGCAAGAGAAGAAATCACAAAATATCAGAAAAATGAAATATTTTCCATTTGTTTATTTTTCTCCGTCAAAAAATTTGTCTAGACTTTGCGAACGTGTCCACATCTGAAAAAAAAAACTAAAAAAATCAGAAAAATTACATAGAATGTTATATTCTCCATTTGTTCCTCCTTCTCCGTCATTATATTCGTCTCGACTTTCCAAGAAACGACAACAATATCGTCTAAAGTGGACTGAGGAAAACGTGGCCGCAAGAGGAAACATGCCAAGAAATCAGAAAAATTTAATATTCAAATCAGAAAACTTAAATATTCCTCATAATATGAGGAAACATATTATGTTTTTTCTTCTCCGTCAGAAAATTCATCTCGACTTTGGGAGAAACGACATCATCGTCTTGAGCAGACTCAGGAAAACGTGGCCGCATTAGGAAAAAAAATCCCAAGAAATCAGAAAAATTATATCAATTACATATTTTCCATTTGTTTCTCTTTTTCCGTCAGAATATCAACAATCATTCAATCAATTTATTCAATTCAGATACATATTCTTTTATATTGTGAATGTTACTTATCGTGAATATAGTATCTAATTACATTAAATTCAAAAATATATATATAATTATTAATAAGTAAATACGTGAATATGTGGTAGTGTTCAGTTCTTGTGAGGATATTCGTCTCGTCTTTCCAAGAAACGACATGATCGTCCCAAGCAGACTCAGGAAAACATGGAAAAAATCCCAAGAGATCAGAAAAATTACATATTCTTCATTTGTTCCTCTTTTCTTTGTCATAAAATACGTCTCGACTTTGCGAGAATCGACATCGTCCTAAGCGGACTTAGGAAAACGTGGTCGCATCAGGAGAAATCGTCTCAAGCGAACTCAGAAAAACATGGCAGCGAGAGAAAAGATCCCGAAAAATTACATATTCCTCATTTGTTCAATTTTCCATCAGAAAATTCGTCTCCACTTTGTGAGAATCGACAAAAACGTGTTCTTGAGTGGACGTGGCCGCATCAGGAATAAATATCCCAAAAAATCTGAAGAATTACATACAATTACATATTTTTCATTTGTTTCTCCTTCTCCGTCATTATATTCGTCTCGACTCTTCAAAAAACGATAACATCTTCTAAAGCGGACTCAGGGAAACATGGCCGCAAGAGGAAAAGAACCAAAAAATAAAAAAATTACATATTCTCTATTTGTTTTTTTCTCGCGTCAGAAAATTCGTCTCGACTTCACGAGAATCGACAACATCGTCTTGAACGGACTCAGGAAAACGTGGCCGCAGCAGCAGCCAGAGTGAAATTACCGACCTGTCACGCCGTCTCCTATCGCCTCATTGTCTAAGAACGGTAGAAAATGAGATACGAATAAGGAAAATCTGCAAAATAAAAGGCCTGTCAATTCTGGAAGATTTTTCATCAAGCGCCCGCCGAACGTTGATGTTCCCGTAATGAACAAAAAGTTTGTAATGATGAAGGATGCTGCGCGAACGCGAAGATAAGCACTTGATTAACCGCAGATGGGGATTGCTGGGATACGGTGAACATGACGAGACTTCTTCTGCAGATGAACTCTCAAATCTCGAGATTTCCTATTTCTCTATCTTCTCTGCTCCATAAGGTGTCTCTTGAAATACTGAGGGATTCAGAAAAGTACCCATAATCTTCATATACGGTGTATGGGCGAAGACCTCTCAATTTCAGATTGTAAATATTTGTCTAGTTCCATCGTTATTTACTTCTGTATATCAATATATGTGAATTCGCATTTATTCTCTATGGCCAAGAATTTTTCAAAGGATAAATACAAAAACCCCATAGCTATTTCTGGTTGTTCAGCCGCTATGAATTAGTTTTATACAATAAGACTTGACCAAATTTTTAATAACATTTGGCTCTCTAACACATATCCAAATAACTGGAAGAAAGCAATCATTGTACGAATCCCAAAAGGAAGTATGGCCTCATGTTACCCCAAAAACTATCGCAGTTTATCTCTGACCTCCTGTTCGGAAAAATTATTCGAAAAAATGATGAGACTTACCTGGCCTCTGGAATCTAGATGCACAGAAAGAAATTAGTGTAAGCTTTTTACACATTTGTGTAGATTTTTTACACAGTTTGTTTCTAAAATGGTGACAGCACCAATTTGTGTATATTTCGCGCAATATTTTGTGTGAGAGATTTTGTGTATAACCAAACAATTCAGTTTTGTAATTTTCAAAACAATTTTGTTCAAAAACCAAACAAAATTTGTGTACTCTCGTAATACAAAATATATAAAATCATCCAATATTTTGTTCCAAAAAATATCACCAATTCGTGTGATATGTGTGCACAAAGTACAAACTGTGTAAGTGTGTGAGCTTAGCATAACAAAATTGTGCAAAATTCAGTGTGCTGAAAATAACACGAATTGTGTATTTCTTGTACACAGATTTCGTAACGATACGAAAGTATGTGTACTTCCGTAGACTGTAGAATTTTCTCATTTATTAATGTCTGGCGAGTTGGTAAATGATTGATGATTGTACTCAATGATCATAGGTAGTCCTTCCGCGAAATTATTTTATGTTCACTAGTGGCAAAAAGTGAGAGATGTAATAAGATGTATCAACAAAGTCTCGATTCTTTGTTGGGAACCACCTGAACTAGTATCAACATTCGCCGGTAAGTTATTTCAATTAAACCTAATGTTTAGCTATTAGCTTCGACTTGCTTTCAATGGGTGTTGAAATCGAAAGCAAGTCGAAGCTAATTATTATTAGGTATTATTGAAATGATAACTTACCGGCGAATGTAGATACCAGAGTTCAAGCAGTTCCCATCAAAGGAGAATGTCTTCGACACTTTGTTGATACATCTTATTACATCTTTCACTTTGTGGCACAAGTAAACATGAAATAATTTTGCGGAAGGACTATACCTATGGTCATTAAGTACAATCATCAAATCATTCACCAACTCGCCAGACAATAATAAATGAGAAGATTCTACATTCTGCATCATACACACTTATAACCTTCTTGTAACACATCTACAGGTCAAGTGCGAATTCAGAATATCGAGATTTAGATATAAGTCGGTAAAAGGAGAAGGGGATAGGACGCCGTTACCAAGTGGAAGAAAATTGCACACCTGTGTCAAAATATTACACAAATAGTAACATTATTTCAAAGGAGGTGTAGTTAGTCAATACAATTTTGTACATTGGATGATGTGCACATTTTTGTGTAATTTTCCGCTATTTGGATAATACCTATGTACAAATTGAGGACCGCGTGCACAAATAGTGTAATTATTTCAAAAGTGGTGTATTTAGTCAATACAATTGTGTGCATTGGATGATGTTCATATTTTTGTGCAGTTTTCCGCTACATGGATATGTACGAATATTTCACAAATTGATATACACAAACATTTGTTTCATTTCACGAAATGACTGTAGTGATTATTTGAACAAATGTTAAATAATACTTCACAAACATCTTTTACACAATGTTGTGCATAGATATGCAATCGCCTTTTCTCCCTGTGTGTCTTCTCTCCGAAAGACAAATCGGCTGCCGTAGAAATCGCTCTTTCATCGATGCCCTCAGTTCTTTCGAGATAGAAATACAAGAGGCTTTCGAAAAACGACAACATTTCGTCGCTGTGATGCTGGACCTGCAAAAAGCATATGATATGATTTGAAGATACGCCATTATGAAACAACTCCATGTATGGAATTTTCGATATAGCTTACATAAAGTCTCATACTCTTTTCTTGCTGATAGATCTTTTGTAGTACGGATTGAGAACTGGGAATCGGATAAAAGAATAATGGAGAATGGGATTCCCAAGGTTCCGTTCTCAGTGGGACCCTTTTCTCAGTTACCATCAACCACACATTCGGTACATTTTTGCAGAGTGAGGACAGGTCACCCTGACCCTTCCCTACATCTGGGAAGAAATCGAATAACGAGTAGAGAGCAGGCAAAATTATTGGGTATAATTTTCGATAGAAAACTGAATTGGACGTTACAAATAAATGACTTAGCAGCGAGATGCCAGAAAGTCATCAATATATTGTCCAGTATCAACTGAGGCTATGAAATCTTACTGGTTGTATTATATATGGTTCTGCACGTCCCTCGACACTGAAAATCCTCGAGAGAATGCAAAACACTGCCATTTGTTTCGCAACAGGAGCGTTCAGAACTATCCCGATAGAAGTCATTCTAGCCGAATCTTCCACTATGCCTGTGAGATTACGAAGGAAGACAAGCTTAGCAATATATGCCGTAAGAATAAAATCCATGCCAAAACATCTGAACAACCATCACTCCATGAATATGGAAAACACATACACCCACAGACCAACTTCAACTAGACCAGTGGATAGCCGATATTTAGGAATGACCACGAAATACCCTTCACCTTCGGCGAACAATGTCTTCAAAAAATATAGCAACCCAAACCTGGCACCCTGACAGGTAGACTCCAGATATCAACCTACACTTGAGCGAATAGAGAAAAGAAAACACAGCATCTACAATGTATCAGGCAATCTTCCTAGAACGAGCTCATAGGTACAGGGGATATTTGACAATCTACACTGACGGATTTTATACCAACAATGGTGTTTGGTATTTTATTGGTATTGGTAGGTTGGATGGTGACAGATGCGCTGCGACCTAATTAGATCTATTGTGCCCCATCTGCTCCTGCTATATCAAGGGTTTCCTGTTCATAGCAGCCCCTCGAGAATGGTGTTGGTTGTGCTTTGGTAGTAAACAATATCTCAAACAATTGGATACTTGATACGATGTGCAGCGTTTACACGGCCGAACTATATGCAATATGGCAAGCTATGTTATCCTTCTCTTTCCAAGAGGAAACGAATTGTCTGATCTGTACAGACTCGTTGAGCGCGATGAAAATGCTTGAAAATCGGTTTACATCAAATGAATTGGCAATTTATATCTTTATATTTATACATACTTGGCATCTATGAATAGAAGAATAACAATAATGTTGGTCCCAAGCCACATGAAGATAACGGGAAACGAATTAGCGGATAATGCGGCAAAAGATGCTACCACGGGTAGGTACTATCGACGACGGAATCCCAGTACTACTAGATGATGTCAAAAAATATGTGAGAAGGAAGTTCGATGGAGTATGGCAAGACCAATGGAATAGGTATGATGGACAACTATAAACTATCAATTCTTCGATCAAAAAATGGACCCTCCCGAAGGAACTAGCTAGACGAGACCAAGTAGCACTTTGCAGAATCAGAAAAGGACACACCAACCTGACTCACCTATATCTCTTGGCAGGAGCGGCAAGACCAAGATGCGAAACATGCAATGTCCGATTGACAGTCCAACATCTTCTAATTTGTCCAGATTATACTTTCTCCAGATTCCAAAGCGGAATCACTTCCCCTGAAACAGAAAATGCCTTGAAAAATAACAGTGATACAATACGAAACAAACTTACCTTCTTAAAATCGAGTCAACTCAATGAAAAACTGTGAAGTCATTCCAGATCGTGAAAGAGCTAATGGCCAAAGTAGCTGAAGCTCTGAACAAAAAGAAGAAGACTGTTTTTTCCTGGCTGACAACCCCCGGTTCAATGTGTTCAACCTAATAATCATTGCTGCACATGGTAAGATTCCTCTCATCAGTAGCTTTTGTATTTTTACACCGTTGTTCCTTATAGTTGCTCTTTATTATGTGTCTGATAATGGCCGAGTGCCGAAACTAGTTACACACGTCTTATGTAATAACTTTTATTGTTGTCGACTGACTTTGGATTTTTTGTATTTTTCCTTCGATACTCTATGGAGTTTCTGAGAGGGCACTTCTATGTCGAATAACCATAATAATCTATATTCCTCCATTTCATATCAACCATACATCGCAGTATCAGTAAACCAATTCGATGCAAATTATAGTTTCTACTATTACAGACAACAGGATTGAGATGAAGCGCAAGCTACAAGAAATAGTCCATTTTCAATTAGGTACCGTATTCAGATAAGTCAAATGTTTTATTTTGAATATGACTCCAATAGCTTTTGCCTGCCATATACGAAATGCATCTTTGGTCAAATCAGCCTAATACAGTCACTCGTGAGATTGTGACGGGTACTCCATAACTCGTTGATTGAATGCTTGTGAATATTCATATAACTTAATTTGAGTACTTTCGGAACGACCCTCGTATGTCGTTGGACAACAAACATCTGTCGAGCGAGTTGATCATGTGTTGAAAATGACTAGATCGGTCTGAATCGAACTGCACGTGGAAAATGAGAATACGACTAATACGATCCAGTCTGGTCAGTGCTGCCAACTCAGCTCTGCTATGCAAAGTGACAGCAAGTTTGCAAATTTATGATCTTCACGATGAATACACAACAGTATACAGTTTTAGTCTTTGGTCCTACACGTTCATTCGTAAGACCCGATTCAGCCATTTACAGTGAACACAGTACGGTACTATTCAAGTTCAATTATTCTCGCGACATCAAGCATTTTATTTCCGGCTATCAAGCAGTTGAATTCAGTTTTCAACATTCGCACTCGTACACACATACAGACACACACACAATCCACAGTTATTTGAACCCGTTGTTCATTTCTTGGGCCTCTGCAACACGGACATTTCAACTCACCGTGACTTGAGTCCTTCGCTCATACCTAGTGCCTCCGCGACACATATATTCAGATCCATCGCAATTTCAGTAGGTCGCTTATTCACTCCTAGGACTTATGCAATACGGACATCCAAACCCACCGTAATTCAATTCTGTCGCTAATTCGTTGAGCCTTCGCGACACTGATATTCAAATTCATCGCAATGTGAGTCTGTCGCTCACTCCTAGGACTTCCGCGACACGAACATTCAAATCCACAGTTATTTCAACCCATCGTTCATTTCATGTATCTTCGCGTCACAGACATTCGAATCCACCGTCATTTGACTCCGTCGCACATCTTGGGTGCCTCCGCGATACGGATATTCGAATTCATCGCGATTTGAATCTGCCATTCTCTACTAGGATTCCCACAACACGAACATTCAAATCCACAATTATTTCAACCCGTCGTTCATTTCTTGTGCCTTAGCGACACGGACATTCGAGTCCACCGTCATTCGATTCCGTCGCTCATTTTTGATGCCTCCACGACACGGATATTCGAATTCATCGTGATTTGAGTCTGTCGTTCACTCCTAGCACTTTCGTGACACGGACATTCAAATCCACAGTTATTTGAATCCGTTGTTCAGTTCTTGTGCCTCTGCGACACGGACATTCCAACCCACCGTGACTTGAGTCCTTCGCTCATTCTTAGTGCCCTCGCGACAGATATATTTAGATCCATCGCAATTTCAGTAATTCGCTCACTCACTTCTAGGGCTCATGCAATATGGACATCGAAACCCACCGTAATTTAATTCTGTCACTAATTCGTAGTGCCTTCGCGACACTGATATTCAAATCCATCGCAATGTGAGTCTGTCGCTCACTCCTAGGACTCCTGCGACACGAACATTCCAATCCACAATTATTTCAACCCAACGTTCATTTCTTGTGCTTTCGCGACACGGATATTCGGATTCATCGCGATTTGCTCGGCCATTTGATTATGTCGTTCACTCCTAGGACTTTCGCGACACGAACATCCGAAACCACAGTTATTTCAACCCGTCGTTCATTTCTTGTATCTTCGCGACACGGACATTCGAATCTACCGTCAATTGATTCCGTCGCTCATTTTTGGTGCCTCCGCGACACGGACATTCGAATTCATCGCGATTTGAATCTGTCATTCTCTCCCAGAACTCTCACGACATGAACATTCAAATCCACAATTATTTCAACCCGTCGTTCATTTCTTGTGCCTCAGCGACACGGACATTCGAGTCCACCTCCATTCGATTCCGTCGCTCATTTTTGATGCCTCCACGACACGGATACTCGAATTCATCGTGATTCAAGTCTTCCGTTCACTCCTAGGACTCTCGCGACACGGACATTCAAATCCAAAGTTATTTGAGTCCCTCGCTCATGCCTGATGCCTCCACGACACGGACATTCAAATTCACAGTTATTTGAGTCCGTCGCTCATTCCTAGTGCCTCTGCGACACGGACATTCAAATCCACAATTAATCGAGCCCGTCGCTCATTCCTAGTGCCTCTGCGACACGGATATTCAAATCCATCGCTATTTGAGCCCGTCGTTCACTCCTAGAACTTTCGCGACAAGGACATTCAAATCCACAGTTATTTGAACTCGTTCATTTCTTGTCGACACGGACATTCGAATCCATCGTCATTTGGGTCCATCGCTAATTCCTATAGTGCCTTCACGACACGGATATTCAAATCCATCGCAATTCGAGTCCGTCGCCGACTCCAAGGACCCTCGCGACACGGACATTCGACACGGTCAGTTGAGTCTATCGCTTGTACTCGGTACTCACCTTCGCACACGACACGAACTGTCAAATTCATCGTTATTCAGCACCATTGCTCAATCTCATTTCTCTCACGATATGGTTGATCATTCATCAACTAAATCACTTTCCCTGTCGTTCTTTCCACAATCACAAATTACAACTCTCATCTAGCCATATCAAGATACTCGGTAGAGAACCACCAATCCGTACATTCGGGGGAAATCCCCCTCACAAAATACAACAATTGAAAATAGTATGAGTAGAAACCTCCTTTTATATTTACACTATTTTAGGAAGAATCTAGTGGCGTAGTCGTGTTTTCAGATGAGCTGCCATTATATAAATATGTTGTGGCCTACTTTCTTGATATTGAATAATTCCAATTGAAACTGAATAAAAAATAAGTCACACAGGTAAACGGCAGCTGTTCGCCAGATAACAGATAAGCGGATTCGTAATGATGACAGATAGTTGAACTTGAAGTTCATTGGGCGCCACTCAATTCTTAAAAAAATTACTTGTTTTTGGATCATTGAGAAAACCAGATGTTTCGGAAAATACTTACGATGATTTCCAAGAAAAATCCTGAAATAAAATATAAAACTATCTTCTCAAATTACAGTGATAGAACATGTATATGAATAAAACAAGATCAAATTCCAGACCTATTTATTTCATCACCATAATCGACTAAGTTCATGAAGACCAGTGCAAAGACCAGATTATGTGGAATATCTATCATAGAATCATAGAATCTCATAAAATATCATAAAATATCATAAAATATCATAAAATATCATAAAATATCATAAAATATCATAAAATATCATAAAATATCATAAAATATCATAAAATATCATCAAATATCATAAAATATCATAAAATATCATAAAATATCATGAAATATCATGAAATATCATAAAATATCATGAAATATCATGAAATATCATAAAATATCATAAAATATCATCAAATATCATCAAATATCATAATATATCATGAAATATCATGAAATATCATGAAATATCATGAAATATCATAAAATATCATAAAATAACATGACTATTGGATATCATAACCATGAACTGACCGGTTACTACTGGGCTCGATCTGTGCTACCTGTCGACTCTGGCAAGGATGAAATAAGAAACCTGGTCCTTATTTGTGGGAATAGTGACTGAGGTCAAGAGATTATCTACCGGCAGCTAAGCCATACCCTAACACCCTGTTAAAAAATAGCAGGTTTGATATCACCTACAAACAGGAAGGTGAAAAAAAAAACTGTTGATCGTCATCGAACTGCGTCTGATCTACCTTCTGAGAAGAGAGGAATGGCTAGAAGAAATATGAGTTTGGAACCTTCATCAGCTGAATAGGGCTGGCTGCAGAGCTTCCTGGGGACATCAGGCAGTCTCCGAAACGTTGGAACAAATCCTACACAGGTTCATGGGCCATGCCACCTTTTGAAATCTGTAGACCCGGAGATTGTGGTACATTTCAGGAGCCTCATGAAAACACAAAGAGATGGCGCCGCAGGCGGATTTTTTTTTGGTTCAAGGTCAACTGCCTTTAAATTGAAAATATATTTTTTGCCAGGTATGGACCGAGAGCACAATATGTCTGTTTATAAATGGATTCACGAAAAAAAAATGGCTTGATGCCATAGACCTCCCGAAATTTTCTACCTGTACAAGTGAGTACACGGAAGATTATGAAATGAAATATTTTCATTAAATATAATCGAAAAACAATTCACAAAAAATAAGAAAACACATAATATGGAAACAAAATAACAATTCATGAATAAACAAAATAACAATTCATGAATAAACAAAATAACAATTCATAAATAAACAAAAAAAAACTAATTCATAGAAATACAAAATAAAAACAGTCCTATATATACAAAAATAAAATAAAACAATCTTTGAATTTGAATTTATATTTCGTGTTTGAATTGCATGATATTAGTAAACTTTTTTGTTCGGTTTTTGCCAAATATTCCTTGAACTGCGAACAAGACATATTGAAATTTAATTTCGTGCATAATTCTGCCTTGACTAAATCTAGTTTCATTCGGTTTCTTTCATGTATCCATAAATTCCCCATTAGAGAGAACACCCGTTCTACATAGGCGTTACTCACTGGAATTGAGAGAATCTTACCAACAATTTTCAAAAGTTGGGGTAGTTCTGCGTTCTGCGTTTTAAAATATTTTAACCCAAATTTCGTCTATTTTTTTTACATTTAGTTCGTTTTCATCTATTTCATTTAAAGCAGTTTTCAAAATTACTATTTCATCGTAAAGCCTATCTTCATCTATATTCGCGACTTTTGCAGTATTTTTAGCGTCTAAAATTTGTTGATAAGTTATGTTTTTATTTTTTCAGATGTACAGAGTGTTGGTGAGGAGTATCTTGAAAATTGTACCATTTGTTCAAATAATCAATCGTTTTCTTATATACTAGGCTTGCCTCACTAATAAACTTCTGCTTTTCACTTCTACCTAGGTATTTTAAAGCGGTATTCACCTTCGCATCAAAAAAATTGTCGTGTCCGGACTGGCCCGGAGAATTAAGTATCCAACCCGGAGCCCGTAGGAGCCCTACTGAAACCCGGAGACTCCGGGTCAAACCCTGAGAGGTGGCAACCCTAAGCCAGAATATTCTATTCTTCCGAACGGTTCCTTTAGATATACGGAGGAAAGAAAAATTGCTCAAACTTGGCTCCAGTGCACACCATGATGGTAGCCGATAGAGAGCAAGGAGATATCCAGCGCAAATCGCCTCCTAAAATTCACGACCTAAAAATCCATTTCCTGCCAAATTTCAGCGCCAAATATGAAATCCTAATATCTCATTGGTCACAAGAAAGAAACCAGGCTTACTATGAGTCCAAACTGACAGAAAAAGTAGCGAGGAGGAAAGAAAAAATAAGTGTCCAAATTAACAGGAGAAGTACTATAGAAACAAAATACTTCTTTTTGTTCATTAGTAATAGGTCACAAAATCGTAAGATAGTATCCTTAGTCCTATTCACAGAAGATGAGTGAGATACAATGACGTCTGAATAAAAATATTATAACTTTGAATTTAATTTCAATTCATTATTATTATTAATATTATAATTATTATTATAATGCTTCCTAATACCATTTATTTTAACACACCGAAGAAGACATTGGTAAGTCGTTTGTTTACTCTCGGTAGGGACAACAACATGGAAGGGTCTCAAAATTCCAGTGCTTTTTTCCCAGTTTTTTCGTATTGGGATCTTCTTTGTGTTTTGTAAATATGTGGCAACATTTTCCATATCGCAAATTTTGTTATCCACCTTGCTGACAAAATGTTCAGAAAAATATAGTTAGTCATGTATTTGTCAATAAAAACCCCTCGTACTGTACACTATTCCGCTGATAACCACGACATGGTCAACACAGTCGTGGAGAAGCATGAAACTCCAGTTTACCTGGCTCCAGCTGCACACTCTGCCCCAGTAGTGAATGTATACTCTGCCCCAGTACAGAAGGTATATTCTGCCCCACTTGCACATGCTTGCTCCAGTACGTGCAGCCCAGTATGTGCACGCTGCCCCAGCCGTTCCTTCTGCCCCAGCTCACTTGTGGAGTGAATGAAGTGGAAATATATTATTCATTTATTATGTTATGTTTTCATGTTTAATCAATTTGGGATATATTAATAATTAATCTAAGAAAGAAATTAAACACTATGATGAATTTCTGCCAGTGGGATTAGAATTGCATCTGATATGATGAGGAGATGAACCCTACGGCCCCTACGACCTAGACTGCATAGATGTCAAGTAGAATTTGACACTCAGGTATAACTTGTTTCCATTACTGAAATGTGAGAAACATCAGATTACTTTGATATCTGAAATTGAATGTCTTTATAGTTTCAAACTCAAATGGGACTTTGAGAAACATATTTCCGATGAGTTTACTCAAATAAACCAAACTTTTGGCAGAAGAAATATAGAAACATAACTTATTAGTTCCATTGAGATAATTGGACCTAGCAAAATTGTCGCTTAAAGCAACGCAAACAAAAAGAGAAAATCAATTTATGAAATTTTCCATCTGTAAGAACTATCAAGGAGACAATTTTCATTTGTTCACAATTTTTTTTGTGATTTTCCTCATAGGAAGTTGGACAAACAAATAACTCTGATACTAATTCACTAATACGAAACATAAAACTCAGGTAGATAAGAGCTACAGATACATAGCAATATTTAGTTTATAATTGATATCAGGAAGAGTAGAAGTTCCTAATCGTTATATGATATTCAGTGTGAAAACCTTCACGATATAATGAACCCCTATTTCTATGATAGAAACATAATACAACGAAAAATTCTCACATGCAGGTCAATATTTATTTTTGAAAATTACACACCAGTAATTTTTTACCAACCAAATTGGGTTTTGGTGATTATTTTTTTTACATGTCAAAATGTGACGTTTTCCTTGTTTCAACCAATATCAATGCGTGATTCTAGCCAATCATTCGGAATCATACTGATAATTTGTTAGTATCAAATTACCGCGATGACTTATTCACGTTTGGATCTTCCTTCAAATGGATACAAAAAGGGACCCATAGACTGCGATGTTGATAGGCTGTTTTGTTCGACTAACAAGTCTGTTCGAACAAAAATTGCGCACAACCGAAGTGTGTGGCTGTAAAATGTTCGTTTTCGCTGGCCACACACTTTAGTTTTGTGTCTTTTTTGTTCGAACAGACTTGTTCGACGAACAAAACGGCCTACCAACAACGCAGTCTATGGGGCACCTTTAGAGAATTAGCATTGACTTGACTTGGTTGTCAAGGTAACGCAGCTATTTGTCTCAATGTAAACATTTCGAATTCAGAACCGACGCCATTGTTAAGTATCAGTCAGACTTCGTATTTTGTGATTTTCTCTAACGTTTAAACGAGTTGGTATAGGTTCGGAAAAACTTTACAATTATTATTAGTCATTAACAGAAACCGACATGAGCACGAGATTTGGTCAAAGCTCGGCTGATTCAATACATTTAGCTGTCGAACAAGCAACACCAATCAACACCACAAAAAGCAAGAATACGATATGGAAACAGTTTTTGGAGTTCTGCCTTGAACGTAATTATGAGTTGACTGCAACAACCGAGATGAAACAAATCGCATCAATTATGGAGGACTGGGCATATAACATGCGAAAAAAAAATGGAGAAAACTACAAAGAATCTGTTGTCAAAACTTTGTGGAATGTCACCGCAAAACTTATCCAGGAAAAATATTTCAGGGAGTATAATAGAAACATTGATCCGTTCACTGATATTGAATTTAAGACCGCGCGAGATGCGCGGAATTGCAAACGTCGAGAACTTCAACATATTCCTGAAAAAAGAAAAGCATCTTCTGTTGCTCTCAAGAAAGAAGAAATAGAAAAAATGATAGCAGCATGGGACGAAAATACTCCAAATGGCTTACAAAGGAAGTTTTATCATACTGCTAGCTACGAATTGGCTTGGAGAGGCGGAGAAGCGACAAAAGCATTAGTACAGTATTTTAGAGAAGAAATGGATCATTATGGAAATCAAACTGGAAGGATAGAATATAATCCAATAATTTCTAAAACAGCACAAGGAGGATCGCACAGGTTATCTGATAGCAAATTTTTAACGCCAAATGAAAATGAGACTGAAAAATGTCCAGTACGTCTCTTTCGGAAGTTAATGTCGAAAAGAAGTGCAAATATTCAAATTGATCGTTTATTTTTAACACCTAATCCAAATTGGCAGCAACCTTTGTCTAAGGGGTGGTACAAAAATCTTCCGGTAGGACAAAATGAAATAGCAAAATGGACAAAACAAGCGGCCCGAAAGATTGGCTTGGATCCTAGCAAAATCAAGGTTACAAACCATTCACATCGTTCTTCTGCTGTGACACAACTCGCTAAAAGTGGAGTAAGTGAGCAGCAGTTGTTGAAGATAACTGGACATTCATCTGCAAGCTCCATCAAACCCTATCTTCAACTTGACAAAGAGCATCACGCAAGCATGATAAACAACTTGAGAGGAAACACTGTTTCGACCTCTTCATCTCAAGGAAATTGTACAATAACATACAATAATTGCACCATTACAAACGTAAATTGTAAACATTCTTGATTGTTTGATATATAATTATTTGATATATAATTGTTTGATATATAATTGTTTGATATATAATTGTTTGATATATAATTGTATGATAAATGATTGTTCAATAAATAATTGTTTAATAAACATATTCTGGGGCATTTTGCGAAATAGTAAAAAAAATAATCACGCCGAATTACATTCGTGTTGGTTATTTTTTTAAATAATTTTAACTAGATTTAGCACTCGTCTTTGTTGCTATTGAGAAATCCCACTCGTGGACTTCGTCCACTCGTGAAATTTCTATAGCAACAAAGATTCGTGCATCTAGTTAAAATTATCAAAAAATTACCACCACTTGTGTAATTACTGTTGAAAATTTTGTACACATGATTTTTCATCCACCTGTCAATCTACTGCCATTCAGATCAACCCCTTCAAAATTCTCAAATTGTACAGAGGGTCAAATTACACCTTGTAAAAGAGGTGTTGTTGTTCTATACAAAATGGTCTATTTTTTTAACTATATTTGAGTATATGTTTTCGAAATAGCCCCGTATCTCTTCAAACATCATCGGAATTTCGTTTCGTGCGCTTCAAGACATTGAAAAAAGTTATGTAAAATCTGATCTGTCCATCTTCAGTTTCACAAAAGAGTAGTAAAATATCGTGCAAACTGCAAGGTCCTATCTTCAATAACCACCGAGAAACCTGGCAGTCCCAACCAGAATGGTTCTACCCAACTTCCTAGTGATTGAGAAGTCAATAATATACGAGGGGTATATGGAGTTGATTTAATCGATAGAAAAAATATACTTATATACTTGAAATTCCATTTGAAATAATGGCCCTCGGCTCTCTGAATGTTTCTTGGTCGCCCAGTATACGTGGCTATTATTTCCTGTCATGGACTCTATCGACATTCGTCTTTGAATCATGTTTCTAACTATCATAGGACTCGATCAATCAGACGCAATGTTGTCCCACCCTGTATATTCATCTCTATGCCATCTTGGTTTTGATGCGGAATTGTGGAAAACCAACAAAGCATTCGTCCTCCAGAAAGAGATTAGGCACGACGATCTCATTAGTAAAATGACAGATGAAGATCAGCGGTGTTAATAGCTCGCGAACAGTGTTGCCAGATCATTAACACCTTTTTTGCCGTTCAAAAGCTATACAGGGTTATTCCTGATGATTCCTACACAGATCTACTAATTGTATGGGATCATGAAATCCAAATATGACAACTATTATGTTCTGTATGTTGAATGTTCCATCAATTGGTTTGAAATATGTTGCAGAACGAATCAGTCAATTAATATTAAACACTTGAGAATCGCACCTTATCAATCAGCACTGAGATGACTACTTTCGCGCGCCCCCACCTTGGTGTATATATGAATACCGGTCTAATTAAGGTGTGAAAGGTGTGAAAGGTACTGCGACATTGCTTTTACGAACTTGAGAAATGCCGCACTCTAATGTTTCTATAACATAATTGAAACTGCTATATTTAACTTGTTATGCCTGTGATTGTTCGTGTTATACAGTGAAAAGTGCATTTCTTATTTGCGTCTCGTACGCCTGTTCTATGTGTGAAGTTTGGGGAGAATCTTCACATCAAACTACGACGATCTCCAAAAGAGCCCTTTCTTCACCGCCTGCAGCTGAACCAGAAACTCCGAGAACCATCTCCTCGGTAAGTCTTCTTGTGCTGAACGAATTTTGTAATTTTGCCCTCGCCTTAATTATTACATAATCGCTGATCGGATATATGTTCCAAAATGTCCATTTTTATCTGATATAATCGAGCTTATCGATCTGCAATACTGGTCCTTCAAGTCGGATATTTTCACCACCATTTTCACAATTTTGTTTCCATTAGAAAATAATGAAAAATTGGTTTCTGAAAATTTTTAATTTGCATGTACCATGATTTATTCGCATAAGATTGAAAGGGCACTGTCATTTTCAGATAATAGTATCTGCCTGATGTTGATACATTTCGATAATTGGGAATTTCCAAGGCTCGCAAATATTTTCATTATATGTAATTTTTGGCTCACTCCAATTCAGTGGGAACATTCGATAGTACTTTGAATAGATATTCATAGGAAAGACGACAGGCGCCAACATTATCCACCTTAACTGCGGGGCGGTAGTTCATATGAATGGGAAAGACCACTGACGGATGAAACCTCCTTCAATCGATTAATCATGATTTTCATCCAATTTACAAGAACCTATTCCGTTTTGAAGTCAGCATATCATTCCATTCTATATTTCAAATAGCCAGATATGAAGGTGCGAGCCGTGACGTATTAGTCCCGAAATGTAGCTATCTGTCTCTGATACCTTGTCATTCTGCAGGGCAGTGTGATTGGTCAGCTCAAGGACAATAGGCATGTTGGGCCCAATACGTCACACCAGTCACAACAATGAATTGACACCATTTCAAATGGTGCAGAAAGATTTGTGTTTTGAAAAGAACATATCTGAATTTTAAAATTTCAAAATCATATTTACTAGTAGTTTTTTTATAAATAGCTCACGATGATATTGTTTTGAAAAATTCAGTGGTCTCCCCCATTCCAATACCTACCTCCTCTCCCTATTATCCCTAAGTACGCACCATGTTCTTCGAAGAAATAATAAAAAATTAAATAATACGCTTCCATAGTGAGCCGAGCTAAAAAATAGAAATAGAATCAAATCAGCACTTCCGTCATCATTACGTTATTTTCAATGTTGTGTATTCATCTACACACTTTTATTATTTCATTTTCTGCTTTCTTTTCGTTAAGCCATCCATGGAAGTGTTTTTTCTTTCAGTTTTGAACTAATATTTATTCAATAAAATATGATATACTGGGTGTTTTCGAAATTGGGACGATAAATGAAATGGATGATAGAAAACGAAAAAAACAAAACGAAATAGAGAAATACATTTTTGTCAAAAAACAAATATCATGGAAGATATAGAGCTTCAAAGTTTGCCTGGAACTTTTGTAAATCATGGATCGAGGTTACTGACCCAACCCAAACGTTTGCTTTCAGCGAGATCATAAACACCGGAACTATCAATGACTTTCACAATGTTGCCGGACGTTCAATAATAGTTGAAAGATGTAGTATAGTTGAAGCAGACATTTTTTTAAACATTTTCGAAACCATTTTTCTTGTGATGTATCGTATCATTATGTCTCATAGGGCACCTCATTTTATTTATCGCCCCAATTTCGAAAACACCCTGTATACTTCCTGTGTATAGCAGTATAAATTATTTTTTTACAGTTTCACACTTTTTTGCCATTATGAAATTGGCCTTTTTATCTCACTACAGATTCAATCGAAAATCGTGGTATTTCAGCATCTGAAATAATATTAAATTCGTCTTTCCCATCGTACATCTATCGGCACCGTTTCATCAATCTGTTACTCATCACTGAGAAACACACACATCACATCCAACCCAAACATCAACATAAACTCCGATTCTTTCACATTTTGTTTTACATTCACTCAGGAAATTTTCACTTGTCGAAAGAATTATAAGGATACCGTTCGCAGTTTATGTTTTCTTAAACGTGGTTGATGTAAAGTCGATATTATTAGATGTTACTACACGATCTTTCGACGATGAACAGTGTTGCCAGAAAACATTTTATTTCGAACCATCCGTGTTCCACCGAGTGTTCCACATATTCAGCACTGAATAAAACTACCACTTTTCGAAAAATCTGGAGTAATAATCGTCATTCATGAAATAATACAAGGGATCCCGCTTCATCAGTTTTTCTAGCCCAGCTGACAATCTATCCATAAAAGGAATTTCAATACCGGGTACCTCAGAGCTTTCATGCCAATAGATATTTGGGTTATCTATCATACAGAAAATATTCATAAAGTTGCGAATTTATGGGTGGAAAAGCTTTCCGAGACAATGAAATCGAATCATTCGCATGCATGTCATCAATCTACTAGAAACCATTTTCGACATTGATTTTTGAAATTGCAGAAAATAAATGAAGGTTGTCTTATGAAAAATGTAATATAAAATAAACTATCGTTCAGAAATTTCCACTTTCCGGAGCGTGCAGCTCTAAAACAGTAGGAGGTTCGAAAGAAGAGCATGGAAAGATCGTTGTGATGAATTTTGACAGATCTCATTCGATATGAGACATTATTTTTTTGTACGACGAGCACACTGTATTTTTGTAAAATTCGTATATCGCTACTTTAAAGTTGGGAACCAACTCCCTAGAAGCCAGAAGTCGAAACTTGTGCGGGGTTAGGAAGAGCGGGACCTACAGCTTATAGTGGAATTTGAACCACTTTTAGAGCATCGAGGTGCTGCCAGGATTTCAACTATAAATCACACATTTCAAAGAAAAATGCTCAGTCGATAGCCGGATTCGAAACCTTCGCATCGTGAACGGCATTGATGTAGTGTTTCATCTATGTGAACGGCTATCTTGCGAATTTCAGGGGGATAGACAAACTTGGCTACGGCGCCATAATTATGTCGAATAATCTCGAAATTGACTTCATTATATCGATGAATAGTCAAAAATTCGACGCGTATACCACGAAGACACGCTAATTTATTTCTACAAAAATGTCCTCCATCGGATGGCGCGTTAACTCTCTATTGGCATCGTCCACCAAAAGACACGCTTCCACTGTTACCAGAGTCGTACTGCGAACACAAAACTATGACTATGACTATGACTTCAATTGTGTATCTACCTCTGTTATAACAGTTTGTTCCTAACGTTCAATGTTTTCATTCGTTTTGTATTTTTGTTGTTAATTTTTCTATTCGTTCCTATTTTTATGCTCTCAAATCTTATAAGTACCTAAATGTGACTGTTTTTTTGTGATATTTGTGGGTATTTTTGAATTGAGAATTAGGATTATGATCAATTTTGTTGAGAATGTTTGTTTTGTTTGTTTCTATCTTGTTGGAAATACTTCACTGTTTACTAAAAGAACATAATGTTTTGACGTCACAGGTTCATTTCAATATCTTTTCTTGGGACTCCTATAATAAAATAGATCTTAAACAGATCTATTGAAATCTATTGAATTTTTGACAAGGTATCTACTGACGGAATGGAAATCGAACTGGCAACCCTGGTCCGCACGAAGAGTCAGTTGACAACAACTGTAATTTGCTGTTGTAAATTGATTATTCTCGGAATATGATAGATTTTATGTGTGAATAGAACCGTGATTGGATATAGGTGTTTGAGAGCGACGAAAAAAAGAATGCAGCTCCGCGATAAACTGTCTATCGTCTTGCCTGATCACTATCCACGGCTACGGCTATCAATTTGCAGATTCGACTATGATAGACTGTGTTTCGTCCTTGATACATGAATAACTATCGTTGATGACCTCTATTTCTAGTTCATAAACTGACACCAGTGAACAGCCACTTCGTGATTGCCTCGAATTGACCAACGTAAGATTATCTATACACCTAAAGACGAATACGACTGGTGCAGCTCCTGAAAGGAAGGCGACGATAAGCCCAATAAAAAAAAAGTAGGAGCAGAGCTAACTAGCAAGTAGCAAGACAAGAAGTAAGAAGTGTCCCTTTCAGCGAGTATCAGGATACAATATGATAAAATAAACAAAGTCGGCTAAGAATCGGAATGAGCATTCTCGAAGCCATGCACCGGTAAGGAGCGAAGCGACGAATAACTTAGGAGTCGCAGTCGTTTAGATTAGATCGGTAAGCGAATTACAGGAGAGAGCGGTGATACTGACAGGCAGGGGCGTGTTCACTAGACGCAGACGGGGAAGAAAATACACTCACCGACGAAAAAAAAAACGAACAGCAGAAATATTTGCCCAATTGCTTACCCTGTAACTTTTTCAAGTCTTGGTGGGATTCCGACCAAATCGTAGATTTATGTTCAGTCATTCAGCCGTTGAAGATATGGAAATCAACAGGCCAGGTCCGTCTGGCGTCTGTCAAAAATAATTTAATATAAGTGGATTTGGCGAGGGGTAAGAACATTTTTGGGCACCAGGCCACCGAAATTACCTCGCAATGCCTATTTGTCACTCAAAAATACCTCGCATTGCCCCAACATTGCCCCCCAATGCAAAAAATTGACCCCAAATGCCCAAAAATTCCCCTCCTATGCCCAACAATGCCCCTGGTGCACTATATAACTATTTCTTTTCATTTCATGTGTTGAAGAGAGACAGATTATATTGAAATGTGAAAACTCCCTTGTCTTTTACATAGTTCAATTTCATTCTATCGTCATAATGAATTATCTCATGGGACGAGCAACAATTATAATAATTGTGCATATTTTATTGAAAAACCACACATAACAAGCAGTCGAATATAAAACAAACATAGAAACAATAAACGCCTATTCGCAAAAACAACTTGGGACTACATAAGACGAACATTTTTTTTTTCTATACTTAATAATGAAGTAGTTATTCCTGGAGGTACTTATTCAGACCGTATCACAATGATTCATAGACCATACTTTGGTAACATGAACACGAGGCAAATAAGTCCAGATATTATAAGTAGAAGTACTAAAAATCTTGAAATTGAACATTTTTTCAAGTTTATATTTATAAAAATGAATGCAAACTGTGAATTCTATCTGCAAACTAAAACAATGAAGTTCTCCGAATTTAAACAAAGTTAGGATTTTCTTGAACCAAGAACAGCTTAAACCTAAATATATATTTTGTTAAAGCATATCACACTGAATACCACATAGGTCAAATTGACTATGTTTTTAAAATTCGAAATCTTTTTTCGATGCACAATTAAGCCCGTAAATGTTCACTTTACCCGCTCTTCTCAGAAGAAATGGAAAATTTTCTCCAAGTACAAGTGGTCCGTCAAAAATACTTTCTTTTGGTATGGAATTCTCAATTTGTGGCCAGATATAAGATATAATTATCACTTGTTGAAATATTTCATAAACACCTAATTCAAAATCTGTCTTGGTTCTTTTTCAATACCTGTCCCAGATACCTTCTTATATCAAATAGCACTACATAGAATTTTTTTGTTCCAAGATCGAGAACGTCAAGTTTTTTCATCTTTCATCTCCTTCTCGATCTTCTCCCAAAGAGGAGAATGATTCCACATCTGTGAAATCGTCTAAGTAGATATGTGGCTCATTTTCTCCTTCTGGAGAATCTCCGAAACATTCTGTTTGTTCTCCTTCTTAGTTTTTGGATTGTCAACAGATATTTTCGACTTCCTTTTTTGGCAGATTCATAATTGTAACGCTGTGAGCAATCGTTACTGATCCGTCCCTTTCCCTCATGCAGGAGCCAGCATAATGATGACTTTTTTATTATAATCGTTTAATTATTTTCCAAAGTGACCTTATAGTTCTGATCATAACCTGGAACCCATTTCAAAAAGAGTTGATGTAATGTCTGACTGGCGTATTTCAAAACCGGAGTGCAGATCGAAAATATTTTATTGCCAGAAACACCGATGACAACCTTGATGGCGAAATACTAGGAATGGTGTAAAATCCTCAAGGATTCCCTTTCAAAACCTGGATATACCAGCAGGACACCAAAATCATTTCCGACTCCTAACAAATCCCACTACGAAGTGTCAAAATTCCGAAGAATACCTCTTCTAATATCCCACGAATTGAAGTTTCGACAGATATATGAAATTTGACAGCACTCGTTAATCGGAAATATTGAAATAACCTTGACATTGACGTCTATATACAAACGAGTTCGACTCACGACAGTACCTATCGATAAAATACCGCGGCTGCAGAAATATTGGACCAAAAATAACTCATCCACCTGACAACAGCATGTCACAACAATGAAAAATAAAAATAAAATACCTTTCTGAATAATTTCGGACGAAATAGATCTGTATAAATCCGATTCTGGATCATCAATAGCATATATAGGACTATCATTCATCACAGGTCACTTGTTAAATTTCAAACATAACATAAACGAATGTTTGTTGCTAACAACCGAACATTTCATTCTAGAGTAACCGTAGGAATTTCTGTCTTTACTATAGAGATATCGTCTACTAGGCAACCTATAGGACTGCTTCAAAATCATGTGTAGCAAAATAAAATGGGCGTGTACCCCTTAGTAGAACTTTTAACTCAAACCATGTTTATAATGGTCCTTTTGTAAATAAATAATGATTGACGACATAGTTCGATCGAAAAATTAACTGGAATGTTTTATTTTTGGACATAAATAATAGACCTTCTGAAAACGGAACCTCTTATGACGTAGAAACCTCATATCGTCATAGTCAAACATAGTCAAAAGAAAATACCAAACGCCCGACGGAGACTGAGACAACTGATATATTAATTCTTTCAACTGTCTCGCGCCAATTCACTCTGTCAGAAATTATGTATCATTCATCTCTGTCTGGAATAGTCTTGTTTCAGTATCAGGGTTTTGACGTCACATCATCGCCTCGTTTTCAGCTAGAGGTCCGAAAAATCGGGGATTTCAATAATTTTTTCTAAAACGTAGGGAGCTCACAGCAAGAAACGGTTTGCGGTGGTGAACTAGTTTGGGTGAGTTCTATCGAATTATGAAATGAAAAATTATTGCGATATAAGCCCATTCAGGTATCATAACTGCTGATAATAAACATTCATTCTCTACCTGATAAAACTTCATACAAGTGGACCAAAATAATGTACTGAAATAATACCAATGTATCAAAAAATATAAAAGAGAGATAATAAAATGCTACAATTTTAACAGGGATTTTCATAAGGAATCAGATTTTCGGCGTATAGAATCACGTACTTGGGAATTATCAAATAGGCCTATGTTTCGACATATACTTGCTTGAGTTTTTGAATGTGTTGCAGAATAAATACTCACTTCGAGATGAATTCTTGTTCTTATATCATTATTCATTGGTCGTAGGAAAAATAGTGTATAAAACGATAACGTGATTGCATGAAATACTAATTCATCAAAAACTACCAAAGTACCTACTATTTTTTTTTCGACTATTTCAGAATCCGCGGTGAACTGTCTCACCAACACTGACTCATTGACTACCACCTATGGTTGCTGCTGTGCGAGCCAGTTCATCTTGTTAGTCTCGATAATTCTGTTTTCTTTCATACTTTTCTATTATTCCTAGACCAATACCTCCCCCTCTCTTTTGTGTTTTCATCGAACGATCAAGAATATTCCATCGTCATAAAATATTGGTGTTCGGGTGTATGCTGGTACAGAATAATTAGTATATGTAGTCATTTCATCTCTTGAGGTCCTATTGGTCTGTTATATTATGATCACAATTAAATAAACACGAACACTGTCACAATAAATGAGATGGACAAGGGGGTATGCTTGTTCGGCTACATGTCGAATACCAATTGATCAGCATTTGCACTTATCTGTGACAGCCGGTCATGACATGAGCACATTCCACTGGGCACCGCTAGACGCCAACATGGTCTGGATGTATCACGTAATATATTTTTTCTACAAGCGTGCGTGATTCACCCTATACCCGCACGCAATGTAGTTTGAGAAGTATCATTTTCACGCAGTAGTGCGAAAAAACATTTATGTAATAGTCTCGCAAAAAATGAGTGGTGGGTGACACAATATGAAAATTTTAGGTTTCCTGTTGCAGTATTTTATAAGTTTGTACAGGAACTTCCACCAAATTGCACTTCGTATTGTAAAAATGAAGAAATATTGAAAAATAATAATTGATTGTTATATAAATCCCCCTATAGCCTTTAGTTGATCTGATGTGGGAAACAATTTTTGTCATGTCAATCAGAATACAAGTGTAATTCTCAGAGTGACAGATAGAGCGTTACTGTCATTTTCGATTCAGTAGAATTTGGATAAAGAACTTCCAGCTACAGATGCGATACAGATGAGTTATTGCCAACGAAGTCTCAAGGAAGGTATGAGAAGCCCTACACGGGATTCATTGAATGGTGCATTAGTGAAAAAGTGAAAACACCAAATAAGGAAGAAGTATTATTGGCTCCTTTACTTGAAATGTCTGAAACCTAGAAGCCAAACACCATGGGTATGCTGGCTTCCTCAATAAGCTTACCTACATAAATGCTTCAAACGGTACACACAATAGATATATCACTAATTATTAGAAGATAGAGAATATATCACTATTCTTAGTTGTTTTCATTTGCAGAATTGATTGATTGAACAAATCAATCAATTTCCTACGCTTGTAGGAAAAATATTGTTCCCAACTCATGCGGAAAGTGTCTTTTCCGCATTCGACGGCATTCGTGTGCGGGAAAGTATCACTTTCCGCTTTCGTTAGGAAAATTATTATATTTCTGGCGTACGCCTGTAAATTTTTATTATTCACTACAAGGTTTTTTGCCCAAGCAAGCAAGCGAGAAAGGAAAGAAGAAGGATGGAACGAACGACATTTATCACCTTCAATGCTCCTTTATAAAAAAATATACTTTGAATCAGTGTTGATCATACACATCCTCGAGATATTAACTGTAAAACGCTACCCTGTATGTGGAGATGTCAAGACCTGTCATCCGCATAAGCTGATGTGCAGTTTAATGGTAACATTTTGGTACAATTATAAATCGCAGTGACGTGTATAGTTCAGCCCGAATCTCGAATATGGAATTTGATTTGTAGATGACACTTCACCCTGACATCCTAGCCATGGTGTCATTGTGTGATGCATCCGACGTTGATATTATGCAAAGATATCACGTCATGCGATATCATGGAGACTGAAACTTGGAAATTATTAGGGCGAGATCCTTAATGATGATGATAATGATTACAGGCAACATTGACGCACTGGAAGTGTGAGGTCATGGGTTTGCTTACCAATCAAGTCATCAAGTAACGATTCAAGAAGGATATGCTCAACACTCGCTAGGTACTGGAATAATAAAATGAACAGAAATTTGAATTCCTTGTAAAGGTCTACAATTCCATAGTAGAATTGTCAGATGAAATACCATGAGTGCTTGCAATACTATTGGTAGTTATTCTGACAGAAATCAACAAGATTCCATTGCTTGCTCAAAAAAATTTTATATTCCTGACAGGATGATTTTCGATAGTATTGTGAGCACGAGTGGTATTCATCGAGAAAATTCCACGGCCCAACGAAACAGTTATCTACATGTCATACCAGGAGGCTTAATTTTTCAGGATGATAAGTGTCAAAAAGTGGCAAATGAGGTGTTAATATACTCACAATGTTATTCTCTATCGAAATAAGTAAGAATTCACCAAATGTCTGTGTATGTATGTATGGAGCCGTATTGAATCCCTAGAGTATCTGGGTGCAAAGAACAGAGTTACTTTGCTGTGGGTTCCTGGACACCAGGGGGTGGAGGGCAACGAGAAAGTCGACATGCTCGGCAAACAAGAAACCGAATCTGTGTTCATAGGACCAGAACCAAGTGCGGCCAAAACAACTATCTTGGACTGGGCGGAGGGGAAATACCAATGAACTCAATACAACTGGGAGGGAGACGGCCGTTCTCTCGAATAGCACAAAGTGTGCCTGTTTAGGTGGAAGAACGAAAGATTTCAAGTCCTCCAATCATTGGAAAGAAGAAAATGCATAGACTAATTCGCCATTAAAGAACATGAGTGTTCCTGCAGGAAATTCTATGTTTTTTAGTTTTTCATCATGCTGTATGATCGTTGTCATATTGAAGTGTGTAAAAAAATGTCAGAGTAAAAATAATAGATCTGTTTTGTCTGAACTGATATTCTCAATCACCTAAACAGTAGAAAGCAAATTGTTGATACCAAAAACCAGTGCCTGCGCATACAGAGTGGTCCTCCGAGTTCTAAAAACAGCCCTGGGGATGTCCACCAAGTCCTTACAAAAAATGGAATCAGTCAGGAGTAGTGAGAGGTTAACCAAAGGAGAACTGTCTTTTCGATACATGTTTGATACGGATAAAGGAAAAATGGAAACAAAAAACGTCGAAAAAGATAAAGATCAGTCAATAAGAAATATGGAAAATAATTCTGAGAAACTGGAAGCTCCGGTTAGTACTGGGAAAATAAAATCAGTATCCATTCTACAAGAAGAAGAAACACGTCTTATGTCTTCGAAAACTAAATCTAACGCCTCGTCCAGCCTATATAGAAGAAAACAATTGGAGTTAGATTTGGAGCATGCAAGGAAATTAGCTGAAATAGAAATGAAGCAGATGGAATTGAAGCAAAAAGTAATGGAAAAAGAAATGGCATTGAGAAAAGCTGAGTTAGAAGAGAAGTACCAATCTACGTATGCATCCTTTAGCAAAAACAGCATTGAAAACGACATCCGAACAGTCACATCCAAAAATTCATTCGTTCAAAAATGGGTGGACTCTGTGCATGATTTCCAAACATTGAATGATTCTCATGATAATAACAAACTGAATAAGTTCATGGACCGACAATCCTCGAGTAAAGACCTGCCAACCTTCTCGGGAGAGCCAGGAGAATGGATGAATTTCTTATCTCAATTCAAAGACTCATCTCGAATATGTGGATTCTCGAATTCTGAAAATGTCATAAGACTTCAAAGAAGTTTGACAGGTGAAGCCAAAGAGTCTGTCAATGTCCTATTGAGCTTTACTCAGGAGGTGGATGAAATCACGAAGACTCTGGAAAATCGATTCGGTAGATCAGAAACCATCATCCAAGATCCGATAGAGTCAGCTGTCAGAATTCCCGTTATCAAAGAAGACAGTTTGAGTTGCAACATTCTTGATTTTTTCATTGAAGTGGAAAACCTCGCAGTGACTTTGGAGTATCTGAAAGGTCAAGAATATTTGTCGAATCCTCAACTTTTGAATACTCTCACAGATAAACTGACACCTACTCTGAAATTAGAATGGGGAAGAAAAATTGTCGATATCAAGAAGACTGGAACATCTGGTAAACCCATCACTATCACGGATTTTTGTGAATGGCTGGAGGAAAATAGTGAACCGGCAATGTATGTAACAAGTTCCTCCCAAGATTGCGATAAAAAGAAAAAATTTGTTTGTACGACATCTCTACAGGGAGATAGGCCGATTCCTAAGTGTGAATTCTGCAAGAAAGAAGGCCACAAGGTAGAGACATGTCAGGATTTCAAAAACTCAACGTTGAGTCCCGATGGGAATGGGTAAAGAAAAACAGAGTTTGTTTCAGTTGTCTGACGTCATCCCATATCACTAAATCTTGCCGAAAGAAGAAAACTTGTGGAATTGTGAATGTTCATTTAAGCATCACCCCTTACTGCATAATGAAAGTAGAGCTCTGCAAATATCTTCTCCAGCTTCACCTCAACAGCATCAGGTCAGTTGCAATGTGAACAGCAGGATGAATGAAGTCCTTCTCAGAATAGCCCCCGTTGAAATAAGTGGACCAGGAGGAAGACTTGATACCTACGCACTTTTTGATGAAGGTTCTACGATTACAATGCTGGATGAAGCTGCTGCTTCAGAAATTGGCGCCGTCGGACCTACGGAGGTATTAAGAACACGTTGGATGAATTCGATGACCAGTGAAGTAAGGGATCCGAGAAGAGTAACCATAAAAATAAGAGGACGCAATGCTGACGACAAGGAGTTCGTTCTCTCCAACGTCCGCACAGTAAGAAACTTACATCTCCCTGTACAAAGTGTAAATTAAAAAAAAATTGCCCAAAGGTGGAATTACATCAATCAATCAAAATTGCCCCTGATGGTGAATGCAAAACCCCTAATTTTAATCGGTCAAGATAATATTGACTTGATTATCGCTAGAGAAATCCACGAAGGGGGTAATAAAGCATCCATTTTGTCCAAGTCTAAATTGGGATGGGTGGTTCATGGAAACATACGAAAACCTCATTCAGGCCGGGTTGACGAATTTTCTCTCTTTGTACATAACCAGAACGAGGATCTCCATGAGCTAGTGAAGAATTCCTTCAGGATCGATAATCTGGGTGTAATGAACTGTCAACATCCTCAAAGTCCTTCCGAAAAACGGGCAATGGAAGTCTTGAAGAAAACAACCAGAAGAATCGCTCCAAACAGATGAGAAACTGGATTATTATGGAAGTGCGATGTCCATCTACCCAATAATAAGATATCTGCGATGAATAGACTGATATCCATCGAAAGGAAGATGGACCGAGATGAAAAATTCGTTGAGGAATATGATACAAAAATTTCTGATTATATCATCAAGAAGTACGCTGAAAAACTAACGCCTATGGAGGCATCGCAGCGGAAAGAGAATAAATGGTACTTGCCACACTTCGCAGTGACCAACCCCAATAAACCTGGAAAGATACGGTTTGTTTTCGATGCTGCTGCAAGAACCATGGGAATTAGTCTAAATGATTGTCTCCTCAAGGGACCAGATTTACTCAATCCACTACTCGGAGTCATTTTCAAATTCAGGCAGAGGAATATTGCGTTCACAGGTGACATAATGGGAATGTTTCATCAAGTTGAGATCAGGAAAGAAGACAGATGCTGCCAGCGATTCGTGTGGAGAAATCAAGAAAGAAGGGAAGAACCTGCTGATTATGAAATGAGAGCTATGATGTTTGGAGCCGCATCCTCGCCAACATCTGCTGAATTAGTCATGAGGAAGAACGCACTGGAATTCGAAGATGAATTTCCTAACGCCACGAGAGCTATCACGAAACAACACTATATGGACGATTACCTAGACAGCGTCGATACAGTGGAAGAAGCAGAAATTCAAACATCCGAGTTCATTGAAGTCCATCGTCGAGGAGGTTTTGTTATAAGAATCTGGACGTCGAACGCCAAGGAAGTTTTGAGAAATATTCCAGAAGAGCTGAGAAGCCCACATTCGAAAAGTATGGACCTGGAGGAGACTAGTACTTTACCAGTTGAGAGAATTCTTGGTTCGATGTGGAATCCGAATAATGATAACTTCTCATTTCCTATGAAATGGAACGAAACTGAATTGAGGGCTTTGGCAGACAGGACAGATGTAACCAAGCGACAAATCCTCAAAATTATTATGTCTATTTTCGACCCATTTGGATTCCTTGGCAATTTCACCATCAAAGCAAGAATCTTACTCCAGGTTATTTGGCGTCAAAAAATTGATTGGGACGATGTGATAGGGGGTGAGATCCTGAAGAAATGGAAGTCGTGGGTAAAGGAAATCCAGAAAATTGTCATCTTGTCATCACCTCGATGTTATGTTAAGAATATATTCAGAACAGAAGACATACAACTGCACATATTTTGCGATGCCAGTGCGAAGGCGTACTCTGCTGTGGCATATTCTCGATTTAAAATTGACCATTCCTTCAAAACATGTTTTGTTATGGCGAAATCCAGAGTGAATCCTCTGAAACCCATGTCTATCCCAAGGCTCTAACTCCAAGCTGCTGTTATGGGCAGCAGGTTATCAGTTACTATCCAAGAAAGTCACGACATCAAGATTAATTCCTGTTTCTACTGGACAGATTCAAAAACTGTTATTAGTTGGTTGAAAACAGATGCTACAGTTTTCAAGCCCTTTGTAGCTCACAGGGTGGTAGAAATAACAGAAACAACTGACTTGAGACTCTGGAATTGGATATCTACCAAAGAAAACGAAGCTGACGTAGCAACTCGAGATGGAAAATACTTCCATGGTAGTTCAGGAAATAGGTGGATGAACGGTCCAGATCTTCTGAAACTAGACATGGAAGAATGGCCTTATACAGAATGTACCGACCTTGATACATCTGAAATCAAGAAAGTTTTTGTGGGTGAAATGGCTTCAATCCTAAGTGAGTCTCTACCAGAAGTTTCGAGATTCTCTTCTTGGACAAGACTCATCCGTGCAACAGCTTGGATGCTCAAATTTATCAATAAGGCGAGAAAGAATTCACAATGCACTGCGGAGTTGATTCCATCCGGAATAAACTCAGCTGAAAAACTCTGGTTGAGGAACGTTTAGATAAAAGACTTCCATGAAGACATCCATGACATGAAAGGAGACCAACAAGTTGAAAAATCTAGCAGACTATATAAGCTATCAGCATTTTTATGTCCGGAAGGTTTCCTGCGTGTGAGAAGTAGAATCATTCATTCCAATGACCTTGAAGAAAGTACAAAATACCCCATCATTCTGGATCCGAAGAATCGCTACACCACTGAATTCTCATTTTCATCATAGGGCAAACCACAGTGGCCAATCATATGTGTTGAATGAGCTGCGTCAACGATTCTGGATTTTGTATGCTAGGGCAGCAGTGAGAAGTTCTTGGAGTAGCTGCCAATGGTGCAAAAACAGGCGAGCGAAGATTGAACTACTAGAGATGAGTCCACTCCCAAGTTCCCGACTACAGTCTGTCGTTAGGCCTTTCACCATAACTGGAATGGATTATTTTGGTCCGCTTCTGGTAACGATTGGTCGCAGGAGGGAAAAACGTTATGGAGTTATCTTTAATTGTATGAGCACTAGAGAAGTTTCTATAGAATCGGCACATACCTTAACTACCCATTCTGCTATAATGACAATCAGGAGGTTCATTGGTCGAAGAGGTTGTCCGAGGAAAATATTCTCCGACAATGGTACCAACCTACGAGGAGCCGAACATGAGCTGCGAGAGTCTCCACAAGCACTCGACCAAGATAAAATATTAGTCGAGTTAACACAAAGGAGCATTGAATGGAATTTCATAAGTTCTATGGCGCCGCACATGGGTGGGAGCTGGGGACGACTCATAAAATCGATTAAATCAAGTTTGAATGTGGTTCTCAGAGAGAGAGCTCCCAAGGAAGATGTTCTGCAAACCCTTTTGATTGAGGCCGAAAATATTGTAAATAGTCGACCGTTAGTCCACGTTTCCTTAGACCATGCAGATGAAGAAGCCCTAACACCTAACCATTTTCTACTTGGATTCTCGAGTTCTGCACACGTTCCTGGAAATTTTGATGAATCAGACATGATCGGCAGAAAACATTGGAGGAAATCACAATTTCTAGCAGATCATTTCTGGCGTCGCTGGATAAAAGAATATTTACCAGATCTCACCAAGCGAACAAAATGGTTCGGGTCTTCCCCAAGGCAAATCAAAATAAACGACGTAGTGATTCTTGTTGATAGCAGTGCTTGCCGGAATACTTGGTTGAAAGGTATAGTCACAAGAGTTCACCCTGGTACTGACGGATACATCCGAGTAGTTGATGTTAAAACAGCTACAGGGGTTTTCAAGAGACCTGTGACAAAGTTATGTCTCCTGGACCTGGAACCGAATTATGAGTAATGAACAGTAGTTCATCACTGGGAGGGAGTGTTCCTGCAGGAAATTATATTTTTCTACAAACGTCAAAAAATGACAAGGTTCGCGCATTGATAACAAATTGCGAAGTGACACTTTTTTTCAGTTTCCTACGTTACCATGATTCCTTGCACAAAACAATGCGCGAAGTAAAACAGTGCGCGAAGTACCTACTTCGCGCATTGTTATGTAAAATAAATGAGATATTCATATTTCAACTTTATGGTCCTCAATCGAGCAGACATCCACAAAATCATTTATTTCTGAATGTTCTGAATGTTCAACAATAACTTTTCTCTTGGAGCGCATGAAAGGAAATTCCTATTATGGTCGTGGGACATCGTGCGTACCTAGGGAGGATAGGGTGAGACCTTTCAAGCCAGTTCAACACTATTTTTTATATCAAGTTAAGCATATTTTTACTTTAGAACTATATTTTTTGACGTTTGTAGAAAAAATTTTGTTTGCAACTCGAGCGCGAAATACTTTGGTCATCTCGACTATTTTTTCAACTCGGCTACGCCTCGTTAAAAATTCAGATCTCGATCACCAAAGTAGCATTTCGCGCTCTAGATACAAAAATAACTATTGTTTTCAATTTTTCATCATGCTGTATGATCGTCGTCATATTGAAGTGTGTAAAAAAATGTCAGGATAAAAATAATAGATCTGTCTTGTCTGAACTGATATTTTCAATCACCTAAACGGTAGAAAGCAGATTGTTGATACCAAAAACCAGTGCCTGCGCACACAACGAGTGTGGAACAAGCAGGTTACCGTAACACAAGCTATCTTTGTTGCAGCTGCCCCTGACACACTCTGTGCTATTCGTGGCAGTCTCCCTTGAAAAAGTGCCGTATGTCGCAGATAGATTCTTGAACTCACATGAATTCACCAATGAAATAAGTGGAATTAATGGAGGCAAAATATTGAAACACAACCTCACTCTTCTGTGAATTATTGAAACACAACCTCATTTTTTTGTTTGTTTACAGAGGAATCAAGAGGTTGAAATAGTTTTTCACAATATTTTGGCATAAGAATCCTGTTTCTTGCGTTATTCATCAATTCAAGCATGCCTTCGAATTGTGCTGTTGTACAATGCACAAAAAATGCAGCAAGAGACTAGGGAATATGATTTTTCAGATAAATAGTCATCTCACATAGTTATCATTATGAAATGTTGTCATTCCTTATTAAAATTCCTTCTGCCTTCTGCCACTTCTGCAATACAAGCTAATTCTGCTAATAGATTGAAAATGTCTACAACACACACGATCGTCAGCATGTCAGACCAGTCCTCCCGATTGATTGCATGAATCCAATCTTATTGCATTATTCTAGAAATTTCAGGTATATTTCTATTAGCTTGTAGTGATACATTATATTATGATAACTATCAATAAAATTAATAAAGCTATTACAATCTCTTATTGCAGAAGGAATTCCGCGAGAAATCAGAGAAATAACCAAATTTCAAAAATGAAAACTATATGTGAGTGACTATAGTGGCTACTTACTTTTAAATCATAATGTACCATCCGGATTCCTTCATCTTCCGCTGCAGTTCTTGTGCATTTTACAACAGCACAATGTGATGGCATGAGCGAATTGATGAATAGCGGAAAAATACGAATCGTATTCCAAAATAATTGTGAAAAACTATTTCGATCACTTGTAAACAAATAATAAAAGTGAAATTGTGTTTCAATGTTTTTCCTCCAGCGTCGGTCATCTGTCAGTTCTTGCACGCAACCCATTGAAATAAAATGTTGACATTTCGATTTTGACAAATTTAAAGGTTATAATATAATTTTGCGACTATATGAGATTATTGTGTATTGTATATTATTTACTATATTTCCTCTGATCGAAATGGATATGGATACAAACAATATTAAAAAACCACGAGGCGGTAGTATTAGCGAAGAGCAGACAAGACCTTCAAAAGAAGGCCTCTGAGGACTAGAGGAAAGGAAAATTCCACCATCAATTCACATATATGGATTTTAAAGTACCTATGAATGTTCTAGTAATGTTTTTGGACAAACGAAAGATTTTAATAAATTGTGCAGCAGACAAATACTCAAATGGTCCCACGCAGAAACCTTCTTCTTAGTCTTCTAGCAAGGATTCCAGCCTCTTTTCTCTCTCTATATTTTGTAAAGCCTCTACTTAGATGATCTGTCCCATCTATGTTCGCTATGTTCTGCGATACATATATTTTTCCGATTTTTCACTAGGGTTCAGTTCCCATCACAAATGAGGAACTTCGTATTTCATGAGTGTATCCTATGGAAAACATGTTGTTTCCATGAGTATAATCATGGGAAGCAGTTCTCTTGAAATGTGAAGGAATAGTTTCTCATACACAATAGTCCAAGAATACATCATCTCAAATTTTCATGGAAAATATCGAGTTTTTTCCATGGGAACGAATTCTAACGGCTTCGAGTTCATTGACCGATTCAAATTTCATCATTGGAGCGACGATAAGAAATGTTGAACTAATGTATCATTAAGGATACGCCTGAACCGAAGAGGATAGGAAGTGGTACACCCGGTACATGGATCGAACACTCACAAACTAATCCCAATGTTCACTCAGTCGGAATGAGCGCCCCCACAAGTGGTCCTCTCTTCTTCATCCCTGTTCCCGTCCTCGAATTTCCACCGCGAACTAGTGACTTACTATAGTGGATAAGGCGAGATCCAATCTGCACTCGAGAGACTTGAACGAGTGCGTTGTGTGGAGCACGGCAGATGGAGGATCCGGACAAGGATCTCCACGTCCGGACACGGACTTGCCGAATAACCGGTCAATTTTCCTCGTCGCCGCCTCTCAGATATAGAGGGAATTGCTTTCTTTCTTCAATTGTATGAGAGCCAGTTGGTCGTGGGTTGTCTTATAATAATTTTTGCCTACGACCATCTACGCAGTAAAAAGTTAATGTTTGAAAGGAGATAGTGCACTTGTTTGAAAATATTATCTTCGGTGAAGAGTTTACTTCTTCAAGTCAAAAACTCCATATTTATATGAAGGGACTCAATCTCTCACATCGAGAAAAGTATGTTCTTGATAATTTACTTCAACAGAATACTCGAATAACTTGTCTGAAATCAGGAGACTTTGATTCGAGATCAGAGATTTTTATTTCGAAACGGACTACCACTTCGAAGTGAGAAATGAAATATATTCTACTTATAATATAAACACGATTCAAGTGAAAATATCTTGTTCCAATGCAAGTTTCTTATATTACTTGAAAGATTTAAATTCGTTCCTAACAAGACACATGAAAATCTTGAATAGAGAGTGTATATCGCTCTAGACAAAAAATCATAATTCTTCTTCTGATTGAAGTGATATCTTGAAACTGAACTATTATTTGTATTGTTTTGAAGAAATATGTCTCATTTCAACATATTCCATGAGTTTTGTATCAAAGATCCTGCTCTCATTATTTCAAGACATCCAGATTATCCCTAAGAGTGTGAAGATTTCTTGTCTGCACAAAATTCGTTTTTTGAAAGTAAAAATGTAAGAGTGGGGGACGACACTTGCACACGTACGCGGTAAACAAGTGCCATTATATAACAGAAGAACTATTCGGTAATCTTTGCAGGTGCATTAGTTATCGATTGTGTCGTGGAGTTCTGTCATTTGGTGTGATTTGGTGTGGTTTGGATATAAGCGAACTCATAGATATAATCAAAACTCATCGAGGTTAGTGATGGAAGAATTAATTCTAGGACTTATTATGCGTTCTTTCTATTAATATATTAACACGTTGCGTTAGAGCGATTTGTTGTAAAGAAATATCTGCATGCTCATTATTGGTACTTTTTTACTTCGACTACAAAATACGGAAAGCGACGTCTGTGGCGACGTGCTGAAGTCAAATCTAACATCGAGTAGGTACTCGGTGGTTTACTTGGTGCTATAGATTTAAAAATAGAATACTTTCATTCTTACTCCCATATTGTATGTTCTCGAGAAAAAAATACATTTGTAATTCAATCTCCCTATGAAATCATAATAGATTTTTGAAATATAGGGAGTTGAATGGAGGATTTTCGTATTTTTCATGCAAGAATCTAATTTTTTTATGAGTATGTATTATCTGAAGGGAATATTCTCTTGTTGAATTACAAGAGCACATATTCTCGAGTAGTTATTCCAAATCTTCAACTAAAAGCTGATTTGTCTCATCAGGAGATACCTACTAAATATCTCAAATGAACAGATGTTGTGTCTCAATGATTTGAGTTGATAAGAGGATAGATTAGATTAGATTTGGAATGGGGCCTTCGGGCTTTCTGCCTCCACACTGCGACCTTTTCAGATCTATTGTGTCTGCCCTATATTCCCGCACGCTCACGTGGTCTTTGTTCCTTATAATCCAGAATTATCTTATTGTTATACTTATACTATCACCGATTCTTCTCACACTAGGACTAACAGTACTTATTGTTGAGTAAATGTCAAGTTATTGTTGAGTGAATGTCATATTGATGTCAACTAAATGTTGATTTAAAATGAACTTAATGTTGATTTATCATCGATATAATGGTAGAATGAAATCAATATTAATTAAATGTCAATCTGATGTCAAGTTGATGTTGATTCAATGATGAATAAATGTCAATTCAATAGCAAACTACTGATAAGTTGTTAATGTTGAGTTGATAATTATTTAATGTTAAAGATTCAAATGTTGAGCTGTTAATATGGATTAAATGTTGGGTTGATGTTGAGTCAATGTGGATTCAATGCTAATTTGATGGTAGAGTGATATTGAAGTTGAATCAAATCATAAAAATAATTATGACGTGACGTTATAAAGACAGACTTTCTGAGCCTAATGAGAGTTTCCTGTGACAAGTCCAAATGGAATCAGAGGTCGATGAATTATTTAAAGTAAAATATTTTAATGAGTTGTTATATCAATATCCTTGCAACCCACAGCTGTCATCATCAAGCTCCGCTTGTAAGATTTCAGTTCATTCATATTACCAACTAAATATTACATTTTTGACAAGTAATGAGTTATGGGGAGTCCTGTACCCTTCTTACTCTTTAACAAAGTACCCATCAAATAAATTGGTCTCGATCTGAACGAACTGAACTAGAGGATTCCAGACAATGTAAAAGCTCGTAACATCGAAAATAAATTCGTTGTTTTGCCAAATGGCAGCATATTTCCATCAACTCGTTCGCAAATTGTCTGCAGTTCATCAACAGGAACATAAATATCAACGGAAATAATTGAGATTGAAATCCGTAAATTTTGGGATCTGTCATCATAAATAACTATATTTTATGGAAGCATTCAAATGAATTATATTCCATGGTATTTATAAAACATGCAGATTTATTTTGAAAGTCGATCATTCCCAATAAATCCGCCCGGCCTGACTTATTTACGATCTAGTCGATGGAATGAGTTCCAAGTGGCCCAACAGACACACAAACAGTCAGTCTCTCGATCCGCGAGATTATTTGTAAAAAGTCTAGTTGTCCATCATGAATCAGCGTTGACTGATTCATGGTGTTAATATTTACAAACCATTGACATGGCGATGACGCATTGATTCGTTTGCATGGGATGGATGAATGTTTGATGCCTGTTTGCTTCTATTCAGAAGGATATAAACACCCCCGGAAAATACACAGTGGCATTGCATTGGCTTCGTTTTATACAGGAATTTTCTATTTTTAATTACATACCGGATGACAACGAAATCATTGGCCACCACGATAGTTAGTTGTTCTTTATGTTAGACTTCTGACATTTTAATCGAAGATATAAATATCCTTGAAACTTATTTTTTCAATGGAAAAACAATTGAGAATCACTTCCGGTTTCATCAGGAAGATACCTAGGTTGAGAAATTCAAATGTACCCTGTATATATCTTCACATCATCTGATATTGTCATCTTGGATATAGCCGAGTGAATGTTCATTTCAGAAACCATCAAAATTCTCTTGCTATGAGATTTTTCGAATTTCTAACTGGAAAGAAATAAGTATTTGTCTCAGGAATTGAATCTTCAGGTGCCTAATACAATTTACTTGTCCCAAGTACTTGGTTTCTTGAAATCTATTGGCTGAAGAAACATATTCTATATTCCATTGAATTCTCCGATACTCAGCCGAAGATTCCAGATTGACAATATCATAGTTACGCTTAATTCAAGATTCCTGAACTTTATTTAAGATTCAAGATTTTACCTTTGAAAATTGTTGCACTTTGTCTTAAGTATGCCACTGTGGATCCGAGAGTAAGGGCGTAAGGGTTCCTCGAATTGAGGGCTCCTTCATTCGATTCACAGTACTATCTCAAAGAGAAACTTCAGTTTAGGTTTTTTAGAAAACATTCATTGTCATTCATGATTGTGAACGTGAAATATAAAAAAAACTGAACTTACACCTATACAAAATACACACAATATAAAACTACACATATTTAGGTATACTCGATCAATACTTGATTACAGAAACTTCAAACTTGACATAAAAAATTTTCAAAATCCAACAAACGAAATGCCTCTGATGCTCACAGTTTTGTCACTTTTATTCCTTCTTTCAGTCGGATGATGTCGAATATGTTACCTTCAATCAGGTCATAATTCTGATCTACTATTGAAAATGGAAGGAAATTTTCTATGATTTGATCTAAAAATAAACATAATTAATTTCAATTGGGAGTTTGATGTTGTGCAGGTTATACAAACATGTTTATATGCGTTGACAGTGATGTGTAGTTATGGTTTCAGGTATGATTGATATACACTTTGTTACAAAAATATACAAAGTTCTTACCCCCGCAGATTGTCCTCAGATATGGAATGCTGCATTGCTATGAAGATGATTCCACCCCACTATTATCGCAATGACTCAGCACACTTGATTCTTGAACACTTCACCATTGAAAAAAAAAACAAAGGTGCTTTGCACCGTCACCGCAGAAACAACAGCGAAAATGACGAATGGCAGCTAACGACTGAGGACTCGATTGGGCGCAGGCATACCACTGTATAAACGTCACTGCAAGTCTCGCAGACAAACAGAGATTTTCATATCCAATATGAAGTGGAATTTATGTCACTTGTAGTCGCGGTTTTCTTGAATGAAGAAATGTACTTCAAAATAATGAATGTCAATTAGGGTGCCAAGTAAATATGGGCTGCATACCCTCACAATGATCTTATGTCAAACCCACTTACCATGGTTGATATTCATTTCAACAGCTATAGATATATCAAATCAAATAGGCAAACATTTCCCAAGACTATAAATATACATATATTTATTCAGATATTCACTGGCAACAATATTCTTCAATACTGAATACTTTAAATGTTCAAATCAACCTGACTGTATGTCACCCAAGTATTACATTATATTCAAATCCCAGTTTTATCCCATATCCTTGAAATTCACATAATAACCCATCCATGAAATAACTGATCATAAATCCATATCCATCTGCAATATATTATAATCAAGATATCCTAATATGACCTGCCTACCATAACTCCGTAAAACGCAAGGTTGCAACATGTTACGCGCCTGTTACGCTAACAGGTGTATCTCATGATAATCATAAGTCAATAATCATGAAAAATATGTCAAACAAATGATTATGATCATTCAGAACAAGATTATGAAAAATTTGCGTGACACCCATGTTCAAATCACAGGCTTGACGTCTGGTTCAGCTAACACAGCTACAGCTACCAGCTGCAGAACAGGATATCAGTTACTGGACAGGATACCAGTTATCGGAACTAACATCAAACTCTCAAAGTAGGAACATGGTACAAAAAGCTGGTCACCAGAATAAGGAACAAAAAAATCTGGCTCACAAATCCGGCATTGGGTATCTCGAGCTGGTCAAAAAAATATGGCCCAAAAAATGTGGCCTACAAATCTGACACAAAAACCTGAAACATAAGAGAAAGTCCTATACTAACCGGCGCCAGTTCTGGAATTTTATACCTCTTCCAATGAAGCAGTATCAGTCAAACTCAGCAGTGTATACACTACATACAGTGTGATCCCACCTGGGAGGCCTAAAGGGGCCATGAGACATCCACATTCCAAACAGAGGATTTTATTCGAAATTTCACTAATACTGTTCTGAAAAGTATTCTAGGTATCAATTCATTGATCAATGAGTTTCGCTATCGACCCAATTTACCCCATTATTATTCCCTTGAAAAGGAAAAGGGTATTCGGTCCATGTTGTTTCCAACCTCACTTTCAGATGATCCAGTCTCAGGCATCATTATCCCATAAAAATGGCCAGTTTTTGTGAATATCTACCTCAAACGATACCTAAAAGTTTTCCTGCAAGGAAACTTATATTGAGAGTCAACTGAGACGGTGCACGGCGAAGCCGCTCTCAAGGTGTAGAAAATAAGGTAGGACAGGAATCCAAACCCCCAGATATCTCTTAGGTAAAGAAACGAAAGGTCTATCGTTCTTCACAAAACTTTGTTCAGATAATGGCTAAAAATAAGAAAAATGCTTTTGAGACGAGAAAAAGAGAAAAACCCGCCAATTCCAGACAAATCGATTCCCAATGACTTTAGTGACAATATTGACAATTCCTACTGACGATGACATATCCGGAAAACCAGCCATGCATAAAGACACCTAGTCGTGCGCGACCGTGGCTAGATGCCCGACAGACGGATGACTACTCCGTCACATCTGCCCCGTTCTTGTGTGGAAGGGTTGACGTCCCCGGACTCGATATGGAAAATGCGACGCTCAACTTCGGATTCCGGCCAGCACAACACGTACATCTTAGGACTCAGGACCTTTTTGATCCGAAACGGTCCCTCGAACAGGAGTAAGAATTTCTTGGTCTCTCGCAAAGAAGCCGATGATATTGGGTTGGCTCTCAGTAGCACTAAATATCCAATGAAGAAAGGAACAAAAGGTCGCCCAGGGTTCTTAGCCCTACGACGCGCGGCCTCAGAGAGGAGTTGTTCGCGGGCCAAAAACAGCTTTACATGGTTTTCTGCAGACTCTCATCCGGGAAAACACAAGTTCTCTCTCAGAGGAGATCGCGGTACCGCACCAAACTGCAGTTCCACTGGCGCGAAACCCGTTGATTCGTGGTGGACATTATTAAGCACCTCGCCAAGCTTTGGGACTTCTTACGCCCAACGAGTATGTTTATCGAAACAAAAGGTTCGGAATAACCGACCCAACTCGCGCATGGTCCTCTCGGAGGGATTTCCCTCCGGGTGTCTAACCGAAGAGTAAATCAGGGTAACCTGCCTTAAGTGAATCCTTCCAGAGACCTGACGTGAACTGAGTACCCTGGTTGCTCAGTACTTTCTTGGTAGTGCCCACTTTGCGGACGTAGTCTTGCACAAAATGCTTGACTACGGCCTCGGCAGTAGCCCGTTTCAGAGAATATAGGGACACATACTTACTGAACACGTCCAAAACCACAAAGAGATAAGCTACACCACCCCGGGATAGTGGGAGTGGGCCGTAAAGGTCAACGGCCAATAAGTTTCCTGGTCCCTCTGGAATAATGGAACTGAGATCCGATTTGGGCAAAGGGGAGCACTTGGATTTTTGGCAGATATCACACGACCTAAGGACTTGCTTGACTTTTTTATGAAGTCCTCGGTGCCAAATATCTGCGCGCAAAGCTGTCCAGGTCTTATAGACCCCAAAATGAGCAAAGAACTCATGATAAAACCGAATAAATTCCCGGATCCTTGCTTGGGGTATACAAACCTGATATTGTTCCTCTCGACAGAAAAACAAAATACCGTCCTGTAGATGAAAACGATCCGGCAGTGCGCCGCTACGGATTCTTCCTATTTCAGTGGAGAGATAGGGGTCAATTAGCTGCTCCTCAGCTAAGGTATTCAGTAGGACCTGGAAACCAGGGGTTTTTTGTAGAACCGGACGAACGACGAAACAACCACTAGTCGGACTGGGCAAGCGAACAGGAGGATTTCTGGACAAGACGTCTGGTGAAATATTTTCTTTTCCTTTAAGGTACACTAAATCAAAAGAGATTTCCTGGCAGGCTAACACCCATCGGGTGATCCGAGCTGAGAGCAATCTACACGAATTTAAAAATTAAATGAGCTATCACCAGTCTCTCTCTTATTTAATAAGAGAGAGGCTGGTGATAGCTCAAAACGGTAAAATGACGACCCAGCAAATAAATTCTCCACTTACTGAGGGCAAACATACCTCCCAAAAGTTCTTTTTCTGGCACCGAGTATCTTCTCTCCCTATCTAGAAGTAACCGGCTTGCATAGGCGATTACGCATTTTTTCTCTCCATCCCTTTGGAAAAGCACAGTCCCCAAACCAAAATCACTACTGTCTGTCTGGACCACATATGGGAGGTCATTCCGAGGGTGATAAAGCATGACCTCTTGGGAAAGAATTCGTTTGAGTTTTTCAAACGCACTCTCTTGGGATTTTCCCCAAACCCAACGGTTTTGTTTTCTCAGAAGTGATACCAGCGGCTCAGACACACTAGCAAAATCGGGGGAAAAACTTCGATCAAAATTACATAGTCCCAAAAACCCCTGAAGGTCACGTATATTCTTTGGTGTTGGGAACTCTCTAATCGCCTGAACACGATCTGGGTCTGCCATCCATCCCTGCGAACTCAGCACATATCCCAGAAACTTCATGTTTTCCCTGAAAAATTTGCATTTTTTCAACCTGAGTGTGAATCCAGCCTCCTTCAATCGGGTTAGTACTGAATCCAGATTCTGAATATGATCCTCAAATGAACCGGACACCACCAACAAATCATCGACATAGGAATGGACAAAAGACTGGAAGAAAGCACCCAGAATCCTATCCATACAACGCGTGAAACTGGCCACCGCAGTCTTCAAACCAAATGGAAGGACTCGAAAATGATAACATCTAGTTCCATAGCGGAATGCGGTATATTTTCTATGTTCAGCCTTAATCGAGACCTGTCAATACGAATGGGTACAATCCAACGAGGTCAAGAATTTACTTCAGGTAGTTCCATCATTATCTGTTCAATGGGCTTCGGCAGTTCATTTTCGGACTCCATAACCTTGTTTGATCGGCAGGCATCTAAACAAACGCGTACCGAGCCATATTTTTCCAATATGGTAACCAAAGGGCTGCAAAAAGGGTTATTTGATCGTTCTATGACTCCCCAACTCTCCATTCTATCTATCTCGGCCTGCACGGCCGACCGGTGCGCCACTGGAACCGGGTAAGGTTGTACCGTGCATGAACGGCGTAGTATCAGAAAGAGAAATAGTATGCTCATATTCCGTCGTCAAACCAGGCTGTTCCGAGAAAATACAACGATATTTTCCAAGTAGAGCTTGCATGGGACTTGAAGAAGTTTGATTAACCAACTCCTCCAGGTCTGCCGTCTGGTCTACCTCACTAGAAACTGCCTCCGGGTGAGAATGATTGATAGCACAGAGCCTAATATGCGACAAGACTATTTCTTTCCTGAAATGGTCGTCGACGTATTCTGGGATTTCGATTTCTTGCTCTCCAATATTCAGAACAACTTTTGAATTATCGAGGTCAACAACCCCTCCATAGGTTCTCAAAAAATCTATCCCCAAAATAACCGGATAAACTAATCCGGGTATTACCAGGAATTCAAAGCGAAAAAACATGTTTTCCAAGTAAAAAGGAATGTAAACTTGATTAGATACCCGTTTTTGTCCCGCTTCAAATGCCCCCGTGAAACGAACACCACTGACTCTAAAATAAGGCACATCTGGTAAAATGAAGAGGAGCTGACTGAAAACCTCCTCCGACATACAGCTTATTTCACTTCCTGAATCCACCAGGGCAGGAAATACTAGTTTCCCCATAGATATTTGGATAGAAGGTGACCTTGGAACAGGGGCTATGTGATTTTTGTAATCACATTCTTCTTCTAGTAAGTCATCAACATGATAATTTGTTACCAAGGTATGAAAACCTGCGGTCCCCT
Organism: Phaedon cochleariae; assembly: GCA_918026855.4. Taxonomy (NCBI): domain Eukaryota; kingdom Metazoa; phylum Arthropoda; class Insecta; order Coleoptera; family Chrysomelidae; genus Phaedon; species Phaedon cochleariae. The sequence continues at coordinate 25,983,850 of OU896715.1, read as the reverse complement.
TTATAACCCCTACCACTGGACCAGTGTGGTAGTGTTCATTTAGTTTTCCGAACAATAACCAACCTCCTCAATGTCAGCTAATACGGAAACATTCCTAGGACCTCCTTGCTGTTCTGCAGGATAATTTCCCCTTAGTGGACGCCCTTCTCGCGGACCATGACCATCCCAAAAAATAATCTACATAAGATTCCTCTGATACCTTATGTCGCCCAGTCTCCAACAAACTGCGAATTTCAAGTTGGCGGGCATCACCCCAGAAATATGCCAAGAAAGACCGTTTCATTTTGTCAAAACAATGGAAATTATACAACATGGCATCTGCCCAAATCCTGGCATCCTTTCTAAAAAGTGCATCGCACCAATGAGGCACTTGTACAAATGGAATTTTCAAATTATTCACAGCATATTCTAATTTCTCCATAAACAATACAGGGTGAATTCCTTCATTATCAAAAAATGGTGAAAATTTACTAGCTTCTAAGTTTCCATGAATTGACAACTTTTGACTAAGATCACCTCGATAATTTGGATCGCTTCCCATAACAGACTTTTCTTTATAGCAGGTGAATTACACTTAGGATTACAAATGAAGCCTTCATTATAACAAACAGGACGTGGACCTAAATTACAATGAGAATTAACATAGTTATTAGAATTTGGCATTTTATCACACTGTTGTTGTACAGGTGAGGGCCTCCTAAATTTTGTATCATCCCTATTCTGCCCATTTGTACCCAATTATCCCTAGGAACATATTGTTGATTATTTTTTTCCAAAAACTGTTCATGATACAATGGTAGCTCCTCATGAATACAAGGCTGAACATCAGGAACATTAGCGTTTTCCTGCTCAACAAAACTACGACCTAGTGAAGGTACAAATTGGGGTACTGGAACCGAGGGTATATTTTGTGTTACTTCAACAAATGGTGCATTCAACCTTTCTCTCCCCCCTTGTCCTTGCTCAGGAACATTTTGGATACAATTAGTAAATAAATGATTATTTCTAAGGAAAAAATTGAAGTTTTTTGGTATTGCGCCTCCAGTTGCTCCTCTCTCAGCAGTTGCATTGTTATGATCTGCTTCACTCAAATGAAGATTACCATGTGGCTCTCTTCTTTCCCTATTTATCATAACACTTGGCACCTGGTCCTGCGGCAGCTCCATGAAGGCTGATGCAGTCTCCGGATCAATTAATCTAGGCATACCTTGACATGGATTCACTTCACCTTCTACCGACAAATTGGGTGGACCTTCCTCCTCTGATGATTTTCCTGGGCTTCTCACAGTTGGTGTTGTTGAATACCTGCCTCTACCCCTAGCTCTTGTTTGGTATGTGTGATCAGTTTGAGGTGTGTGGATTTTTTTTTTTTTTTTTTTTTTATCGATTGGAGCGCACGAAAGGGAATCCCTATAATGTTCGAAGAACATCGTGCGTTCCTAGGGGGGATAGGGACAGGAGGTAGGTATTGGAATTTTTTTTGAATTTTTGGAGATTATATGTTGTTGGGAATACTTCCACAGGCAATGAATTCCAGAGCCTAGCCGTTCTATGGATGAAGGAGTCTTGATAAAGTGCTGTTCGACATCTTTCGAGGTTGACGACGTAAGGATGTGCTGACTGGGATGACCATATTCCTCAATAAAGTGTCTCACAAACTGATGGTTTTACGTTGGGGCGCCAAGATGAGACGGTGCACGGCGAAGCCGCTCTCAGGGTGTAGAAAAGAAGGTAGGACAGCAATCCAAACCCTCAGATATCTCTTAGGTAAAGAAACGAGAGGTCTATCGTTCTTCACAAAACTTCATTCAGATAATGGCTAAAAATAAGAGAAATGGTTTTGAGACGGGATCCAACCTCACGAGGTGCAATTACAGACATGGTGACGTCACTCTGCCTGCAGCCGTAGCCAGATCAAAATCCACCCGATAACGTCATCAAACACTCAGCTACTTCAAATGTACACTACGCTGGTACTATTGTCACCAAGTGAACATTTCACACCTCTAACCACCGATCTGATCATGATATCGACAGATACTTCAACCTTACAGCCCAGACAAAACATAATTCATGGGTGATCTAAGTATAGTTATCAACTAATCCTTAACAAAGTGGCGTTATGAGATAGCTGACTAGAAGTTTAATTCAATAGGCAATAACCGTTGAACCTCAGGTCTGCACAAGAAACAGTGAATACATTTATCAAAAACGGAATGATAGCTGAAAGTGAACGTTACCAGAGTTGGTCATCAAGGGATGCTGATAGGAGAGATGGAGAACTGAAGAGTGAGAAGAATATTATCCAAGACAAGTTGAATATTATTGCCAGTGCCTCGTTCATCAATTCGCAGCCACCTTAACACTCTGGCTGTCAGGACCCTTTTCTTCTCTCTCTATTACAGGCTTTGTCAGTCATAATGTGACCAACGGTGACTTATGAAGAACGGTGCTTGGCAGTGATTTTTAACCGACAGCAAAAGTTTCAGTTCGTGTCGTGTCATGCGAAGACGACTGACGATGCATTCAAATCTCCATTAGATCTGAATTCGCGGCGCTCAAATGAACGTATGTGTTTTTTTGTGGCGCTCACTATGAAATTTTTAGCTACAATAATGCCCCAGAAACGTTCATTGTATAAAATGTGAAAAAACCCATAAACATATCTGAATCTAATTATTGTTGAAATGGTCTTTCACATGATATACAATGCTCATAGAAGGTATCTCCTGGCAGCCTTCCCAATGCGTACGCACTCTCTACCTCATTTTTAGCCCCCTTTCTTGTACATATTGTAACAAATTGAACAATTTCTCTAGCTTTCGGTGTTTTATTCTTCTGCTGTTATAGCAAATGTTTCAACCCTTGTGAAATTATCGATCAATTGATAACTAATAGGTGTATATCATGCACTTTGACTTATATACATTGAAAAAAATTGCCTTGTCAGGCCGCGTTGGTCAATTTTAGCTGATCTTCTGTACACCAGAGCGACTTCACAATGTCTAAACAGCAATATGCTGATCACTTAGATGCCCCCTACTCTGAAAACTTCGCATTGCCTGACCTGGTCGAACCAATGAAAATGCATCTGCTCATCAGTATTAGATCAAGCTGTCGGTCAAAAATGACTGACATGGCAGTCAGAGTGCTAATAGTTTTTTTTTACAAATTGACCCCTGAGAACTAAATAGTGAACAGGATACCATCTGAGAAGTTAAAGATTGATGAGTACCCTACCTCGTGTTCGCCATACCCGTACTCACAAGTGGTGAGCCCCTGAGGGGAAAAAACGAACAACAACAAAATGAGATCGATATTACCCCTCCAGCCCAACAGAACAACGCACCTCCATCTCAACTCCAATAATTCGGGCAAAGCTTTATCGACTAAATAAAAAACAACGATCCCATTGTTGGCGTGGCGTTTAAGGCAATAAATAAGTTTTTAGTCAGCTACCCGGAATTGTCCATTTTCCTTCGCATGGGGAGAGCAGAGAGACTGAACAACGGCTACATCTAGACAGCGGCAAGCAATAATATTCAAACATGATTAGTCCTTCGCAGGCGGATGCAAATCTTCTAATGCCCGATTATTTATGGAGCAATTCAAAGTCATAATTTAAATACTAAGTGTTATTGTTAATATCAGAGGCGAGCGCCGATTACGTCGTGGGGTGGGGATTCGGAGGGTAGTTCGGGTAGCGGCGAGGGGGGTGGGGGATCGTATTCGACCGCGATCCAGGCGGCTATGGTCATTAGCACGCCCGGACCTGCAAGAATGGCCGCTAGATGTGTGCTTATCCCACGTATAAATCATTACAATATGCAATATAATTCCAGAGGTCTATCTGCTTTTTCGCAGGCAGATGCTCTTTATACGCTACCGCTAGCTGGTAACGTGTCTCTTCGGTCTGAAGGGTTGGAGAGGGGAAAGGCGATAAATTTCTTTCCGAATACCCTCGAAATAACGATTGCGGAGCGGTACGTGAGGTCCTGGAATGAGAACCAGTGTTACGCAGCTAATAATATCGAGAATGTGATATTCGGAGCTTTGATAACATCGTCATTCTTGTCATACCGATAGAGAGAGAGGGAGGTTGGAGAAAGAATACCGATATAAGAGAAGCGGAGAAAAGGCATCAACATGGAATTCTGAAGTTATCTAGGAAACAACAACATAACTTCATTTACTTCAGTACAACTTTTGACATCATAGATCAACATGAAAAATATAGGAATGTTGCACTAGATATTTGTAATCCGTTTACGTAGTATGGCTCCAAATACTGCTGAACGAAATACCTTCCGACAGTTTGTATACCCATCCAGTTTTCTTCGAGTAGTTGTGAAGGAGATCACCTAGGAAATTCTGCTTATTGAAGCTGGGGTATGACAAGGCTGGTTCCGTTGAACAATGAACAGGTTGTAGGGGACATGAAAAACATACTTTTTGACTTCAGGAATTTGCTTGGTGTAGTTGGGGAGTAACAATGTCTGAAGTTCCTGGACTTATTAGGTGAGCCAATTGCAGGAGCGACGTAGAAGGTCCCTGTTTTCGATTTATCATCCATTTCTCAAAAACGGTACGCCACAGCAAAGAAATCAATCCTCTCGAAATTATAGCTGATAAAATTGGCTACAACATTGTTTCAGTAGGTTTATTCGTATCTCCCATAGTTTAAGCGATATTCGCTAGCGTATTATGTATATTTTTATAAATCGCTTTTTTATCTAGCGTGTTTTGACGGCACCACCTTCAGTTATTCACCAAAGTCTTCCACGAAGAAGTACAAAGAATTCGATCATCTTCAAAATGATGTGTCGTCACATATGTATTGTCTTCTTCACATATATCGATATACAGTGATTGGTCACATGGCTGTTGGCGAGCAGTCTTTATCACTGGATATGACTCCACTTGGTCATGGTGTGTATGTAAGAAAAGTTTCTCAGTTACGGATAATAGGATTAACATGCATGGTATCAGAATGAATCTAGGAAAGAACAACTTGACTTCAATGTAGTCAATACGAATATTGACAACAAATATCAACATGGAATATCTACGAACGATGTCTCCATGTAGTTTTCATCTCCAAAACTTCTTTCTCGACTTAATAACGATCTTCTGGTATTATTTCTGAACCACTCTCCACCATTTTTGACGATATCACCTTGATAGCATTCAAACTCATCTCATACGCAAATATCAGCAGCAACCAACCAAGGCAAAATACATCCGTTCAATTCTACACTTTGGAGACAGTAATATCGACATAATGATTATGACCTCACTGGTCTGATATAACCGCCATGGCCAGAACTGTACTCTCAGTCCTTCTCTGTTAATGCTTAGCGTCTTGCCAAGGCCATGTCGCCAAAATTCAACTAATAGCGTTTTTCTGCACCCGACACAAAAGTCGTCCATATTGATACAAAAATTAGCTCTTGAATTGACGTTTCTATTACTGATACGAAAATAGGTATGTTGCTAGGCAACATATTCAGTTCCTAGGAGCTAAAGTTGAACTCAAGTTCCTAGGAGCTGAAGTTGAACCTAAGCTCCTAGGAACCAGAAAGGATGTACTAGACGTCATCAAGAATAAACAACATTTTTACGGTTATTTGGGTTGGGACGCATACCTGATTTGTTTCCGATTTCGGCAGATTTGGCATTTCATACCCATGCTGGAGATATAAATACATCTTATCATAGTTAACCTTAGGAATTATCAACATCTCAGTTGAGTATTTTTGTTTCGATCAGGAAAGGCTTCAAGATTCACATACTTGCTACAGATCATATTTCATTCGTTATTCTCGGGATGGATAATCACGGCAAGCAATAGTTTTTTGTCCCAAACAACGATATTGTTTACCTCTTTTTGATTATCAAGTTGAACACAGTGTAGTATGGAGAGTAATAAATAATCGCTATTATAATTGTTGATATGCTCAATATCCTTACATTTTCCACGTCTTGTTCCTATACCTCTGGCACTGGCGCGGTATTTGCTATCAGAGCACCTAGTCCATACACAAATATATCACTATGTGGTTGTATTTATGTTGAAACTACAATTCGAACATCCTCGAGAATTGAATGAACCTGATTTTAATGCAGGTAGAATATTCAAACCACACGATTTTTGCATTGATTTTGATTTGTTACTTTGCATACACATGGCACGGCATTGGTGGTTACTTCACATAATCATTTAAGTTAATTGTTTCGGTGGCAGAAAGAATGGCATGTTTCATTCGGATCAGAAGTGACAATCTACTATTTCCGGCATTGAACACGCTTTGCGTGGTTCATTGAGAATGTCGAGAGCGAACTTTTGCCGGGAAATGATTTCCACTGGCTCTCAAACTTGCTCGATTCTAGCTCAAAGTCGAATTTTCAGAACTGTGCTTGTGCGACTTTGCGATACACATAACCTCATCCCATTGAATTTCATTCCAATTATTCTCAGAGGCATATAGAAACAGAAAACAGCATCAATTTACCAAAACTATTGAAAAACCTGAAAGTTACAGAATGATATTTCTGATGTGTAGGTAATAAAAACATCTGATTGTTGATTCAGTGATGATGAAAAATATTTTATGAATCGACAATAAACAAACAAAGTACATCCATAAGACTGATGTGTGGCAGTGCTCACAGAGAAACAACAGAAGGGACATGATTCAATTCTATGTGGACTATCGAAACCAAATGTATACTATCGATAATAAAATGTTTCATATTTACACAACAATAATTCTGACACTTCTGACCAAGACAAGGACATTTTCCGATTTCTATTCCACTGCTCTATGTACTGAAAGCGCACTATATGGAAAAATCGAACCAGTGCCACTTGTGCTTGTTTTCTCTAGTGCCCTTTTCAACCCAGTTAGGAGCATTCTGACACTCGACAATACCCAATTCTAAGAACTTTTGATCACTATCCTGGTAGCATCTGCTACGAAAATGAGGATATTCGCAACTTTGTCTCATTGCATTTTCCAAATGTGATTCATGGTTCTGTATTTCCTTCGGACGTACCTTACTCTGAAATTCGATCTTTCATGAATCGACTTTGCCCTAATAATCAAAACTGAAAAGCCATGGAAAGAACTATTATATCCATCGTTCTTCTCTATCAATGCTTAGCGTCTTGAAGGGCCATGTCAATCACGCTTGTTCTCAAGATACAGGAGAATTTCAGGTATTCTACCTCGCACATAAACTTCCTGACACTTAACAATACCCAATTTGATCATCTCTAGTACCTACTGTTCTGGTTGCCTCTGAGACAAAAATGTATTTGCTAGTTCCTAATATAATACACATACCTAGTGTTTCACTTATTGTGATTTATATTCTCGAATCTTCTTTACTCGTACCAAACTCTGAAAATCGATGTAATGGATCGAAAATATCCTACTTTTCAAAGGCTGAGACATCTTGGTTTTTATGTGTATTCAATACAACGTTGGTTTCGAATCCTATGAATTGATCATAATTATGTTCTGCCTATTAAGAAGAAAATAACCAATATAGTTTATTGAATTTTTCTCTCTCCTCTTTTTTATCATTTCCATTTCCAATTTTCTATTTGAGAGACACTGAAAAAGCAATCATTGACCACCCTCTACAACAGCATTCAGTCAACTTCCGAGACATAACAAGAAGCTGATGTTCCTTTTGTGACGAGACGTGTGTCATATCACAATATCAGGTTCAGAATGCTGCAGCATGTAGCATGTAGTTTCTAAAAGTCGCTCGTCATGTCAATTTTGCAAACTCTACACCAACCGTTGAATACATAAACAAGAGGTAGTGCAGTTTCTTACATGTGCACTTGAAATATTATAGAAAATGAATCAACATCCTGTCCAGATTACTTGTTATCTAGGATGGTGACCTGGAATTGTTTTTAAAATCAATATTCTTCCGCAGAAGATATATCTATAAGAGCACTTGAATGTGATTGATATACAGATTCATACAGTACTATCAGCGTAACTCGATTGAATCAAATGTTAGGTGAATTATTTCATGTTATTGTATGTACAGCATTAACTTCAGTTGATTCCTACTTTAGATTGTCTGGAACTTGAAAACTTCGTAGTACTACTACTACTACTCCGTATGTGGCAGTCTGAAGGCACATCTTCATGAATGAATTTACATGACATTTATCCTCATGAATCATTTCAGGAGCTTCAAGTGATGATTTGCAACACCTGCAACAATCGAGTATTATGATGAATCGGTTGCTAGGTACCTACAATATGATTCAGATTATCTTGCCTTCTTCATGTTCAGTTCAGGAAGAATTTAAAATCATTCCGATTTGTGTAGGAAACATAACATAAACATGTTCGCTTCCTGAGTACACTCCTCTAAGAATTCTGTGATGACTTCGAAATCTTCACTTCTCACGCTATTGCTGATTTCTTCTCGAGATATTTGTGGCTTCTCCCTGGATATTCCTGATCTCAAACCAAAAGAGCCACATGGGATTCATTTTTTCAGAAAACAAATAAAGAGGTTCGATTCCAGACTCACCTTAGCTTACCCTATCTTAGAAAAATCACAACAATTTGATCACCGTGAATCACGAAGTAAATCAGATATTGATTGTGAATTTATTATATCACTTTCATTGCTACTGAACCTATATTTATAAATCAATAAATCTTCAAAAATAGATTGAACCCTCACTGGTTTGTTCATTAATATGTTTTGGAAAAACAATCACTCACGTTAAAGGAACAAAATGAATCAAGGAACGATCGAAATAGAATCAGGATCTGCTTGCCAAATTGGTATTTTGACAACCCTCGGGGAGGTTCTAAATGTTCGACACTAGAGGCCGAACAGTGATTTTCGCGAATGAATCTGTGTGGGTTTCCCATCGAGCAGTCGAGTTGACAGAGTAGAGCAAAATATTGAGAAAAAAGTAGGCAACGACACGCGGTGTTCCCAAGCGGTCACCCATCCAAGTACTAACCGCGCCCGACGTTGCTTGACTTCTTAGATCAGACGAGTTAAGGTAAATTCAACGTGTTATGGTCGTTGCCTGAAAATTGTGCTCGATGAAAGAGAACTTCAACGACATATTCTATTGTAAGTAATAATTGCAAACCCATGTGCAATAACTGCAATACGAACTTATCGACAGCGAAATTACATATATAAGAGGCTCAGCCCTAGGAGATAGGTCAGGAGGACATCGAAAATGCTATCGAAGGATCTGAAAAGGACATCACCAGAGCCCTGGAGGATAGCACCACAAAAAGACAGACCCGCTGCTTTAGCAAATACGGAGATCTTGCCGATGACATCAAAAACCTAATAAGGCAGAAGAACAGAGCCAAACGAACAGCCCAAACCACACTGGCCAGAGAAGACAATAGGAAGGCGGATAGACTCAATAGACAGGTGAAAGAAGTCCTATCCACCACACTGGCCAGAGAAGACAATAGGAAGGCGGATAGACTCAATGGACAGGTGAAATAAGTTCTATCCACCCACTTCAACGAAAGGTGGGACCGGTTCGTTCGGGGTCGAGACCTTGATGCACACGGTCTCTGGAATCAGCATCATGAAATCCACCAAAAAACCACTGCCACCAATCCATGGGGAACAAGGCATTGTCTATACGCACCGGGAAGAGGCTGAAGCTTTCTCCGACTGCCTCGAACTGGATTGTAGAGAAAACAACCACCCAGATGAGGACCGCCAACACGAAGCACGTGTCAGAAGACAGGTAAGACGTTTACGTTGGACTAAGGAGAATGAAATAATTGTACCAACTCCCCCCGAGGAAGTTAGAGAAATTCTCCGAAATCTGAAGAACAAACGCGCACCTGGATGTGACCAAGTTTCGAACCGAGCGGTCAAGAAACTCACGAGGAAGGCATTGGTAACAATTACCAATATTGTCAATGGCATGCTGAGACTCCGACATTTCCCAACAAGGTGGAAACACGCCGAAGTCATCATGATCCCGAAACCCATGAAAAACCACACGTTCCCACAGAATTACAGACCTATCAGCCTGCTTCCATCGGTGAGTAAAGTTGCCGAAAGAGTAATCGCTAAACGTCTTAGTTTCAGCTTGAGATCCCTCAACGTCATCCCAGATGAATATTTCGGATTCCGAGACGAACACTCCACCGAACAACAACAGGTCCTGAGACTGGTCGAGTACGCATCCCAAGGGTTGAATAGCCGATAGGTCACGGGAACGGTTTTCCTGGATGTTTCGGAAGCCTTCGATAGAGTATGGCATGACGGCCTCATCGCCAAGATGATGGACGTAGGATATCCAATATCCCTGGTTGAAATCATCGACTCCTACATCCGAGAGCACAAACTACGGGTGAAGGTAGCACACGAGAAGTCAACATCCAGATCTACTGAGGCCAGAGTCCCCCAAGGAGCTTTTCTGAGCCCGATGCTATATTCCATACACACATCAGACACCCCGAGGACGGACAACACCTGCTTGTCACTCTAGGCTGATGATACTGCAATAGGGGCCCGATCCCTCAGACTGGAGTAAGTAACCCGTTACTAGAGATATCCAATGGTTAAACCACCTGGGAGTGGTATTGGACAAGGGATTGACATTCACCGAGCATGTAACAGGAACGATCAAAAAAGCTAAAGCAGCCAAACACAAACTCTACCCGTTGACCGGTAGAAAAAGCTAGATGTCACTCACAAACAAACTGGCACTGATCAGGACAGTGATCTTGCCAATTTTCTCATACGCCTCGCTTGCATGGGGACAGACATGCATGCATGACAAACCGGAAGAAGATACAGGCGCAAGGAAACCTATCCCTCCGATGGGCATTCGACGCACCCTACTACGTTTCGAACCGGACCATCTTCAGAGACTTGCGGATCACCCCAGTCACAACGAATATGAAAGAACGCACCGAGAAATGGTTTCCCCGCCTCGCAGCAAATCATCCGAACAGAGGACTGAGAGAAATGCTGGATTACGACCGTAGATTTGTGAACAGATTCAAACGGCCCAAACATCAACTGATGAGCGACGACGAAAACGAGTAAGTTAATATAATGCGAATGCTTTTTTTTTCAGGATTTCGAAACTTCGAAACAGGGCACCCCCTTAACAAGCTCATCCTAATGTCGTAACGTCTGGCTTACCCACACACGCACACGACACACCAGACTAAGAAATGGTACCAAAAAGACGAAGTCATGAGGATTACTCCAGGAGGAGTAAGGGTTGGTTGGCAAGTTTCAAGGGACATTCATCCAGTTATACGGATGTGTGTCTTTCGAAATGGGAACCTCATAGAGTAAGATACCAAGGGGGGGGGGGGGAAACAGATCACTGCGATGAACACCTCGCATATCCACTCACATTCCTTGGCCAACACTAACCACCTCTGCGTCAGGAGGGACGATGAGGCAGGCACTCGCAGATGTGCCAAACATTACTATACAAATGTGTTGAAAATGTGTGTTGTATTGGTAAAATTGTGAAAGATGATTAATTAAACGACTTCAATACGTTTCATTCACAGTGATGTCAATAATAAAAGAATTAAATTGAAATCAAATGGGACTACTCTCAATAACCCATTTTCAACTGATATCGGGAGCGTCGGAAATGTTTTTCTTGGGTGGGGGAGTAATGACTTTGTGGTTCAGGTAGGTAATGGAAAAATCACGTTCTAAGAGAGCCATAAATGGGAAACAAAACTGAAGAATAATGGAAACAATCTCCCAGGAATACTTTCGAAACAATTATATCTACTTAATTCCAATTCGCGATCGAAAATATCACGTCGCTCCACCTGACGGCAAGAACTTGAATACTTTTGAGCGATTTGTTTCCAAGGATTGACCAATTATCACAAACAAAAAACAAATCTGAACTAATGATAACAAAGTCATGCCGCTTTGACAGCTTTCGAAAACTCCGATAGGTTACACTCATTTTTTATTGCGAATATGCTGACAATGTCAAATTGGTTTGTTATTGTTGCTCACCTTCAGAAAGGTTCTAAAATTCAGCACCAAAGGCTACACACTTGATTCACGCGAATATCAGCAGGCATAATATGATTATATACGTATTAATAATCAATACGGATAATCTCTATCTGTTTCCATAGCGAAACATGAAGCCGATTTTTGAAGACAAATGAATATCCATAAGGAAAAGTTTTGAAACGATCAGACACATACTGCTTTGATTGAAAGGCTAGTAAACGTCATTGTCCACCGAAACGCATGTCTTTGATGACTACTATAATAGCGCATGGCGCATGCGTATCATGCCACCAAATCCTTATGGATATTCATTTGTTTCATATTTTTGGCTTCATCCTGGCACCCGTTATGATCCGTATTGTTTATTAATACGTATTTGAATATGATGAGTATATAAGAAGCTGATCAAATCATCCGTCGACGTTGAACGTAAGGGTTCTGGAGATATTCTGCTCTGGAACTACTCTTGACTTTGACTTGACAAGAACTCGTCGGCATGGTAATTTTAATGTAAGTTGTTTTTAGGTCACTTGTCCATTTCATAACGCCCGCTAATTTTTTCTGTAGTTCATGAAAATACATACCAATTCCTGAAAGTACGTCATTTACACGGTCTAATCTGTGGCAATATATAATTCAATTTTTCAACTTCCATTAATTGAATACCTACTTCATAATCCTCGTCGCATATACACTAGAAAGGATTTGTCCGGTAATTAATTAATCACATCCTTGTCTGCATTTTTCATGATATTCTTGGAAAAATTCGTATTCATTTCCATTATCTCTATAAGACCACACAAAGGAAGCAGCAATGACATCCATACTCAATTAATCTTAGATGACAGCAATATTCAACAAACGTCAAGTTCTTGAAATCGATTTTTAATTTTAATAAGATGATTTTTTCGTGAAAAATAAAATCTTGTATGCACGACGAGTAATGCACTTGGTGCATTAATAACTAATTTATCATCAATACGCATAATGTGTTATGCATTAATAGGTACAAATTATTATGTTTGAATATAGTCTCGTAGGTACTTTCAGCTACCTCTAAACTATTCGGTGCCTATCTAGATATTACCTCTCGCCAACCCTTAAGCCAAGCATACCCTCCTCATAAATCGATGAAGTATAAAAGTCCTACCTCTATACCGTGACGAATCATTGAATCATGCATCCCCATACCATCGTCCACCAATTATTGGTGGAGGATGCCCATAATGTGACACTATTTCGTTTCACCCACCTATCGTCTTTATGTTCAACGGGGCCAACCCTTCTGTAATGTTATAGCGACTGCGACGTGAGGCACTAAACAAGAGGCTTCTGGCTTCTTCAGTGTACCGAGAGACGTTAAACTTCGGTGACGTTGAATGCGAGAAATAAACACGTCATACAAGCTCGATCTCAGCTCGAATTACGAGAATTGGTCCCGCAACGCTTCTGTTATCGTTATCGATAGAGACCGTCGAAGTCACGGATAATAATGGGGTTGTTTCACATAGTCGAATTGCCGTCTCGAATTCATTTTAATCTGATCCTATCCTATAGAGAGCATTGGTAAAGGCACCTTCATTAAAAAATTTGTGAAATGAAGACACGTCAATGAAACTCATCCTATAACAGCTCTGGTCTCATCATTTTTCAAGGTTGTCATCGTGTGATTATTTTGAATCTGTTCAGCAACTATAGGCCTATTACGTTGTTATTAGTCAATTCCTAAGGGATTGGGGAAGACACCAACATTGTGCACATGAAAACCTCTGGAAAGGTCAGTTATCATCAATGACAACTCAACAGTTTTTCATGAGACTAGAGCAGAATATGTCGAGGGTAGAGGCATATGCAATGGGACAATTTGATCATCAAAGGATGCTCATAATGCCAAAATAAGATCAAAACTTGTTGAATGTCCTAACGGATCCCGTTCATTTTGGTGCTTCGCCAAAGCTGTAGGAAGAAACTTCACTTTCAGCTCGATTAATTCCTTCTCTAACCAAGGAAGATGGAACACTATCCACAACTAGAGTCCCTGTATATACCTTAGACAAGAGTCCGGACACAGCTATACTTCTGTCCTTTACTATTTTCAAAAAATGCATTGATGATTGAATAAACGAATAAGACATATATATCGAGCTCTGTCTATTCAATTTCCCTAGGATCAATGATTGTCAGAACAAATTTTGAGGGTTAGATTATTTGTCAAACCGTTCATACCCGTAGGTAGACGTGAGAAATAGGGCTATTTTTACTAGAATAACTATTAGGCAATCAAAACCACGTGACATTTTAGCTGACAAGATGGCGTCTGGTTGGCAAATAAAGATTATACATCACTTGTAATTAAATTGTATTTTGTTCGAATCACCCTATTATTCTGGTAGTTTTATGTGTCAGGTGTTTGAGGGAGTCTCGGAGCTGAATTGAACAGTGCTTCAATATGCTGAGTTCATATTTCCAGAAGTTATTGCAGGAAAACCCGGAGGTTGGTCAGAGGTAAACATGAATATTTATTGTTTTTTTGGCTATTTTTCTCAACTAACCAGTACATTTTCATTCCTGAAACTATCATACAACCATAATTTGTTTGTAGATATCTGATGAAGCTGATGTTGATCAAGGATTTGAAGCCCTCCACATCTGAAACTGCTGACTGATTAGACTACCTCATAATTATACTCTCCTACTATTTATAGTGACCCACAGTTTCTACCCTCATGAGCAAATGGAAGCATTCAAAACCCTTGTTGTTCACAAGTATTTTTCAGTAATTTTTGTCCAGGAAGTAGACAGGAAGATGAATGATTTTCATGTCATAGTTGGAAAGGTAACTTTTTACTTTTATACCTAAAACTTTCATGATAGGAACATTTTGAATGATGAAATTATGTATTCATATATTTTTAAATATATTTCCTACCTCATATTCATGTATATCTTATGCAATTTTTTTATAGGTAAAATATTCACAATCAGATTCTGTGCTAGTAAGTAACTTGAGGCTTGGGCAAGTAAATAAGGAACAGTTTCATGTACTGGTGTATGTGCTTTGTGACCCATGCCACCACTCTCACCAGGATTGTGCCCATCATACCAATAGCAGAAATGGACATAGGTACAGTTGCTCTGAATGGTTTAATACAAAATCCCTACTGTATCTTCAATGTCCAGAGAAATGTGTTTTTTGGGAACAACATTCACAAATTGCTTTGAAGTTTCATGCTGAAGTTATAATATATACCAGAAGTGAACTATTGGTGTAAGTGTTCAAGTGCTGATGATGGAACCCATATGACTAGTTGTGACAGTGATAAAGGGAAATTGTATGGTTCTATTTTAAATGTGCAGATATTTTAGGTACACCAGAATCAGAGCATGGTTTTGTGAATTCTGATTCAACAAGTTCTATAAAAAAATATGTTCCTATTCATAATAAATATATCATTCAATCATTGTTTATTATTGTTTCAATCAGATCACTGAATAACTATAATGTTCTATGAAGATTTTTACATGACTCATGTACATCTTTTGTAATATAGTGGAATAATACAATGTATGTTTCATTTAATGAATATTACAATTATTTTGATATACTCACTTTATTTGTCTTACATTTATAATTGATAAAAATAAACACAACAAACTGTAATTTGTAAAAGTACTTATAATCTTTAGATTTCCACCTTGTTTTCACCAATTTTCTCTTCTATTTCTTTATCTCCCAGGACACTTTCTTCATTGCACTAAAATAAATGAAAAAGGATGTAGTAGTATTAGGTAATTAGGTGTTTTCTTGAGAACATACCAGGTCTCTCGGTTCTGATGCTTGATTCATGATTTGAACCTTTTGTCTGCTCTGTTTTTGATCCACATCAGTCTTGCATTTCGAATGGACAAGAGATTGATTATATTGCAATGGGACCCAAGCTGGATATTCTCATCTTTCAAGCACTACGTTCTCCTACAAGGTAGATGATGAATTTATGTATTAGAAACATGATGTTTCCAAACTTTGTAGGACCATCAAAAGTAATGAGTATTGGTTTATTTCATCAAAATGAAAAAAAGATAAGTTTTCCATAGGATGAAACACTAAACTAATCAGTTCTAGAGTATGTAGGTACATATAAATAATATTGAAATCTTTTTTCTTTGGTACCTGTTATGAAAATAGTGTCTGCCACATATCCTCTGGTTTATTATGATTAATTCTGTTGCTGATTCTTTCTCTTGATGGCTGCTATCCACATTTCCCTTATTTTTCTTGATAGATTCTTCATCTGTGGGTAATGCTCAGAGTTTTTCACAGTATTACAGTAGGAATGTGACAAAACAGCAAATGGTCCCGATCTGCACTGCTTCCACAATCCACCACAATTCACGTTACTGGCAATTTCTTCTTTGAAATCATACTGAGTTTTCATTATTCACAATAAATCTAGCCGAAACTCGATAAAATAATACTGTAAGAGGCTTCCAAAATCCACAAAGTTCTCAAGTAAACAAACTTGTCTTTGGTTTATTTGCCAACCAGACGCCATTTTGAAATTATTTGACAGGTCGTTGGATTGCCTAATTAGATTTTCAAATAATGAACAACAGGGTGTTCAAATTTCGGATCGATAATTTTCCTAATCAATTCCTGAGATGGCTATTGCAAATTGTCGTCATCAGATATTTCTTCACTTCATTAGATATAAGAAAGATAATTTAAGTGTTCTACGTGGTATCACATATAGCCAAGAAAATATAGTTGTTTTCTGTTGGGATAAAAAAAAATAGAAGATATATAATTGTTTCAATATAATTTTAATTGTGTCGGTTTCCCACCTCTTCCTGCAGTCTACATTCACCTGTGAATTTTGAATTTGATCTGATTTAAAAACACCGTGGACTGATGACATAGCACATTGCAATTTCTCTAAATCTTCTAGTTTTGATTTCAAACTTTCAATTTCTTTCCGCATCATCTCATTCTCATTTTCTCTCTCTGCGATCGTATCATTCTGTAATTCCAAATACGATGACGATGGAACTCTTTTTTTGAACGTCTCTATTTTAAGAATTGACGGCACAGCACTCTTTCAATTTGAAATCCATCAGCTTGAAAGAATCTCTATCAAAATGGGCCTAAAATTCATCTTTCTTTTACTGTTTTCTGAAGTAAATTTGAATATTTACATCACATATTGCGGATTTCTTGAAATTAATTTTCCATTCTGGACGTTTCATTCGGAAAATGGAATAACTTGAATCCCTTTTCTAATGAATTATCGCAATAATGTACGCAGCAGGACATTGAGATAATTTAAAATGCTAAATTTTGACGGTCATAAAATTTCAGTGACAGACAGAGATTCGAAATAATTAAAAAAAGCGGGTGGGACGCATATACGTATTAATAATCAATACGGATAATCTCTATCTGTTTCCATAGCGAAACATGAAGCCGACTTTTGAAGACAAATGACTATCCATAAGGAAAAATTTTGAAACGATCAGACACATACTGCTTTGATTGAAAGGCTAGTAAACGTCATTGTCCACCGAAACGCATGTCTTTGATGACTACTATAATAGCGCATGGCGCATGCGTATCATGCCACCAAATCCTTATGGATATTCATTTGTTTCATATTTTTGGCTTCATCCTGGCACCCGTTATGATCCGTATTGTTTATTAATACGTATATGGTGGGACGACTATGGTGTTTCGTCACATTGTCAGGTGGGCAAACCAAATAAAACAAAATATTAAAATCCCCAACGGCTGTCAGTTTTGTGTCCGGACTCTTGTCTAAGGTATATACAGGGACTCTATCCACAACTGCCCAGGAGAAAGCCAACATTTTCGCGCAATCATTTGCTAGAAATTCCACTCTGGATTCATCGGGAGAACAATCTTCAAACATAACGCCAATTGGCAGTCATATGCCCGAGATCACCTGTCGCAAACGTACTATGAGGAAGATTTTATTGGGTCTCAACACCAACAAAGCTTGTGACTCCGACGGAATCCCACCGATTGTTTCCAAGAAATGTGCTCCGGAACTAACACCTGTTCTCTAAAAGTTGTTCAACTACTCTTACAAATTGTAGATATTCCCGTCCAACTAAAAAATTGCAAGAGTACAACTAGTTCCAAAAAAAGGCAGGAATACTCTACCTAGCAACTACATACCGATCGCACTGCTATCTATTATTTCGAAGATCATGGAGAAAACTATCAACATCGGGTTCATGAAATACCTGAAACATTCAGCTATTATCAACGATAGGCAATATGGCTTCCGTCATCAGAGATCAACTGGTGACCTGCTCGCTTACGTCTCACATATATGGCAGCAATCTATTGAAAAATATGGTGAAACCTTAGCCGGTGCACTTGATATCTCCAAGGCATTCGATCGAGTCTGGCACCATGGACTCCTCGCCAAGATTCCTTCTTATGGCCTGACTCCCCAGCTATGTTCTCTGCTAGCTAGTTTCCTCCCAAACAGGTCTCTCCATGTAGTGGTCGACGGAGTTTCATCTGACTCTCTTATCATGAATGCTGGTGCCGCAAGGCTCAATTCTAGCACCAACACTATTACTGCTCCATATCAACGATTTGTTGGAAGCAACTTCATGTCCAGTATACAGCTTCGCGGATGATAGTACTCTCCATACCGCCTTCTCTTCCAGGGCTACAATACTAGCTAGGCAAATCAGAAAGGAACGAGGAAGAAATGTTGACAACATGAATATGGACTTGGCAACAATTCTCGAAAGGGGATCCAATAACTTGGTAGATTTCAGTACAAACAAAACACAAGCATGCCTTTTCTCTAGAAAAGTCGATCTAACTGTGCCCAACATGAGCCAAAAACCAAGTAACCATACTTTGAAGACATCCATTTCGATGCTTGGTATTACTATCAGCAATAACCTTCCTTGGGAAAAGCACGCGAGATCAATTGCTAAAGGTGCAATCCAAACACCTGGTTTTCTGTTTTGGGCCAGGAGCTATTCCACTTCCAGTCAGCTACTTATGATCTATAAGGCACAGATCCGACCTGTCTTGGAATTTTGTTCTCATATTTGGTGTGCAACACCCAAACATACCCTGAAACTTTTGGATTCTGTTCAAAAAAGAGCAATTCTCGTGGGTGGTGCCTTGCTCACAAACTCACTCACTTCTCTGGCACACCGTATGAAAAAGTTGGCGATCTGGCTCTATTCTATAGATATTCTCATGGACGATGCTCTTCTGAAATATCAACAAGTGTTTCTTCCTTGGCAGCCCCAGCAAGATTAACCTGTCGAGTTCAGGCTTCGCACCCCTTCGTGGTCACTTTGGAGTCCTGCAGAAAATCTCTTCCCAAAGACTCGTTCATCCAACGAGCAGTAAGGGTCTAGAACACATTGGTGTTCCCCGAGGCATATAATCTCCAGAAATTCAAGAACACCAATTCCTACCTCATTTTCCTTGGTTCTCACGATGTTCTCTGGACTTCACAGGATATCTCATCTTGTGGGAAAACCAGAACATAAAAAAAACCTCTCCATTTCGTCCCCAGTCTTCTTTGGCGACTCGAAATTTATCTATCGGGTATTGCCTTCGAGCTACAAATCGCACCTTGGAAAAAATCGTGAATTTTTGTCCCTTGTTGTATAAAATACTTTTTCCGTCGACCTCGTATTAACGACCAAGTTTAATGTATATGAAATCGTTCATTAATGACCCCTATTAATGAACGATTTGTCTATTAATGTACGATTGTTTTATAGGCAACCAAACATACACCGCGTGCATTTATTGTTTATGCTATAACTTACGGAATCTGCATTTAAATCGAAAATATGGATTTCATTGAAGATTTTCTGTTAACGGGTTCACCTTTCCAAGTTTCTGACACGATTTCAATCCCTGTTTTCTAACACAAGGAATTTATTTTCTATGTTGATCATTTCGACAAATGTCAGATGACACTAATGTCAGTGACAAGGCTACTGGGTGATTCTTAGCAGATTCCAGATGAATGATGAATTCGCCAACCATGTTTTCTTCATTGCAGGAGAAATGAGAAATATAGTCGACGGAAAAATTTTGTAACCAACTTGTATATTAAAAAGCGATTAATGATCTCGAACATTAACGCGCTCGCTTCGCTCGCACGTTAAAATATCTCGATCATTAATCGCCCTCATTAATAAACTAGTTGGTTAAATAACTATTTCATTATTATTTCTGAAAAAATGCGAAGAAATTTTGTACTTCTCCATTTCCACATCATTTTTTAGAATAGAACAAAGTGTCCTTTTTTGACCAGACACCCAATTCACATAGGTGTCCGTCAACGTGTTCGTCTTGTTTGAATGAGGTTGGTACATAGTTCGTTTTTCCGCTATCACACAAACTTTTTTGAATCATAAGCGAAATTTAAGAGATGTACAGAAATGTTACTTTTTTCTGCGAATATTTCAAAACGAAGCTGGAAATTTTGTTAGAGAATT
Organism: Phaedon cochleariae; assembly: GCA_918026855.4. Taxonomy (NCBI): domain Eukaryota; kingdom Metazoa; phylum Arthropoda; class Insecta; order Coleoptera; family Chrysomelidae; genus Phaedon; species Phaedon cochleariae. Next base: position 25,963,303 of record OU896715.1, on the reverse strand, counting down.
CCGGATTCGGATTCAGCAACCCGATAAACAAGGAACGATGATAAAACCGACTACTGGATTTTTCGCAACGTGAAACTACCGTTTGTCAGTATTATATACGGGGGAAACATAAAATCATCAATACTTCCAACTTGAACATCCTGTATCACGGAAACTAAACAAGGAAAAAAGAACTCACTTCTTTTTCACGGGGAAAAAAGTACGTTATGACATTTTCTAACCTGCCAACAGAGATGAAATGCCAAATTTTTTTCCCCTCACAGAAAAAAATGATTTGATCCCTTGCTCGAAATTGATTTCTTGCATTCTGCATTTAGTATTTTGGCGCTCCTTGCCACCTAAAGCGACCGCTTCTATTGCTCTATATATTGCTCATTCTAGGGCCGGTGCTCAATCTGAGTCATCAACTCAAACCTTTGGAATGAATCAGCATATCGAAAAATATCTTTGAAACGCTTATGGAATGACAAAACTTTTTTCAATCTTCATTTTTCATTTATCATAGGTTCACTTACAATCTGTTCAAAAAGAACCCAAAATTTAAAGAAAGACATTAGTATTACCAAAGATTCTATCCCTAATTCTGATAGATCTGAAGTATATGTATATGTTATGTTGTTCTCACCCAAGCTGTACTGCTAGTGATGATGGCCAAATGGAACGGAAATTCTCACAAAATGTTTCTGGGCACTCAAAAATAATTGGGAAATTCCAAAATTTAAACCGTATCGATGATATTAATTCTCTATGTTCGTTTGCTGATCATGTATTCAATTCTATACATAAAGCAGAAAACTCGATATTTTGGAGATCTTTGAAAATAATAAATTGCTCAATAACCCTGATAGCATATGCCTCAATGAACAAACTCAATTTGACACATCCGTAATTCATGACGCTTTGTTCGCCTTCTCCAGTTAACCTTTCTCGAAAAATGAGCAAGCGTGACAGATCGCCTTGGCCCACATACCGATGTTTTCTAATATTTGGTGTGATAAGTCATGCCTTTCTCCTAAAACACGGCCCTATAAACTTTCTCCAAATCTAAATCGATCATGATCTTTTAATGTATAAAATTTTTTTCGTCTTCTTGATGAAAAAGCCACTTCCACGTTAGTACAATCTCCTTCCCAGATAAAACCGATCTTGAGAACTGGCGGCCGACTATATGGAATGTAATGCCTTTCCGCCGTTGTGGTGTCCAGGCGGCCGCCAGCCGGCCATAATACACATTACCGGCAATTAAGTTATTGACTTAGAAGTGCTACAGCGGCAACAAATTTCAATGCACCATTGATAAGAGCGTCCAGCCACCAACGTATACGCGCTTGCAAATACGTATCAAGGAGGATGAGTTTTTCGAGCACTTTACAAGTATTCGACTGCGAACTCCAAACTATAAATGCGCACAGTATGTAGATACTTGGAAAGTGCTCGTAAAACTCATCCTGGATGACACAGTTTTGCAAGCGCATATACGTTGGTGCGGCTGAGCGCTCATATATCAATGGTGCATTGAAATTTGTTGTCGCTGTAGCACTTCTGAGTCAATAATTTAATTGCCCGTATTGTGTATTAAGGCCGACTGGCGGCCGCCTAGATATCAGAAAAGTACGTGATCTGTCGGGAGAGGTGTGCGTTACAAATGCTGAGCCGATGATTGGTGTTATCTGGGTTGCATCACACTTGTTAACCATTTTGTTTTCAAAATTAGTGAAAAATGTTTGTTTCTTCAATATCTATTACTATTCTTTTATTATAAACAATGATTGCTTTTCACTTGTTTTATCGATATTTTTCTCCACATTACCAGTATTGTATTGTATAACATGTCAATTTCCACTCAGCTGTGTAACCTCTTTGCTCAATTTGACTTTGTAGATTGACTTTATGACTACCTACTATGACTGATGATGATCACTTGGATGGTCGAAACATGTCCCCATAGAAAGTAATGAGGCAGAATTGACCGTACACTCCACCAGTAAACTTGTGGAGACGACTTTGAGGCTTTTTCTCTCTTTGAGAAAACATTGTCTAGGATATAAACAAAAAAACAGGCGCTTGTTTTTGCATCATTCCTGGCACCCCTTAGACTTGTCGTCCCCGCACCCATGTGCGCTGTACACATGGCACCAAATATGGCACCCATGTACCCAAGGTCTATTAACTTCTACACAGAAAAAAACATGTGTTTGAAACTACAAAATTTTTGAAAATTCAACTAAATCTGAGTGTCAAATATCCACGAGCAAATATGTTGTCATCACAACAAAATTTTTTTGTCAGTTCTCAACTTGAAATTCATCTGATTCAACTCATTAATGATTCAAATCGACAGCAGGAATTGGTTGAATAAACAAAGACTATTTTGTTCCTATAATACAATATCTGCTCTAATGAACAAATTCTGTTGATTGAAATGATCATATCATTTCATTCGAGTGACGAAATTTTCAGTTTCTCAAAGTGTGAATATGTTAAAAAAACAATACCTATTCTGAGTAAAATAGAATTGATATTTCATCGAATGAAACAATTCATTCGATCAACAAAATAGTATTGACAAAATATTTTGTTGAATAATATTTTAAAAAAAATCCAATAGCTGAATAGCTTGTATAAGCGTGATAAGAAATTCTAGGACAACTTAATGAACGGTTGTTCGAGGTAGGTATATGTACACCCCAGTCGAGGCGAGCGTAGGAATGTGGAAGGAAACGCCACCTGTTGGCGGAAATGCAACTAGATAATCATTCAAATTGTAATGTATATGTGGGTTTTGTTCAACAACATGATCTGTTTGAAATGACAACATATCTCTTGAAATCAACAAAATATAATGTTGTAATGATCAATTCAATTTTGTCGAATAGTAAGAAACCTTTGATTGTTTGCACAATGAAATGATTATTGAATCAACAAAATATGATGTTGCACTTAGTTGAATCTTTGTCAAAATCAATTCGATTTTGTCAAATAGACAAAATGCATATAATTGATTGAACAATGAGATGATAGTTGGATCAACAAAATTTGTTTTATGTCAAATATGAATGTTGTTGAATGAAATGAAACTTTTGTTCAAGTAAGCAAATATCACAATCAAATTATCCTGTCTTTTTGAATAAGTCGCTTATTTGGAATGAACATATATTTTGTTGATTTCGCGAAATTGTGTTTGATTTAACAAAAATGAGTAAAATTATTTTGTTGGTGGAACAAAACTTTTTTTTTTTTCGTGTAAGAGGTTGCCTCATAGTATAGCATTATCTCAAGGGGGTGCGCGGAGGAGGGAACGATCTATCACGTCACTGTTTTCCAGCTGTGTAATTGTAATTGTGAATTTCGATTGTCACAACTGTCAATCAGTGTTGCCATCTTTGTGGATTTCACACTAGAACTGGTGGTTTTAGTTTTCGTGTTGTGACAAGATATGAGATGGTGATTATTTTGGAGAATTTCCTCAAATAAATGGTGAAATCTGGTGGTTGCGGACCTGCATCCAAAATTATCCTTGGGAAATGGGAAAAATATAATTTCAACAATGTGAAACTATAGAGGAGAGTTTTTAGATAAATACTGGTTTCAACTGAAATCACTCTCTAACGGTTATATATATCCACATTTTGGCTGTTTTTTGTAGGATATCAAATGTTGTTTCTTTTATTTTTCTCGTTTCATACGTAGCATATACAAGTATGTCATTGATGTTATGAAGTATTTGTTTTGTTTTCTGCCGGAAAAAAGACTTTTTCACACGGAACACCGTAGAAAAGTTGGCGATCTGACTCTATTTTATAGATATTTTCATGGACGATGCTCTCCTGAATTATCAACAATTGTACCTCCCTTATTGGCAGTCCCCGCGAGATTAATCTGTCGATTTGAGGTGTTGCACCCCTTCGTGGTCACTTTGGAGACCTGCAGAACATCTACCAAGGGAGGTGTTCCCCGAGGCATATAACACCCAGATATTTAAGAAGAACACCAATTCCTATCTTATTTCCCTTGGTTCTCATGATGTTCTCTGAACATTACAGGATAACCCTTCTAGTGGAAACCAGAACATGACAAAAAAATTCATTTGAATATCAATAAGCTAACATTCGTTGACAAGCTAGACTTCCATTATAATTCTGGTGTAATCTAGTGATCTAATCGGGTCGATTCTGTTCGGATCTTGTTATAACATTGCTAAGATAACAATATTGTTATGATCATAATTGTTATAATATATGAAGTCAATAATCGAATTCAGATAACATGCATTTAATGTGTCTCACAAAAACCAATATTATTAACAACTGAACTTATATATCTATACATAGCAACCTGAAACCAACGTAGAACATTATACTGGAGGTTTAACCATACTCAGTACACAACACTCCTCCCTTCTAGAAAATATCACTTGGTATAATTTTCTAAATATTGTGGAGGCCGACGATTCCTTGTTGGTCTTCCTGGCGGCTCGAGGCTTGTATCACCTTCGTCTTTAGTACTTGAAAACCTGGCAGTATGTTCTCGGTTGGGCTCTTCAATGTCCATCTCCAAAGGTCTTGGACTTGGTTCACTCGTGTCGAGGGCATCACCACCATCCTCGTGGCTGAATTTACGACTTCGCAGTTGATCGGCATGTCTTCTTATTATTTTCCCTTCGGGAGTGGCCACCTTGTAACTCAAGGGACCAGTAACTCCAAGTACTGTTGAAGGTATCCATTTTTCACCAGGTGTGAAAGAGCGAGCATAGACACCTTCATTCTCCTCAAAAGTTCGAGGAGTCGATGATGGCTGACATCTCGTTTCCTGCTTTGTTACCATATCTTTTCTGAAATCAGGAAGGAGCCGATCTAGCAGGGTAGGCAACTTACGACCCATCAAAATTTCCGCAGGTGATTTTCCTGTTGTACTATGTGGTGTAACATGCTGTATCAACATGTATCTGGCCAACTTCACTCTTATATCAGCACCTGTCATTTTCTTCAACGCATTTTTAACATTTTGTACCACTCTTTCTGCTTGTCCATTGCTACTGGGATGGTATGGTGCAACAAGGGCTTGCCTGATTGCATTTCGTTGCAGGAAATCTTTGAATTCTTGCGCTGTGAAGGCACTTCCATTATCAGAAGCTATTACCTCTGGAACTCCATGGGTGGCGAACAGATCCCGCAAAACCGATATCGTGGCTGATGCTGACGTTGTCTTCATTATTTTCACCTCAATCCATTTTGAAAAGGAGTCAACAACTATCAGGTAAATGTATCCGTTGAACGGGCCAGCAAAGTCTAGGTGGAGTCGTGTCCATGGTGCTCGCGACCATTCCCAGGGGTGGATCGCAGATTTTCTTGGCATCGGACGACATTCTTGACATTCAGGGCAACTGTTTACTTTTGCCTCAATTTGACTGTCTAGGTTAGGCCACCATACATACGATCTGGCTAAGGCCTTCATTTTAACTATTCCTGGGTGAGACGCGTGGAGAATCTCGAGCACCCTATTCCTCCCACCTGGTGGAATTATTACTCTAGTACCCCATAATAGGCAATCTTGATAGCAGGTGATCTCATACCTTTGTTGATAGTATGGTTTGTGCTCTTCTGATAGACTTTTATTTTCATCTGGCCATCCTCTCCATGTCCATTGAAGCACCATGGAGAGAACTGGATCTTTTGATGTTTCTTCAGCAATCTCCTTTGCCCTCAAGTATTTTTCTGGTATCGACTTAAGCATCAGTACTTCTTCCATTGGTGGTGACTCAGCAACATTCGTTTTAATCGGTAACCTGCTAAGAGCATCTGCGTTTCCTATTTCTTTACCAGGGATAAACTGTAGCTCATAATTGTAGGCGTTCAACGTGATTACCTATCGTAACATACGTGGAGATAAGATTTCAGGAGTTGGTTTGTTAGGACCCAGAATTCGTAGTAAAGACTTGTGATCCGTGCGAATCACGACTTCCCGACCGTAGACATAGTCGTGGAACTTCTTGATTCCCACCATAATAGCTAGTGCTTCTCGGTCCAGTTGTGCAAAATTTCTTTCTGATGAAGACAGGGTACGGCTATGGTATGCTATTGGCATATCCACTGCTTCATTATTCGGCTGGCTGAGCACACACCCCACGCCATAAGGGCTAGCATCACAAGTGAGGTACAGTGGTCGATGTTCGTCATAATGTCCAAGCAGGGGTTCACTCACTAGGATATCTTCAATCTTCTTGAAGGCTAATTCCTCTTCTTTGTGCCAGTGCCATGGACAGTCCTTGTGCAAGAGTCGATGTAATGGTTCGGCCAGTGTGGCTTTATCTTTCAAAAACATATGATAAAAGTTCACAAGTCCCAGGAACGCTTGCAACTCTGTTGTGTTTTTTGGTGCAGGTGCATTGACAATAGCTGTCACTTTATCGTTTGTTGGCTGTATCCCGGCAGCGCTTATATGGAATCCGAGGAATGTTATTTCCTTGGTACTGAAAACACACTTGTTTTTTCCTAAGTGTATAGTCCATCCTCGCTGAATCTCTGAAGCACTTCTCGCACTTTGATCTCCAAATCTGAATCCGATGTACCCACTATGAGAATGTCGTCATAGTATGGCAAGGCACCAGGTATTCCAGCTAGCCTCGCATCAATGAATTGTTGGAAAATCTGTGGGGCAACGGAGACACCAAACTGGAGTCGCGAACACTTGAATGCCCCTCTGTGTGTTATGATGGTTTGTGCTTCTGCAGCCTTGGCGTCCACTGAAAGTTGTAGGTAGGCTTGTTGCAAGTCCAGTTTTGCAAAAATTTTTCCTCCAGCTAGAGCTGCTGAAATATTCTGCACACAAGGAACAGGGTAAGTATTGGTTCGCAGCGCCTTGTTGATAGTGTTACGGTAGTCCCCGCAAATTCGAACTTCACCACTGCCTTTGAGAACAACGAAAATAGGGGTCGCCCACTGCGGGTGTGTTTCTGGTTCCAACACACCTTGTGTAATGAGTCTGTCTGATTCACAATCCACTTTCTCTTTGAGAGCAAATGGTACCCGACGAGCTTTCAGTACATATATGTTATAATGTTCTCACTCAGGCTGTACTGCTAGTTATGATGGCCAAATGGGACGAAAATTCTCACAAAATGTTTCTGAGCACTCAAAAATAATTGATAAATCCCAAAATTCAAACCGTATCGATGATATTAATTCTCTATGTTCGTTTGTGCTGATCATGTATTCAATTCCAAACATTCCTTCAACGCAGATAGTGACTCTCATTCATTACATGTCTGTACAAACAGCAGGAAACTAAGTATTCTGGAGATCTTTGAAATTAATAAATTGCTCAATAACCCTGATAGCATATGCCTCAATGAACAAACTCAATTTGACTGCATTACTTTTTTCAACTCCTTGAATTCCCAATGAATTCAAAAAACCAGGAGAGAAAAAACACTTCCAATTTTAATTTGTCCCACATACCGATGTTCTATAATTTTTTGTGTGATTGGCTCTGCCTTTCTCCTTGAACACAGCCCTATATCCTTTTTCCAAATCTAAATTGATCATGTTCTTTCAATGTATTGCATTTTTTTCGACTTCATGATGATAGTAACTTCCACGTGAGTAAAATCTCCTTACATCACACTTGTTTGCCATTCTGTTTTCAAAATTAGTTGAAGATGTTTATGATTCCACATTTTTTGGAATGTTCGCTCCTGTTCTCTTTAACATAAAAATATAAATATCATTTCAATATACGTGTGAAAAGGACAAATCAGATGATTTGCCCCAAAATGTCACTGCGTTCAAAGAATTTTCCTATCAGAGAGCCTAAAAGAAAAATTCACTAGCTTGTCAGTGACATTTTGTATTGAAAAAGGTTTGGAGAAAGGAAATAAAGGTATACCTATAGGAAAAATATATACCTTTTCCCTTATCTTTGAACGAATATTAATATAATATTGATAATAATGTTTTAATAGTCTTCTTATTGCTTTTTACAGCCCCTCTTCAAGTATGTACAATACAAGGTCAATGCCCAATGGAGTCCTTCCTACTTTCATATGTATGTATATCGTAATAATCTAATTTTCAGACTTGCGTTAGAGCAGAGATATCGATACGGAAACCGATACCGATTCCAATGTCCGATGACGTAGTACCTCCTCCTCCTCGCGTCAAAGAAACGGTCAACATAAATCTGGGAAACGTCAAAAAGAGAGTCCGCCCAATCGCGGAGAACATAAATTACTCGCGATGTTATTTATAAAAATAACGTTCGGGCGCGTCGACTACAAAGTTGAAAGGAAAGTATACATACATCAGGGTCTTATACAAGCTGCTTGATTAATGTTAAATGTAATCAAAAATACAAGAGTTTTGATCATTTGCACTGAAAATCAGTTGCTATTATACAGGCTGTATCTGAATAACACCGAGAGAATTCAAGAAGTGATTCCTTGTGTTATTCTAGCAAATAAAGTTTAAATAAACATTTATTCTAACTTGCTCCGTTTGTGAGATACAGGATGTTGAAGTTGGAAGTATTAATTGTTTTTATGTATAATTATTTGTGATTGGGGTTGATGAGTAATCTCAATGGAAGTCTTGAAAACACCTACATTAAAATTTGGAGTCAAATCGAATTACTATTGATCCTCAAAAGCAGAGCTGGATACTAAAATCACACAGAGGATACAAAAGTTGTCATTTCAGTAGTTCAATCTAATAAAAATATGAAACTCAGAAAAACCAGTAGAAAACAATGACATTCACCATAATCATTGATAAATTAACCCACTGTGAAGTCACTGGAAATATCATTTCGAATCTAATTGCACCAGAAGAAGCTCCATATTACAAAACCACAACGTTTTATTGAAATTGATGAAAAGACAATTGTGTACCTAGTGAATTGAATGGAAATATTGATACCCTGTATTTTGAAAGGGAAGCAAGTTGAAGTCTATTTCCTAAAATATCACAGTGATCGCCCCTTGATTTTTTTCAGTGCTGTTTGGATACACTCTGTTGACATTATTCTTACAAAACCCCGTGGTTTTCGGAATACACTATGAGAAGATTCTCTTGCTTGAATTTTTGTGTTTCGCTAACGATGTTACTATGTTATAGCATATTCAGGTGAAGATTAAAACTGTTTTAAGTAGGTTAGTTAGTTAGATATGGAATAATGAAGATTTTTCAGGTTCCGAATTTTCAGATTTGGAACAAATGAAGTACAATTCGAATAGATTTCAGGTTTACTACTCTGTCATTTCTCAAATCTAGTCTTTGTGGAGCTGATTGATGAATAAATTAAAAATATACCTGCCATGAATGATATTATGTGACTTTATTTCTCTTCTTGTCGCAAACATATCGACAAAAAATGCTGTTAGTTTTTCTTAATGGACTTCATTTTCTCATTTTCGTGCCAGATTTTTCATATCATAATATCATCTGATAGTGGGATATTCTGCCCAGAATTCATACCCTTATGAAAAAGCATGCCAAACAATGCCTTTCGTCAATGAAAAAATGGATGTATCAGAGTTTCAATAGGTAAAGGTATGTATATGAGTGTCTTATGAAACCCATTTCATTGAAATGAATAAAATGTTTCATCAGAAAAACCTACTTGATTGTCGATTTGGCAGCAATTCCCCAAAGAAATAAGCCGAATAAATTTATGTTTTCAATACCTTATTTCCGCTCACCGTGTCCTCGAATAGGGATATCCTACACTGAGGAAAATTTTTATTAACCATAACTCTAATAGCATAGGGAACAAGCGAGTTATCACCGGTGATTGTACATATAGTCGACTTTGCTGATTATAACCCACTTGCGATTATTAGATATAGAATCTTGCTGTCACTAGCGAGTGCATCTGTATGATGCTAGTAGACGATGTTTCTTTAGTATAGGTATCTGACTTTGCTACCGCTAGTGAGTACATCTAATAATGGAAGTAGGGCAATGTTATAATCGTAGGTAGAAAACTTTGCTACTCTTGATGGGTGATCATATAGATAGTTATTCAGTTATTTTCCAGGATTGTTGTCATCCAAAAAGGTGAAATTTTGACTGATATCCACTTTCACTTCCCATAATTTCCACCCTGATGTTTGGTATGAATAGCAAATGATACCTAAAGAAAATTTCAGACCAATGATCTTTGAAATTCGATAGATCAATTGTTTCATGCACCCTCAGGAAAAACCAAAGGGTTATTTGAGTAATTGATGAAAAAAATTATTTTATTTCTGACAGTGACATTATAAGCTTATATCGTCATAGTTACGAGGGTCATAACTCCCTTGGGATGTTATAGATGCTATAATTCCCTCTAGCTAAAATCAAATAAGAAATGCATAGCAACAACCACGCAATAACGTAGCAATAAGGAATCTCCTATTCGCGGTAGTCAAGATCATCATCTGACGTTCTGATGACATTGAAACTATACGGAAAAACATGTCTAACTCCCAATCGGCAAGGTATCTAATGAATGAAGTCAGTCAGAAATAAAATTATCTATGTATCACGGGAATTATAGAGCCTTAATAACCTCTGGCAATTGCTGTCCCTCGGGCCAGAGGCCCTCGGGACGCAAACTTTGCCATCGGTAATTGAGGCCCTCATAATTCCCTTAATACATAAATAACTATTTCTGAAACCTTCTAAAACCATTGTATTTCGAAAACTAGGCAAGTTATTACAGATGCGTACAGGAAAACAAAATGTTACCAGTAAAATCATTCAATTAATTTCATCACCTGGACATTTTTGCTCACAACAAGTTTCTATACCAGATTCTATAGAGAAGCTCTGAAACATATTTGACCATTTTGAAGTATCATGATACCAAAGAGAGGAAAATGTTATTGAATGTAAAATATTTGAATTTCAGACGAAATACCTCGAAAAAACTAACCTTCATCATTCCATCAATCCAGGTATAATAACTGAAGCACTCAGATCTACGAAAGCACTGAAAGGGACACAGAAGATTTTTTTATTTGTTTGAAAATGTTTCCATTTTATATTCGAATTCAGATTCAGATTTTGAATAATGAATTGAATTCAAGAGCGGAAGTATTCGTAACTGTCGTGTCCTCGAGATTGTCGTCCTGTACATGGGTTTGCATCAAGAGCCCAACTGTGAATGATTGATCAAGCAAGATGTCTGACAAATGTTTACATAGAGGGGGACAAATCAGCGAAATATCGAATAACGATGAGTAGGCGCTAAATAACCCCAAGTTGGTTCGTCATATATTATTTTCGTGGCAGACTGACAGTTGTATTATTGGAAGTGAGTGCAGTTCTATGCGATTCACTTTCAGCAAAGTCGTTATTGCTATCATAGGATTTGAAGGTGCTGCTTCTATTCGAGAATGTATAACGGTAATATGATTTCTTGTAATGGTAGCAAGAAATATCTCAGCAAAAACTCTAATAGCACAATTTTCCTCAGTGTATTCTTATATGATTTTTATACAACTCAGATTGTTTTCAATCCATCCCCATATCGGCGATAATATCAAACTCTCTCCATGATAGTTTGTTATTGAAATCCCAAGAATATTCTGGAGAAGTGGGAATTATAATAAGGAACATTATTTATGACATTGAGAATATCGCCGTGTAGAGCTCCGTCCTGTAGATTCCTTGGTGATATTTCAATTGCAGCAACTGTCGAAACTACTTTATTGTGTAGCCATCAAACAGATGAATTTCGAGGAATGGTCAGAAGATTTATTTTTGACTTGTGAAAAGCACTACTATAAATGTACTCGTAGAAGTGGTTGATACATATTAAAGACGAAGGTTGAGAATAGGACTTGAATTAAGGAAGTTGACATCAAAATAAGGTTGGTGTAGAGAGATAGTTGACATAGAGAAACAACACCATTGTGAAACTTTTTGTAACAGAATCGAATATAAATCTCTGGTTCTGTATGTGAGCAATCAGCTTCAGGAACAGTGTCGCTTGGGAATGAATTACCAGTAAAATTATTTCTGATGATTTTGCATGTATTTTCGATATCGCTGTATTGTTAGCGAGGCTATTGCTTCATATATAGCAATATAAAAAAATGCATACTGTCCCTCCATCGGCGCTCCCGAATAATATGAATATTTCCACGCCGGCGGGAAGACAAGTCAGTTTCTCCGTTGAAAAAAGAAGGACAGAAGTCAAGGTGCACATAACCCTATGTTGATTAACTTCAATGAGGCATCAATTCAGTTTTTCAACAACCGACACGAGAGTCGTCCATTTTAATACCAAGATTAGCTCTTGAATTGACGTTTCTATTACTGATACAAACATAGGTATGTTGCTAGATAACATTTCCAGTTCCTAGGAGCTAGAGTTCCACTTCAGCTCCTGAAAAGAATGTACTAGGTCATTTGGGTTGGGGCGCATACCTGATTTGTTTCCGATTTCGGCAGATTTGGAAACTCATACCCATGCTGGAGATATAAATACACCATATAGTTAGGTATTTTTGTTTTCATCAGGAAAGCCTTCAAGATTCACATTCTTGCTCGATCTGTAGTTCATTCTTCATTCTCGGTATCTGATTGATTGGATAACTAGGTTCTGAATAATCACGGCTAACAATACCTTTTTGCCTCACACAACGATACTGTTCACCTTCATTCGAATACCGAGCCAGACACAGTATAGAATATGGAGAAAAATGAATAATCGATATTATTATTGTTAATATGCTCACTAACCTGACATTTCCCATTGTTCCTTTATCTGGCACTAGCACAGTATTTGCTATTAGAGCTGAAACCTGGTCCAAATGAATTCATCGTTACATCGATTCAATAGCATACACAAATTGGTCTCGATTTGGTTGTATTTATATTGGAGCTACAATTCGATATCCTTGAGAATTGATAAAACCTAATCTGTAAATGCAGGTAGAATATTCTCACAAGACGGATTTGTTGCATTGCATACTTATGGCACGCCATCAACGATTCGGGTAGTATTGAATTCGTGCCTGTATAGTCTCTGAAAAACGTTGTAACAAAGTAATGTATACTGAGGTCTTGTTTCTATCTACTTACTTATATTATTATAATAACCTGTCAAGTGAGACACATCGGTGGTTAATTCACCTATATTTATTCTAGTTAATTCATTTGATTGCAGAAGAAATAGCATGTTCCATTCGGATCGAAAGTGACTCCGTTTGACTCGCAAATTTTGCTTTCGCTTGGCTTCGCTAGACGCTCTGCCTCGCAAATGCTAAATTCGCTTGTCGAACATAGTGTCACTTTTCATCCTGATGAAACAATCTACTATTAGTGTGTGATGAATGGGCTTATATCACAAGAAAATTTCATTTCATGATTCCATAGAACTCACCCAAACTAGCTCACCACCGCAAACCGTTTCTTGCTGTGGGCTTTCTACGTTTTATAAAAAATTATTGAAATCCCCGACTTTTTGGACCTCTGAAAACGAGGCGATGATGTGACGTCGAAATCCTTATACTGAAACAAGACTATTCCAGACAGGGATGAATGATACATGATTTCTGACAGAGTGAATTAGCGCGAGATCACAGTTGAAAGAACTAATATAAAAGTTGCCTCAGTCTCCGTCGGGCGTTTGGTATTTTCTTTTGACTATGGCGAGGTGAGGTTTCTACGTCATAAGAGGGTCCGTTTTCAGGAGGTAATATTATTTATGTTTTCAAATAAAACATTCCAGTTCATTTTTCGATCGAATTATGTTGTCAATTATAATTAATGTATAAACATGGTTTGAGTTAAAGGTTTCACTAAGGTGTAGACGCCCATTGCCAATAGAAGTCCTTTTGACTGGTGAAAAGCTCTCACAAATAGTTTGAGTAAGAGTTTCCAGGTGAGATACCGGGTGAAACAGACTCATGGTATACCCTCCTTTTCGCCTTTGGTTTATTATTAGCTATGGATGGAATTCGGATTATCGAATATGCTCCCTAGAGGGCACTTTCTCACATTCAAAAAATGTTTTTTCAGCTTCTGGTTTTCCTGAAAATGACATCAATTTTCGATTTTCGAAGGAATCACCCTGTATTTCATTCCATAATCAGTTGGAGACTATTATAACAAATTCAACGAGACCGGGTGTGATTGGGTTGATTCAAACGATTACGAGGATGACGGCGCGCAATATCAAAACTTCTTTCTTCGTCACACCCATTGAGCTTATGGAAACTTCGAACGCGAATATCTTCGTAATCGTTTCATATAACCAATCATACCAGATTTTGTTGAATTCGTCATAATTATCTCTGACCGATTATGAAATTAAATAAAGGGTGTTCCATTTGAACAGCTTAAGTTGATTTTATTTCCAGGAAAACCAAAGTATGAAGAAAATTCCCGAATATGTGAGAAAGTGCCCTCTAGTGATCATATTTGATGTTTCAGATTTTAGAATGCTATCTGGAGAAACTAAGGTGAGAAGAAAGGTATATACCATGAATCAGTGCCACCTGGTATAATGCGATTGCATATCAGTTCATGATAGAATTGAGATAATTCTTCTTTCACCGGCCACCGGCTCACTCTGTTCCCATTTGGAGACATGCTCTTGATCCAAACAGGGGGAACAATTGTTGATATTTCAGAAGAGCATCGTCCATGAAAATGTCTATGAAATAGAGCAAGATCGCCAACTTTTCTACGGTGTTCCAGAGAAGTGAGTGAGTTTGTGAGCGAGGCATCACCCACGAGACGAATTGCCCTTTTTTAGACAGAATCCAACAGTTTTCAGGGTATGTTTGGGTGCTGCACTCTGTGCCTGTGCCTTATAGATCAGAAGCAGCTGATTGGAAGTGAAATAGCTCCTGGCTCGAAACAGAAAACCAAGTTTTTGGGATGCACGCCGTTCAGCTATTGATCTCACGTGATTTTCCCAAGAGAGGTTATTGCTGATAGTAATACCGAGCATCGAAATGGATGTCTTCGAAGGTTTGGTTACAAGCTCATGTTGGACACAGTGAGATCGGCTTTACTAGAGAAAAGGCATGCTTGTGTTTTGTTTGCATTGAAATCTACCAAGATATTGGATCCACATTCGATAATTGTTGCCAAGTCCATGTTTATGTTATCAACATTTCTTCCTCGTTCGTTTCTGATTCGCCTGGCTGGTATTGGAGCCCTGGAAGAGAAGGCGAAAGTATTATGATCCGCGAAGCTGTGTACTGGACATGAAGTTGCTTCCAACAAATCGTTGATACGGAGTAGAAATAGTGTTGGTGCTAGAATTGATCCTTGCGGAACACCAGCATTTATGATAAGAGAGTCAGATGAAACTCTGTCGATCACTACATGGAGATACCTGTTTGAGAAAAAACTAGCTAGCAGAGAACATAGCTTGGCGAGGAGTCCGTGTTGCCAGACTCGGTCGAATGACTTGGAGATATCAAATGCCACGGATAAGGATTCACCATATTTTTCAATAGATTGCTGCCATATATGTGAGACGTAAGCGAGCAGGTCACCAGTTGATCTCTGATGACGGAAGTCATATTGCCTATCGTTGATGATACCTGAATGTTCTAGGTATTTTATGAGCTCGATGTTGATAGCTTCCTCCATGATCTTTGAAATTATAGATAGCAGTACGATCGGTCTGTAGTTGCTAGGTAGGGTCTTCTTGCCTTTTTTTTCATTAAATTCGAACAAAATACTGAATGCATATCATCCAAGCTAATTTAATTCGTCTTCCTTCCGCCTCCCTATTCAACGGTCGAACCCGACTCCTACTATTTATACCGGCCGTCCTCCCTTCCCTATCTCCCGCTCGTATTCACGTCGATGCACCGTGGAAGATCATATCGGCGCGGCTCGATTTGCAATATCTTATTCCGGACGACGGGTGATGGATGCCGCCGGCCACGGCCAGGTTGGGCCGCGCGGAGAGAGACAGCCTTTATAGCTCTCGAGGAATTTATCGCTCCGATTCTTCATTCCTTTGTTCTAGCGCTGAGGTGATAATTTCCGCGAATTGGAGGTACGTGATGGATCGGCTGTCCTGGGTGTTAGTCCTGTGAATTCCATGTCACAATATGCCGCAATATACTAACCAACCATGGTAGCTTGGTGATGCCAATTCAACTATACTATAGTATATTGTTCAACAAGCACGGAATAATTGTCATTTCCCACGAGAATGAAGTTTGTTGCATGAGCCATTGGTGATCAATTCACAGATAGCATATATTCGAGAAATTCATGCATCAATAGTATATTATAGGTACGTATCAAGTATTGTAGAGAGCATATTACGCACGCAGGGAAATATTCAATGAGTGCGTTATTGTTTTTCAACACGCATTACGTACTCTACTTTAGTCTATCGCAGGCAGTGGTCATGAAAAGCAGCAGAATGCTGGATGGTATAATAGCTCACAACATTCTGTGAAGGTCCTCAGACATTATGCCTAAGACTACCAACCTTTACACGTCCTACACTGTGCACTGTGGTCTTTCCTAAAGGACAAGTATGAGTTCGAAATGGAACTAACATATGTAGGGCAAATGAATGTTGGTATACTGATGGCTCCAAAACTTTGGAAGGCGTCGGAGTCGTAATATACGGGATAAACCCAGTAGTGAAACGCTCATTCAGTATGGGTAAACTATAGCTACGGTATTCCAGGCAGAGGTATACGTCATTGAAATGTGTGCAAGGGAGCTGGAAAATCGACACCACACACGAAAAACAATAAAGATATTCTCAGATAGTCAAGCAGCACTGATACCACTCGAATCCAACTGCTTCAAATCCAGAGCAGTATAGAAATCCAGAGAAACCTTGAACCGACTGGCACAACGCAGTGACGTTAACCTAGTCTGGATATCAGGTCACACGGGCCTAAAAGGAAACGAAATAGTGGACGTCCTAGCAAAAAGGAGGGGCCGAAACATCGTTGACCGGGCCAGAACCGGTAATCCGTACAGCATATAGCACTGCCAAGAATGTTATAACATCCTGGACCGACAACAAAATAGTCTACCGGTCCTAGCCCATTCCGAAGCATGCATTGCTTGTACAAGGAAGAAACAGGACTCTGACAAACTATACTAGAACTCAGTAGAGCACATCTCAGAGTTATAGTAGGTTTGCTCACTGGCCACTGTAAACTCAAACACCACATGCACAAAATCGGACTTGCACAAGATGCAGAGTGCCCTTTACGCATGGAGAAGGATGAAACGGCTAAACACATTTTATGTATGTTCATATTTAAAATGAATTACATTTTTATTTCTCTCATAAAAAAATACTTCGTATAAGTCCATAAATAAGTATCTATTCTAAGGAGTATAATTATTATTTTTTCTTATCAATTATATAACTATCATAGATTATCACAAAAACAAGAGCCCAATCCAGTGTCCAATCAAAAGCCATAACTACTTCGTCAACTACCTCTGTGAGCTGGTTTCTGTGGTTGGTTAACTATTATGTCATAGTTTGGAATACACTTTGAGGAAAATTGGCTGATTAATTTCGTGGAAAAATAGCTAATGCTGTTCACTTAAATTTTTTATATTTTGGTGAATGCGACATACTCCACTTGTATATCCACCGAAACTTCAAATATGCTTCGATTTTTTATGAAACTGATTTATACAATAATTAACTAACGGTGCATGAGTATAGTATAAGAAACCTCAAATTCCAGGTCAGAAAAATAGAAATAATGTACATGGTGATATTATTTCGTTTCTGCAATATTCTGTGTATATACCAAATTGCATGAAAACGGATAATAACATATTGAAGAATATAAACGAAAAGATCGATCGCGAGAATCATTTATCATCTTTATGTTGAAAAAGTGAACAAATTCGTTTCCGAAACGCCCAAAGATCAACGAAATTTTATATTTTTCAATATACCTATATTCTTCTCCTTCAAATTTCTACAAACAAGGTGCCACTGTGCCACTGACTGTCGAATAAATGTCTCTTCCATAATCCTTATAGAGTCAAAATTCCCGCGTAGAACAGTATTTCAGAATCATCAAATATCTTGGAATGTATGAAATTCATTTTTGTAAGCAATATTATCACCGAGTATCTAGATATATTAATTGATACCATGAAGCCTAGGTACTTTTACCAACTTGCGAATAGTTAACAAATGGAATAAGAAAATGCGTTACATGTGTGCGGTCTGCAGCTTTCCATCGGATAACACATAAGGGAGTTTGTGGTAGAACTAAATACATCCAGATTCAAGTTTTAATGGGGCGCCACTCAATTTACAAAAATCTTCAGCTTGGATCATTGGGAAAACTGGATATTTAACAGGATGATTGAATGGTGAAAATGAAAGTATCATTCCTTTAGATTGCTGATGGTATGGTATATTCCAACCCAATTGCAGAATATCCCCCACTGTGCGGGGTCGACGGGTTTGAAGTTCTCTTCTGAATGAGAGTATGTGTGGCACGAAACTCTGCAATTCTTTTTGGATGAACTTCAGATAAACAGATAAATAGAATGCAAAATCCATTCGAAACCTATTTATTTCTCGCGCAATGGACAAGGCACATGTCGAACCATGGAAAGGCTGATAAGTATGGATGAACTGACATATTTTGAACGGTCAGCTTGACAAAATGTCTTCGTGACTTTCAGGACACAAGTCCTCCGATCTCAATGATAAAATCAGATCAAGACAAGTATACACCAACTATAAATTATTGAGGGATAGCTGAAAAGCAGGAGTAAGTCAGAAGTCAAGTTCAAAACCTACAGCTGTTGCATGGTACCATGAGAGAGCCTTACAGGGGAGATTTGAATTCGAAGCATCAAGTTGATGAATTGCATGTGAATTCCTTGACGAAACCTGATACAGTAGCCTCTTCAGGAATTAAGATCCCCGCGATCACAGTCCATTCCACAGGATGGGTAGTATAGGTCACTGTCAACGGCACCAACATCAAAGGGACTCCTCCACAAATTTGGTGGACTCAACTCCGCAGTCTCTCTCCCTGGTATTCCTCCTGGCGTTACTACGAAGTTGAGCACACCCAGGTTGGATTCTGGTACACTTCGTTCATGCCCAGAGGTCTCCGTAGTTCAACTATGTCCAGATTCGTGGCATAGATAGTACCAAAGTACCAGGCATTCTGACTAGTGAAAAGTGAGGGTCCTCGATGGATGTTATAGGAATATGCTCACTCAAGCTCAGGTCACAGCACGTGGAATATAGGAACATCTTTCAGAAATTGATGTGTTTTCATCCGAAAGGACCAACTGACTATCGACTAACCTTTTCAGAACGGTTAAACGGCGTCATCAAAGTAGCAAACACGAGGTAGGGCTCCTGATGACAATAGGGTAGTCATCTCCACAAATTTTGATGGTGTTGTTGAACAATCAGAAGGGGCACGTTTCGGTCTCATAAGAGATCATCTTCAGCCTAATTGAAAGAATGAAAATTGAAAGAAATTTTGGAAATGACTTCGAGCATTCCTTCCTTCCTTCAGAAAATTTCACTCCACTTTGAGCAATATGGACTTCTGCCAAAGATCGAATCAAGTCGTTGATGAAAGGTCAGTAGGTCATAAGACTTACTCGAACGAATCCTCCATAAGGGCAATCGATATAAATCAATTTTCAGTCTTTTCGTTGAACCAGAGAAATCTCCTAAATCTGACAAAAAAGTCACAAAATCCATCCTGTTCAATACAAGACTTATAGACGGATACACACAGCAGATCTACTTTCGACCTGAGTCAAACCACTGGCTGGTTGGAAAAACTCTGAGACGACTGCAGCCATTCGAATCATGAATCTCTGTCGCGACAGTATAACAATAGCAGACAGAAAAGTGACAGAGAATAAAGTTATTTTTTCTATGACGGGAAAAAAGTGTGGCATTTCATTTCTGTTGGCAGGTTATAAAATGTCACTTTTCATAAATTACTTTTTTCCCGTGGGAAAAAAGTGAGTACTTTTTTCCCGGATATATATCACATATATATACTCTGTTAATGGCTTTTGTTGTGCTATAGTTCCGAAAAATGAGTCAATAATACCGTCTCCGAGAAAGAACTGCAAGTCCTTTTATCTTCCATTCGACTTCGCGGTTTCGTATATTACTAAACAACTACTGAATCCGCAATTTTTTAAAATCAAATCTGAGAATTGAACTGACAGAAAGTGACATCAGATATTTGATTACTTCAAAAGAATGATAAAGATGCCTATAAAACGCAGGTGTCCCTACTGTTAAAAACTTGAAATTTCACGTCGATAATTTTCAGATTTCGAAATAATGTAATATCTTCTCAATATTGATTCGTCCTTGCTTCTGTCACAGAAAAAAATAGTGTATTATACACGGGAAAAATATTAGATTTTAGCTCACGGTTTTTTGTCTCCCTCCGCTACGCGTCGGGAGACAACACAACCTGGAGCTAAAATCTACTACTTTTTTCCCTTGTATAATAAATAACTATTATTAGTTGAGAATAAAGCCTGCTGAATGAACCTATGTTCAATGAAAATGTCCCAAAATAATAACAAACAAATCTTCAAAATGAACACGTTCTAGTAGAACAGTCAACCTGATGATTCATGTAATAGTCATATACTACATAAAAGCTAATTGACTCTGAAATTTCAGACCAAAAAATCTTCCTCAAATCATTGGCATTGACTCTCCTCAACATCAGGACCTGTTTATTGGATCAGAAAGAGAAGCCTCAGCTTGAATTATTACATCCTACAGGTGTACTGAGTATCAGAGTGGAATATCAAGAAAGTTAGTGATGACTATCCAATATAAAAGGTGTGTGATATGAATCAATAGCCTGTAACCACCTTTTAGTGAAATTTATTTACTAATAAAAAAAGGTGAAACTTGAATGGTTACAGGCACGGTAGCTCTTATGTCTGGTGGCAAAAGGGTGGGTTGACTTCAATATTTTAGACTTTTTAAAAAAATGTATATTCCGGTAGGCGCCACCCAGTTTGATTTATTTGAACTGGGAAAATGTAGTTATGCAAATTTCATAAATATTAGGAGATATAGAATAGAATAGAATAGAATAGAATAGATTTATTTCCAAAAAAACATGGTACACATGTGTAGGAACAAGTTCGAGAGTTAACAAATGTAAACTTGACCAAGTACAAAAAATAATAATTTATGACAGAATAGAAAAATCGCTAACAGGAGTAGACATACCTATTTAGATAGAACAGGAAATACGTTGTGCATAATGAATATTTTTGGTTCAAAAAAGAGAGAGAAAAAATCCTCAAACATTATTTGTTAGGGCGAAATTATCATCCATAAGGTATTCACTAACTGTATAGTAAGCCTTAGTAATTAAAATTTCTTTTATTCTTTTCTTGAATATTCTAGAATTGTAGTTCTTTATATCGTTTGGAAGCACATTATATAATTTAGCACCCATGTAATGAGCGCTCTTTTGGAATAATGTTGTGTTGTGTGGGGGTAGGATGATTAGATTGGAAGATTGTCGAGTTTGTGAGCTTGCAAACTGATAGTTCCTTTTATTATTGTGTACAAACACTAAGAGATTATATATATATAAACTTGGTAAAGTGAGAATTTCCATTTGTACAAAATGTTCTTTACAAGGCTCTCTTCTTTTCAGTTTTTTCATTATTCTGATTGCTGTTTTTTGCAACACGAAAGCTGACTGCCAATCGGAGCTTACTCCCCAATGAATTAGGCCATATGACATATGTGACACGAAGTTTGCATAATAAACAGTTTTTAAAACTTTTTCGCTCACGTGTCTATTAGATAGAGCACGTAAGCAATAACATGATCTGCTCAGCTTAGTATTTGTGACTTTGATGTGTTCCTTCCATGAGAAGTAACGATCGAGTTTAAACCCCAGACATTCTATCGTTTTGACTGATTTAATTTCAAATGGTAAAGTTAGGTTATCGACATTTCTATTCGCGAAAGGCATACAAAAAGTTTTTCCAAAATTTATTTTGATTTTATTTGTTGCACACCATCCAACAATATTGTTCAAACAGACAGTGATTGTATCCTCTAAAGAGGCTCTGTCGCGACTCTCAACAATGAAAAGAGCATCGTCTGCATACAGCACAGGCGTTACTTTCCCACAATTACTAGGAAGGTCGTTTATAAAAATGAGAAAAAGCAGGGGGCCCAATATCGATCCTTGCGGTACCCCACTTCTGATTTCTCCCCATTCCGAGAATAATTTCTCATCATCTCCAGTTGTGAGGACCACCCTCTGCTCCCTACCATTAAGGTAACTCATGAACCAGTTCAGGGCAGTTCCACGGATGCCATTATGATGCAGCTTTTCTAACAATATCTCAAAGTTTACGCTGTCGAAAGCCTTCGCGAAGTCACATGCGATACCGACAGTTGAAAGTTTTTTATCAACATTTGCTATTATTTTTCTACATATATCGTTAATGGCGGTTGATGTAGATTTGCCAGGAAGAAACCCGTGCTGGCAAGCACTTAGTAATCCGTTCGACTCCATGAACGAGATTAGTCTTTTTTGCATCAGTTTTTCCAAAAGTTTTGAAATGGTCGACAAAAGTGATATCGGTCTATAGTTTTCGAATTTGTTAACATCTCCTTTTTTGAATATGGGAACCACGTGCGATTTTTTCAGGCATCTTGGGAATATGCCTTGACTGAGAGACTCATTACAGAGTTTCACCAGTTCTGCACAAATAGGTTGTAGAATGTTTTTCAACATTTTTGAAGATATATTATCGTAACCGGCCGAGTTTTTGGATTTCAAGGATCGGACTACTGATGAAATCTCGTTCACATCCGTAGGATAGACGAAGAAAGTTCTGTCATTTGGGCAATTCTGATTTTTTAAATAATCCCTGATCTCAGTTTCATTTGTTTCTCCATCAATTTCAATTGCGTTCAAGAAGTAATCATTGAATTTATTAGTGAATGAGTTGGAGTCCTCACTTTCCGGTATTTTGATAGTTTTTTTAAATTTTGTGTCATTTTTTGTTTCTCTGTTTATGATTTCCCAAGTTTTCTTAATTTTATTTTCACTGGTAAGAATTTCCTGTTCCAGAAACGAAGCTCTGGCTTTGGCTATAACTTTTTTTAGTATATAACAATATTTTTTCCTGAATCTGTTGAGTACTTCATTATCTATTCCCCTACAGAACGCTGTCAACTGCCTTTTATGCAAGCAGGAGTTACGTATCCCTTTGGTTATCCATTTTTTGTTTGATTTATTTTTCATCAATTTGAGAGGAAAACAAATTTCGAAATTTCTTTCTAGTACACTTATAAATGCATCAAATTTCAACTCGAGGTCTGGGTAAGGTATTTTTGTGTAGTCTTCAGATACAAGTTCTATGGCAATTTCATGATTGAATTTATTTATATTTCTTTGTGAATAAATACGTTTGTAGACACTTTTTTCGTCAATACTATGGCGAAGGTCGAAGCTTATTTTTTGATAATAATGATCAGATATTCCATTATCGAGATTCTCAATTTGGACCACATCGAAATTCACAAATATATTATCTATACAGGTGGATGAGTTTTTATCAATTCTTGTTGGACTCATTATGGTTTGATCAAGGTTGAATGATGTTAAGAGATTAATTAAGTCATTTCTACTAGGTGTGTCAGAAGAAAAGTTCACATTGAAGTCCCCACATAACACAACTTTTCCATCATTTTTGGTTAGGTCGGTTAATATCCTATCGAGATGGGCTAGAAATTGTTTGAAATCACCATTTGGAGCACGATACAAAGCAATAACTACAATATTGCATATTTTTATCACGCTGAATTCAATACATTTTTCTATATTCAGATACTCTAAATGATTTATTTTGCTACTGATGCTAAGAATAGAATTTCGAACCATTATACAAGTGCCGCCATTTTTATAATTGTCTCTACTATAGGAAGATAACATGGTAAAACCTTGTAAATTGTAAAAAGGTTCTTCCTCTGGTTTTAGCCAGTGTTCACTTATACAAAATATTTCGACTGAGTTTTCTTGCAAGAACGTGTTCAATTCATCAATTTTGTTCCTAAGGCATCTCAGGTTTTGATGAATAAGGGTTAGTGTGTTTTGCGGAACGAAAATAACTCTGTCTCTTACTCTCAAAATTTTCATTTGGGCTACCTCCTTCTGCCGTTCTACCCCTTTTGACTGAGGCCGATCTGTCCCTTCCTCCTCCAGCTCGGGTTGCTGCTGGCTGACTAGTCTGCGACGAGCCGCTACTTGATAATATATGTCTAGAGGAGACAGGTTGTTGACATGGAAGGATACTCGGGAAAGAAGAAGTGTTGCTTTCATTGCTGACTACTCTTGTTGCTGCTGTCTTATCTACTACTGATGTTGCCACATTTCCTTCGATATTTTCATCAACCTCGATGTTACGTAAATCATCCAGGGTCCACCATGTGCCGTTTATGATCAATCCATTATATTTCTGTATCACTTGATTTCCAGCAGATTGAGCCACTCTTTTATGGTGTAGCAGTTCTTTCCTTGTTTCTCTTTCCGCTGGGGTCAGGTCTGCGTCGATTGCATAATTGGTTCCTTTCAATTTATGGGCCATTCTTTGAATAATATGTTTAATTTTTAGACATGAGAACTTAACTAGGATAGGTCTGCTTCCATTGTGAAGTGATTTCCCAATTCGATGTACCTGGTCTAAATCTCGATCAAGTATCTCATAACTTAGTTTTTGACTGATGAAGTCTATTACTAGTTGTTCCGTGATTTCGCCCTGCTGTTCTTCAAGACCAAAAATAATGATATTTTTGGATCTTATGGCACTTTCCAAATAGTTCAGGCGGTGATTCATTTTATCCACACTTGCATTTAATCTCGAAACTTCTTCGCTAACTTCTGCAAATTTTATCCCGATTGACTGGTTTATTTCGGCGATTATTTCACTTTTTAACGATCGATGTTTTTCGTCCATCTTATAGTGAGGTATTTGAACTGCTGGAAAAATTATGAATAAGAACAAGATAGGTGAACTTTGAGGCCACTTTTAATTCTGGTAAAGATTCCTTCAAATTGACAAGGGTATAAATATGACCACCATTACCAGGTGAGTTATAAACATTCATAAAGCACAACTTATGTGCTACCTTCATAAAATGCTAGCAAATCAATTTACATAACAGATAATCTCATGGACATACCTTCACTTATTCAAACGTATACCCCCTTCTTATATTGGCCAATATAGTCTGAGTTCACACTGTGTCTGGAGACTAGTAATACCTCATAACTGGTGAATATCTACCTAATATTATTACTCTACAGTCTACATGTATGAAGAAATCTCAATGATATATTATAATGCGAAAAAATTAATTGAGTGAAGAATATGTAATTCTAATTAACCTGAGTGAAAAATATGTAATTATAGTTAACCAAGTGAAAACAAAAAAATGAATCTGACTCAATGGTTGGATCTGACCTTTACTCGGAACATCCTGGAATCTTCCAATGGGAATCCTTGACAAAACTACCTACTGGCCTCAGAAGTTATCTTCTACCATTATTTGCTAAAAAATGTGGTTTTTAACATCCTGGAATGACCCAAACAGCAGGGCATGATGATGGGAGGCCACGTGAGACATTAATTCACGTCCTTTCGGTCTCCAGCTGGTGTTCACAGTATCTGCCAAGGTGTGCCCCTCGTGGCACGTCTCTCAAAAACCCACCAGGGTGAATATAGAGGGACAACCTCACCAAAATCCTCTGGAACCAACAGAATGGCGAGACTGGAGAATCGTGCGAAAAGTGTGAACCGTACGAAACGGACGGCTCTTCCTTCAGCCACCTGCAATGGCTGCCTGAGTGATGAAGACCAACAAATCTATAAAATAAAACCCCAAAAACCTGTAGTGAAATAACCCCTTGAATTTACCCAAAGATGACTTACCTTCCCGAAGGAATGGCCCACAGAAAAAAAGTGGAGATGATCACTCCCCAAAGGTTGGAAAACCAAGAAATGCCGATTAATTTCGACATCGTGGAGCAGTACTCACGAAAGCCCAAAAAAGAAGAAGGCGTAACAGGAAATATTTTCACATATCCTGTGCAGAGCGTTCTTGATAATTATTATGAAAAAACAGTTGTAATTCAAATACGAATCTGCGCAATGACATGAGACAGAAAAATTGACAATCACCTCTAGGTTGCCAGATCAAACATTCGGGAATAATCCACTGTTGCCAGCCCTCTCAGACCTATTCTGACGACATAAACGTACTAAACTGCACGAAGCGAGCTAATTGTACTGAACGGATTGGAATGAATAACCCAAACGAAAACGATGCACTAGTGGATTGTTATTACTCCGTCAGGGCGTCATCTTGGAACATACCAAAATTTTACACAGTTGACATCCATCACATGCTGTCTACTGTTTGAATTCTAGGCCAACAATGTTTACAATAATTCTGACATGACTGCGAAATTGACTTTTGTTAATTGAATGAAGAAAATAAACGATCAAAAGACAACCAAAAACAAAACATATTTTCTACCAGTATGAGGGAATACCCTGTTATCATTCAGTGATGAAAATGGTCTTATTTGGATTAAGCAAAGAAAGGTAGCAATAACAATACAGAGTGTTAAATATCAAAAAGGCAAAAATTCTTGTTACATTCACCCCCCTTCGACAATAAAAAAAGGACATGTTCATGGACATTTTTTTCTTTTCAATGTTAGACCTCAAGTTCATTTTTGTACTAAGCTAAGTTTGTTTCGAGCGCTCAAAACCCTACCTACTTATGTGCTACGTAATGTAATCTAAGTGAACTAACTTAAGATTTACTAAATGCTAAGCTAACTTAACTAATATGTACAAGGAATTTTTGCAGCTACAGAGTATCAACCATTATCAGGTCGATCGCCAACGTCACTTTCCGATCCCATTTCCTCATCAACGGATACATCAGACATTGAACCATGATATGCTTTAAGATCCTGTATATGCCACATACCTGCATTGGTACCATCCTCATTTTTGAGAATATAAACGAGTTTTGATTTTTTCTTATGTACTGTACAGAGTACATAACGAGGCGCTAATTTCTGGGCGAAATTATTAGCAGCATTAGATAAAACTTTATTTCTTTTCCAAACTTTATCCCCAACGAAAAACTCTTTTTCCCTACGTCTCAAGTTATAATATTTACAGTTCCTTTTATAAGCCAAATTCAATTTATTTTGAACTTCATGAAATATTTCTGATAAATTTCCTAAGTTTTGTGCCCATCTATCCCTATCACATAAACCTAAATCCGTTTCACATTTTCCATAATAATTCCCTGAACATGGTACCTCGCGCCCAAAGTTCAAAAATGCGGGACTATACCCCGTCACCTCATGAACAGAAGTTCTCATAGAATAAGCAATTTTTGGAAGTTCTTTATCCCAAGATTTGTGGTTACCATTGATATAACTCCTAATAGCAGTACAAATGGTACGGTTTGCTCTTTCCACATAGTTTGACTGCGGGTGATAATAAGGTGTATATGAAATATGGGAATTATAGTCCTCAACTAGTTTCTTTATTGCTTTGCTAATCAACTGCCTACCGTTATCACACACGATATTTTGAGGCACCCCATATACTAAAAATACTTCTTCTTCTAGAAATTTAATGATACTACTTGATGTGGCATTACGAAGTGGGCATATAAGTGGATACTTGGTAAACCAATCCGAAACTACTAGTATATACTGAAATCCTTTAGAGCTTCTAGGAAGTGGACCCATCAAATCTAAAGCAATGACTTGCCAGGGGAAACGAACCTTACGTTCAGCTCCCATCAGCCCAAATTTAGAATAATTCGGAGATTTCTGAGAGGCACAAATCTTGCAATGCTTCACATACTTGTTAACATCTTGGCGCATCTTCGGCCAGTAATAGGTAAGACTCACTCTTGAAAAGGTTTTATAATAACCAGCATGTGAAGC
Organism: Phaedon cochleariae; assembly: GCA_918026855.4. Classification (NCBI taxonomy): domain Eukaryota; kingdom Metazoa; phylum Arthropoda; class Insecta; order Coleoptera; family Chrysomelidae; genus Phaedon; species Phaedon cochleariae. The sequence continues at coordinate 25,935,312 of OU896715.1, read as the reverse complement.
AGTGCTGGAATCATGATTTAAAGAAATGATTTTCCTACGTTGACTCTTTGGGACTAGAAGTTTCCAATCAGAGATATTTGTATCTAATGGGACTTTGGAAGGTATCAATTTATAGACAAAATTATTCCTGACTGTCCATTGAGGATAGTTCTCAGGATTACTTAAAATTTTCAAACGAATATTTTCATAAAATGAATCTAATTGGTTCAAGTCAATGTCTAGAGAAATACAATTATCTGGATCTTCTAGAGCCAAAATTTGTTCGGATGTAGACGTTTCAAGATCATCATCTACAGGGCCTCTAGACAAAGCATCAGGTACGACCATCAATCGTCCTTTTCGATGACATATCTCAAAATCAAATTGGCTTAAACGGACACTCCAGCGAGATAATCTACCGGTAGGATTTTTCATATTGAAAAGATATTTTAAAGATGCATGATCGGTTATTAAAGTGAATCGTACCCCTTCTATGTAAGCTCTGAAACGTTCACACGCAAAAATACAGGCTAGACATTCTTTCTCAGTAGTTCCGTAGTTTTTCTCGTATTTAGTGAGACTTCTAGAAGCAAAAGCAATGACTCGTTCCTGACCATTTTGAACTTGTGTTAAAACACACCCTAGCCCACTGTCCGATGCATCACATTGCAAAGTAAACGGTAAGTTAAAATCGGCGCTTGATAATATAGGTGCAGACACCAGAGCTTGTTTAACCCTTCCGAAAGCTTGTTCAGCCTCTTGGGTCCAGTTGACTTTTTGTCCCTTCTTCCTATTTTTCGAGAGGTCATTAATCGGAGCCATCAGAGAAGAGAAATTTGGTATGAACCGGCGGTACCAACTACATAAACCTGTGAATCTCTTGACTTCCGTTGTGTTCCTTGGTTGAGGAAATTGTACCATAGCCGAAACTTTCATTGGATCGGTTCGAAGGCCAAATTTATCTACTACAAAACCAAGATATTTAAGTGATGATCGAAAAAAGGTACATTTGTCAATATTAACTGTTAAATTTGCTTCGCTCAAGCGTCTTGCGACTTCATGTAATGTTTTGATGTGTCCTTCAAAAGTTGAATTTATAATGATTATATCATCCAAATATACGAAAGCGTTTGGCTCCATTTCTGGTCCAAAAATAGCATCCATTAATCTTTGTTGACACTGGGCTGCATTGCAAAGCCCGAACGGCATAACCTTAAATTGGTACAACCCTCTTCCAGCCACAGAGAAAGCAGTTTTTTCCTTTGACTCATCGTCAAGAGGTATCTGCCAGAATGCGCTACGTAAATCCACAGAAGATATGTAGTTAGCACCCCCTAGGAGTGATAAAATTCTATCAACAACAGGTAGTGGATAGCTATCTTTTTTGGTTAGTGAATTCAACTTTCTCCCATCAAAACATAGCCGATATTCACCATTATCTTTTTTTACTAACAGCACTGGTGAAGACCATTCACTATTAGACTTTTCAACGACATCTAACTCTAACATTTTGTCTAACTCCTTATTCAAATGTGTGAGCATATAGGGCGACATGAGATATTGGCGCTGTTTAACAGGCCTAGCATCAGCTGTTTCTATGTGATATACAATTTTATTAGTTCTTCCTAATTTTCCATTACCAGAAAGTTCTTTGAATTTGGAAATAACACCTTCAACTGCAAATTTTTGATCTGGGGACAAATCTCTTAAAGCTTGAACTTTATCAGTAGTGATAGCATCGTCATTATCAGATCCGACTGTAGCGATTTCGACTTCAGCATCACCTCTGACCACCCAAGTATTATCATGAAAGTCAATTTTCAGTTTGAATTGTCGACAAAAATCACTTCCCATAATGAAAGAATAATTTAGAGAAGGCACCACCAAAAATTTTATAATCTGACATTTATTCTCGATACAGATAGGAATCTCAACCGAACCAGTAACACTTTGCTTAACTCCATCAGCAGTTACAACAAAGTTATGACAAGACTTATTGATTTTTAAATTCAAACTTTCCAAAAATGTAATTCCTTTCTTTCCAATGGTACTACTATTTGCACCAGAATCTAACAAAGCTATTATATTTTTACCAAAAATATTAACTGACACGTATGGTCTATTATCCAATTCTTTTTTTACAAAAATAGGCGATATACTGCTCCTCAATTCCTCAAAATAATTCTTCACAAATTCTAAAAGCTTGCGTTGCTCATCATTAAAAGATTTCTCTATAGGTCTGGCCTGAAATTCAGAAGATAAAACCCGGCCAACATGGTCTACCTCCTGGGAGCGTTTCCCGAACAATCCCCACATTCATTTTTATTGACATTGGGTTTACCGCACCCATAGCAAAATTTAGTTCTTTGCTTTAAACAATGCCTGAAGTGGTGATTCTCAAGATTACAATTATAGCAAACAATTGTTTTCCTCGTAGGATTACTATTACTGGTACTGGTAGAAGGTTCCACAGGAATGTGAGAACTTCTTGGAGTTGACCTAATATTTTGAAAATTTGAAGTTGTGGAATTTGAATTTGTGGAATTTGAATTCCTGAAATTTGGATTCCTAAATTGAGAATTTGAGTTTCTAAAAACTGAGCTTTGAGAATGTACCCTTGGAAAATTTGACTGTTGTGAAGATGAAGCTTGGGAATTTGAATTACGATGATTCTGGTTTCTTTGAAATCTGGAATTTTGAAAACTTCTACTTTGATAACTACGATCAGTAGAATCCAAACTACAATTGTTAAATTCAGTATCTATATCACAAGCAATGGAGCTAACTTGAGTTCTACGATTAGGTTTAATATTGAGTTCCTTAAAAACTTCCTCTAAGGCCTTTACATCCTTGATTAAATCTTCCACGGTAGAGTACTTATTCAAAGCAAGTCTCTCAACAAATTCAGTTTTCAAATTTTTTTGAAGCCATTTGATTTTTGTAGATATTGCTGGGGGAGAACTTAATCGATTAAAGAGCTGTTCCATAACTGCCACAAATATAACCACCGGCTCATCATCAAATTGCTTGCGATGCTTTATCGTTTCCCAAACTTCCTCATCATAGTCTTTGCTCAAAAAGTCTTGTTGTAGTCTTTTAGTAAGAGTGTCCCAGTCTTTAACTAACTTAGCATCCTTAACATGGCGAAGCCATAATAAAGCTTTCCCAGAAAATAAGTCAATTGCTGCCTCATACAGCTGTTGCTTTGTGACATGCCTAGCCTCTGCTAATTCATCAACACGCTCTAATAGTTATTTATGTATCAAGGGAATTATGAGGGCCTTAATTACCGATGGCAAAGTTTGCGTCCCGAGGGCCTCTGGCCCGAGGGACAGCAATTGCCAGAGGTTATTGAGGCTCAGTAATTCCCGTGATACATAGATAATTTTATTTCTGACTGATTTCATTCATTAGATACCTTCCCGATTGGAAATTAGACATGTTTTTCCGTATAGTTTCAATGTCATCAGAATGTCAGATGATGATCTTGACTACCGCGAATAGGAGATTCCTTACGTTACTGCGTGGTTGTTGCTATGCATTTCTTATTTAATTTTAGTTAGAGGGAATTATAGCATCTATAACATCCCAAGGGAGTTATGACCCTCATAATAGATATCGTAACTATGACGATATAAGCTTATAATGTCACTGTCAGAAATAAAAATGATTTCACACCTAATGATTTTTTAGACCCATCAAATTTTATGTCCCACTTATAAACTGAAACTGGTTTAGTGACAGGAGGAATAACGATATTAGGTTGGAATTGAACTGATGTGCTGGGCGTAGCAGGTGTCAGTACACTTGCTGCAGCAGCGGCTGCGCGTTCAGCTTTCTCCTCTAAATCGGCCTCTAACGTCAGACAAGTTGCATAAGTTTCATTTTTATAATTTACTTGATCAGGTTTTGTAGGATCTACTACCATTCTCTTTAAACGCATCAAAACATGATTTAAGCGAGATTTATAACGAGCATAAGCAGAATCAGCGGTAGTGCTGTCAAAGTCATTAATAAGTGTTGTTAGACTATCCAATGAATTATTTATCTGGGTCTGATCAGTATCAAACGTGTAAGTTGGATCCTTTAAAGACAAAACTGAGATACCCTCTTTCTTTTCCTTCCTAACAGTTGTTGACAGAATTTTACGTTTCTCATTCATATCACGAGACGTGATAATTCCCCTAATCCGAAGCTCATAATTAAGTTCCTCTATCAAAAGGTGTCCGGACCTAATGTCAGATTCCATGGTTCAATAGATGAAAAAACTCTCTATAAATTGAAAAATATGTTTCCAAAAGAAACTCTAAGTTCCAAAAGGATTGCCTATCCCACACAGTTCAGCCCAAAATGTTATCTTTAATCTCAAAAAATTTGTTTGGACCTATCAATATCGAGCCGAAAAATTTAGAACCTCCAGAGGAGTTCCTACCCAACCATCACAAATCAAAAAGTTCTTTGAAACTGTACAAAAAAATATTTCCGAAATTTTAGGGTGATTGGTTGACAGTCTCAAGACCTAAGAGGAGTACCTATCTAGTTAATGAAAACCAGAAGAGTTCTCTTAAACTCTCAAGGTCTGGGAACTATCAACATCAGCCAGCAAAATCCAAAATTCAACTTCAATAAGGTTACAAAGTTGGTCTATGAAAGCTAAACTAAGGTCTCTTAAACTCTAGAAACTACTAAAACTTTCGACTCTCAATTGCTAATTTCCTTTTCCAAGAAAGTAAACATTTAGCCAATACCAGCTAGAAGAGCCCTCTTAAACTTCCAAAACTCTGAATTACTCACAAAAGTATGCTAATACTGGGGTCAGAATAATGTTCAACCTAAGGGAAAGTGCAGATTATACCCAAGTTTCAGCAGTATGGAACTCAAAAAATTTTGACAATGTACACGAACTTCTTAAAAGATTCGGATTTAATCAAGTAGCTATGTGCTAATACATGGGTCAGAGATTTTCAACCAAAAGGGAACTCAACACATGCCCAAGTTTCAGCAGTATGAAACTCAGAAAAATATTTTTCAAAAAAAAAATTTAATCAATCAGTAGTTCCTTGTACTACTGCAAGAGAAAATCAATTAGACCTGCAAAGCGTCAAACAAGCTGTGGGTCCCCACTGTATTATCAAAAAGGAAGAGCCGCCAAAGAAATTCCATGTACACTAAAGTAAATCCGCTTTTGATTTAGTATATATCCCCAACACTCTGTATTATTATGTCAATTTTCGTTCAAAATTTATAAGTGAAGATGAAGATAATTTCCTGGTAGAAAATATGTTTCTCACCCAAAATCCCAATGATCCTGAAGTTGAATTCCAATCAGCTTGTCCTGATGAAGATATATACAGATGAGACGTACGGCCTAAGCTCTGCACTACTGCCACAGTTGTTTACCCCCTACTGAATTTGAATTCCAGAATATTCCTTCCTCAGGTAGTCAACTCTTCTTATTATAACCTAGTAAAAAAATACAGCCTATATACCACTAGAATATCATCCCAAAATGTAGTATGAAAATTGATAAGATTTTGAAAAAACAAAAAATAATTTTTATATTTTAGGACAACTATATTTTTCACTCAAAAATTTCGGAGCCCCACGCACTGGGCGTCAATTTACTGTAACCACCTTTTAGTGAAATTTATTTACTAATAAAAAAAGGTGAAACTTGAATGGTTACAGGCACGGTAGCTCTTATGTCTGGTGGCAAAAGGGTGGGTTGACTTCAATATTTTAGACTTTTTAAAAAAATGTATATTCCGGTAGGCGCCACCCAGTTTGATTTATTTGAACTGGGAAAATGTAGTTATGCAAATTTCATAAATATTAGGAGATATAGTGAGGTATTTGAACTGCTGGAAAAATTATGAATAAGAACAAGATAGGTGAACTTTGAGGCCACTTTTAATTCTGGTAAAGATTCCTTCAAATTGACAAGGGTATAAATATGACCACCATTACCAGGTGAGTTATAAACATTCATAAAGCACAACTTATGTGCTACCTTCATAAAATGCTAGCAAATCAATTTACATAACAGATAATCTCATGGACATACCTTCACTTATTCAAACGTATACCCCCTTCTTATATTGGCCAATATAGTCTGAGTTCACACTGTGTCTGGAGACTAGTAATACCTCATAACTGGTGAATATCTACCTAATATTATTACTCTACAGTCTACATGTATGAAGAAATCTCAATGATATATTATAATGCGAAAAAATTAATTGAGTGAAGAATATGTAATTCTAATTAACCTGAGTGAAAAATATGTAATTATAGTTAACCAAGTGAAAACAAAAAAATGAATCTGACTCAATGGTTGGATCTGACCTTTACTCGGAACATCCTGGAATCTTCCAATGGGAATCCTTGACAAAACTACCTACTGGCCTCAGAAGTTATCTTCTACCATTATTTGCTAAAAAATGTGGTTTTTAACATCCTGGAATGACCCAAACAGCAGGGCATGATGATGGGAGGCCACGTGAGACATTAATTCACGTCCTTTCGGTCTCCAGCTGGTTTTCACAGTATCTGCCAAGGTGTGCTCCTCGTGGCACGTCTCTCAAAAACCCACCAGGGTGAATATAGAGGGACAACCTCACCAAAATCCTCTGGAACCAACAGAATGGCGAGACTGGAGAATCGTGCGAAAAGTGTGAACCGTACGAAACGGACGGCTCTTCCTTCAGCCACCTGCAATGGCTGCCTGAGTGATGAAGACCAACAAATCTATAAAATAAAACCCCAAAAACCTGTAGTGAAATAACCCCTTGAATTTACCCAAAGATGACTTACCTTCCCGAAGGAATGGCCCACAGAAAAAAAGTGGAGATGATCACTCCCCAAAGGTTGGAAAACCAAGAAATGCCGATTAATTTCGACATCGTGGAGCAGTACTCACGAACGCCCAAAAAAGAAGAAGGCGTAACAGGAAATATTTTCACATATCCTGTGCAGAGCGTTCTTGATAATTATTATGAAAAAACAGTTGTAATTCAAATACGAATCTGCGCAATGACATGAGACAGAAAAATTGACAATCACCTCTAGGTTGCCAGATCAAACATTCGGGAATAATCCACTGTTGCCAGCCCTCTCAGACCTATTCTGACGACATAAACGTACTAAACTGCACGAAGCGAGCTAATTGTACTGAACGGATTGGAATGAATAACCCAAACGAAAACGATGCACTAGTGGATTGTTATTACTCCGTCAGGGCGTCATCTTGGAACATACCAAAATTTTACACAGTTGACATCCATCACATGCTGTCTACTGTTTGAATTCTAGGCCAACAATGTTTACAATAATTCTGACATGACTGCGAAATTGACTTTTGTTAATTGAATGAAGAAAATAAACGATCAAAAGACAACCAAAAACAAAACATATTTTCTACCAGTATGAGGGAATACCCTGTTATCATTCAGTGATGAAAATGGTCTTATTTGGATTAAGCAAAGAAAGGTAGCAATAACAATACAGAGTGTTGAATATCAAAAAGGCAAAAATTCTTGTTACAAGCCATTAAATGATTGAACTTCAGCAGATAATGACATTATTTTCCTTACTGAGTATTCTGTACATAGTAATGATTATTTACCTGGATATTTACATAGACTGTGTGAAAATTGTCAACAAAACTATATTCAGAAAATTTGAACGCGACAACTTAGCGGTCTCTCTTTTATGTTATAAACGAAGTGATCTCCAATGAGTAATTAACATATCTTGATCACTCTCTCAAATTCACCTCATTTAATAAAATCTCAACTTCCTTCACAGAGTCCTTCGGTCGGCAAGTATAGGATCTTAAATAAGTCGTATAAAAATGCAAACATATAATTATATACACAATAGGCCAAAGCAAAGCCAAAGCACCAGCTTCCTGCTCATGACGCATCCACGCTTATATGCTTCACACTTGTTGAATATCTGAGCTTGCATACCCTTACTAATTAATCCCAATTACCCAACCTTGAGTCACTCTTCAGGTAGGTATACGTTTATAAGTTGTGATTATTAATTACATTCATTTGGAAATTTATTATTCTTTCAAGAAACTATTATGGTTGTCTTCGGGCAAAAGCTATATTAACTCATATCAGACCCTTCCACAAACAATATTTGTTTGAGAAAAAAAAAACTATTTGGACAGAACTAGCGTTGTCCTCAAACAATCCAAAATGGTATCAAACTATTGGGAATACGCCAGTAAGAACTATCTCGCCGATACCATGTCAATATCCAAACTCACTTGGTCAATTGGCGATGATCAATTGACGATTAGAAAAGACCTTCCATTCATTACCTTCCCTTTCTAGAGAGTATTCAGGTTATGACTCAACTTTGGTAAACTGTGAAAGATATAGGGTGCGTGATATAGATCTGATTTGATATATTCATTCAGTTGGGAGAATTTTCGTCATTGGAAAAATAATAGGAATAATTCATACATAAAGAGAGATATGGTGTTTTACCAACGTCCACTATAGAAAGTAGGCAAGAACACACGAGATACAGCCTCAGTAAGTAGCTTTTTACGCACACTAAGCACATCGCACAGTTTTCGTTTATTCCGCCGGTCATGATCGCGTAATCGCCGTCAACAGCGGATGACATAACTGTCAAGAATCATAATTCAGACTGTTTGTTCAAACTTTCTCCTCCTTTTTACAACACATATTACGTAATATACTATCATGACATGAACGTCTTGTTGATTGACTTGGAAACTGAGAAATTTATCTTTTATATCAATTGTAAAAAACTTGAATTCTAATAGTTGGATTTGTTCATATTATTATAATCTACCAGTTTTCCGCGGAACAATAAGAGATGTCGTTTCCACTACAAAACTTGAATCTCTGCCGCTTTGATTCCAGATAGTTCAGGTTTACATTTTAATTCTGATATAAACTCTTGTGGTATTGCAGTACCGGCGTATACGCAGTTAGACAAGCGAGGCCATCAAACTTGTTAATTACCTGTTTGGTAAAATTCCCCCGAGTATTTTCACCGGTATAATTTCCAGAAATTGTCGGTATCAGACATGCCTAACACCACTCGCACAGTCTGCTATCTGTAATTTCCTCTTTTGCCAAAGGCGCCACTACAATGAAACAGACACGTTGTTTTGTATCGCTATATAAAACGTAAGATATTTTCCGGAAATCACACGGAGAAAGTAATTCAATATGCTAAAAATATGATGACTATGAAGGTGATCATTGAATCTGTATTTTCATTTAACTCAGTATACATTGAGAAGCACGATGAATTACCATAGGACAATTTCTTATCATACCGGGTGATTGACATAGGCCACATATTATAAGTTTTTTAACATAGAACTTGGTATGCTGTTATAATCGATTATATCTTATCTATCTATCGACATACATCTATTAAATTTTTTTCAGATCCAACATCGTTTTCATCAGAAAACAATGATGATAAATTTCTGCGGATTGCCCTAGATCTGCCGCTTGTGTTTGAAAACGAGAGATATGCATTTATCATTAACTAAATAATATACCTTTCCTGGGTATGCTTTCATTCGGTATGATTTTTTAGGTTGGTTTGAGAAATACAAATGATTCTATGAACTACTACATCGGTATTTATTTTCAGAAAAATCGACATTTCTCGAAAAATTTGATAAATAAGTTTACATTCGGGTGTCTAGACCCATAGTCAGACGACAAAACTGTGTGAAAAATATCTAAGTTCCTAGTTGAAATATAAAAGTAAGTGCAAACTCTCCATACACCCTGTATAGCTTATATTTCAGTTATTTTAGAAATGATCTATTAAAACAGCATATTATACCAATTCTCGAATTTTTAATTCAACTGCAAATTGAAGAACTTCTGATGTGTGGCCCACTTAAACTTCCCTGTATACTTTGCTCATCGGTGATTTATACTCTCCTAGTCTACTCACTGGTAGTAATAAAATTACCGATATTTTCGAAAAATGATAGGAGGCATAGATAGGTTGGAGATTGATCGGTAGCAACTTAGCATTTTGATATTTTGGTGAAGGTGGATTTACTTCAATGTTGTATCCACCAGATTCTCGAATATGAGAATATGTCATTGTTATGTTTTGAATACAACGAATGCATACAATGAACTAAGAGGGCATGTGTTTGTTATAAGAATAGTCCAGTCGACTGAACATATGGGGGTAGTATGCGTCAAATCCGGTAGTTCTGATTTTCTGCGGACTTGTTCATGTGTGTTTGTGACCTCGAGCACCGAACGCAACTTTGTCAAAAATCGAAAAAATCGTAATTTTTTCAAATTTTGGTGATTATAACCCTGAAGGATTAGTTTCTGAATCAGATCAAATTTGCTACAATATAATACAAAAACTGTCTCTGTAGGCCCAATAGTTTTCAAATTTTATAATTGTTTTCGAACTTCGCAATTTTTTGCGATGTTTTAGGCGTCACTCGAATATACTCTAGCGAGATGAAGTTTCAATTACCTACGACGGAGTATACTAGTACTGTTCGTGTGAAGTCACGAATGCGGCCCACCTGTAGCACGTTTTCAAACTCTTTAGGCAATCTAAACCACGGGACATTCTAGCTGGCAAGATGCCGCCTGGTTGTAGGGCCATCACATAAAATAAGTATTGGTTTTCTCTCAGGTACCTGCTACACATCCTTTGGTGTCCTGATGTTGTAGTAGTAGATATCCCAGAAGGCGACGATCTGTCCGATGTTGAAATGGAGGATGACTTGTGGGCAAATGACGTCGACGATTCATGACCATCCCTTGATGGGGATATTCCATCCCAATTCGTCGATCCAGATCCAGACGAACCTCAACCAGGACCATCCAAGAGGGCTGAATTAATCTAATTCTTTGATCTTTAATAATACTCTATCACCTAACAAATAAACTCATTAACTTTTGTTGTACTTATCTTTTTTATTTCATTATTCGTAGCTCAGCTTAAACATCCTCGTTCACACTCCTCATTTTCTTTCTTATCATCTCATCACGAAAGTACAGGGCTTCGATTGTATAATCAGGGTCAAAATCCAATCAGAACGACAGGATTGCAAAAAATTGCGAAGTTCGAAAGAAATTATGAACTTTGAAAGGCTCAATATCGGAAACTAATGAGTCTACAGAGACAGTTTTTATATATAAAACGCAGTTTTTTTCGATTTTTGACAAAGTTGCGTTCGGCGCTCAAGGTCACAAACTTGGATTATTCATAAGGTTAACATCATAAACAAGTCTGCAAAAAATCGAGAACTACCGGATTTGACGCATACTGTGATGTATATAGTTACTGGATTAAAAGCCTCGACCACAAACTCCATAATACGAGAACAGAAAATAGTGTACAGGGTGGAATTATAAAATGTCTAAGATATTTTAGATTGAATTTTTAATAAGAAACAGTTGTTTCGATAAGAATTGGAGCTTTTGTGAATCAAGTTATGACTGCTGTTTTTGAACGCTATTTTGAAATATGAGCAAATCCTTTTCTAGGACAGTGAGTTTTTCAATTATTGAACCAGGAACTCATAGTATTACACTACAAATAATAATCCTATCGATTCAGGTTGTTTTCACGATTTCCCCCGAAGATAACAATGTTCAAAACGAATTTGATTGAATTCGCTCAATATTTTGGAATAGAACAAACTAGAGAACTGTGTGACTTCTATGAAATCAGTGAATGAGAAACTCAATAAATGGTGGGGATCATTTACTCCCGAGTATACTGGGTGACAACGAAATCATCGGCCAGGGCGTTATTCAATTACTTTCGAAATTTGGGACGAAATTCTCCAGCGCCGCAATTCTGAATACTAATAGCCACCTGTGATATATCATTGGGATGATAATTTTCCGCTCTATCGATTGACGTGAAAGTATTTACAGGTTTAAATAGGAAATTATCGACCCAGGTATATTTCCGGTACAGAAGTGGAAGTGATATTCAATTGATATTTCATGCAAGCTATGGGTTTAAACAAACTACAATATGAATATCCGATTTAGATGTCAAATAGTCAACTTGATAGAAATAGCTAAACAACAAACAATCACATATCAATAAAATATAATGATAGAAGATCAAATCATTCGTTCCTAATATTTATATTGGGATGAAATACAAATATCCGGAAGAACGATTGAAAAGTAAAAGGGATAACGGCTTCTTATAGTGCATACAATAGTATACAGCAACTAAAATGAATATAAATGTTCCATACCAGTGAGATTTTTGGGTAGTTTCACTTATTTGCACGCCGTGCGAATAACACCAATATCAGACTGAGTGCAGAAAAGTATTACTTTGCGCACGCAAAAGAGTGCGGTAAAGTTCTACTTTGCGCACGCTCGTAGGAAAATACAGTTGTGACACGGTGTGAATACCACGAATATGAACAATATGAATGAGAGCTCTAGAGTGATTCAAAACCTACATGAGTGTTTTCCCCTGAGTATTCCCGAATGCTTCGTTCCAAGAGCGTAGATAAAGAAGGGATGAACAACCCCCAGAACCATTTTGAAAAACTTGAAATCGAATCTGAATCAGAATTGAGGAAAAATGAGTATAATGAATTCAATAGCGACATCCCACACTGAAAAAAAAAAGAAATGCAATTTCACTCAAACTCCACTCAATAATGCCTCAATTTCGGTCCACGCTCGAATGAGTTGAAACTCCACTCGACTCGACTGACTGAAATGGTAATTCAATGAATGAATATGAGGAATCAGAATTGATTCGATGTTTCCAGTTCAGATTTGAATATATTCAGTTTCGCAATTTCTTGAATGAGTTGAAACTCATCATTGAGGGTGTATATACCCTCATATATAATATTGAGTAAATATGATATATAGTACAAAAGTGTATCAACAATCATAGTTGATTACAATCCAATTAGTTAATCACCATCACAATAGTGTACAGTCGTCTTCAGAAAACATTTCGCACATGGACGATGATATAGCATTCTTAATAACTCCTGCAATAAGAGCGCTGACACCGTCCAACGCGACATGATCTCTGAAGACGACTGTACTTCTAATGAAGAAGAAAGCTGATACAATTCGTAATTACCAGTACATGATGTCGCCTTTCAACACCTATTTTATAGATCTCATGAATAATCACAACTGAATTATTGAATCGGTTTCGATAACACTATTTCAAGTAAGATCCAATCCATCTAATTTGAAAATGATTTGATTAATGAAGATAACATTGACTCATTTCTGATTTTGAACTACTCTGATTTGATTAGTTTTCAATCACTATTGAGTGAAAATCAAAGAGACACGAACATGGGCGGGCATTGTACCTTCTGAATACGGACCCTCTTATGACGTAGGAACCTCATCGCGCCATAGGTAAAAGAAAATACCAAACGCCCGACGGAGACTGAGGCAACTGATATATTAATTCTTCCAACTGTGATCTCGCGCTAATTCACTATGTCAGAAATCATGTATCATTCATCTCTGTCTGGAATAGTCTTGTTTCAGTATTAGGGTTTGGACGTCACATCATCGCGTCGTTTTCAGAGGTCCGTAAAATCGGGGATTTCAATATTTTTTTATAAAACGTAGGGAGCTCACAGCAAGAAACGGTTTGCGGTGGTGAGCTAGTTTGGGTGAGTTCTATCGAATTTTGAAACAAATAATTTTTTTGTGATATAAGCCCATTCATGATTATCAACCATATGTTATTGAAAGCCATCATGTATTTTACTTGATTAGACTCACCGACAATACCCAAACTTCACACAGATATATTCATGCTAATAACAACATTTTCAGTGCTAGAACGTAGCATGGAAATGAAGAGCATCAGGATGACAGAGTTGTTTTCATGCACTACACTTCCATCAAGACTGATGCTGTGTTATCGATAGGACAAATCGGCCTCTGCTTAATTTTGACTGGCTCGAGTCTTCCTTTCGCCGATGATCAGAGAGATCCGGACATTCCTCCACTTCGAAGTTCTCCATTTAGAATTATTACATAATATTGTGGTGACTCAGAATGCCGACATGTTATTCCCTGACACTGAGACGGTATTACAGTAAGTGGAATGCTAACAAATACTGCATGAACCCTCCCGTTTACCAATCATAAGGTGGAATCGTCCGAGAATGAGTGATTCTCACGTGTTTCATCTGAAGATTGAGTAAAAGATACTCTTGTATGGTTTTCTGGTTTGTTTTATTTCAAACGTTGTTCTATTCAATCAAATTTGTCGTTAGCATTGTCATTATTGGGAGAAATTTTGAAAACACCCAACTTTAATAGAGAGTTCAATCAATTCACATTATTTGACTTATTTTTCTGAACTATAGCACAACAGAAACCATCAATAGTGTATGAATATGTGAAATATATCCAGGAAAATAGTAGTCACTTTTTTCTCGTGGGAGGAAAGTTATGCATGAAAAGTGATATTACACTGAGAAAATAACTGGAAACTTGTATAACTAAATATAATGGTGGTTTCGAATTGGTTTTATCAAACACAACACATATTCGTGATATCACTTATTTGAGTGATCTATACTTATACAAACCTATTGCATACCACCACCGAATATTAATAGTTCGAATTATTATTCACCACTACATCAAATAACATGTTCCATATCCAGTAATTAATAAATATCTCTTATGTAGTGGTATTAGGATTGTGTTGAATGTTACTCCCCTAATATTTTTATTAACCACTACGTATTAGTGCGTACGGTAAAATTGATAGGTTTACTTTTTGTGATGTACAAATCTAACACATCAGAGAGTAATATGCCGAAATCACGAAGCCGATCGTCGTTTTTTCCAATGCAGTTGGCTTGGCGTTGGCGTGGTCGATTCATCAGTTCATAATTCATTTCTCGTTGCTTTCGTCTCGTGAATTATGAATGAATTAAATTCCATTGGCCCACGGAGTTTTTATTTTATGTGTATAGTGTAAGTACCTACTGACCTACAAACTGTGGTACTGTGAAGTGTGAAACGGACCTGTGTTCAACAGTAAGTAAAATACCTATTCGCTTCATTTCGAAACCGAAATGGCAGGAGAAAGTTGCACGCGTTATTGAGGAGAACGAGGAAATCTCAATTTTGCAGCACACAAAAATCAAATTTACACAATAATTCGATTTTTCTCTCATTCCCAACTTCATTCATATACTCAGATAACTATCTCTACTACCTACCTAATTATCATAACATACCTGCAAATTATTCAGATTCTGTGATATTTTCCAGTTTTTTCTCCAAATAAGTATGTCCCTGTAGGCGGTAAAAAAATATTGATTCAGAGTTTGAACAGACAAAATGGAACATACAAAAATGAACGAATCTATGAGTAGAAAGCCGGCGTACCTCAGTGCTTCGATGCTTCAATATCGATTCACGTCGAGGTATCGATCGTGGGTTCGAGACCCACGAACGCAGACTTTTTCTGATGGCCTAAGAAAGTGTTTGGGATCACACGTTAAAAGGTAAGGCCCCCGTCATTCCTTGCTCGCACAAGTCTTTCGAAGACTTCTGAGGGTTGCTCGTAAGGGGGCAACCGAATGACGGATAGAACAATTTTAGATAAATTTTTTTTAAATCACTACTTCGTAGTGGAAATGAATTGAATAAGTAGAGTATAAATTTATTGTTTGTAGTGGTAAATACGAACCGACAAGCTGTATAGTATCATTCACTCATTTGTAGTGGTGAATAATAACAGTACAGATATGGTACCTAATAACTGGTGCTTCAGTTTGTCATATTGCCCCAATCATACTATTTCGTAGTGGTTATATTTGATGAATGTAGTGACTGGCGCCAATTTAACCACAACGCATGGTATGGTATAGTGATCTTAAGGTATTTACAACGGATAATTACTCTCAGTATATACAGTGCGTTCATAAAGTGTGGAAACGCTCCATTATCTTACGATATAATTATTTTCAGAGGTAAAGCTCGGACAGGTCGATTTTGTATTTCAGTCTTCCATCTTTTTTTACAAAAAAATATTTTTTTTTCCCACCACCTTACAAGATATGACGTCATCGATATTTTTTTTAAATTGAAAGGGTATATTTTCATATCAAAAATTGAAAGCCCATATTTTTCTTAGTTCAACCATACCACATACGTCATATCTTACACTTCAAGTTACAGTATACTGAGTATAAAAGAAACCAGTGTTCATATTTCTCAACATTCATTTAATTATTTATTTTGCAATGGAAACCTGAGAATTACTCAGTAGTTAGTACGAGTATATTTGCCATACTTAGTGTAAGATATGACGTATGTGGTATGGTTGAACTCAGAAAAAAATTTGGGCTTTCAATTTTTGATATAAAAATATACCCTTTAATTTAAAAAAAATATCGATGACGTCATATCTTGTAAGGTGGTGGGGGAAAAACTTATTCTTTTGTAAAAAAAGATGGAAGACTGAGATACAAAATCGACCTGTCCGAGCTTTACCTCTGAAAATAATTATATCGTAAGATAATGGAGCGTTTCCACACTTTATGAACGCACTGTATAACCTGCCAACAGAGATGAGATTTCAAACTTCTTTCTTGTCACAGAAATAAAATTAATTTGTTGTACCCCCCCCTCTGCCTTCCCCACAGAAACAATTATCTACGCCCTTGCTCTGTTAACTATAGATTTGGAATACTGAAATCGGCATCGAACTCAATGAGCTCGCCAAATCTTTTGGTGAATCGTCCGTAATGCTCCAGGCCCCTTTCCCAGATCCAGTTTCTATAATTCATTAACGGATCCGCGGTAAACAAAAAGATCACAAAAGACCCGAGCCTGGCGTGTTCGTGACATCTAGACGGCTGCTGTTGCTGCCGCTGCTGCTTTGCTCTACTCTGCTGCGCTTCTCCTTTACTTTTACTTGCTAATTCAGTACAGCTGAATTGAAGGTATTTTGAGCACCCGTGTCTCGAAATTCACGTGTTCTGTTATTTTTGCATTGCGAATTCATCCAGTATATATACAGAGTGTCCGGAAAGTTCATGACATAAATGATAGGGTTGATAGAATAGAGCTTCATTTAGCATCGATAGCTATTACATAACTATAAATGAATATTACACATTCGATATATATCACACATAAACAATATATACATCAAAATACATTTTTCTCAGTCTTGTTTTAAAGATTGTTACATTTCCTGATGTCTCAACTAGAAGAGGTAGATCATTATACATTCTCAAACCTTCGATGAAGAGAGTATTTTCCAAAGCATTTGTGTTGAAACCTTGTATGTAGAAGTGATCATTGAACCTCAAATTATAATGTATGTATCATATCTGCCCTTTTGATTATGTATTTTTGCAAGTAGGAAGGAGCTTGCCTATTGATAATTTCAAAAATTAATACCAAAGACGACTCTACAATCAGTTGGGAAATATTGAGAAATTTCAAGGTCAGCATATCATTTACTGCAGTAAACCTGCTACAACGAAGCATAATTCGCATTGCTTTATTTTGGAGTAGCTGCAATCGATGTATTCGTGTAGAAGAACAGGAAAGGAATATGGACATACAGTAATCAAAATGTGGAAATATAATAGTATTATAAACAATTTTTCTACACCACGGGAAAAGGCTTGTACAGATTCTATACAAGTGTCGACTTTTTTTCCTATTTTTTCACACAAAAAATCGATATGCGCAGAAAAGTTGAGTTGAGGGTCGAAAAGAATGCCGAGATACTTTATCTCATTAACATACATTGTTATCGAGTTATCGATTTTTAGCACAAAATTCCCTTGATTGAATCAAGTACAGTTGATTTTGCTACCTAATATCATACACTTTGTTTTTTGAGCATTTATTTTGAGTTTATTCGCCCTGAGCCAACTATTCTAAATATCTAACTCATTATTCATGGATTCAACCATATTGTTGTAATTTTTCCCAGACATAGAAATCAGAGTGTCTTCAGCGAATAGATTGATGAATGAATTCTGTAGGTAAAGATGTAGGTCATTTATATATAGTATATAGAGTGAACCAAAATAATGTTATTGTCCAGTGGCGTCTCGTGCTCCTTTCAATAGGGGAGGCTGAATGGGAAGTGTGAATGTAAAATTCTACGAAAATAACTGACGACACTTGAGGTTCTTGTTCATATGATAAATCCGTATGAGGCACTGATATCGTCATCGACCAAATAACATCACTTATACTTACGACAAAAAAATACAGAAATGTGTAAGTTTATAAGTTTATTTTTGGAAGTGTTCAATTAAATTCTTATGATTGAGTTTTTATCTCCATATTAAAGAAAATTCGTACAGCTACATCTTTTTCTTCATGTTCTGGTTCCCACGAAGAAGGCTATTCTGTAATGTTCGTCTATGAAAATATCTATAAGATAGAGCCAGATCGCCAGTATGTGAGTGGGGCATCACACACGAGACGAATTGCCCTTTTTTGGACAGAATCCAACAATTTCAGGTTATGTTTGGGTGCTGCATTCCAAATATGGGAATAGTATTCCAGGACAGGTCGATTCTGTGCATCATAGATCATGAGCAGCTGACTGGGAGTGAGATAGCTCCTGGCCCGAAACAAAAAACCAAGTTTTTGAGATGTAGTTCAAAATAGATGTCTTCAAAGGAATGGTTACTCCTGACAAGCTTACGTTGGGCACAGTGAGATCGGCTTTTCTAGAGAAAAGGCATGCATGTGTTTTGTTTGCATCGAAATCTACCAAGTTATTGGATCCCCATTCGAGAATTGTTGCCAAGTCCATATTTCTATTGTCAACATTTCTCTCTATCAGGATGATATGTAACAAGTACCTTATATAGTTATTTCCAACTGTTTATTGCCGTGAAATTTCGGCAAAGCAAGAGCGCATCACTGCAATCACCAAATATTTATAAACATCTCAGTCACACGTTCTCCCTCGCGAACTGCGATTATGGCGAATTCCATTGGTCGCACATTTGTATTCTATTCTGGATACTTTTTATCATGGGAGCATTGCTGCCAAATTCTCGAATTCTACTTTGAGTATATAAAAATATAAAACCGCTAAAACTAACTAAGTTAGCTATTTCGATATTATATTCTATACAAGAATATCGAACTATTCGATGTATGGTTATTCACGCTGGTTATTCTTTTAGTGGCTCAGCCTCTGTTGCCCCCTCTGAGGAACCGCCACTGGTTATTACTTCATGAAATAATATATCTATCGCGCTTCGTTACGGAGTTAGTGACCTCGAAAATTAGAAAAAGAAAATAATTTCATGGATAACTTTCAAACGGTTGCCATGGTATCTATGATATTCGGACAGGTGAATAAATTCATACTGGTGCACGTAAACGGATTTTCAATGATTATGTTTTGTACAGGATGGGACGATATGTTCCCGTTAATAATTCAATTATTTTTCATTTTATTTGCAATATCTGATTCACTTCTGAAGATATCAATTTGAAATCTGGTGTGGTCAATACATTCTAGAAGATCATCATTTGAAGCATTTCAAAGATTCTTCACAGCCACAGGGTGATACGGTTTTGAAAGTAAAGGCTTCTTTACTCTCCTGAAACTATTTCGTAGTACACCTCTAACATTTTTCAGTTACTGAATTGGGTAGATCGTTCAATGTGAAGATTTTTTCTGCATTTCATTTTGTTTCTAGAAAATCACCGTTTTCGAGGTAAATAAGCATATCCGTGCTATAACCACAGAACTCAAAGACCTAGAAGTGTTTCCTAAAGTGGCTCGAACGACAAATGTGAGCATCCGCAGAAGAGACGTGACCATAACAGGGGCGGCTTCAGAATTATTTTATTATAAAAGTTCTTGTGGCTTTCTTGAAAATGCAGGACATTTTGAAGAAATCATATGATATTTGTTATAATGGATTATTCCTTCATTTTATTAGGAGTAATGTTTTTATGTATTCTCCATCAACTGAAGTATTCAGCGGATCAGGCTATATTAGCGATAATTCACCATGATAAATCAAAAAATGATTCGGCATGCATATTATAATTTAAAAAAAGAGCTCTCCAGTGGATATACAATATATATCCCTCTGAAGTCCAGTTCAAAATATCGTTTCTTTACCATAATTCTCATCTGGTCATAAAACAGAATTTGGTGCTAATACTTATAGAATTGATACCCTGATCGTTGTTTCACACAACTGAGTTTCGCCAAAATTGTCCAGTGGAGTGGATACAGAGGAGTTGTTCCACTTTTGCAGCCCTATTTATTGAGCCACTGATTTTTTTCAAGAATCGAGATGTTTTCCCAAATTCCCTGTTTATTTCAGAAAGGAAGGTACTCTTGTGAAATTTCAATTTGGGGATTCGTTTACGAGTTAATTGAATTCGAAAAAAAAAATAGCACAAGGCTTGTTGACGATATGAATTTCCTGAAGTGAGACACTCCTG
The DNA here is from genome assembly GCA_918026855.4 of Phaedon cochleariae. Taxonomy (NCBI): domain Eukaryota; kingdom Metazoa; phylum Arthropoda; class Insecta; order Coleoptera; family Chrysomelidae; genus Phaedon; species Phaedon cochleariae. Next base: position 25,914,847 of record OU896715.1, on the reverse strand, counting down.
GAATTCGTTCTCCATCTTGACACCAACTGATTCATTTTGAAAACACTGTACAAAATCAGTCAATGAATGTCGAATCAAGTAAGTACTGTACTTGTCACTATGACTACAATAAACCACCCAAACTGGAATAAAATACCAAAACTCTTCAATAATCTCAAATTCATTAACTAAAGACGTCAAACGCAAAGCAAAACACTGAACAGCTGAAACTAATCCGGCTCTGTCTTAAGTCTATTTCAAACAAAATGACAGATACATTTCACACAGTTGCCAAATGAACTCGTAAGAAATAAGTAGTTCACAATAATCTCCTGTTAGCCATTCAATTGATATCAGTGACTTGTGCGCATGATCACCATTGCCGTTAGCACACTGGTTGTATCAGATTTCAGCGATTTCTCACACTTGCATCCTCCTAGGTCTTTGAGTTCTGTGGCTATATCATGTCAATTCTGTCTATTTTGATTCACTTAATGCAATAGAAAGTACTGAAATTGCATCGTTTTCGAGCATCTGTTCAATCAGAATCAAAAGCGGGGATGCAGAGAGTAGAAGGTCAGGTGCTTTCAACCGACCAATCCTACGACAAAAAATTCTTGTTAAGCCACTGGTCGAGCCCCATACTGTTATATCCATATTCCTCATCCAATATCTTCTCCAATATGATTTGAGAAAATTCAAAAATAATATAGTATTCAACTTGTCGGGAAGAATCTTCTTGAGGAATGTGATCATTTCTTTTGCATTTTCCATTATTGTTAGCTACTTTTGTCCAAGAATTGAATAAGAGATAATATAGATGAAATCAACTTTTTTTTTGGATGTATGATACATTGATATTCATCATATACTGGACGTGAAAAGGAATTATGAATTGAGAAAACCGAATCACGAATCTGCGATTCAGGTCTATGGAAATAACAAGTTTCCATCTTTCAAGTTTGAACCCCTCGATTGGGTGAAAGTATTGAAAAGGAATATTCTCATGTTTTTGAACAGATATATGTTCATTCATCTCGAAAAGGGTTTGTTTCTCGGAAAAAAATTAAAGCAAAGAAGCCTCTAAATTGAAAGATCCACCCTATTCGGCGACTGGAAAATGTCAGAGGCCAAGTATACGAAAATGTTTAGGGGGGATAAAGAAGTATATATCCATGAAAACGTATCACCCTGTAGATCAATAAAATCTTCTAAATGCTAATGATGATGAATTCCTATAAAGTAATAATCACACCAAAGTTCACATATAGATATTTCCAAACGTGAGCAAGTTATTTGAATTAACATACCAAAGAATTGAACTTCGTGTTGGACTATTTATTATATTTGGTTATATTAGCCTAATAATCTAGATATGAACGCCATGTAGATATGTGTCACAAGAAAAATAAATAGATTGTCAAGTCCATGTCAGTTAACAGTCATTCTAATTTCATCTCCACTATATAATATAGGGAAACTAGAGAATAACAACAGGTTATGAGCCCCAGGATATTCTGCTGAAGTCGATTAAGTATTTCCTGTACCGGTGTGCGAAAATGTCGAGTCAGATCCCGCAAATAGAAAAATTGAAAGGGCGCGAGAACTATGACGCTTGGAAATTCGCAGTACAGGCCTACCTTTTGGACCAAGAACTTTGGGACTGCGTTTCAGGTGACTGTAAGTCTGATCCTTGCAAAAAAGACGTCAAAGCAAGAGCGAAAATTATTCTTCTGGTTGATCAAGTGAACTACGTTCATTTACAATCAACAAATACAGCCAGAGAAGCATGAGACACTTTGGAATCCGCCTTCCAGGATTCAGGACTTATTAGAAGGGTCGGTTTATTGAGAGCTCTAATTATGACTAGGCTCGGCTCGAAAACTGTGACTCAGTTGAGGATTTCGTGAATAGGATTATCACGACCGCCTATGAACTTACAAACGCTGGTTTGAAAGTTTTTGACGAGTGGGTTGGCACTATTTTATTAGCCGGTCTTCCCGATAATTTCCAGCCTATGTTCATGGCGATAGAGTCCTCCGGTATTGAAATTACCGCCGATGCGATCAAAACTAAACTGCTTCAAGACGTTTCAACAACCAAACGAGAAAATGGCCAGAAAGTAGAGGCAATGTATGGTTTTCAACATCGGAAATATTCTTCTTCGAAACCCAGTTCCGCTCAATGCAATTTGAGAAACCAATTCAAAAGGAATAGTTCCGATTCTGACAAAAACGGTACCAGTTCCAGATCAAAAGGGCCTCGCTGTTACGAATGTAACAAATACGGATATTTTGCAAACAACTGCTCCATTCGAAGTGAAAAAAAAACATTTCTCCGGGAATGCCACCACCAGTGATAACAAGGAACAAGGCATGTTCACTGCTCTTTCCACTCAAATTTCTGTGGGTACATCAGATTGGTTTTTCGACTTGGGTTGTTCCGCGCATATGACAAAGAACGAAAACATTTTTGTGAATGAAACTACCCTGTCAAAAATGAATGTAAGCACCGCGAACAGTGAGAATATCATGCAAACAAGCAGTATTGGTGATATAAAGTTACCTGTCACAGTGAATGGCAATACTTCAGATGTAACTGTTCGAAATGTTTATTATGTACCTGATTTACGAGTGAATCTCCTCTCAGTCAGTCAAATTGTGGATAGAGGGAATACAGTTGTCTTCGATTCTGATGGTGCACGAGTTTATGATACAAATGATAGCATACTGGCAACTGCAACATTAAAAAATAATTTGTTCAAGTTGGACCTTGCTTCCCAATCAGTTCAATTGGCTCATCCAGATCTTCCTGAAGAAGAACTCTTGTGACACATATCTACATGGCGTTCATATCTAGATTATTAGGCTAATATAACCAAATATAATAAATAGTCCAACAACCCCTCCTATTTGGTTATTCCCTGTAACTGAATACACCTCAGGAATTTAACAGGAGTCAACGGCTTCGTAAGTGAGTCAGCTACCATGTCTTTTGTTGATATGTATGATGGATTGATCAGAAAGCGTATATTGATAACGTTTTAATTCGATTCCATATGGGAAATTCTAACCCTACCTCAACTCCCCTTGATCCAAATGTGAAGCTTTCTAAAGACCAGCAGCCGTCCTCTACAAATGATGAAGAGAAAATGGAAAATATTCCTTATCAAGAGGCAGTACGCAGTCTGTTGTTTGCATCACAGGTGTCCAGACCGGACATAGCATTCGCTGTCAGCTACGTTAGTCGATTCAATAATAACCCAGGAGCTGCACATTGCTCTGCAGTGAAGCGCATCCTCCGATACCTGAAAGGGACAGTCGACTGGAAGCTGGAGTACGATGGAAACAAATCGTGTGAGATCACTGGGTATTGTGACTCTGATTTAGCAAGTGACATTGATGAGCGAAAATCTGTCACCGGAAAAACAACGTTGTCATCTTCGGCCTAGATGTCGATGACGCAAACCTGCCAGCCAATACCATCTGCAAAGTGAACTCCCTTTTGGACTCGAACTTTCGACTTAGTGATGTGAATAACATATACAAACTGGGCAAACAAGAAAAAGCGCCGGTAGTCATAGAGTTCATATCATTTCTAAGGAAATTAGATATTTATAAAAACAAGGCTCAGCTGAAAAATCTCAAGAAAAATAAGATCTCAATAGCTAATGACCTTTCTTCGGAAGATAGGCGAGATCAAAAAATATTAATCACCCACCTAAGGGAAGCACAGAAGAAGAAAATTCCAGCCAGACTACGCGGGTTCAAACTAGTTATTGATGATAAAATCTATACAGCCAATGATCTTCTAGAAAAAGAAATATCTACAGAATCGGAAGAGGAGGAGGACACCACCTACGACGAGGAACAGGGGAATGAAGATACGGAACTAAAAAAAAGGAAAATAAATAATTCTCCAAGCCCACAAATAACCGACACTAGAACAACAAGGCAGATGAAAAAATCGAAAAACCATTGATAAAATTATTTTTCTTCGCTCTTGTAGCACATATATTATATATGATATCTCTGAAATTAAATTACATAAATTTCCTTTGAAATAGTACCTACACATTCCACTTATCATTGTGAAATGTCGAGCATTAATATAGGACATTTAAATGTGAGGTCGTTGGTTCCTTCAATGACCGAAATTCGAAACATTGTCAATGATAAAAACTTTGATATTTTATGCATATCTGAGACCTGGCTCTCGTCGAATATTTGTGATGACCTAATCAATATCAAGGGATATAAAATATTTAGACAAGATCGTGAGACTCGTGGTGGAGGGGTATGTATGTATGTCAGAAATGGTCTCATCGCAAAAACTATCTATACAAATAATAATAATATTGAACAACTTTGGGTTAAGCTCGATATAAGAAAAGAAGAATTCGCCATTGGCGTCATATACAGGCCCCCCTCCCAGGACAACATGTATTTTTTATCTGAACTCGAAGACACTCTGAGTGTTATATACACAACGGTGCCTCAGATAATCTGTACAGGTGACTTCAATGTCAATCTACTGTGTCTTGAGAACATCCACACGTATAACCTTCAGGCACTCCTCGATACATTTGAACTCACCCAAGTCATAGATTCGCCAACCAGAGTTGGTCAAAACTCTGAGTCACTAATAGACCTAATACTTGTATGGGATCAAAGTAGAGTGGTAAAAAAAGGCGTATTTGATGTCGATACCTCTGATCATCGGTTGGTCTACGCTCAAGTTACAAGCAAAATTAAAACTAATGACAAAATCATCTCATACAGGAGCTTTCGAAATTTTAACTATGAATCCTTCGTTTTTGATCTATGTAGAACACCCTTCTTTAGTATCTATGAAACATGTGATATAGACTTGAAAGTACATATTTTCACTGATAACTTGACTAAACTCTTTGATAAACATGCACCCTTGAAAACTTCTAGATTTACTAAATCACCCGCACCCTGGATTACAGACCCAATCAAACAAATGATGAAATTACGGGACAGGGCCCTAGTGAGATACAGAAAAGCACCAACCGATGAAAAGTGGACGTACTATAAGCAATTGCGCAACAACACAACACAAGCGATTACAAGGGAAAAAAAGGCATATTATTTTTGCAAACTAAGTGATTCTGATTCAAAACAGTGCTGGAAAATCCTAAAGAATAACAGTGTTATTGGTAATAAACATAATGACCTTCCTAATCATTTAAATGATGTTAATCGAATAAATGAGTTTTTTGTTGATGCAGTTCCTAACGTCGATCCCTCGGATGATATTCTCAATAAATATAGAAATGAGGTGATATCGGAAGTTGCCTTCGAATTCAAACCGGTGGACGATATAGATATTCTAAAAAAAATCACTGCTATCAAAACTAACGCGGCAGGGCATGATGGGTTGAATGTGAAAATGATTAGTATGTGTTGCCCACATGTCCTTCAATATCTCAAACATATCATCAATACTTGCCTGCAAAAGCATGTTTATCCTTCTCAATGGAAACAATCAATTGTGATTCCTATTCCGAAAAAGGGTTGCCCTGATGAACTTAAAGATTTGCGTGCCATTAGCCTTCTTCCAGTAATCTCAAAAATATTAGAAAAGATTGTTGACGATCAACTCAGTTCTTACTTGAAAATGAATAATATTTTACCCTCGATCCAATCTGGATTCAGACGAGGATTTAGTTGTTCCACCGCGCTATTGAAAGTTAGTGACGATATACTACGGGCTTCAGACCAAGGTAAATGTACGATCCTTATATTACTTGACTTCAGCAGGGCATTTGACACTCTCAATTTCGACATTATGTTATCACTTTTACACCATATAGGGTTATCTGCCGGACCAGTCACATTTTTCAGTAACTATCTGAAAGGAAGAAAGCAAGAAGTTGTGATAGGTGACTTGCGTTCTTCCTCATTGAATCTAAGATCTGGAGTGCCTCAAGGATCAATTTTAGGTCCACTGCTCTTTTCTATATACACCAGCCAGTTAATAAAATGTCTCAAATATCGCAGCTGTCATCTATATGCAGATGACACGCAAATCTACTATTCATTCGACCCACATGCCACTGCTGAGATGATGCGCAATATCAATGAAGAGTTGAACCAATTCAATACCCTCGCCACTGACCATTGTCTGATATTGAATCCCGGAAAATCTCAGGCACTGGTATTTGAACCTAGGAACTCAAGAATCCTAGTGAAAAATGAAACTAAAATTGAGATTAACTCGAATGATTTAAAAATAGTTGATGAAGCTAAAAACTTAGGTGTGGTTATGGATACAACTTTCCGTTTTGATTCGCACATAAATAGGATGATCCAAAAAGCATATTGCTCACTGTAATTGATTTATGGAATCAGAAAATTCATTACAAAGAAAGTTAAAATTATTCTCTGTGAGTGCCTTGTCCTATCAGCCCTCAACTTTGCCGATTCTCTTTATGGTCCTAGTCTAACTGTGAGGAATAAACACAAGCTGCAAAAAATCCAAAACTCGTGTCTGCGCCTTATTCATGGAGTAAGACGCAGACAAAGCATTTCCTCTAAATTAGAGATTACAGGGTGGCTGAACGTGGAGCGGCGGAGGCTCTTACATTCCGCGTGTTTATTCCACAAAATAATCAAAACCCATACTCCTTCTTACCTCTATGATAAAATAACCTTCAGGAGTGATATACATAACCTGAACGTCCGTTTCAGAGGGTTACTGTCTCCTCCTACTCACTTTCATGAATTCTTCAAAAGGTCTTTTTCATACCAGATCTGCCATATATACAACCGACTCCCAACCCGACTCAAGGACATGAATACGAATACATTCAAAGCTAATTTGAAACAAATTTTATTTGAGCAACAGTGTGCCTTCTATGAAAACTTCCATACTGGACTGGTCTAACGTAGAAACGATATGCTCAATGCTCAGTGGATTGAATGATTTCATCGAGAATCATATTATAGTCACGTGATATAAAGAAAACGATAGGAACCAATCGCCTCTATACCGTCTTTGAGTTGACATAATCAATGATATCGTTTAGTTCTATCACACTTTTTCACAATGACAAAGACAAACTTATAGACGATTATTTTCAAACAGTTGGGCATTGGCCTTTGCCCTACTTCTTTTTTTTGTGTAAACTTCTATTTATAGTTTTTTGAATATCCTTATTCTTTTGGTATCAACAAAGTTCTACCTTTTTTTTTATAAATTTTATGCTACCTACAGCATAATTATTATAGGCTCTAGGGATGTGATGATTCACCTACTCTATTCAATATTCCGTTCGCCTATTGTATTTACAACTTTATAGTAATAAGCATAGTGCATCAATTTTTTTTTTCACCCCATTATGTTTATATAGTACATAAGTTTCTAATGGTTAAGTGTAAGAGCAAAGCTACAGTGCCTCGCAGTGTAGATTTGAACTTCGCCATTTGGATTCAAAACTACACTCTTATGATATATATCTATATCTATATATGTATATGAACCGATGTATTACAGCTTTGAATCCAATAAAGACATTTATTATTATTATTATTATTATTATATGTGTTCCTGATGTGCAACGCATCAGTATCTTGGGGAACGAAGAAGCAACCGACAACAGCGTTATCCACCACTGAGGCGGAATATATGGCGTTGTCCGCTGCTACCCAGGAGGCTCTCTGGCTGAAGGGTTTGTCAGAGGAGATAGTTCCCTGCTCTGAGCAAGATAAGACCCCAGTCAAAATATTCGTGGACAACCAGGGCGCACTAGGTCTCGCTCAAAATGGTTCCTACCAATCGAGAACTGAACACATCGATGTGCGCCATCACTTTGTACGTCAGAAGATAGCTGAGAAGCTTATCAAACCATCATACATATCAACAAACGACATGGTAGCTGACTCACTTACGAAGCCGTTGACTCCTGTTAAATTCCTGAGGTGTATTCAGTTACAGGGAATAACCAAATAGGAGTGGTTGTTGGACTATTTATTATATTTGGTTATATTAGCCTAATAATCTAGATATGAACGCCATGTAGATATGTGTCACAAGAAAAATAAATAAATTGTCAAGTCCATGTCAGTTAACAGTCATTCTAATTTCATCTCCACTATAATATAGGGAAACTAGAGAATAACAACACTTCGACTCCCTGTAGATCCGCTACTGATCAATATTGGACTCATGTTCACATAAATATTCCAGTTCATACCTCAAAACCTGAATCACCCATTATATTCGGGAATGAAATACTCACTTTCTTTCCGTGGCAAAAAATATTTATGAAATGTGACATTCTATAACCTGTCAACAGAGATGAAATGTCAAACTTTTTTCCCATCACAGCAAAGACTATATATTTTCCTACGACCACCTATGAAAACAGCACAAAACAAATTGATTTGTTATTGAGAAAGTGACTCGTTTCACTATGACAACATATAACAGTTAGAAAGTTCTGAAGTAGAACTCACATGGGTGGAAATATTCGAAAATCGCACAGTAACAGGGTCTATAGATTATGATGTACCAATGAATGATTATTATGCTGAATTATGGTAAGTTAAGTTATGGTCAAGTTAATGGAGAGTTAGTGTCGATTTAACATGACTTATTGTCATTGATGTTGACGTAATGTTAAGTTGATGAAAAGTTGAAATCAAGTTAATTTCAATTGGAAGTTGAATCAATGTCAATGTACTGGCAATTTAGTGATTAATGTGAAGTTGATGTCAATTTCATATTGTGTTGATGTTAATTTGATTTTAAGGTAATGTCAAGTTAATTTTGAGTTAATGTTGATTCAATGTTGAGTTAATGTTGAATAATTATCGAGTTAATGTTGAGTTGATGTTAAGTCAATGTTAGGTTAATTTTGAGTCAATTTTGAGTTGATGTTGAGTTAATGTTAAGTTAATTTCAAGTAAATGTTAAGAAACTGTTGAATTCATGTTAAGTCGATGTTAAGTGGATGTTAAGTTGATGTTAAGTTAATGTTGAGTTAATGTTGAGTTCATATTGAGTTGATGTAGAGTTAACGTTAAACTAATGATGTCATTTGAATATTGAAGTAAGAATAAATTATAATGATAATGATATCACCTTCATGTGATCGAATATGATTAGAAACATGATCCCTACTCTGGTCTTATGAACACTCTTGACATAATATGAATATTTGTGGTCGTAGGGAACATAGTGTACAAAACTCGTTGGAAAGTGCATTTCCTGCGCTCGTTTCGTTTCCGCACTCGTCGCTCTGCGGCTCGTGCTAAACGTCCACTTGCGCGAAACATGTCACTTTCCACACTAGTTATGTGATATACTATTCTGATAATTGTTCTTGTTGCAGAATATTCATAGAGGCAAAGAAGAGAAAAAAACGGAAAATGTTGGCAAATTATTATTTCCCTTCACGATCAACCTAGAAGCAGCATTCTATTACGTATTCCATTATTCCTCTGCCTGCCCAGCTCTTATACTGAGACTATACCGTATTCTAATCATTTCCAAACGAATCCTATCGACCGAACAGAATATCTTCTCTTCGCCATCTCACCCTTTCCGTGAAAGGGCACTCCACCCGACATTCATCCTCCCAAATTATCATAACTTTTCCGCAAAACCAATTACGATAGCAAACATAAAGTTGTAATTTACGAGTCATCGGTGCGCTAATACTCAGACGTTCGTTTAAAATTGATAAAATGACATTGACATAAATTAGGGGCGGGGGTGGCGCGACTGTATCTTGAATCGGCCCGTATATCATAGTTTAATGTGAGTTTTGAACGCGGATCTGGAGCTGGAACGGTCCTCTGTTTGTCTATAAATTTTCGGAATGTATACGCACTACGCACCCCTGTCGGGTGAAGTGAAAGCTACCTAGTGCCGGATTTAGGGGAGAGCATTCGGGGCTACAGACCCTGGGCCACCACAAATAAAGGGCTCCACATAAAAATTCGAGAAAAAAAAAATTAAACTTCTGACGTGTAAACACAAGTAAACAACTTGTCATATGCTGTCATCGTCATGACTTAGTATTGGAAATAAGTGCTTTTATAGTGACAATAATTCCATATTTCGGTTTCACAGGACTAACCGTCAAACCCCCAAGAGGGGTCGCTTAGGGACCCCAAGTTCAAAATTCCTACTATCAATCTTTTATTTGAACACTCTGGCTACACTGCCGCTTGGTATGTATTTGTGTTGGCGTTTGTGAGTATTTTTTACCATTTTTCAGTATGTGACCACATTGAGCAGCAAGTGCATCGAAGTTACATGTGATTTAGGTGAGTGGGGTCCAGTACCCCGTACAGGTAATTACGGTCTCATAACATTTTTCAAATTCGCCGTATATTTTTTCACTTTTTTTTATTTCAGAGCTATAAAAATGGGTGATTCCCATGGAAAGCGATTCCACAAACAACGTGAATTAGAGTAAATAGGATTGGATTTGGGGTCAGGAGCTGACTATGAAAGTGATAGGTACACTGTTTCGGTACCGAAAATGATTATTTTATATTGTTCCTTCTAGAATATCCATTAAGTTTTATGTATATATTCAGAGTATAATTTTGTTTTTTCCTAGACTCATATAATTAGAAAATTGAATTTAACTTATTTGAAATTATTTATTTAGCTGGGGTCTCTAATGGACCCCGCATGAGTGTTCACGTTGATTTTGATGGCATGGGAGTTTGAAGGCTTAATATGATTGAAATATATTGCTAGTGGTGAACAAAATGTGATATAAACCTTGGCAGTGAAAGAATATTATTACCACGGGATCTTATACCCCTCAGCTGAAGCCTATGGATATAATTTTGTTCCTTGGGTAATGATGATATTAGTTACTACCTTGGTGTATAAAAGTATATTATACACCTATGGTGAGATGTGAGCTATTATATATATAACAAGACTATTATCTTTGGTAGAAGTCCATATATTGCTCAAAGTGGAGTGAAATATCTCCACAAATTTTAATGATGTATGATGATAATCATAAGGGACATGTTTCGGTCTTATAAAAGACCATCTGCAGCCTAATTGAAAGTTCTACAGTACAAAAACAAACTAAAAGTTGAAGTGGAAGAATTTACTAATTTGTGCTTGACTTACTTAGAGTTGAAAAAGTATTTGATGCTACTGTTTGTTTGTCAATTCAAATTCTCAATGAAAAAACGGGTTCTCAATAAATGAAAGGCCCCGTGCCCTGAGAGCGCATACTATTATTTTTATTGAAATATCATCTACCAAAATGGTATATGAAGGGTATTGCCAAAAGGTTTGTTTTGACAACAACATGAAAGTGCTACTTGAAGAAAATATCAATAAAATTGATGAGGCAAACAGCCATCACGTGTTTAAATCGAAACTAATTTGGTTAGAAAACACTGAAAATATTGTCAATTAATGACGTAGGCAAGACGTTGACATATGTCAAAGTCAATGCCAAGGGGTTAAATATGAAATTCTGACCATGAACATAGGCATATAACAATAGCTAATACAACTACTTAAAGAATGTGGATGTAGGAGGAGGGTTGCATGTAGGGGAGAGTTGAGCAAACCTGAAAAATCATTGACTATGAAATACTAAGGAATAAGAGTTGGGACCAAGTGAGTTTGTTCATTATGAGACAGGACAGAATTATTATTTGAGGAAGGGTTGATTTCGAAAATTTCCAGTAGATTTAATAACCTACCTTTTGGACAGACATGTAGAATTCGAAGGTCCTGAATTGGATCAAAACTATGGCATGAATTCAGGATGTGGCTTGCGAAAGAACTTTTGGTGTCATACTCATCAAACAAAGGGGGTGTATTCTTGGATTCTTCAATGATCTTAACATGTTCCGTAACTGTGGTTGAAATTTCCCTACCACTTTGTCCAACATTACAATTTGGATCAGAGCAAAAAATACAATGAACTCCAGATTTGTGATTCAAAGGGACTTTACCTTTAGAATAAACAACATTTTTTGAAATATTATCAACTGTGTAAAAAGAGATGTTGATATTCTCACTATATCGATGAAAAGAGTTGTCATAATTATGAGACTTTACCAAGGAAAGAAATTGAAGAAAAACGTATTCTCGAATTTTGGTGTTTATTTAACATCTTATTGATAATATGGGATGGAAAACCGATGTTGTGTCCAATCTGCTTCATGATATTCAGTTCCTTGTCAACATTTTCTGGACTCATAGGGATTTTAAACAATATGTGGAATAGAGAATTGATAGCTGCAAATTTGTGTTGATTAGGATGACAAGACATAAACGGAATTACAAAATCAGTGTGTGTGGGTTTCCGGTATATGGAAAAATCAAAAGTATCATTATTCATATTAATAAGTAGGTTCAAAAAAGGAAGAGAGTTGTTAACTGCAACTTCCTTCATTAATTCAGAACCCGTAATTTCATTTAGAATTTGAATTCTCTACTATGGGCATCGACAACAATTCAACAAACAGTAGCATCAAATACTTTTTCAACTCTAAGTAAGTCAAGCACAAATTAGGTAGTTTTTTCACTTCAACATTCATTTTGTTTTAGTATTGTAGAACTTTCAATTATGCTGGAGATGGTCTTTCATAAGACCGAAACATGTCCCAAATGATTATGTAACAACATCATTAAAATTTGTGGAGATGACATAGAGCATTCCTTCCTTCCTTTGAAGCACTTTTATATCCAAAGGCGCGAAGCGTTCATTGATAGAAACAAAAAAATGAGAGGAGACTCTCAACTTATTTTGTTGAAATAATCCTTGGAAAAAAATGAGACGAAAGTCTCAATAAACTCACAATTAATGTTGGGGAGAGTTCCAAAATACCTACTTCTGTTGTTAAAATGATCCTTGCAAGAAGAGAACAGTGAAGTTTCAAAACATGTTCCTTGTTCAAATCAACTTTGTGAGCGAAGGAGAAACAGTTTCAACAAAACTTCTGTTGTTGAAATAATCCTTGCGAAAGAATGATGGATGAGTTCCAATAAGCTTCTGGAGCGAAAATAGTCCTCAGTGTGTCGATAAATTTTCATAATGTATACTCACCCCTAACGGGTGAAGCAAAAGCTTCCCCTTTCTTCATCCTGATGGCAATGGCAGGCCCAATATGTTTCTTCACGAGTTGAAGAAGGCACTTTTGATTTGATCACCAAAGAAATATCTCATATAGCGGGTGTTACAATACTGGAGTTTTTCGAAAAGTCCTCACAAAATAATGAGAGAAATGAACTATCTGTTGTTGAAGTTATCAATATACGGGGTGGTCCGTTTTTTAATACGGGAAATTCAACAGCGCATAGAATTCGTTGAAATAATAAATAAACTTCCTATGAACATATACTTTCAAACCCTTCGTTTTCGAGGTATAGGGTGTTCAAGTTTCTTCAAAAAATCGATTATTCATTGATTTCTCAGAAATGCTATTACCGATTGTGATGAAGTTCATATCTATTGTGGAAATTTCAATGAGCTAACTTTTAGACCTATCACAGTTCATGAATGAGTTACATATTTTCAGGGGCGTACATTTCAAATTGAAATTTTCTTGTCCTCTTAGATTTCTTAACTAAAAGCTTCTTTTCAGTAGGAAAAATAAAAACCGAACTTATGCATGTCTCTAAACCAAATGAAAGAAACATTGTAATGCATTAAATCTAGTTAGCATTGGCCGTTTACCCTCGCGTTTACCAAACCAATCATGTAACCATTGCAAATCAATCATTTACGTATTAGAAGAGCCACAACAGGCCCTGCGTTTCCATTACAAGATCCGTAAACGAAATGAATATCTGCATACTCTTCAGTACTGAATCCCATTAGGCATGTTGACAAACGGCAAAATTGGAATGAAATTATTACACTTTTTGATAAAAACACGGAATAACTCCAGTTTGTTATTTCTTTAACAGAACTTTCAGAGTGACAGCACATATATCTAGTAGTATTATTTGAATAAAAATGTAATAAAATCTTACAAGCGCGCTTTTTTCATTGAAACTCAAAAAATAAATGAAAAAAAAAAAATAACCCGAAGAATTTGTGTAATTATTACCTTCGCCACCAGGCCTCTCGGGATATTCATGAAAATTCTGGGAGAGGAAAGAAGAGAAACAGGGGCCGCGACTGGTGGTGGGGCTGGACGAACAGTCCATGAGGCTTCTCAGCCAAATGAACTTCCGGCCCTACTATAGCGCGTCGCACGCCTCTGTGACAATTCTCGAAGAGCCCTCGGCAAAAAGTAGGGTATCGAGGGGAACCGAACCTGGGACCTCAGGGACTCGATCCGGGCTGGCCGGACCTGCCGCGTCGGCCCTCCAGACTGAAGGAACCCTCAAAGGTGCCTCCGCGATGGAGATCGTCGCGGTGAAGGCAACAGTCTCGGCGTCGAGTAACAGAGGAACCGAAGTCGATTCCCCGACACCTATAACCAGCGGAGGAACCTCTGAAGGGACCTCCGCAAACTCGGTTGGAGGAACTCCTCAGAGGACCTCTAACCGATCTCCCACCTCATCAGTGATGAGCGAGGAGGAACCTGAAAAGGGACCTCAATCAGATTAGGCCTAAGTAATGGCTGTAAAATTTTTACAGATTAACCTTCAGCACGGGAAAGCCCCAACGGCCTTGCTACTCCGAAGGATCCTGGAGTGGGTTATAGACATCCTACTGATACAGGAGCCTTGGGTATATCGAGGCAGAATAAGGGGGATGGCAATGGGCGGAGGAACGGCTCACTACTGCACCTCCATCGATTCCCCCCGTGCGTGCGTGTATACCAAAGGCATGGAGGTCTTTCCTGTCCCAGGATTCTGTACCAGGGACCTGGTGGCGGTGAGGATCCTCACGTCTGAGAATAATCGTAATCGGGAGGTGATAGTTTGCTCTGCATACTTTCCGTACGAATTAAATGCCCCACCCCAGGAGGTTGAATCGCTAACGCGATATTGCGAGGAGTCCGGGATGAGCTTGATTATGGGATGTGACTCGAATGCTCATCATGTATTATGGGGCAATCGGGACACAAATCCCAAGGGTAACGCTCTTCTCGAATTACTTAGCACCAGTCATCTGGAAATTGTGAACGAGGGTTCAACACCAACGTTCTTTACGCCAAGGCGGCGATCCTACATAGATTTGACATTATGCACTCGAGATATGCTGACCGAAGTTCATTCATGGAATGTGTCACAAGATGATTCTTTGTCGAATCATCGACAAATTCTGTTCAAGTTAGGTGGGATAAGCCCACCTGAAAAGAAAAAATATAGGAACCCACAGACTACCAAATGGGACCTCTTTCGAGAGGAACTGAAAGGAAGACTAGTGTGACTACCATCGAAGTACGGAAGCGAAGCCGAAATAGATATGGCAGTGACATATCTAAATGAGGCAATCACTTCATCGTATGAAAATAGCTGCCTCCTCAAAGAGAGGTCGGACAATGCGAAAACGCCATGGTAGAATTTAGAAATAGAAAACCATCGTAGGCTTACAAGTAAGCTTCTGAACAAGGCGTGCTTACTGCGAGGATATAAATACAATACCCTCAGCAGCAAGACTTTGTAAAGTTTTATCGTAAGAAAGGGGGAAAGGTGTAGGTGTGATGTCCTTGCCCAATGGAAGTAAAACTACATCGGTGGAAGAGACATTACAAAACCTAATATCCACACACTTCCCCGACTCAGAATTTACCAATGAACCACCTATAAGGGCAAATCCAGTGAGGAGAACTCACATGGATCACAAAGCGGCCTCAAGGGTGGTTACATATGAGAAAGTAAGATGGGCCATAAAGTCTTTCGCACCATTCAAATCGCCGGGTGTGGATGGTATATTTCCGGCCCTCCTCTAAGAAGGACTGGATGCCATCATACACCTGCTTATGAAGATACTACGATCCTGTCTGGCTCTGGGCTACATACCAGTGGAATGGAGATCGGTCAGGATCGTTTTTATCCCAAAACCAGGGAAAATAGATTATTCCCAGGCCAAAGCGTATCGACCTATCAGTCTGACGTCTTTTCTCATGAAAACGTTGGAAAGGCTGATAGATCGACCCATCAGAGAAGAGCCGTTGCAAATGAATCCACTGCACGAGCAGCAATTTGCCTACCAAACTGGAAAGTCCACAGACGCAGCTCTCCATCATCTTATTCAAAGGGTGGAGAGAGTGTTAGCTTGTGGACGATCTGCCATGGGCGTCTTCTCAGACATTGAAGGGGCATTTGATAATACGTCATTTGAGTCCATCTGCTCCGTTACGGAAAGGCATGGAACTAACCCAACTTTGATTAGGTGGATTCGGGCCATGCTATCACAGCGAGTAGTAAGAGCACAATTAAGTGGGAGTTCTGTGACCGCCAGAGTATCGAGAGGGTGCCCTCAAAGTGGAGTTTTATCACCGCTCCTATGGTGCCTGGTGGTCAATGAGCTCCTCACAACACTCAATGAGTCAGGGATATATGCGCAAGCATATGCAGATGACTTAGTAACCATGGTTCAAGGCCAACCGGTGAATCACCTAGAGGACTCCATGATGGGAGGGGAGCTCTCAGGCAAGTGGAACAGTGGTGCTCCGCCAGTGGGCTCAGAGTGAATCCTGAAAAAGCGGATCTGGTGTTATTCACCGAGAAACGTAAAATAGGGACACTTCCAGAGGTTTTTCTCTCAGGAAGGTGTCTTCAATACATAGGCTCAACCGAATATCTTGGAGTCACAATCGACTCCAAGTTGACCTGGAATGAGCATATAGGTAATCGCTGCAGAAGAGCCTTCGGAAAAACGTGGGGCCTATCACCTAAGACGCTTCACTGGATATACACGGCAATTATTCGCCCAACACTGACGTACGGGTCCATCGTATGGTGGACCAGTACTAAAAAGAGCAAAACCAGACATGAACTGGATAGAGTTCAGCGACTGGCTTGCTTAGGAATGACAGGTGCTATGAGGACAGCGCCTACTAGGGCCATTGAGGTCCTACTAGGTCTGCCCCCTCTACATCTGACTGTAGAGCATGAAGCCATGCGCACTGCCTACAGACTCAAAGGTGCAAACCAATGGATCGAAAAGGCAGACTATGGACACTCCCTAATATGGAACAAGGCCGAAGAAAGCTGTCCCAGTCTGCTGATGGTAAGGGACAGCACTCTGCCAGTTCTGAATTTCAATAAAGCTCCGCATGTCATTTTTCCTACAAGAGACAAATGGACTGGCAATACACCAGGTTTGCTTTCTGCCAACGAATCAATCCGGTTCACGGATGGCTCAAGGTTTGGTGGCGGGTCTGGTGCAGGAGTATATGAAGGAGGAACAGGGAAAGGAATCTCAGTACCTCTTGGCAAATACGCTTCAGTGTTCCAGGCCGAATTGTATGCAATTCTGACGTGTGTCCAAGAAAATTTCGGCAGAAGTGGACGTGGGCCAGTCACCATATGCTCGGACAGTAAAGCTGCTATTATGGCATTGAGATCCAATAGGATCACAACTAAATTGGTGTCCGAGTGAAGAAGTGCCTTAGAAAATATGGCAAAAACTAGGAAAGTCAGCCTCATGTGGGTTCCAGGACACTCTGGTATCCCGGGGAACGAGGAGGCAGACAGACTAGCCAAGATCGGTTCAGGAACGACACCCATTGGACCAGAACCAATATTGGGAATACCCAATAGTATGGCTATGTCCTTCATGAAGGAAATGCTACGGAGGCAGTTCCTTGAAACATGGCGGGACACACCAGGAATGAGACAATCAAAGCTCCATATAAAGGAACCTTCAAAACGGCTCACGAGAGAGATCCTGTCACTTAAAAGAAGGGATCTCAAGATGGTAGTTGGGCTCTTAACTGGACACAACCACCCCAACAGGTACCTAGAACTCATAGGGATCAAAGATGATCCCATCTGCAGATAGTGCTTGGAGGATGATGAAACATCATCACACATACTCACTGAATGCCACGCGCTGGTGCATCAGAGGAAAACTGCCTTTGGGAGCATTGTACTGCACCCAAAGGATGTGAAAGTGACTCAGCTGAGGAAGCTGCTGAATTTCGTCAAAGAAATCGGCATGCCCAGATGATTCACAGGACAAGTGGGCGCACAATGGGCCCGACTGAAGAGGCCTGAGTGCAGGGGTCTACGCACCCGCTCACCTGTGCAGAGAAGAAGATGAAGAAGACCTTCGCCACCCCAGATTTAGCCGCCACTGAATAGTTTTAATGAATAATTTTCATTTAATCTAATAAAGCTCAAAAAGTTCAGTATCTGTGGAAAATTTTGTTTATTTATCTACCGTTTCTAACGTTTGATTAAAAAAATATATGCAGAGGCGTATTTTTGACACCCAATATCTCAAGAACGGAGCGTTTGAAAGTATATGTTCATAGGAAGTTTTTTTATTATTTCAACGAGAACTATACGCTGTTGAATTTTCTGTATTAAAAAACTTACCACCCTGTACATTTCAGCTGTTGAAATAATCCGTGTGAAGAGGAGATAGGGAACATTATTGAATTAGAATGAGAAAAGGGTTTCTATAAACCTCTGTTGTTGAAATAATCTTTGCATTAGAATGAGAATGAGAGTTTCAATCAACTTCTGTTTTATCCTTGCAGAAAAAAGCATGGAGAATTTGAATGAATTTATGTTTTTGGAAAGTAACCTACACGTCGTCTAGAGGGACCAAAGCTTCAATTCGAGAAGTAGACATGTATGGACTCACAGAACCCCACATGCCCATCATTCATCCAGATACCTAGCCACCATTTTCAATAAACTTTTCGAAAAGAATTTATCATCTGCTCAAAATAGAACAATGAAATAGTGTGTGATGATTCAACATCTGAACTTTTTTGTCGATTCCTTTTCAATTTCATTGTGCTGAATAGTGTTGTGTTTCAAGAACTGACTGAATCCAAAGAGTGACTCCTATTCCCAACAGCTTAGCTGTCAATCTAGAGTTTGCCTGATGAATGGGAAGGCGATGCTATAATGTGGGGTATATCGGTGGTATCAGACAAGATAACATCAAAGTCGGTGGTTTGTTACTAAAACAAATAGATATTTGAATTATTCCTCATTCTTCAGAAGTCCACTTCAATTTGAAATCATTATTATTCATCATTACATTAAGTGGGGACAGCGTATACAGTGTCACCAAGATAAAGTTGCACAGCATGGGGATCTCCGATGCTAGAGGAGTTAAGAATTCGGTTCAATGGGAAAAAAAGTTGCGCATTCAGAGGGTTATACCAACGTCCTTTTGAATTTTTCACAATTGTTCTCAGTTGTTCAGTTATATCGAAATAAGTAAATCTTTGAGAAATGAATTTTATTATTTCTTTACGTTATTATTGAAGATACAGAAAAACTGGAAATACATAGCAACTTCTGATGAGATATAATATCAATAAACCTTTTTCGAATACTAACCTGATTATACAGAGTGTTCTGAAGTTAGCCTTCCAAACTTCACCAGTGCCTTCTACGACCAAAAATAGGAAGAAAACATACATGGATAGTTCAGTTCAAGCCCCAAATTACATCATTTCATCATATGGTGTTTTGGATATATACAAGAAATATCATCTTCAGAAGTAACCTTTCCGGAGGCCGTAGCTCCCTTAAGAGACATTTATCGACTCACGTTCATTGGAACTTTCCTTCCTATTTTTGGTCATAAAAGCCGCTGGTGAAATTTGGCAGGCTGATTCCGGGACACCCTGTAGATGACCACAGATTCTGAAAGCATTTTTTACTCTGAATTATGTATAACACAAATGATTTTGAATGTGTGTCGACCTAATTCTGGCCATCATCAATGTTTTTTCGAAATTCCAAATACGAGATACCATCAGTTCCACTTATTTCTGATCATTTGAGATATTTCAATGGCAAAATGAAGTTTTTTCCTGATGATACAGCTATCAGCTTTGCTGGAAGAACGTGGGAGGGAGTATATTCTCTTGCTGAATCTGATGGTGTCCAAATTATTTTCAACTGGCTGAGTGTTAACCTATTGAGCGTCAACGTGGGAAAGACCAAACATATTGCATTTTCTTCAACCAACAAAGAACAACCTAATAATATTATAGAATTACATAATAGTATATTATGTAACAAGTGTTATGAAGGTCCTTTTAGTAACGAGTGTTTAATAAACGAGTGTCTGGAAGAGTTTATAAACGCGTTACATATTATGAGTTTTCTACGAACTCCGAAAATAACATTAACATACCTGCAATTCCTGCTAACCTACAAATCAATTCGGAAGGAATGGGAATTGAGAACATAATACATGCAACTGCATGCAACCAGCGAACACGTATAAGTGATAGTGGTTGTAGATGTGTCCAGTCCGTTGCTTACTAACCTTTGTTTCACGTTTATTGTCATGCTTAGCGCAGAATAAATAAATTGTTCTCAAAGATGGATGGTTCATTTTCACACTTCTTGGAGATATGCAAGTACCAGAACATTCTCTCCGATTTCACTTTCGTCTACTTTTCGCATCTATTTTCAATGAAGAATTCTGATACAAACGAATATTGTTTGGATAATTCTGATATAAAATTTGAAAACAACAGTTGACATTTAATACAATTGACAGGCCGGACATGTCACAAATTACCAAAGCTGTGTTTAATGAACTGCGTTGCCATGGTAATGTGTTTAAGAAATCGTGTTGCCATGGTAACGTGTTTAATATATCGAATAAATCACAGATCGACAATCCGTGATTAATCAATCATTTAGCGTGGTACATATCCGTACGCTAAATGCCATTTTATTTATGTGAGTAGAAAAAATAACTTGTACAAACTTACATAATTGCAACTGCCCTTCTATAAATTGAACAGACAAAATCAAGTACTTAGGGGTGATATTGGATCAATATCTTCGTTGGGGTGAACATATTGAAAATAACGCAAACAGACTCCGCAAAATAGTCTACAAGTTCTATCAGCTCAGAAACATGCTGAATAAGAAGATGATAATAACTGTCTATGAGGCCTTGAACGAGTCCATAATACGCTACTGGTTTTCTGTTTCGGGCCAGAAGCTATTTCACTTCCAGTCAGCTGCTTATGATCTATGAGGCATAGATCCGACCTATCCTGGAATACTGTTTCCATATTTGAAGTGCAGCACCCAAACATACCCTGAAACTGTTGAATTCTGTCCAAAATAGGGCAATTCGTCTTGTGGCTGATGCCCTGCTCACAAACTCACCCACTTCTCTGGAACACCGTAGAGTTGGCGATCTGCCTCTATTTTATAGATACTTTCGAATATTTTCATGGAGGATGCTCTTTTGAAATATCAACAATTTTTCCTCCCTTGGCAGTCCCCGCAAGATTAATCAGTAAAGTTGAGGCTTCGCACCCCTTCGTGGTCACTTTGAAGTCCTGCAGAATATCTTTTTCCGAAGACTCGTTCATCAAACGAACAGCGAGGCTCTGGAACACATTGCCAAGGGAGGTGGTCCCTGAGGCATATAACTCCCAGAAATCTATAAAGAACACCAATTCCTACCTTCTTTTCCTTCAATAAGAGAAATATTAGTGTGGGGGAAATTTGGAAGAATCATAATGAATAAAGATCGTAGGTATAGTACTCAAAACTGGGCTACTCGGTGTGAGGAAACACTATACCTCTCAATGTATATTATGGACTGCCAGCTCACAAACTACATTCGTCCAGCATGCATATAATACAAGCATTTGTGTAAGTCAAACCATGAATGTTCCACGCTGCAGACTTACGCATAATCAAAAACTTATCTCATACCTCGGACCAAAACTTTACAATGCTCAACCCATATCATTGAAGAGTTATGATATACCTGAGTTCAAAAAAGAATTGCAGAAGTTTGTTAACATAATCATAATTTTCCGCTCTCCCAAACTACCACACATAAAGATTGTTTATCTTTCATCCTGCTTGAAACTCGTTTCCCTCCCTTTTTCTCTGATCTATTATTATAATCAGTGCATAATTCTTCGCTGTACCATACCATTGTAACTTTCTATTCACTGTCAATCATTGATGGAGTATGTACTTTTTCAACATTGGTTGTGAATTGAAAATCATTACATTAATTACTTGCAGGTATAGCACTGATGATAACTTTTCAGCCTAATGCGCTTTGCGATTTTATGTAAAGAAATTTGAAACGAGATACAAAATTTCTTCATTTACCTAATTGAAGATCATATCGTCACATGATATTGATATGCATTATTCAATTCATGAAATATCAACTTACCGAAGTGACTGAATGTAGAAAACTCAATAGCAGTCCAGACGCTTATATATTGTCTCTGCATTTAATTTAGATCAATGTCAATTTATTCTGTTCTAAACGACGGTCTGAGTATAAGGGTGTATACAGATGAGTCGTAAATTACAACTTAATGTTTGCTATCGTAATTGGATTCCAGAAAAGTTACGATAATTTCGAAGGATGAATGGTCGGGGGAAGAGCCCTTTCAGAAAAGGGTGAGATAAAAGAAGCAGAGATATTCAATCGATAGCTAATGTTCATGAAGAATGAGGAATTCATTGAATATCTGCGAGTGAATACAGTGGTTGATATTGTTTAACATTTGAGGAGAGTGCTAGGAATGTTATTGAATTCGAAGAAAAACGATATTATTTGACAATGAGTATATGAGAATGACCATTTCAAGTAGATGAACTGGAGGTTTTGAAGAAAACTCGTAAGAATTGAATATAACCCTATTCTGCAGAATACGGAAGCATGAAATCTTCTTCTCACTTCCATTAGCAATTGATGGAATCGGAGCAGGAGTTCCTCATTCGTTACTGGATATTATGGATTATTAACAGTTCTGGTTACATCCTCACTAAAACGCCCATGACATGAGTTCAAGATTATAACTGAATTGTCTTTTCGAAAGTATCAAATCACAACTAGGTTTATTCCGCATGAAATCTGATGAAAAACCTAGGAATAAATATGATTTTCAAAACGAGTTTTCTTAACCCACTCAACTTCGACCTGTTGAGCCATATATACAAACTTATCAGGCACATCTCAGAATATTGTGCATGGAATATGTCACATGACAGCTCATAGGTATTGCATTAACACATCAAGGATTTTATATTGAAACATTCAAATCTTGATCTTCTTTTCTCCAGGCGATACCAAATAGGATTAAAACCATCATGAATCTTGGTGTCTGACCCATCAGTTCATTTTATACAAACATGTGATTCCAAAATTGAAATTTTATCCTTGACCAATGTCGAGATTCGACTAACACCTGACATGTAAACCGTGTTGTTAGTTGCTGTGAATGAACTATTGTGAGAATTCATTCGATCATCAAATTTTGCTTTTATGCAATCGACATTTTTGTCACAGATTCACATGATTTTGCTTTAATGCAATTGAAATTTCTGTCACAGTTTCACATGATTGAGATATCTTCAGAAAATCACTTCAACAAGGTGAATATTGCATGTTGGGAAACATTGCGATCGGTGATATTAACTTTCTTTTCATTCTTCATAATTTGATTTAGTCATCCATAGAGAAGAGAATTTGGGTAGGTGTGAAGTTTGTGGTTTCATGAGCCAACAAAGTAATGTGCGACAACATATCAGACAAGTTCACCAATCACAAGGTATATATAAATATTTGTAACCAGATCAAGAAAGTAATTTTATATAATGTGAACATTTCCGTCTATCAAATTCCCGAAACCATTAAATATTAAATACGGTGTTCCCAGAGATTATACAAACCTGACACGTTCGAGAGATGCCGATAGACGAGGTCTGGGCTCAGGAGAGTAGCATATCTTTTCTATAAAAAAGCCGATCTCACTGTATCCAACATGAGCTTGTCAGGAGTAACCATACCTTTGAACACATCCATTTCGATGCTTGATATTACTATCAGCTATAACCTTTCTTGGGAAAATCACGTGAGATCAATTGCGAAAAGTGCAACCCAAAAACTTGGTTTTCTGTTTCGGGCCAGGAGCTATTTCACTTCCAGTCAGCTGCTTATGATCTATAAGGCACAGATCCGACCTGTCCTGGAATACTGTTTCTATATTTGGAGTGCAGCACCCAAACATACCCTGAAACTGTTGGATTTTGTCTAAATAAGGGAAATTCGTCTCGTGGGTGATGACTCGCTCACAAACTCACTCAATTCACTGGAGCACCGTAGAAAAGTTGATAATCTGGATCTATGTTATAGGTATTCTCATGAACGATGCTCTTCTGGAATATCAACAATTGTTCCTCCCTTGGTAGTCCCCGTGAGATTAACCCGTCGAGTTGAGGCTTCGCACTCCTTCGTGGTCACTTTGGAGACCTGCAGAACATCTCTTTCCAAAGACTCGTTCATTCAACGAACAGCGAGGCTCTGGAACACATTGCCTGTGGAAGTGTTCCCCGAGGCATATAACCTCCATAAATCTGAGAACACCACCAATTCCTACCTTATTTCCCTTAGTTCTCACGATGTTATCTGAACATTACAGGATATCCCTTTTCGTGGGAACCAGAACATAAAAAAATATACATGGAACTGACTTCGTGCTTCCACTTCTCCAGTAACATTTCATCACATTTTCAGCATTTTGCATTATATGAACCTAGGATCGAATATGGCAAAATCAATACCTGCATATTTGAGCGAGTGTTTAGTGTTCAGTGGGTATCCCTACATACAAAAACTCTCATACTAATGAAGCGAATGGTCCTCTGGAAAAAACTCGACTAGTGTTTACAACCCCATTGGTGTGTAATTACTGAGAGTTATTGGTCTCTACACGGAGTTGAAGAATAGTGTAGAATCATTTTTGAGTCGGAATATTGTCCGGAGGATTACAAGATCGTGCATAAAGTCTACCTCATAACTGGACTCATGAAAAAATCTGTCATAGTCCCCAACCATCGCAAAAAACTCCTTCGCCTTTGTCCCCAAGATGTTCCCGTGCAAACAAAGATATGAAAGAATGGTCCGTAAAGGATCTTCTTCAGGGAACAACATGATCATGCAAAATATTGTCAACCTCAACAGTGAAATAAAATGACTAAAATAAAATAATACTTTCCAGGTCAGGTTAATTGTTAAAGAGCCCTGTGACCTGGCAACAGATGCTTATTTTCACAATGATATTTTTATTAAAAGTTTTTTTCATAATGTGTTTTTTCATTCTCACGTGGGTAAGATCTCTATCCCATATATTTTTCATGATTAACTTGTATCATATTATGGGACCTCTGGTTTGTGAGGATTAAGGCTGATGATGGACACATGACTGTCCGAAACATGTTCCTCTGAATAATCGTTCGATTATTAAACGTGGTGGAGATGATTTTGTGTTTTATAACCCTCTCATCACTACACTCCCCATAGAGAAAAGTATGGAACAGCTAATCATATTTTTTCTCTGGTAGAAGTCCATGTTTGCTCAAAGTGGAGGAAGAGGATTTAACACGTTTTTGGCCCCATCAATTCTAAATTGATTTTTGGTAATTGAGTGCGCTCTCTCAAGGGTACGGGACCCTTCTTCTGTATTACAACCAAAATGGTTATTAAGAGCACCTTATGTGCTCGTCAAGTTTCCCTTCTGGGACTTGACTTATGATTTTTCAAATGCCCGTTGTTAGGGCACGGGGCCCTTTATTATAAATGAACATCCGTTTATTCCTTCAAAAACCTATTCATTATTATCATTCATGATATCATGATGAGAGATATCGGCAACTTTTTCAAAAACAAATAATGTTCACCTCAATTAATTTCTAAAAACGGCCGAAGATAGACTTTTATAAGTTCAAAACATGTCTCGTTTAATAACTACATCATTATTGAAGTTGTGTAGAAGACTTTGAGCTTTCCTTCTTGCTATTAAATATTTATTTAATATAACCAATTTGTGCATTGCGAAGGAACTCCTCGTCCTTGTCCCGAAGACGTTCCCGTGCGAACAAAGAAGGCGAAATCAAGCGGCACCAGCAGCATCCACCCCGAATCGATAGCGCGATGCAGCTGTCCGCAGTGACGTCAGCCCGTCAATCTCGCTCCGCCGGGTTGACGTTTGAGTGAACGGAGTCCGTCAAGCGTCGAGCGGCTCCTTCTCGGCTTCCGTGGCGTCGGAGCGGGAGAACAGGATGCACGGAGGAGACAAATCTAGCTCGGAAACGGAGAAGAGAAAAGATGCCAGCAGTGTTGCCCATTGGCGAAAAATTTCTCACATTTCGGGAAATCCGGATATGCGGGATTTTTGGTGGGAGAAATCATTTTCCAGGAAGTAAGCGGGAAATCGTGCATGTCCATGATAATCCAGAATGGAATTTTTGCGAATTCACAAAACTGTATTGATATGGTTCAATTGTCTCATCTAGTGGGATCTCATCTGTCATACAATGGGTGATAAATCGCTATGTCAACAAAAATCTAAATTCTGTCCTGTATCACGCGCCAATTCATGAAAGTTTGTGTACTGTGTTTATATCCATGAATTTTTCTTTAGAAAAAATGTAGGAATGATTTTGAGTTCAGGCGCCATATCGTTAAAATAAGAATGACTTTTCATTATCTCGATAGAATATGCGTATCTTTACTTTTCCAAAAAAAAAAAATAGTTTTTCATGATTTTCAACCCCCATGAATATTTTTATTTTACTTGGTTCTTTGGGATTTTCTCTCCTCGTTTCTATAAAATAAAAGTATTCGTATTATTTCATTATATTTGTAGAGGGACAAATCAGATGATTTGCCCCAAAATGTCACTGCGTTTAACAAATAAGTAAAATGAATGTACCACCTCCTCGATTAACCTACAGACAGTATTCCCCATGAATATTTTCATATATAATAACTAAATAAAACTCGAAATCATCCCCACGACAGTTTACTATGTGAACAATGCCACATCAGGGGGAACATGTTTTCGGACATACATTAGTCCATCATCAGCCTATAAGAAATTATTCATGGGTGTGTAAGAATTTGTCTGCAATTACATTGAAATTATAGAAATTCCTTACACATCAAATTATTGGAACATTATTGAAAAGGTTATATTGTTCCTATTTTTTCTGAAAAGAAAAAAATTTCAGAATAAAAGGAAATAAATGAAAAGATCTAAAAAAAATGATAAAATAAAAAAGGAATTAACAGATATCCTGTTTAGTTGCTGGATAAATGAATGCAGATTCTTCCACCAATTCTATTCATCACATCGCCTCTTCTGCAATTTTTTCTACCTGCTCATCAATGGAAGAATATTTTGCCATCACTGTGGAATTTTTCCATGTTTTGATATTCGGAGGAAATTTGGGATTTTCTGAGAAAATGCTCCAGGTAATGGCGTATCTATGAGATATTAAATAGGTGCAGTAGTGGCTAGATAAGTATGTTAGGTATATGTAATCATCAGAAAATCTCTGCTCATATGAAGTATTCATTTATTCGAAGCAAGGAATGATGAGTGACCTTGAGAATTCGAAAGAAATTAGCGCAGTTGCGTTGAAGAATTTTGACGAGGCACTTTTCGTTCTGCGATTCGAGGCTCTTGGAAGTCTGTTACAAGATGATTGTCAGAGATTTGTTCAGCTTCAATTATTGTGATTTTGCTTTCGATTATATATATGCCATTACACGTTTTTTTTTCACTAGATCCAGTATTCTGGTGACGATATGTGAATGAGCAGACTTTAATGCATATACAGAACTTTTTATGAGATAGACTAAATATTTCTGTTTTTTATGAAGAATGTTGCTTGAAAAGAAACAATGTGAGTTCCTTATGAATTCAACCGATAAGCTGAAAATTTTAGTGAGCAACTTGACTTTGCCCGTGTCACTTCCACATATCCGTCAAACAATGATGTGGCCACAAATTATCAACAATATATAATTACTGTAATCACACATTCACGAATATTTGTTGCCATAGAAATCCCACTAGTTATTGAATAATCGCAGTAATATGCTACCTACCAAGAAATTATCAGTATGATACCAAATTATACTTTTATAACATATTAACAACACAATTCCAACATCAGAGTGAACTCACAACATATAACCACGGATATGAAACAAGACAGCAAAACAGATACTCACCACCCCACATGAATAAAAGAATTGGTCAAAACTATACGTATTCATTGTCCCCAAAGATTTTCATTATGATACCTGATACCGCAGCAAAACTTTCCTCGTTGAATTCATTCAAACAATGGGCAAAACAATACATTGGAACTATCCCTATAGAACTAAAATCCATGAATTAATAGAGAAATAATTAACAAACCTACAACCAAGTGAAGTATATGAAATTTTCTCAATTATACACACAAATACACAATAATTCTATATAGATCCAAAGAAGGATCTTGCTTTGCACTCCCAGATTTAATACCCACTGGGTAAATGCTATTGACAATAATTTGATTTATATTCACCATGCTTATTACCCTAATTTACTATTTACACCCTTGTTTGATATATATACATTTTTCAATCATTATTATACCTACCTTGTAATATACCTATACTTGTTACATTTTCTCACACAAAAGTTGGCCTTAGAACCTATGTTCTGAGGATCAGCCTCGTGAGTATTGCGTTCATCTATCGGATGTACCTACATATTATCTTATTAGGTTAAAGTTGATGTTATTGCTTGATTAATATCATATTGTATCTATTCGATGAATAAACTATTTATTATTATGTAACTTGCAAAACTCAGGGGGTAAGGATTATTGAACTGAGTTGAGATTTTCCCCTGAGGTGGCTGTTTATCTGCCTGAAATCCACTAGGTGATTTGAATTTCATAAGTTTTTGCTACAAAATTTAGTATTTTTAGTGCCTTGTTCTATACAGCAGGAATAAGACACTGGTAGCTCAGCAGGACACTGGGGTGGGTACGTTAGGCACAGTAAAGAAAATACTTATATTTTTCTACCAAAATATCACCTTTAATATTCTGCAAAGGCATACCATACTCTTGTATGTGATTTCAACAAAACTATTATGGCTAACATACATAATCTAGACTGACCAAAATCAACTCTCTGGTTCAGTAGATGGTAGTCAATTTGACTCAAGGTACATGAAAATGACTGGTTGAAATCAACTCTCCAAAACAGCCTACAATTATATAAAATTCATGTGTGAACTATAGGTGATAAATACCGCAGTGCACATTGGTTTCCAGGTGTGAAAATCTGACAAAAGATAACAAAATATGGTATTAAACTATGAATAGGTCAAAGCTTATATGATATTAACCCCTCAGGACTGAATCAACTTTTTACTAGGCTTATAGGTAGTAATACTTGGTGGCAGTTATCCAGTACAAAGAAGATGGAACGAACTTACCAGCAGGAAGCAGAACTACAGGTGCACAGTCCTAAATATGCAGGGTAGTTGTGTACAGGGTGGAGCATACAGATGTCCAGGGTGCAGGATACAGATGTCCAGGGTGAAGAACGTAGGTGTAAAGATGTGCAGACGTAGGTGTAAAGATGTGCAGACGTAGATGTGAAGATGTGCAGAACATAGGTGTAAAGATGTGCAGGGGTGCTACAGGGTAAATCCTCAGGGTGCGAGGTACAGAAGGCTGTGGATCTGATCAGCCACAGATTAGAACCCCTACAGCTCTATGGCCTCTTAGTAGAGGTAGTACCCAGGGACTGACACGAAAAACCCTAAAGAGAACATGTATAGCACTCGAAAAGATCAGAAAATACCTCATACCTTTGATGATGAGCGGGTTTGATGAAGTTGAGTGACGCCGGCCTCGTGTTCTTCAGCCACAAATCCCTCGAAAATGAGGTCTGGTACCAAAACCAACAAAGGTATCCAGAAAATTGAGACTCTTGGTCAAATAATCCCAACACTATTGGAAAAATCACTACTATAAGTAAATTATTTACAAAGAAACCGAATCTCAGGCTTACTTGTACCACGAGGTGGTCCACTCAAGGTTTCCAAAATGAATCCCGAGTCTCTCGCCGGTTTCAGTGGGCTGTCCTCCCGCCAGAAGAATGTTTTTCTTGCCATCCTAATATGGCAATCAGCCTTGTTGGTGGGAGCCATCTCGACCACCAACACAACACTTGAGCCTAAATGGCTTTACACCACATTATTTTTGAAAAAGGGAAATGGCCTGACTTTCGCCAGACTACACTTCCGAAGCACAGCACAGAAGCGGATATTATTGCGCCACAGCCAACCTGATGCGCATCAATTAATTCCAGAAAAATCTAGAATATTCTCGAATTCGGACCTGCGCCGATGTCGAAGAAGGCGTCAGAATTACGTAAGGAATCTTCTTCCTCGGCCAGAGCCGCTGACATGATGGGACACAACCCATGAGTACATCACACCGAATATTCCAAATAGTAATCGAATAACAAACTAAAGGGGTTGTGAGTCGAACAAAACCCTTCAATCATAATTATTGTCTGAACTAGACCCCATTTTACAAAAACAATATAACCGAACTACCGTCAATAACCTCTTCTGACAGCGGCTTAAGATATAGAAGAAGTGTGCTCATACGTAAACAAAAGAAGATTAGCTCGCAAATAACACTCACTTGTCAGTCATCGCCAGGTGACACCTTTGACAGTGAAATATTGGTTAATTAAAAATTATTTCGATGTAAACAAAACAATGATCGAAATGGAAATGAAATTGTAGAATGACTGTCTATAAAAGATCTCACAATTCAAGTATGGTCAAGATTCATCACCTATGCTACAATTCACGGAGATCAACAGTCAGGCAGGCCTCGCCCAGGTAAGATATCGTGTACTGACAGTACCTGATAAACGGAGAATCATAACTAAATAGTTCAGCCACATACAACAAAATGTGTTGGACCAGTTCACAGACCAACGATAACACGGCCAAGGTATCTCTACCTACCTAATTTCGCGAATTGATGAGCGAAGGAATAGAATAATACAAGGTTGCGTACGTAAACAATGTTAAATAGATTTGCTATATGCAGGATTTTCGTTAGGAATAAAACGAAGTGTAACAATTATATCAAATGATTGGCTAGAATCGAGCATTGATATTGGTTGAAACAACGAAAACGTCACATTTCGACATGTGACAAAGAAAAAAGAAATTCACGAGATAGATTCCTTGAATATTTTCGTGAGTGGAAAATGGATGATTCAAATTTCACAAGTGAATCAAGAAAGCAGCAGGCAGCTCAAAATGCATTATACAGTCTCTTCTTCCATATTTTTTTTCATTTAGTAACTGATGGTGTTGACACGAACATTTCATCACCATCGTTTCAAATCTCCCGTTTTCAGAAGTGACATGTCTAAATCAGAAGAAGATGGTAGGTACCAAATGCAGTATCTTCAATGAATCATTCTCATTGGCTGCATTTGGTATTAAATTGCTTTGCCCATCATTTCCCGAATTATCTGAATATTGTTAATTATACAAATGAAACCTCAGTAAATAAGCAAAAGTTCCAAGTCACATAGGCCTCCATGTGTTGGGATTTTTGAATCATTATTTTAGTCTTAACCAATAAATCCCTACGTGAATGCGTATTGATAGATAAGATTTGTATGTTGGTGGGATATTAATACAGCTTTCATTCCTTTTTAACGAATCTAGATCTAGTCCTGAAGGGTCTTGTTTTGAGATGTGTCAGATATAAGGAAAAATCAAATCATTTGTAGTATTTTTTTCCAGACTGAACTGAGAGATAGTATATCATTCAACGAAATCGGAATCGACATTCAAACTGAAGACTAGCAACATACCCTTCACAGACTTTCAAAATATAGCAGATCTTTCGATATCAGTGAATGTCTCTGCTGACAGCAGATTATTCAATGGCCTCCTAGGATACGACATAAAGTTTGAACATTAACTTCCATCATTCTGAAATGTGGGAAATACATCCAGCCAGATATAATAATATACGTCCTTGGAAGCAATAAAATGGATCTAATAAAGATCCATTAGAAATATCTGTGAGCAACGGACCGCAAGAGTTATTGTTAAAAGTTAGTAATTTATGGCGTTTATAGATAGTGAAATATAAAGCCCGAATGAATGCATCGCATTTCCATTCCTCTCATGAGTTATTGCCAAAGAGACTTCTAGTTGAATAACATCAATAGTCCATCGGCGAACAATTCGGCAATAGAGGCATGAGCAACAATTTCTACAATTATCACGATGAGAAGTGTGAGTTTTCACCGAAAGTTTTCACTCATGGTTTTTCAAAAATTAATTCGGAATAGTACAGAATCTTCATGAATGATCGTAACATCGAAGTAGGTATTGAAGTGTTTTCTCAATTTACCGCTATTTGCTAATGCTATCAACAATGAAACGACAGATTTTTGAAGGTAGTAAAGAATCATTATTACCCAGGAACCAAGGTTATATCCCGAGGCCTCAGTCCCGTGGTGATAATATTATTTTTCTACTCACATAACTAAAATGGCATTTAGCGTACGGATATGTATCACGCTAAATGAACGATTAATCACGGATTGTCGATTTGTGATTTATTCAAAATATTAAACACGTTACCATGGCAACACGATTTCTTAAACACATTACCAACGCAGTTCATTAATCACAGCTTCAGTAATTTGAGACATGTCTGGCCTGTCAATTGTATTATCTGTCAACTGTTATTTTCGAATTTTGTATCAGAATTATTCGAACAATATTAGTTTGTATCAGAATTCTTCTCGTTACTAAAAGGACGTTTATAACACTTGTTACATAATATACTATTATCTACAACTATGGAGTCATTCATACATTGCTAACTCGATTTTCAACATTTAATGACAGACATTATTGTGTTGAATCGAGTAATAAGAGTATAAGTAGATGACAGTTGGATGGCGGAATAATCTGAAATCCCATCGTCTTGTCAAATTCAACTAGGTAGGTATTCGTTCTACTAGTTCTACTAAAGCAGGCCACTATACTACTGTTCGTGAAATTCGCAAATTGAAACGCAAATTCTAAAGACTCACCTTACATGGTTCTCATAGTTTTAATCACCTTAATTCTACATATACACAGAAGAATGTGAATTCACTGTTTTTCATTCTCAACAGTGACACCATCATGAGGAACCATATTAAACCATAAAATAGGACTTGACACTTGACAGTTGCCGATTGGATCACACTTATGTGCGGGCTATTCGAACTAGTACTACAATTAATCATCTTGGTGGGGGTATGCTACAGCGGAAGCAAGTTAATGAATAATCAGCAATATTATGATTCATTTTACAACTGAAAAGGCATATAATACCTGGTAAGATTGACTGATGTGTGATTGCACGACTTTTTTCCTGTTGATAAAAGTTAGATCCAACATCGTTTATCATATTTTCGCAATCGAAATTATTGAAATAAGTTATAAGCTGTTCTTTTATTGAAATTTATGTCAATTATTTTTTGATGAAATTAATGGGAATTTCAAATCAGATTGAATGATTTTGCAATATAATAACCTTCATTATTTCCAAAGATATCTTTCTGAACTCTCAGAGTTGCTCTGATATTTGAATAGTTGTAGATAAAGTATAGTATTCTACCCGCACATAATGACTATCATCCACTTAGATGATTACAGCACGCCTTCGGCTCGTACTGCAACTTCCATCTTCGTGGGAAATAACCATCATTAAGCGCTCGTTGAATAATATACTGTTACTACCAAGGTGTATATTGAATTTTTTCCACCACCATGATATATATCTCAACCATTTTAGTTCTGTGAAATCGAAATATGGACCTATATTGTCACTATGAAATCACTTACTTTTAATTCTTAGCCAGGACCATGACAGCATGTGACAAGTCGTTATTGATATACATACTAGATTCCAGTGCCATTCCTGCAAATATCTGATCAGAACAGTGCATGTGAGTTAATAACAACATGGGCGGCTTGTCTTTATTGACTGAAGTGGTTCATAAAATGACTAAAATTACTTTATTAGTAACAACAAACTTCATGTCTTGAAAAGGAGTGGATAATGGTATGTTTTATAGCTAGTGGTGAAAAACTTATTCAGCCGCGTTAAAACATTCGATTTCGCGTCATCGTCACCTCACGTCACCTCACGTCTCCTCACGTCACCTCACGTCACTTCACGTCACCTCACGATTTCCATGAGCTATCCTCTGAGATCCGCAAACGATAAACAGAGCAGGGGATTAGTGTGCGAGGAAGATCCACTATGCCTTTTTGCAGGTAGAATATAATAACTACTTGTGATACTTGTGAATGAATTGAGTAACATAATATAGCATATCTCCTCTCTACCAGATTGAATCATCTACACCATTTATAACTCAAGAACGGCTAGACCAATTTTCATTACATTCAATTGTTTCGATTTATCTCATGCAGTCTGGAATAGGATAGAGTATTGAAATTCGTGAAAATTTGCAAATTCAATATGGCGGATCCAATAGGGCGGATTTTTCTAGTTTGATCAGATTCTATTGAAAATTGGTATCTGGGAGTTTTCGGGGTCGGAGATTATGATTCCTGAGTAACTAGTGAATCGTAGCGCCGAGCTATTAGATTATTATTTCTCAATTATTATTGATTCGTGAAGAAGTTTCGATGACCAATTTGAAATCTAATCCCTGATGCACCAGAAATAAACTTTTTTTTTTCACGTGTAGACCACTTTTTACGCTTCTATTCTAAATAATTCTAATAGATAATTTCGTGACACAAAATCTGTAGCTACTAGAATTGGAAGAATCAAAAGAGATTGATGCGTTATATTGTACTGAATTTCTCTATTCTTGTGGCGTGTACACCATCCTGCACAAGTATAAAGTATTACATGATTCGGCACAATGTTTGTAGCTACCTAAATAATTCAGGCCTTATATTAGGTGAAAATATTGTAATATGACTAAAATATTTTTTTTCATTATTTATTTGAAAATTTATTCAGAAAACAAAAAGAAGAATATAACAGTATGTATTGATGATAACATGTGCTTTCACTTTGTGATTAAAAATATGAATATACTCTGGAAAATATAATTTTTCATTATTTATTTGAAAATTCATTTAGAAAACAAAAAGAAGAATATAACAGTATATGTATTGATAATAACATGTGCTTCTACTTTGTGATTTATAATATGAATATACTGTGGAAAATGTACATATAGTATTGAGATAGAGAAACAGATGCCAGTAGCCAATACACTTATCGTATTTGTATACATTTTTTACAAATATCTGAGGCATGTCAGACGATGACGCGAGTTCCATTATATTTGTTCATTCAAAGAGTGCTCAACGTGTCTAAAGAAGTTTTCACTGCAAAAATGCTAATACAGGGTGTTTCAAACAAACCTGACCTCCTTGATAGGGTAGGTAGAATACTGCGAAATAAGTTGGGTTTGTTCATTGAAAAAATGTCGTAACGGCATCCGTTTTCCAGATACAAGGTGTTGAAAAAACGATTTTTTCACACATTTTTCACGATTACGTCGAAATCACTGGCAACATTGTGATGACATTTTGTATAGATGTTTTTTGGAACCTGACACATCGCATGCATTCGTTTTTATATCTGACTCTCATAGAGGGCGCTAGTTACACGGTTCGTACCGATTAGTTTTAAACATAACTTCCAACTTATTTTGCAGTGTTCTACCTACCCAAGCAAGGGGGTCAGGTTTTTTTTTTGAACACCCTGTATATCTATTAATTCGCGATAGAAAATAAGCGTACGCCACCTTTCGGAGGTCTTGAAAGCTGCCAAAGCGGCATGTTTACTTTGTTTTCATTGGTTCATATTTGTTTTTTGTTTGCGCTTATTGAACATATCATCAAAATAAACGGCTCAGAAGTGTTCAAGTTGCTGCCGTCGGGTGCAGCGACGTGTTATTTTCTATCGCGAATATTATAATATTTGTAGATTGGATCTAGGTCAAATTGACACAGTAGTGTTCCTGCAGGCACTAGTACCCTCTCTTCAAAATGTCACATTCACGGTTCAATCAGAGTCCTGAGTCCATTTTTTCCTGGATCGCCAGCAGGAAATCACAAATTTCCTCCAACTCCAATTCAAAAAATTCTCAGTTCGGTCTCTGAGTAAGAATCATAAGAAGTTGGGTTGGGGAGATTGTTTCGTCTATTGAAGCTCCGTATCAATCAATCCTTGATCGATGTAGGCTGTATCCTTCTCCCTCTCTCTGGATCTCTCCTGGACCCGGTCATCTTGTTATTTACGGTTTAATCAGAGCCCTCGGACCATTTTCTCCTAGATCGCCGGCAGGACATCACATCGTCGAATCCTGCAATCGTGTTGGCCGGTCCTGGCCGGCCGTTTGCAGGATAATATCGCGAAAGTCGTTGCGAGTTACAGCTCGGTCAGTCCTTTAAAGGGCCCATTACTCCCATCCCATCGTCCACTAAATTCACTCTATCTTGTCACCTTTATTACCTTGGAGAATAATCTTGAGTACTCGCTTCCGAAGCTGACTGAGATTGGGACGTTCAATATGTGCTGTGGTGCTTTTGGACAGTGAGGAGAGTTATCGGAGAGAATCATGTCTGAAAGTTACTCGAATGGATGCTCATGAAGGGAATATAGTTCACGGAAAATAGGATATTCATAACAAGAATTGTGTATCCTGAAGTGTTTTTGTGGATTCAGGTATATTATACAGGATGATTCAAAATTCGTTGTGAATATTTCAAGGACGTATTGTTTGGGTCAGAGTAAGACTTTTTATGTTTGAAAATGAAGTGATATGTCTGAAAGGACAAGGGCCTTCTACTCTTAGCAAGATTTGATCCGTTATTTGAGTCACAATTCCCGGTTATCTGTTTCTTTTACTTAACTTACAGTGGCTGTAGTTTGGAGGGGGTGAATTTGAGGTCACATGTTTATAATAAAGAAGAATTTTTGTTTCAATCCCTACGATATGTCTTTAAAATATTCATATAGAATTTTGAATCACCCTGTATTGGTGTCCTGAATAAGGTTTCAGTAGTTCTCGAGATAGAGGAGGCTACTCCAGACATTTATTGGCAGCAATTTGAACTCCACAAATCCTGCTTCGAAATGTTTTTTGCTATTTTCCCTATAACTATTGATTTTACGACTATAAGACATCAGTTTCAATGAAGAGATACGATGATTCTCAACAAAACAAGTTTAATGACATTTTTTCTGGGAGCAGTACTTTTCATGTTGAATCTCCGTGAAATAGTTTGGAAGAAAATATTATTTATTCGTTAGTTTCTTCATAATGAAATATAAAAACTTGAAATTCAATTATTCATGAATATTATTCTTGAAAGACTATTGCTTAGGGGATACTCATTATGAGAGGCTGAGTTAGGATAGACAGTCAATGCCTAGACGAGACGCGCGTCCTGTCTCTAGTTGCTTGTCAATCTACTAGATAGCAATCGATGTATCGGCACGTATAGTTAGTTGCATAACCGACTGCGAATGAAAATATGACATGAAATTTTGGTTAAATCATGAAATAATCTTATCAAATACAACTCGTTTCATTTCAGCCAATCACATGAGCGCATAGCGCAAGCAACATAATCTGTTTCTCATGATCGAAAGGATTTGTATTCTGAAAATCATTAATACATTTGTTGTATAATATACAAAAATCTTGCTGAAATGATGGGTAACCAACAGCCTAGTTGAATTTAACGCTACCAAGGCTCGAGCCTGTATTTTGTCTATAGAAATACGAAACTCAAAATGTCTGATGCATCAATGTCTGGTATCACCATCCCCAACATACTCCACTATTCCTCTGCTCGGTATCAGCAATACTCTTTCACGGGGAAATCATACCACATCCATTTCGAAAGCTGCTTCACAAAAATTCAGATTTTCATTCCATGCAAAAATCTTAATTCCTCAACAGCTTCTCATGAGCACAGATATATGGCCCGTTTCAGAATGATGTTTCCACATAATATGGTTCAGCACCCAAACATGGTGAATCTATTTTGCCTCCTATATCATCATCTTCGGGACTATCGGTGATTTTATCACTACTGGCAAGCAGTGACGATAATCCTTTTGGGTCATTGAGTGTCTTCTTGGTCTCTCTTGCTCCTGCGAATTACAGAATGGTCAGTGAACTGATAATGAATTATTGACATTCAATTACTCCACTGTGTAGTGAGGCACCTGAATTAATTTTTTGTAACACTTCTCAAGCTTCGCTCGAAATTGTTGAATTTCAGAGTTCATTTCAATCAAACGAACCCTCATGGTCGCCATTTGTCGATACGTCGAATAAATTGTAACATCAGATGATCTTTCATTTCCACTTATGATGCAAGGTTGTCAAGTCACCAATTATAATCAAAGTAATAAAAAAGATGTAAGAGTCCTGTCGTTGAATAAAACTTAATTGGGTGAACCAATGATGATAAGACCACGCCCACAAGTCGTGCGCCGTGGTTGTCACGTTCACCGATTCAAATGTCCTCTATAGTGTGAATCTATGAAATTTTACATGAACAAATAGCCACAAATAATGAGGAAACATTTTAGGACAATTGAATTTCCATTGCTGATTAGGAGTATTGCCAATACTCAATTGAGAATCTATGAATTATCGAGTAACTAATATTTATGAAATTCCGAATCGTATTTCAACACTTGGCAACTGCGTGCTATGGTCTGCCCCTACTTACGAAATCGTGGCGTCAGTTTTTACTTAGCGGTGAATTTCTCTCCGTTTGAAAATTATCGTGGCATCAATGATGATTTTTTCACCTGAAACCGACTAAAAATGATTTTGAAAACATGGAATTGAACGGTATGTGAATGATGATTATATTTAAGAAAAAAATAGTCCGCTCGCCTATTATGGGATATACAACGGTATATCTATCAGAAGTAAGACATTTTGCACCTTCAGATTAATTTTCCCATATCGCATCAGCAATTTAAATAATATATTCATAATAGATTATTTCTCTACATGGTACGAATCAGTATAAAAAACAAAATATTTCACTGAATTTCATCCTGGAGAGTATAACTTACAGAATAAAATGTCATTGACAACTGTTTCGTATAAAATCATCGTATCTCTACATTTGAATTGTGATATTCCGGCTGAAAAAACAATATTGATCATAAAAATTGTAACGTGGAAATTACCTTTTCTCGAATTTTCAGTTCCAATTCTATACTCAATAAATATTTCGGATAATTGAGACACTCACTCTGTACATGGATTCTTTTATTCTTCTATTCAAACTCAGAACTCAACATAACACTATATCTTTGATAGTACCTTGGGTGGAGGGTATCGAAACTTTTGGCTCAGGACCTGAAAATAACTAAACATTAGTATTTGAACTTATGATAATTCAGAAAGAACTCACCTGTCTCTCATAAGTAACTTGCGCCAGTACACTTAGTATTTTTCATTCAGAATGTTGATGTTGATGGTTAGTTCATGGCAGCTGGTAAGGAAGGCTAATGATGTTGTGAAATTCTGGTCTTGGCCTTATCGTTCATCATTGACTTTGTGATGGTTTTGTATTTTTATTCATATCATCTTTGACAGGTAGATGGATGAAAGTGGGAGGTTATTGTTTACTCTGCTCTTATTTTCCTCACTAGCCGCTTGACAGGCATTAAGCATTGACTCTTCTTCCCAAATTCTTCGGTCATTCGCATGGTACGAGTGAGAAGACACGGAACGACTTGTAGCAGCCCATAGCACTCGGTACCCGTTTACCTTAGCTGGCCGTGGTCCCGTGAGTTTCACCTTATTCTGATTGTCCTATGTGTTTGTGGTTTATTGACAGTTCGTAGGGAGTCGAGCGTAGTCGGAGATGATTCGGAAATTGCGCCGTTCTTTCTCTGATTTGGACCAATCAGGGAACAGTATTTGAGTCTCGTGACGAACGCCTAACACTCATTTGTCAGTTCTGGATGCGCAGGAGAAAAGTTTGTTTTTTTGAATAGATTTTTGTGGACATCTGCTAGAGGAGGCGCAGGAGATATCCCTCCAATTTGCCCTTCGTCATTTTCCTGTGTCTGATGAACGAGCAGAAAGATGAAGTCTCATCATTTTGATTTTTGTGTGGGAAGTGAGGCCTTTCCTTATTTTGAGGGTAAGTTCGCTATTAGATTCATATGGGAAGATTTGGGGTTTAGGATTGTAGTATTTCTGAGTGCTACAGGATCTATTCTTATAGATCTGTGGGCCTCTTACTTGATCCGCTGGAAAGCGTGCCACGAAGCCACCATCTTAGATTTGAGTCTGGATATTTCGGGACTTGAGAAGCGGTCACTCTCAATACCCAGTACTTGGTATGATTGGACTGACCCCTCAGGACGAGCCGCTACTACAAGGGTTGTTCCGTCTCTGCTGTGTCGCAGGGTCGTAGGAAATCCTCGAAGTCCGAGCATCGCCAGGAGCCGACTTTGAGTAAATCATCTACCACCTGGGGCCCTACGGTTAATTCGCAACATCCTTGTTTCACCATTGGAATGGGTACACGTGTGCTGATTTTGGGGCGCTTCAACCGGCGTTGTTTCGACCGGTCTGCCGCCTATGTGAGACTGCTGTCCCACTAGTAAGAGGGCCTTCATGTAGGGCAACATCCAGGAGCCATCAGAGACGTCTGGTTTGAATAAGATAGATTGGAACCCATTGTGCTATACATTTTGTTTTTTATAAGGTATAATATCATTATTGAGCCCTGAATTGAAAGTATGTCACCTATTGTCTTAACATATTTTTTTGGTAACTGAATTTAGTCTAGTTATTTGAGATCTCAGGTATATAGCAGAGTATACTCATATATCATATTATTTAGCTACCCTGTTCACCTTTTATAGTACTATATCGGGAACCTAGGTTGAAAGACATTAGGGAGTTTGAAGATGAATTGTTTATCATGAAACATAATTGAATATTGCTAAATAAGCAAATATTACATGACATCAAGGTACTTGAGATTTTCCTACATCAAATCTGTTGAGTTCACACAGTGTTTCACTTAAATTTCTCTTTCAGGTAGTAATTTGTCATATAGTGCATTTTCTTAGTTTTTACTTGATTAAACTGAGTGGCGCCCTCTGCTCTCAACAAAGTAAGTTATAAAATTCACAACCACTGCTCGCCAGACGAAGAGCTGCCGTGCCTTGTGAGCATCTTTTGCAAGAATACAATTTAGTAAATCATAACAAAAACATTAATTTGGAAACTTCAATTTCAAAATTCAATTTTGAAAACAATAATTTTATAGGATCATCATTCAAAATTGCATAACTTTGCCACAAAATAAAAAAAAACTATTCCAGAGTAAGATTCTAGATGTTCGAATTACTACCTCAAGAATTTTTTAGACGTATTTCAGGATACCACAATATAATCCACAATAATACTCTAGGATATTATTCTGTTTCAAGGCATGATTTTTTATTAAAAGCAGTCGACTACTTGACGTTACTCTCAAAAAAGCGTAAATGTTCGTACACTTTCGAGGCAATCTACTGTGAACGACGTCCCTGACACACGCTGTATATGGGGAAATCGAAATGATCATCAAATCTCGAGCAGCACAGCATAATAATGAGGCGTGCAGTGTTCGGCTGGCGCAACGCAATTCAAACTCAATCATTTTTGGCAGAGTTGTCCGCAATGGCACATTAGCCCAGAAATTATGACTCTAATTACATGGCGAGTTATGCCATTCATTATGGGGTCGACTATAAATAATAAATGCATTACTACTGCTGACAAGCGTATTCTTCATTAACAAAAACTATATATCCCTATTATTCCTGACTGATTTCATGATAACTACCAACTCCGATTTTAATTTGAAATGATGCTAGGGCAAATCACGATTGACCCTTTTGCAGCATTTTGCCAAATTAATTCTAATTCGTACAGTGCATTATGCGGCATTCAGTCAGATCCCATATCGGAAAATTATCATTCATCTATGATCCTTCTGCCAGAGGGTCTTGTTTTGCATTTCACCTAGGGGAAAAGTACGAATCAATGCTCAGAACGGACATGACACAAAAAAAATCTTTTTCATTTTGCAATCAAATCATTCCAGCTCTTCAAAACTACCGGTAAAATTGGTTTATTTCTTTGCTGCAAAATAAACTGAAATCACTTTCACTCATCCTTATTAACCTGTATTCAAGGTGTCCCGAAAAGGTCTCCACAGAAACCCACCACTTATTCTTCAGACCAAAAGATTACTATACAGCAAACTTAGCTCAGTACAAAGTTGCTCAATTTGGGCGCTGTACGGCAGGATTCCTTTTATACTGAAATTCCTCCAGAATAGAGTGACCCTCAAGACTGGCTCTGGACTAATCACTGAGTTCCCTGCGCCCCCTTTCTGGCCAGACCATTGTCCATTTCGGTACCAGGTACCCCTGAGTATCCAGGGACCGAGTGTC
Source organism: Phaedon cochleariae (assembly GCA_918026855.4). NCBI lineage: Eukaryota > Metazoa > Arthropoda > Insecta > Coleoptera > Chrysomelidae > Phaedon > Phaedon cochleariae. Next base: position 25,872,352 of record OU896715.1, on the reverse strand, counting down.
CAGGGACCTACAGAAAACATCCTTTGTTCGTTGCCGACAGCCTTTGTAGGCAATCTAAGCACTCTGACATCAAGAAAGTCAGTCTATACGAGGTGAGTGCCTTGATCACTGTCTGGCTGTTATTGCATATGGTGATTCGCTGGCTGCGATAGCTCCTGCCTATTGAATTGACCAATTGACATATTCAGCATTATATAACCTAGTAGACTCAATCACCCAATTCCTCAATTACAATGAGATTGCGGTTGCAATTATTCTCGATATCGATGGATCTTTTGATAATGCAAAGGATTTACGCCATGTTCATAATCAGGATAGCAACTACAACTCTTCAAGATGAGGCAATCATGTTCAAGGTCTCCAGGGGTTGCCCACAGCACTATACCCCCCTCCTCATTTATTGACAAGACAATTCTTGTTCTATTACTTCCGGTTGCACCGGCATCGACCTCAACTTCTGATTTTCAAGAAGAACGTCCTGTATTTTATTCCATAATCGGTAAGAGTTATCATGACGAATTCAACGATATTGGGTTTGATGTTTGATAGAGTTATTTAGAAAGATCACGAAGATATTTGCATTTGAAGTTTCCATGTGCTCAATGGGTGTGACTTCGCAATATCGAAACTTCTTTCTTTGTCAAATTCATTGAGCATATGGAAACTTCTGGAATAAACCTACCAAAACCGGTATATTTGAATTCGTTATGATAATCAATTCCTATCCGATTATGGGATGAAGTTCAGGGGGGCCCATTAAACAATCTAAAGTTGAAGTCGTTTCCGGTGAGTGAATTTCGAAACGCTATCTCCAATGATTCAGATGGTACAGCTCAGGTCGTGTTTTGTGCACTTCTCTGATGTTTAGCAGATTACTGGTAGACACAGAGAGTCACAGCCAAAGTACTGTGAATGACCTCCGGAATAATCCTCCCAACAGTTACCTATGACCTGCCTAATACCTTCCTACTTCAGAATTGAGATGACTGGTTCATCCGAAAAGAGGTACTACTGAGAACGGGTAACTGCTGGTTCACAGATAGATTGTAACATGAAAATGTACCTTTGCTCTAACTCACGTAACATATTGGTACACTTTCCTCTGTTTGTGTTAAGACGTAAGTCATGTATCATCCAGAGTAAATAGCTAGGCTTATAGTTCACACACACAAAGGCATGGTCATAACTTACCTTTGAACTAATTTGGTCATCTCCGAGGAACAATCTGAAAACGAAAACAAGTGATTAGGTGAAATCACGGATAAAGTATTTGAGCTTCTAGGAGAATTGTCCTTACCAGTTGGGTCATACAGGTGCTATGGCATTTCTTTCATTTTCCTAAATTCTATTCCTTGGAAAGTTATTCTCAAATTGGTAATTGTTTGTTCATTTCCATTGTGAATCAATCTGATGAGTTCCAAGTATTTCAAAGTCAAATTATCCCATGTCAATGTCATAAGTCAGGCAGGTCATCTTCTTTGTTACTTTTTATTTATGGAAGGGATTTTCCATTTTCGTTTGCTAATTCGACGCCATCATGCCGACGAAAAATCAATTTGCGATTTTGCATCGTAACTTGATAGAACATTTATTACACTTATTTTCCGTTTGCGAAAACCGATCCCCCATGGAAGATGGTCTTTTGAAACACTAGGTCATCAGGAGATCCTGCTGCCTTCTCATTGTCCACGATACTGAATTTCTCGACTGCAATCCGATGCTCAGCCCAGATTCCAAGTGGTCCTTCGAGTAAAAAGACCTTTGCGAGCATGAGTACTCTCATACCAGCGGTAAAAGTGCCTCCAGAAAGCTGTAGGCAGTTCCTACCTTCCAGTCTGAACATCTCCTAGAAATCTCCTCCAAGTTTGTTTCCCACGTCAGAAGAGTTTTGAGGTGCTGAAGAATACTCAACAATACTGGGTGAACTCCACCCGAAAAGTATTTTCATTTAAATTTTGGCAGTATGGTTCCAAGATTTTAATTTCACTGCCAATCACAAAATTATGTAATCTTACACATATGTATGTATGTACATGTGTGAATTGATTTCAATTTTCTATCATTAGTTCCATCCATCTATTAGAGTTTGACAATGATATGAATTTTCATGAAGTTGTTATTGTTGGGAGAATAAAGAACCACCAACTGGGTTGTGAGACACAATGTTCCTTGTAAGACTGTATGCAGATGCACGCGGTAAACGTTGAACCCCACTGAACATTTGAATTTTGCAGGTTTTGTCAGGTTCTGTGTGGAGGCTACCAGTAGTAAGAAGCATAAAGGTAATACCATGTTTGCTATGAACCTCAATTGAATAGGCACCAGTCTTCGAGTAATATGAAAGTTACCACATTTTTTGCTAAAAATATCATCGAATGAACTATTCGACTGAAGTTCACACTGTTTTGATTCCTTATCTTTCATTACATCAAATTTAAGTGACGTTCATTCCAAAACCAAAGAAAACTTGTCACTTGCATAAAAAATCAACCCACATCCCTGCTCTCCAGGCATATTGACTGCCGTTCCTTGTCACAACATGTTTTGCTGAATTTTTGTTCATCTTTATCAAAACTTTAGAAAAATGCAAAAGGTGGTGACAGGTTCGAGGCCATCTCAAGCTCTGGTGCGGATGTAAACGGTCGCAGATCTGGGACAGAGATATCAAGCAGTCTAGGGACTTATGCAATCGCATTCTACACACATCGCACGTTGAGAACAATAGTGTGACAACTCAAAAAAGTTTATTTTTGAGTTAGAACCACCGTCGAATAGCAAATTTCGAGCTCTAGACTTCTAGATCATCGTGACATCTCTAGGTCCAATAGCTGTTGTGTGACATCGCTGGTCACGTTATTGCACTAGAGGAGAAGGAGGAACTACAGCCGAGCAAGAGAGTAACTTTCTGCGTTGTCACCTATACTTCGCAGGATTCACCTCGTATTCTGACTTTGAGAAAATTTTTATGATAAATAATGTGACAAGTAATAAAGTCACCTTATTGATTGAACACAATTCGAAATTTTTTGTGTTGTCACGTTATTACATTTTCATCATTAAATGAAATAACGAATTGAATGCAACAAATTTTTGAATTGTAACGATAACAATATGGAATATTTCCATTCATCACATTATTGCATGCGTTTCACTTAATGGAATGGAGTAGATAATACGAGTTTTTGCAGAGAGATTGAAATAATAGCAACAAGGTAATAGCCCTTAAAAATAAAAAGGAGAAATACAAAACTAGAATGAAACTTCCGAATCTATGTTTAATTTAAATATTTCTCTTTGCATGGAATATCAAGCTCCACCTCATGTTTAAATTCCAATTTTGAAAAATAAATTATAATTCCTTCGGATTGAACATTTGGAAAAAAGGGTGTTTGAAAGAATTCCCAAGAATAGCTCCAAATTTGAATTTCATTCATTATAGGTATTTCCTTCTTTCAGGAAATTCAACTACACCTCAGTTGTGCCAGTCACTTCTCTTCCCAATCTATGGCATTTCAACTTCATGCGAATTTTCAATGAATCTTAATGCTATTCACCTCAACATTTTTCTTCTGCAAATACCCGTTTGTTTCCATTCAGAAACTGAAGAACATGGAAAAACTGCCAAAAGAGGAATGTTCAGCAACCGAAGAGCACGATTTGGATTTTGCTCAAATGGTAGGAACTCAGAGCACATCTTCAATAAATCCAGTCATAAATATAATAGGGTCTACAAATGAATGAAAATACCTATAATACATGTTATACGGCAATTTTTGGAAATGTAACATCTCAGAAAATTAGTGCTCTTCAGGCGTGACACTTAAAATTGTCGAATATGATGGATCAAAACTGTGACATGTCGAAACTATTTCTTGAGAAATTGGAAAAAAATATTCGAAAATATTATAACTAGAAATTTCTCAGGTGAGCTCATGACATAATGATATAATTTGAACTAGATATACTTTTCGCGGTGAATGAGGTTCACCAGAGACGAATTCATCATCATCAAGAAGTGAAAATCTTCGAAGTCGATTTTCTCAAAACGAAGAATTTTGAATTATCACACTATTGTTCTCAACGTGCGACATGAGTAAAACGATTTGAATATTCCCAGATAGTCAAAACGCTCTTAAAGCAGTTAGCTTGTACCATAGATTGATATTGAATTGCAAAAAAAAGACTCTTCACAATAGGAATATTCAACAAATTGTCTCTCTGCTAGATTCCTGGCCACTCCGGTATGGGGGAAATTGAATGACAAATTTTCTCGTAAACTGAAAGAGCTTTGAACACAGATAAAACGGATTTCTTGATTCAATGCGGAACAGCATTGATTCAACCATATGGCGCTCTGGAATAGGTCCAACCAAATATTTGTTGGATTTTTATACAGAACTTCCTTGACTCATTCCTAAAAATTAAACTCGATTCGAATGGATAATGCTTTATTATCACAGTAAGTATTGGTCGAAGAGAGAATTGATTAGTTTGAAACAAGAATATGCTCCTTTTATCAAGTGAATCTTCCATCATTTTTGAACAATTTTGCTCATGAATAAAAACATTTAGAGCTTGTTACTGATAAATAATTTATCGTTATAATAGGTGAATATTTCTTCAGAAGATCCGTATTTTCTTGTGCCAAGAAATTATCATTTTGAAGAAAATCAAAATATAAAGCTTAATATTAGGGTATGGAGCATTAAATAAAATTAATCCTCACAGTTGGCGAACAAAAGGCTTTATTATCAAAACTTGGTCATCTCATTATAACATATCAACATAAATATGTGAAATATAAATATGTATATTATAAATGAAAACATATAGTTAAATCATCGAATTCTATGTGTAGCCTAATCTAGGATGAGGTGGAATCTTAATTTTTTTAGATTCTTGTGATTTGCTGTCATGGTTTTCTTCCCCAGAATGTCACTATGCTTGAAATGGCCCGAATGTTGAACCACGTAAATCTAGGAGAAATCAATTAGAAAATGTTTTGTTTGTTTTGCAGTGTGGCTTGTTTAATGGAAATCATTAACCGTATATCTACAGAACTTGCTTCAGAAGAAACAACATTTCCGTTCATCACAGCCAGGCATTGTCTGAAACAAACGAGATGTCAAGACAACCAGATATTTTCTGGTTACAAGAAATTCTGCGTTTGACAAAAGGGCATGTATAAAACTTTTTATAGGTAGGTATTTGAAAACACGAAGGAAGGAGATTATTATTGGTTCCATCGTTCTAGTGAGGAATCAAGTAAAAAATATACAAATAATGAACAATTACCTACACCTATAAGTACGTTCATCGAATGAATGCGACTGGTCAAATCGCCACTGCTGAACGAATGTATGTTGCGCGAGTTATACAGACATGGCTATATGCGTTGACAATGATGTGTAGTTAAATGGTTTCAGGTATGATTGATATCAAGGTTCTCAGCATATTTTCGATGAAATAAGAACGGAAAATACCTCACTAGGTACGATTATATCACAAAAATATACGAATTTCTTATTCCAGCAGATTGTCCTCGAATATGGAATGCCGCATTGCTGTGGAGATGATAACACACCACTATTTAAGATGACTCAGCACACTCGATTCTTGAACACTTCATCATTGAAGAACAAAATTGCTTTGCACCGTCTTCAGAAGGAGTCGAATGGGCGCAGGCGTACCGCTGTATATACGTCACTGCAAGTCTGTTAGACAAGCAGACATTTTCTTGAAACAATATAAATTGGAATTCATGTCACTTGTATTCGTAGTTTTCTTGAATGAAGAAATATACTGTTCTTGTTGAGCAAATTCATATCAAGCAATTTCAAGAAAAGAAGCAAGCAAGCCGATTGATTTTAGACAAGTGTATATTGCTCCATTCAAATGAAAAATTCTTCCACGAAGCAATTTGATTTCCAGATAATGGATTTGTTTGATCGAAGAAATCCTCTTCATCTGTGAAGGATAGAATAGTAAAATCTTGAGAATTGAATACTTTTCTAGCTGATTTTGAGCTAAAAAATCAGCCGCTATAGTCCTAATACTATGTAATCATAAACACTCTGTATTGTCGTTCACGATTTCAACAGTTCCATAAGATTTGCTGTATAACAATTTAATAACCTTAGAAGATACATTTCTAGCTGAGGTTGTGTATTGTAACCACCCAGTAGATCGAATACCAAATCCACATCTCATCTTAACCAAAACCAACAACCAACGCACAGGTATCTCTTCGAAAACAACTCCCTCGACAACAGCCGTCGCGACGCATCGACAGCCCGACACCGCGACGTCTCTACCCCCCTTACCCCCTACTTGCCACCCCCTGAAGGCACCGTCCGATAAGCCGAGCCCGAAGCCCCTCACAAAGGCCTAATTAGCCATAAACTCCCTGATTTATAACGGCACAGAAAATGCAAATATGAAATATGAAAATGAAGATGGCCGTAATAAAAGTGATATACGAGGCTCCGCAGAGCCATTTGTGAAGGCGCCATGACTCACTCGTCAGTTTTATGGGCGGACGTCCATCATGGGACTGACGGGCTTCATTGCCGCGATGCCCCCGCAGCCCGCTGAAGCCCCGCAGGGGCTGCACAACGCTGGAACTACGACGACTCTCGGTGACTTATCGCAGAGACACGCCACCGCACTCTTTGTGAGAAGGTTGATTTATATTTTTAATAAAATTGGGACGACCATCATAGGGTAGTCGTGACTCTCTCTCTCTGTGCTTTCGTCTCCCGGAAGACTTATTCCTTTGCTTTGCCTTTCTACTACCCACACATTCGCATATTCGCGCGCTGATATCTGAGATATGGAGTCAATATTACTCAGGTGTTGTCGCCCACTTATTTATATACTAGCTGTCCGGCACGGCTTCGTACGGTTGGTGTATCCATTCCCATTTTACCTAATTGAAACATTTGTTGCAGCCGTTCTGAGCTATGTACGTATCTACAATACATATTTTTTGTTATTTTTTAAGAATTTCTCATCCTCACCTGTAGCTACTATACTACAAACTCCACTCAATAATGTCTCAATTTCAGTCTACGCCCGATTGGGTTGAGAATTCACTCTATTTGACTGAGTGAAATGGTAATTCATTGAGTGAATATGAGGAATCAGAATTGACTCAATGTTCCAGTTTAGATTTGAATTTTATTTCAGTTTCGCTATTTCTTGAGTGAGTTTCAACTCATTTTTGAGTCTCAAAAACATTTATTAAGTGTGTACCTATATAACCTTTATTGACTGTTTTATAACCAAAATGAATACTTTTCAACATTTTTTCGACTGTTGGTTCCAAATAATATTGAGTAAATATGATGGGTGCATAGTACAAAAGTTCATTAACCATCTAAGTATATTTCAATACAATTAGTTAATCACAATCGCAATGTACTTACTTCTAATGGAGAACAAAGCAAACAAGATTAAATATTATCAGTACATATACATGGTCTCTCCTTCCGAAATCAAGTATGGCTTCTTCTCGCTGCCAACTCCAACTAGCAAGCTCGTTGACAGTCACATCAATCATTCGTTAATTATTAGATGATTCAAAAATGTATTCATCAGAGCAGATGTATCGTGGGTATATTTCCTAAATAGAGACAAATTCTTGAATAACATTGTCAACAAATATTTTATAGATCTCATCAATAAACACAACTGCATTATTATATAACACTATATCTCAATTTGAATTTAATATTCCTAATTTGGAAATGATGTAATCAATGAAGATTTGATTTACCCATTTCTGATTTGAAATACTCTGATTTGATTTAGTTTCAGGTCACTATTGAGTGAAAAGCAAACACACGGATGCAAACACCATGTGCATGGCTGCGAGAGAAATCAACGGCGATATGAATTTGACTATTTAACTAAAAAAAAAAAAGGTATATTGATTCATCTAAACGTCATGGTCAGAGATTCACGGCTTGACTTGATATTCAAGCTACTTGACTTGACTTGACTTGAAATCAAGTCAAGTTCAAGTCAAGCGAAAGTTTTTTAATGTCAAGTCAAGTCAAGTAATTATTTATCAAGTACTTGAAAAATCAAGTAGTTCTATCAAGCTACCTGATTTTCAGCAGTTTTATTGTGTATCTATACAGCGTGACTCACGGTCGATGTTATAGGTTAGACGTTTATGGAGAACGCGACGCGGGATTTTTCTGAAAATTTCGCATACACAAAAAATTCCTGAAGTTGAAAAATCTCGATTTTTCGCACTCTATATCTCCATAATCTTTTCCGCTATACCCCGAGTGTGATGTATCGATGAAATCAACTCTTCAAGGAGAATGTGAAAATGCAATAAAATACAGGGTGTTCAATTCGAAATAACAAAGTGGTTCCTACTTTTCTATAGAAGCGGCAACGTCGTGATTTTGAAAATATATTAGATCGATAGTACCGGTGATGAAATGTGAGATACGAAATTTCCAGAAAAATCTTGCGTTGCGTTCCTATCATGAACGTGAACGTCTATAACCTACCATCGACCGTGAGTCACCCTGTGTATAACTGATGAAATGAAAATGGCATCGTAAGACTGACTACGCGATCGATTCAGTCAGCTCGGATCTCGGGGAACCCCCGTATTTTGTCTAGGCGTGAGCGAGCTTGCAGAAATATACGCCGTGCGACTCGTGCGTATCAAGATCAAGTAATTCAAGTATTATCAAGTAGCTTGATTTCAAGTCAAGTAATAAATATCTCAAATTCAAGTCAAGTCAAGTATGTAATTTGCCACGAGCTTGATTTTCAAGTCAAGTCAAGTAGTTTGTTAAAATATCAAGCTACTTGACTTGATGAATCTCTGGTCATGGTAATCGCGATGTCCAGCGAACATTATAGGAATTTCCTCTCGTGGGCTCCAAGGGATAAAAAAAATTATATATACAATTCAATGAATTAGAATCACACCATCCAAATGAACATTTGGAACAATTCACGATCTTCAGCCATATTGTTGAAAGCCATAATGTATTTTACTGATTTGAACTTAACCGCAGTTCCCGAACTTCACCTGCTGATAACAACGTGTTTTGCATGAACTTGCAGTAAGTACGTCTATACTATTATGATGACTTTACTGGGATTAAAAGCATAGGATGACAGGATTTTTTTTATGCACTATACACTTCCATCCAGACTGACTCTGCGTTATAAATTGGACAGAACGGCATATGCCTTTAGTCCCGAGTCTTCATTCCTTCACTTCGAAGTTGTTCATTCAGAATAATCATCACATAATTTTGTGCTGACTCAGAACACCCGACATGTTGTTCCCAAATGCACTGTTCACAGTATTCTCGTTACTGAGACAGGAAGATGGTGGGTATACCGTGATACGCTGATAAATACTGCGCATGAACCGGCCCGTTGACCAATTATTTGGTGAAATCGCTCGAAAATGAGTGATTCTCACATGTTCCATCTGATGATTGATTAAGAGCCACTCGTACATGGTTTCCTAGTTTGTATTCTCCAAATTTTATGCTATTCAATCAAATGTGTTATGATAATTATCATTATTGCAAGAAACTGTGAAAATACCCAATTTTCATTGAAAATTCACTCAGTAGATTAACTCACTACCAAATTTGCAGTCACTCAGAGACAAAAAACCGTTAGCTGAAATCTAATATTTTTCCCGTGTATAATACACTATTTTTTTCTGTGACAGAATAAAGGACGAATCAATATCGAGAAGATATCACATTATTTTGAAATCTGAAAGTTATCGACGTGAAATTTCGAGTTTTGTAGGCATCTTTATCATTCTTCTGAGAGAGAGAGAATAATCTTTATTGTCTAAAATGTATTACATTTCGTCGACAAAGGTATAACATATATATAAAAAACAAACTATTGTAAAAGAAACAAGACTAAAAAAATATTTACACAAAGGGTATAATACGGTAGCAGTAGTAGTACTGAAGTAATCAAATATCTGATGTCACTTCTGTCAGTCTAATTCTGTGATTTGATCTCAAAAAATTACGAATTTAGTGGTTGTTCAGTAATATACGTAACCGCGAAGTCGAATGGAAGATAAAAGGACTTGCGGTTCTTTCTCGGAGACAGTATTATTGACTCATTTTTCGGAACTATAGCACAAAAAAACCATCAACAGTGTATATATATGTGATATATCCGGGAAAAGTGACATTTTATAACCTGCCAACAGAGATGAAATACCAAACGTTTTTCACGTCACAGAAAAAAGGGATGATTCTATTAAAAATTTCAACCCAATCGGTCAAGCCGTTCAGTAAGTGATGTACCGACAGCAGCGTCAGCTACCGCGTCCAATTGTATTTTCAACTCAACCAGAAATCCATCGAAATACCCATATGAAATTCTTACCCAATCGGTACAGCCGTTTAGAAGTTATGTAAAAAAGATAAGTACGGAAGAATCATGATCACTTTCCTTTGTCCTATTACCCTTTTTCCCGTAAAAATAAAGCCTAGATAAATGAAATGAATTGCCCAAGAATTTCACAATTTCCAAGTATGGTGTCAAACTGGCGACCTATACCACCACAATATGTGAATGTAAACTCTTCTCATTGACTTATCGCTTATGATTATTGCATAAATAGAATTTACACAATTGGAAAAATGCCAAGAATCATTGCATCAGAATATCTTGAATTACTAAATCCAGAGATATTAACAGTACATTGTTTTCTGCGTTCTGGTGTGTCCCATTCAGCTGATAGAGGCGTCGACGTTCTCAGCAGGTGCTGAAGGTAACATATATTATAAGCTTCTATGAAGGGAAAAATTGGGGTAGATAACTCAAATGTTTTCTTCTCAGCCTTCAACTTTTACAATACATTCCATTCTGATCCCTCTACCTCACAGCCGCATTTCACAAACAATAACTCGAATAATCAAACTGATGAGCATAATCTTGTCTCAACAGCAGCCCAACAAAACTTACCAGCAAATTTGCTAGGTAATAAATGCTCAAGATACCTGTAATGTCGTAGTTATTTGTTTCGTTTTATCTCTAGATGCTAGTGTGTCTGACAGTTTGACGTTGACGATACCATTAACGACTTTGGAACAAGAAATTCAGCGTGTCCTAATAGAAGCTGTTTTGATACGCATTTGGGTAATATAATGACTTCATTAAAGACGCAAAATTGAAAAATAATAATTTTCCCATTTGTTACGTGCAATAAAATAAATGATGAATATTATTGTTATTATCATTATTATTATGGAAACCGCGTTCGGCCATTATTCTCAACACCCACTCTCCAATCCTTTGCATGATCCAGCGACCCCAGCGAACACCTGACGGCAACGGCAATAACACTCTTGCCGAAACAAAGGTGGAATTAAGCGGGCATTAACGCTACCCTTCACATCGACAATTTATATTAAAGAATGGAAATTAAATTTGGGATATCCAAGGCGAAACATTAGTAAAAGGTCGCCTCTCGACTGCTATGTACGGTCACAAACGCTTACGATGCGGCAGTTAAAGTGATTTGTGACGCCAGCTCGCTAATCCTGTTCTTCTGTGTCGGTTATACGGAAGCGGATTAACAAGCGCCAATTATTATTCAGATGGTACTGTCAATATCGAATACATTGCAGTGAAGCGCTGCGAATATATTCCCGAATTTTTCAAATATAATAAAAGGAGGGGTGAGTGGCCAAAACAGTTTTCTAGAGGCTGAGAGTTCGATATTGTCACGAGAATACAGTATATAAGTAATTTCGAACCATGAGGGTTTCATAAACATTGAGTTAATCAAATCATCCGTTGACATTGAACTATGAATACTGACCAAGGAACTCTCATGAGAAACGTGCGAATCTAATAAAATGATGTATATAAATATTGGATGTGAGGGTTCCGAAGTGAGTCTGGTCTGGGGCTACTCTTGACTTGACAAGAGCTCGTCGTGATGGTCGTTATAATGTAAGTTGTTATTAGGTCTTTATATTCAGTGTTGTTCATTCATATTTGTCATTGCTACCCATAATGTTTCATGCTCCAATAAATAATGTCATGTTTGAATATAGTCTCGTACTTTTAGCTACCTCTGAACTATTAGAGCCTATTCGAATATCACCTAATGCAAACTATTAGTAAAAGCATAACCCCTTATAAATCGATATGGATGGACTAACCACCATATATTATAATGTGAAATGGTAGAGGCGCCTAAGTTTCTATCCTTGAGTCGCATTCCTTATAATGGACTCATAATTCCAACTATAGGAAGGAGCTGAGATGCGTTTACGTTGGGTCAGGTTCGCACCAGATAGTGGTCAAGAAGCTATCTGGGACAACCCTGTACTGATGAGATCTAACAGCTCGAAACCGGTCTGCAGGTAGTCACGCGTTCCTGAACAACTTAGGCGCAGCTCGGCGTTTCGGAAGGAAACATTTGCGATTTTATTCGTCTATTCGAATTATTGCATAGATTTCGAGGGGATGTGATCCAATCTTCTGCGTGGCATTGAGCAAGGAAAGTAGTTGTTTTCCTCTCGTTATCTACCATTTTCATTCATTTTATGAACTGTTGTGGTAATGACTTTGAGATTCTCTCTTTTTTGTGGACTCATGATTTTTAATTCTTTTTCTATTATCAATTTTATTCATATATAGTTTCATATATTTTATCCAAAGGCACTAGTATAGTAAGGGTTATTTGAAAGTAATTCAGTATACCAGTAGGAATTATGGGTGATAACAAAGTAAGAAATTCAATCAATTCAAATCAGACATCCTTTATTTTTTCAATGATTCAAATACGATTAAGCTTGAAAAGTTGAATAACAATCATCAAAGCACCGGATCAGACTCACAAAGTTTAAAGCTCATCTCTGAACTCTATTAATAAGTTCTCTAAGTACTCGTTATTTTCCATTTGAATTTAAGAAGAAGTTCTTCCTATATCTTATTCATGCCAGTTTTTTATATCGAAGATAATTTCAAATATTTGTGATGCCATTGCCAATAACACCTATATATCAATTAAATATATAAGTCATTCACAACGTGTCTATAGTTGTATAATAATACGAAATGAAAACAATAATAACAAATCACCGACTCGCTCGATATCAATCATAATAAATTTAATTATTAATGCGAATGCAAATAATCAATAATTCAAGTAATAGTTGGTACTCTTAAACATTGGTATCGTTTACCATTTTTTATCACTCCTCCTGAAAAGAAGAATACGAAAATATGATATCAGTATGTTATATATGATATAGAATGAATTAATCGAGCTCAAAAATAATGATGTGTATTTAAACTCTCAAAAAAGATATTGTTACTTGGTTTCAAGTGGAAACCGTTTCCGTACAGAATAATCACCTTATAAACCAGCGTCTCTCGTGGTCCTAGCCAAACCACATTCAGAGAAGTCGTTGTTTGGTGGATATTCAAAAGAGTACGAAGTGTAATAGTGGGTTCTGAACACTATTACAGTGAAGGAGGCAATCCTGGAAGATATGCCACACTAGGGCATGACGATATTTTGTCCTCGAATTGAATGATCATGAATATTCATGAACAATGAAGATGATTTCAATGATATTCAACCCCGGGGATGATTTTCTGAAAATGGAATATATTTGGGAACAGTTAGACAAAGGAATGTACGGTCTAGTTCTAACAAAATTGGAGGAATGAGCATGCGGTATTTAACAGGAGCATTTTCAATCAATTCAATAATGTTTAAGTGGTAAAATATCACGAAATAGTTCTCAACTTTACTATCATAATCTAGGTAACACATTGAAGTTATCGAAATAACGTGAATGAGGAAGTGAAGAATTTTTTAATTGAATAAACGCCAATATATTCGTGAAACCGGTTTCACCAAAAAACAATAATTTATTCAAGTAATTCTAATAATTAGAAAATCCCGAAAAATGCACCATTTCATCAGTGACAAGAACATCAATATGACAGTACGAGTGACCGATGTCCAATCTCGAAACTAGAATCAACATCCACTCCTAAGCCGAATCCAATTGAATATAATTATTCATCAAAGTTGACCCAGCCACTAGCGCTGACTGCGACATAATCGAATTCCCTTTGAGCGAGCGAGACGAAGGTCGACAATCGAAGGTAAGTAACTTGCAATAATAATGTTTGTAAGTCTGCAATGAGGTTATGTCATCCTGTCCAGCTCGTATCCTGCATGCCACATCAAAGGGCGCGTTCAAGGGCTTAACCCTCTTCTCCGCATACGTTCTGTGTGTGGAGATGGCACGTGCTGACACCCGTAAGCCTACTGTAACGCTTGTCTCTGTATCCTGTATCTGTACAATGAACAATCTAGTTGAGTGTCTATATGGTTGCAAGACGACAGTGTAGTATAAGCTCAGACCAAATAATGAACGAGTATGTAATCTTTGGAAGAAGTCCATGGTACCTCAAAGTGGAGTGATGTAGTTCATGGATGAAGCAACCCAAAGTCATCTACATACATTTATTTGAAGGATCAGAGATGCATCTTGCGGTACATGTTTTGGGCTTATATAAGCCCATCATCAGCCAATTACAAGATATTTGTTCTAGAAAAAACAACAATGACTTCGGATATACACAGTGGAAATAAAGATCTCAAAATGAATAAAAAAACTTCAACCAAAGTAATTCCACTCTCCTACAGCCACGAATAAATATTTTAACTAAGAAATGATGAATATCAATTTGAAACTCAACAATCTCCTTGAAAGGATGAAATATTACCGTCGTTCAATGCTGCTCCAATTTCTCCCAATACAATTCACAAATGTGTTGAAGAGATGCATGTTGCAAGGTATTCAGTGAAGAAGCCAGTTATGAAATGAATTCAATCTTCGATTGAGAAAATTCATTACTTCAAGAAAATATTCCCACGTGTTTGGAAAGATGAAACAACTACTTTGAACAAGAATATAATGAATCTTCATCGAATTCAGTGCAGTGAATTAATCAGTACTACATTTCTCAACACTCTAAATGGACCACTCATAATTTGACCTGTATTTTTTGAAAAAATTGACCGATCTCCATGCGGTTTTCGATATCAGATGTGATGTTTCATCGGCTTCAAAGAGAGCTAGAACACTCTGGAAAAGTCCGCCGAAAAAACTTACACAGGGTGTAAAGTGGAACCATTACACTATGGTCTACATTTCCAATGCTGCCAGAACTCGAGAAATTTTTTTCTGATCAAAAGTCAGTCATATTATGGATACACTGGAACCTCATCTCGGGACATCTTCGTGGGTTCTCCTTAATTGGCCATTGGAACAAAAATTTGATTTTTGCATTTCTTGATTTTTTCTTGATTTTTTTTCTCTAATAAGAGAATAGGACAAAATCTCATGTGAGTAAAAAAAATCAAAAATGATAACTGAAACCATGGCCCATTCGATCCAGTTTATTCAGGAACGGCCTTCTCGATATCCATCATTTATATTAAACTATTTACTCGAGACCTTCTCGAAAATACGCCTCTAATTGCGAAATATAGGGTGAACATTTTCAATTCGAACTTGTTTCCGTCTTCTTAACTCACACAAGTCTCTGACTTTCGAGGGTTGCTTTGCAACTAAGCTGGCGGTTAAAAACACTTTTAAACACTTTTTATATCGATGATTTCCAATATTTATTGCCCAAGTATGGGACACAGAGTATTGTTGTTCGATATACTGAGTGTTTTACAACTCATCTGACAAATTTCAACCACAACTACGATATTACATAAGAAGTCTATCACAAAAAATATTATAGAAGTGGAACGAGGTGGAGAATTAAATTTATAACACTTTATATCCACTAAATTATTCGAAAAGGATGATAAGAAAATAGGACAAAATCTCATTTCAGTAAAAAAAAACAAAAATGGTGACTAAAGCCATGGCCCATTCGATTCAGTATAATTATTCAGAAACGGCCTTCTCGATATCCATCATTTATATGAGACTATTAACTCTAAACATTTTCGAAAATTCGCCTCTAATATAAATGGAGGATGAAAATTCTCAATTCTAACTTCTTTCCTGATATCGTTAATTTTCATAATTTTTTCAACTGATTTCCAATATTAATTGCCCAAGTATGAGACACAGAGTATTGTTGTTCAATATACTGAGTGTTTTACAACTTATCTGACAAATTTCAACCAAAACTACGATATTATATGAGAAGTCTATCACAAAAAAAATTTATAGAAGTAAAACTAGATGGAAAATAACATTTGTTACACTATATATCCACTAAAACTATTCGAAAAGGGCTCTATTTGCGAAATATGACATTAGTGACCCCAAAATAATGACAACCTTATCTGAGCTGTATCAGAAGAATTAGAAGCCAAATCAATAGACTTCATCAACAACCTCTTAGAATCTATGCCAAACTGATTTCATGAGGTTTTGTTGAATCGGGGAGGCCTACCAAGTACTGAAATTTAGGATATGGGACTTTCTAGTTGGATCTTCATAATGCTGAAGAATTCACTAATGTCATATTTCGCCAATAGAGCCCTTTTCGAATAGTTTCAGTGGATATAAAGTGTTACAAATTTCATTTTCCATCTCGTTTTACTTCTATAAATTTTTTTTGTGATAGACTTCTCATATAATATCGTAGTTTTGGTTGAAATTCGTCAGATAAGTTGTGAAACACTCAGTTTATTGAACAACAATACTATGTGTCTCATACTTGGGCAATAAATATTGGGAATCATCGATATCAGGAAACAAGTTTTGAATTGAAAATTTCCATTCTGTATTTCAATTAGAGGCGAATTCTCGAAAATGTCTCGAGTTAATAGTCTAATTTTAATAATGGATATCGAGAAGACCGTTTCTGAATGTACTGGATCGAAAGGGTCATAGTTTTAGTCACCATTTTTTATTATTTTTACTGGAATGAGATTTTGTCCTATTTTCTTATCAACCTGTATATTCAAGAAATGTGCTCTTTTCGTCTTTCATTGTCCTCCACGAAACATGAGAATAGTTCTTCCCAATCGTCAGCTCAAGTGGAGTTCTAGAGAAAAAAATCGAGAAATGCAAGACTTTCGAAAAAAAATCGAATTTTTGTTCGAATGGCCAATCAAGGGAAAATCACGGAAACGTCTCGAGATGAGGTCCCAGTGTATCATAATATGGCTAACTTTTGATCAGAAAAAAATTTCTCGAGTTCTGGCAGCATTGGAAATGTAGACAATAGTGTAGTGATTCCACTTTACACCCTGTGTAAGTTTTGTTCTCCGGACTTTTCCAGAGTTTTCTAGCTCTCTTTGAAGCCGATGAAATATCACATCTGATATCGAAAACCGCATGAAGATCGGTCAATTTTCTCAAAATATACAGGTCTTCGAAATGGAGTCAAATTATGAGTGGTCCATTCAGTGTGTTGAGAACTGTAGATGTCGAATAACTCTACTTATGAAAGTGAATAAGATACAGAAATGGGTTGAATTGCAAATAAATTCTGCTTTCGAGAACATACAATCTTGGAATAAGAAAATGGCATTCTCGACTTGAAAGCCTTAACCTAATTTGATTATTTTTTCATTAGTCCATAAATCATATGTGTCATGTGTACTGATTTCATGAATTGAATTGATTAAACCTACCACCACCTGAACCAAGTACCAAATTGAAAGAGTTTTTACATTTTTCAATGATGAAATAGACATTTTCAAACCGACGATACCCAGCAACGCCAAAAGGAATCGCAAATAGTGAAAAATCATAACTTGAACGGAATAATGAATTTTTGTTCACCTACCTTAAATCAGTATCTCACTCTCTGCGTGTTCTGGAATAAACTTAAAGCTATATCCCGAATCCAACTGACAATACTGAATCTACTGATTTCTCATTCCAAAATCTAAAAAAAGTGACAGATACTTGTGAGCAGACATACTATTCATTCTAAATATTCCGACTCAACATTCTGCTGAAATTGCTATCAAAATATCAGAAGGTAATGTGGCTTCAGTGGACTGTTATAATTTGAGAGAAGGAAGTAATGTTACATGTCCTACAATGTTCTTTGAACATAAATTCTTGTCTTATCAATAATAAATCAATAATATCATTCTCAATATCTCAATATGCCTGTTATTTCAAATATCACCAGCTGACCAACCGCTGCTGATTACTGATGAAAACGTGTTTCGAATTACAGCACAGTATTTTCGATTTTATATTTCGGGACACAAATTTTCAGAGTCAGAGTCAGTGGATCTACCGACAGTACTGACCAGTTGACTTTGAAATAAAGCCTAAGAGACGGAGACGGTTGATGATACAGATACGGTGACGTAATAAATCATTCCAAAGTACATCAGCGCTTTTCTCTAAATAGTGGTCAACCGCTGTTGACTGTGGGACAGTTCACCCTACCGTGTCATTTTCCATTCTTCCATTTTCTGAATCACTTAATTCATCACAGATTTTCATGTTTTCTTGAAATATATTTGTTTAACGATAGTGACAAGATACGATTCATAACTTGTTCAACAGAATTCATCTCAGATCTAAGTCACTATTAATCTTTATTTGATATCTCACAAACTCACTCACTTCTCTGGAACGCCGTAGAAGAGTTGGCGATCTGACTCTATTTTATAGATATTTTCATGGACGATGATGCTCTTCTGAGATATCAACAATTGTACCTCCCTTGGTAGTCCCGTCGAATTGAGGCTTCGTACCCCTTCGTGGTCACTTTGGAGACCTGCAGAATATCTCTTTCCGAAGACTCGTTCATCCAACGAACAGCGAGGCTCTGGAACACATTGCCAAGGGATGTGTTCTTCGAGCCATATAACCTCCTCCAGAAATTTAAGGAGAACACCAATTCCTACCTTATTTTCAATGGTTCTCACGATGTTTTCTGAACATTACAGGATATCCCTTGAACCAGAACCAGAACATGAAAAAAAGATGAATATATTGAGACAATTCGAAAACCCATCAATGTTCCTATTTCTCTCTGCGTGAACCATTTTTGTTTTCAAGTATTGGCAATTCGCTTTTCACTCAGAAAACACGTTAAAGTATTCTTCATTACAAATATTAAGATCATAAAACAGAGGGCACCAGAGGGGAACTCGACTATATCGCTATGCCTTAATCCCGTGATAATAATTCAAAGCGTCGTTTACATTCTTTATTTAGGTGTATAATTTAGAAGCAAACTGCATGGGATTTAGTGCAAGGGCGAGACATATTTTCCACAGGTTTACGAGTGTCTGCGTGAGCGAGAAACAATCCATGATTCACTTTTACCTCCTCACAAAACTTATGGCACTTTGTTCTGGTTCGACCATTAGAATTGACCGAAATTGATTTTCCAATGTCATGAGATGTCTCTAGATTCTCTTGGATTCTCTCTTTTCTCTTTCTTCTTCTACAGTGTGATCAAGATTAGGTTGGATAGAATGTGATGACCTTTCAGATGGTCATTGGTCATTTTGAGAGTAGAAAATTATCAAATCATTTCTAGTTATTATTGGAGGAAAAATGAGAATATCTATACTTTGTCATAGCAACATTTAAAATTATCATCATTATTAATTTTTTTCTGTGACGGGAAAAAAGTTTGGCATTTCATCTCTGTTGGCAGGTTATAAAATGTCACTTTTCATAAATTACTTTTTTCCCGTGGGAAAAAAGTGAGTCCTTTTTTCCCGGATATATATCACATATATATACTCTGTTGATGGCTTTTGTTGTGCTATAGTTCCGAAAAATGAGTCAATAATACCGTCTCCGAGAAAGAACTGCAAATCCTTTTATCTTCCATTCGACTTCGCGGTTTCGTATATTACTAAACAACTACTGAATTCGCAATTTTTCAAAATCAAATCACAGAATTGCACTGACAGAAGTGACATCAGATATTTGATTACTTCAAAAGAATGATAAAGATGCCTATAAAACGCAGGTGTCCCTACTACTAAAAACTTGAAATTTCACGTCGATAATTTTCAGATTTAGAAATAATGTAATATCTTCTCGATATTGATTCGTCCTTCCTTCTGTCACAGAAAAAAATAGTGTATTATACACGGGAAAAATATTAGATTTTAGCTCACGGTTTTTTGTCTCCCTCCGCTACGCGTCGGGAGACAACACAACCTGGAGCTAAAATCTACAACTTTTTTCCCTTGTATAATAAATAACTATCTTTAGATACGGCTCTGATTATGTGTTGACAGACTCTGAAAGCCTTTTTGATTTCGAATACTACCGTGTATTATACATATTCATTTCGATGTGTTCTGACACATCATCAATGTTTTTTCAGAATCCCAAAAAACAAACCAAAAAAATGTTTTTCCATCTAGCATAGTGACAAGTAATAGGTAGAATAGTATGTAACATGTGTTATAAACGTCCTTTTAGTAACGAGTATTCAATAGCGTCTAGAAGAGTTGAAAAACACGTTACTTATTACATATACTATACTTTTTTTACGAACTAATATAATTCCTCTCTTCAACAAGCCTCCATAATTCCGAAAATTCGTCTCACTCAGTCCCACTTACCTGCTGACCGAAAAAATAATTCGAAGGGAATGAGAATTGAGAGCATAATACATAATATTATTCAATTTTATGTGTCCAGTTCATTTGAGACATGTATTTCTATCAAAATAGCTTGCTCACTCACCTTTGTGAATAAGAAGTTTTTATGTGGTTAAGAAGATTGAAACTATTTGATTTGCTGAGGTGTCAGAGTCTTCGGTTTCTCAGGCCTGTATCTAAATTCTGATGTGCGTTTGAGGAATGCAGATGACTTTACATATTTGCCCACATTAATAATGTGTTTCATGTTCATTCTCATCCTTAGCATGAAATGAATCGCTCACAAACATGGGAGCTTTTTTTCCAGGAAAAGCTTGAAAATCAGTCAGATTGAACTTTTGGAGACATTTTCCATCAGATAAATTCATTACAAATACATTCAAATTATATTGTCATCGGGCAGAAAAATCTCGAATCAAGGGAAGTAAAAAAAATCGCTCGACAATAAAATTGTCATACAATCAAACATGTATTTATCGATAGAAGTATCATTCCTTATGTATATTTTCTCCCGATAAATGAACCATTTTTCAAAAAATTATGAAAAATGTAGGTCCGTATTCCAAATTTTACTCAATGATAGCCAAATTGAGCTCAAAACGCATTAATACCACAATACGTAGCATATCTTCGGAATTAGAATGAGAACTGCTATTCAAATTCAATATCAAAAGTTCACTACCATATTTGAAAATATGCAGTTGATAATGGTTACTCAAAGACCAAACGTTGGATCAGAAAATTGATGATGCCATATTGAAAAACATCAGAAGTTTTCGAGAAGAAATTATTCAATTTTGTCATAACTTCATCATAAACGCAAAAATTAGGTTCAAAAAATCTAGTTCTTTGAAATAACTCAGAAATGAAGAGTCATGTTAGAGATTTTTTAACGTCATTTTGTTGGTCCTTCACTTGTGCTTTTTTTCCCATTCAACCAAATCTGCACCTCTTTCAGTTTCCGAGATGCCCATACTGGCCCTACTTGTTTTGGACACAGTATAATTCTGGATCACCCTCCCAAATAAGAAGTTATTGGTGCCCCTCAGTAATCCTGACCATGGACTACTTATAGGCGATTCAAATTAGGCGATACACTTTCTTGTGGATATTCAAGAAACTAATGGAAAAAAAATACATTGAATGTTTGTTCACATTCAAGTTTCCATACATTTTATCGAAAGTTCAGTGGTCATTGTGATATTTTTAGAGTTTAAATCCTTCAGTAGAGTATGTTAAATAATTATTTTGCTCCGTTTCACATGTTATTCACGAAAGTTTTCTCACTGTATTTCACTGAAAATGATAATTTCCATCTGTGTATGATTGACAGTTTTCCTCTCAACTTCGATATTGAATTCACTCACATTTTATTCCTAGAAGTGAAAGGTTCACAGTAGGTATTCAAAAAAATGGAATACTCACTCCAAAACAAAGTACATAATATGTCCAATTTTTTCTACCACGTGGATTAATTATTCGCAGAAACATCTAACTTTGAGGGCTTTTTATCTCTCAAAAACACATGTTAGTAGATAAATCGACTACAGTACATATACATCTCAAATACCTACTTTGGGAACATATTCACCCTACATAATTTGCAATATTTATTTAACTACTGAATGGGAATGAAATTTCAAGTAATGAAACATACTTTATTTAACGAATATCTGCTGAAAACAAGAGTACACCAATATATACTGTTCAGTTGATATAGATAGAACATGGTATTCACTACTGAAAATTGAACATGAAAATGGTAGATTCAAGATCAGTTAATGAAAACATCCCGTAACTCATTCGTAGACTAAAATCACTCATTCAAATACCAACATTAGTATGACACTGTCAGTGTCAAACTATAAGCAGAGCACAACTTCCAAAGGAAAATATTTTGCATTTTCATGTTGAGAACGGGAGCAGATTCGTTCCCGGAAGATAAGTAAAAATTCGATATTTTTTTAATATACATATCTCTCTTCCTTTCCTTCAAATATGTTAAAAAACGAAGGTCACTGACAAGCTACTGGATTTTTCTTCAAGGCTCCCTGATAGAAGAAATTGTTAAACGCAGTGACATTTTGGGGCAAATCATCTGATTTGTCCCACTACAAATATATTGAAATAGTACGCATATTTTTATTTAATAGAAACGAGGAGAGAAAATCTCAAAAAATCAAGTAAAATGAACCATTTTAAAACAATCTACTTTCACATAGTTTTTATTTATCGCTTGGAGCGCACGAAAGGGAATCTCTATAATGTTCAAAGAACATCGTGCGTTCCTAGGGAGGATAGGGACAGGAGGTAGGTATTGGAATTTTTTTTGAACTTTTGGAGATTATATGTTGTTGGGAATACTTCCACAGGCAATGAATTCCAGAGCCTAGCCGTTCTATGGATGAAGGAGTCTTGATAAAGTGCTGTTCGACATCTTTCGAGGTTGACAACGAAAGGATGTGCTGACTGGGCTTGTCTAGTTCGTCTGATTGGTATTGCTAGTGAAGGGATGATAGCAGAGATTTCCGAAGAACATTTCCCGTGGAAGTATCGATAGAAAAGTGAAAGGTCGCCAACCTTTCTACGGTGTTCCAATGATGTCAAAGAGTGAGTGAGTGTGACGTCACCCACCAGGCGAATGGCTCTTCTCTGGATAGAATCTAAGAGCATCAGCGTATGTTTTGGTGCTGAACCCCATATGTGGGAACAGTATTCTAGAACAGGCCGTATCTGCGCTTTGTGGATCATGAGAAGCTGTTGAGGTGTAAAGTAGCTTTTCGCACGGAACAAGAATCCGAGTTTTTGTGAAGCAGCTTTTGCGATGGATCTGAAATGATTATCCCATGAAAGAGTGTTGCTGATGGAAATACCGAGCATAGATATGGTGGGCTTGGTGGAGCCAGACATTACAATATCGGGCATACTGAGTTCCGCCTTTCTAGAGAAAATGCAGGCTTGAGTTTTGGTGGCGGTCTAATTCAACTAGGTTGTTTGTTCCCCAGGCTGTGATTCCAGCAAGATCTTCATTGACAGCATTGACCTGCCTGCGCCGTGAGTTCTTAGTTTCCTGGGAAGAAATGGGAATTCTGGAAGAGAACGCAGTATGGAGGGTACTATCATCTGCAAAGCTGTGGATGGGGCAAGTTGTTACTCCCAACAGATCATTGATATGAAGCAGGAATAATGTTGGTGCCAAAATTGATCCTTGTGGAACGCCGGAATTGATGCCAAAGGTATCAGACGATACACCGTCCACCACCACGTGAAGCGATCTGCCTGAAAGAAAACTCGATAAGAGATCGCATAGCTGAGGTGGTAAGCCGTATGATGGTAGTTTGTGGAGGAGTCCTTCGTGCCAAACACGGTCGAATGCTTTCGAAATGTCCAACGCGACAGCTAGAGATTCCCCGTGTTTTTCTATTGAAGATTGCCATTAATGGGTGACGTAGGCAAGTAGATCTCCAGTAGGTGGCGAAAGCCGTATTGTCTATCATTGATGATTCCTGAGCTCTCCAGATATTTGATAAGCTCAATATTGATGGCTTTCTCCATCACTTTGGAGATTACTGATAACAGGGCAATGGGCCTGTAGTTGTTGGGCAGGTTCTTGTTTCCTTATTTGGGGATTGGTTGGACTCTAGCTGTCTTCCAGCATGATGGAAAAATACCCGACCTGTCCGAGATGGTAAACAACTTGCAGAGAATCGGTGTTGATTCTGGTGCACATTTTTTGAGGATAATGGGTGGAATTCCATCAGGACCGTTAGCCTTATTCGTTTTGAGACCAAGCAAAATTCGTCTGATAATGCGTTGACGGAACTTTTCTGCAAAAATATTTGCTTTCTCCTGCGATGTTGTTTCTAATGTGCCGTCGGATTTGGACAGTGGTGGAAATGAACTATTAGTGAAATTTTTTCCGACCGCTTTAGCAAGGGACCAAAACGAACGGGAGCCATTGGGGCAATCTATGAGTTTCGATCTTATCTTGGCATTGTATGTTTCTTTCGAAGCATCTATTGTTTGGCTGCAGTTATTCCTGGCATCAACGTATTCTGCTCTAGACGCGAGGTAAGGGTTTTTGCGCCAGCGATGGTAGACTGTTTGTTTCAAGGCAACACTTCTAGAACAGTTTTTGTTGAACCAGGGTTTCGAAGGTGATGATCTTTCCAAAAAATGAGGTATGTATGTGTCCATTCCGAGCATGATGATCTCGGATATTTCCGCAGCACACTGTGAAGGGTCCTCAGAGTAAAAGCATACTCTATGCCAAGGAAACTCGGAAAAAAACATGCGGAGACCGTCCCAATCTCCTGAATCGTAATGCCATATAAGACGTGGGGGTGCCGGAGCAGTTGATGGAATGAAAAATGGGAAGTTCCAGAACCGGTCTCTTTGGCGCTGCGATCTTAAAATGTAGTCGTCTATCCCTTACACTCTCACAATTGTACGGGCATTATCTAAGTGACTAATAAGGATAAAAATATCATTTTGCAGGATTGAGAATCAGCCACTATGCTTGTGAGTGTTCTATTTGCACGGAACAAACCGCATTTGCTGCTTATTTTATTTTCAGGCGGCGTAAAAAAAATCATTATGTGGTACAATTGGTCTACAATGAAAAATGTTTCCTGAAGGTTAGTGAATCAAAAACATCAACTATATAATTATGATATTGTGAATGATTTTATGCATCGAATGGCAAATGAAAACATGATTCAATATGCTGGTTCACAGTGGCTGTTTCCAAAATTTCAGGACATACTTGTGTACCATCACATTTGTGTGCTCCAGGAGCGTACCTCTACGGATCAATAACCATCATCGATTTTGATTTAAACATTCCAGTATGTCAGAACTGTCCTCCATTCCAAGAATTTTGAATTGCAAAAATAACAAGATAAAATTTACGATTTGTTGGATCAGATAGGATTGAATCTGGAAATCGATTACGATTAAGATGACTAGTGGGAGTTGAATGCACATGAACAGATAGAAGTGCCGGAGGAATATTTGTTGAGTGGGTGGATGAAAATGCCAATAAATAACCAACCGTTTTTCTTGCAAATAGAGAAGCTTCTATTCCAACAAATGACAAACGATATGATGAAATTGACCACTGGCCTGTCATTGAATCTCCGAAATCACCACGTACTTGCTGACTGGAAAGTTGCGATAGCCGTTCAAGGACGAGATGTTAATAATGCAATGTATGGCTAAGCCTGTTTTTGAATAATTAAAATAATTCTTTCGTCACTTTTCATAATAAAACATAAACAATAACTGCATATTTCTCCATGATTAGCGTTTTCTCCATTCTGAGTTGAAATCCCATTTCAATCCCAAATAACACGATTGTGAGGGTCCTGAAAATAATATTACATCATCCTGAAAAAAATCGAAAAAAATTCGAGTCACACCTGCCAGAAAAATTCCGGCTATACTTCCCAAATTATTCTCGGAAGTGTAAGGGCTATGATAGTTATCGCTAATTGATACCAACGCGCCAACGCCTCGCCACCAATCACTTACAACGGCCCATCGTTCGGCAGCGGCTGGCGCCTAGATATACGTTCACCGAGAGCTGTCTTCTGCCTCCCGGAACACGCACCGGAACGTTTCCGGGCGCATTATTCGCAAGTGTTATTTCAATTTATCTGGCCGCACCCGCTCCCCTTCTTTATCGGCCGACTGTGATTCTCCTGTTCCTGCCAGTGGCTCACTCAGAACTTCAATCTTGGAGGTCCAATAGTAATATCATTTTTACCAACTTTGACTGTGATTCATCAAGATTCTCAGTGCAGCTCAACAGCTCAGTTGTATTACATGTTCCATTTATCTTAGTCTGATGTGAGTTGTCTTAAGAATCTATTCAGACTATTTCTTCCGCCTCACCCCAACTCAGCTTGTTATTCATCTAGTGTTTATTTATTAATTTATTTATTTAGGTTTACGCCACCCTTACAGCTGATGCCTTAAGCAGGGTCGGGAGAATACAGTGAGCACAAATTACGATACAATGATTAAAATAGTACAAAAAAGAAAACAAGAAAAATTGGTGAGACTTACATGCAACAACTATGCATGTGAACTGGAAAAGAAGTTAACATGCTGAGTTGCATGAATAGATGAAAACAGAAGTGAGTTTTGACAAAATCACTTTCTTGATTTCGCCTAATGATGTGTAGAAAATGTCTATCTCATTCTGGTATCTCATATAGTTAACACAAATTTGATGTACAGAAGAAAGCATGCGTGAATTTGTAAGGCACTATTTGTGAAATGTGAAAAACTTTGCTAAAATTACAGAGAATGACGATGGGTCTATAGTTTTCAATATGACATCTGTTACCTTACTTGAAAGTAGGGCAAATCTTACCATCTTACCATTTTTGTGAGCGGCTTAGCGAATATTATGGCGCAGTCCTTCACAATGATGGGATACCATCTGGCCCGGTGGTCATTTTAGGTTTCAGCCGTTTCAGGCATTGGAGTACAAGTTCTTCCGAGTTGTAGTGAGAAAAAGGTGAGACTGGATCAATTCTAGTTATTCCGTGGTTCTGTGCTGAAAATTGTGAGATTATATTTTAATTTTGACATGCTCTCAACTTTGAAGTTTCAGTCCACAGGTTAAATCCTTTGAAAAAATAATTGATTTGTTTCCAAAATGTCTTGATATAGGTGATAAAATCCGATAAAGACATATTATTACAACTCTAAGGCTGGAGCATGCAGTTCAACAGGCCAGATGATGTGATCACAGACGGAAATAATGCTTATATCATTGACGGAAACTCGTTTCTAGTGCAGAATGAAGCAGGTAAAATAATAAATTATGTTGGGTTATGTTTTCTTCCCTTGTCCTTCCTGACAGATAAAAACATGTTCTTTTTATTCAATCAACAACTCAGATCCGTCTCACCTCCTTCTAACTCAATTGATCTCAGTAGTGAGGATGTAATAAGGTAAAAAGAATATTGCTGATGTATGAACTTCGGACTGAATTGGAAGAGTTTTTGAATGCCGACCGATTGCGACCACTTGGACCACATTTCGACCGCAGGGACCAGAGACCAGGACCGACCAATCCAAGACCACATCGTCAGGGCTCCTTGTTTGTCGATGTGATTCAAAAGGATATCAAATATGACCTCAGAACAATCTAATTACTCGAATATAGTAGAGGAGTGGTATCTACAGTCTTTGAATTGAATGACTCAAATTGCTTATAATTCAACAAAAATGGCTTTACACTACTGTATGATTCATTTGAGCGAGATATTTCTGGTAGGCAGTTCGAAATTATTATTCTATCCAAGATCTATCTGGAGTAATTCAATAACAGATAGAAGAAATGATTCCTGATATATCTCTGGGTGTTATTTTCTGTATTGTGAAATGTGATTCTTTTTCAAATCAAATAAGAGTTCAATTTCATACAAACATTTATTTTACAAAGGAGTGAAAGAACATTTATGAATTGGTCAGGGGCAGCCTCACAATACCGATGAATAAAAATAAAAACATTCAAGATATCAAATTCAATTCTATAAATCAATTCATACTGCACGAGTCGAGTGAAATAAATTGAAAATCTATATAATAAACAAAGTGATATGTAGAATAAGGGATGGAAATATCAATAGCACCACAACAATCATTCTCATAGATTATGTGATATAACATCAGTCTCATAATGGGTACAAAAAGGTTTATAATAATTATTATAGATGAATGTAAAAACTTCACAAACGGTAAGATTTCCACAACACACACGTAATACTCCTAATTAGCAATAAAAATTCAATTGTCTCAGAATGTTTCCTTTAGATTTGTAGCTCATTGCTTATGACAAATTTGTGTAAATTATAATTATATTAATTCACACTATAGGGCATTTGAATCGGTGAACATGACAACCACGGCGCACCACTTGTGGGCGTGGTCTTGTCAGGTTTCAGCATTCAGCACAATGTCGCCAAGTCTCCAACATTTACATGGTATTTTGTTATGGAGAATAAGAAATATTCGGACATGCTGGTTGCTGGACAAGCCAAGAATGGAATATATTATCATGGGTTCCTCCCATCACTCTAACATCTTTTTGATAACTTGAATATAATTGGCGACTTGACAACCTTGCTTCATAAATAAGAAGGGAATAAAAGATTATCTGATCAATACCGAAACAGCATAAAAACTGACATCACCATATTTTTGACGTATCGCCAAATGGCGGCCATGAAGGTTCGTTTGAAAAGAGCTTTGAAATTCAACAATTTCGAACACTATATAGACTCATTATTCACATAAAAAAAGCGTGAGAAGTATTGCAAAAATAAATGTTCCTAACGACACAGTGGAGTGAATGAATGCCAATAATTCATTATCAGTCCACCGCCCATTTCAAAATCATGTAAAAATATCGCTAACACATTCACTACCATTCTAACATAGAATCCCGTATTGTTACGCGCGCTATCGATAGGTTTGTTCGCGTTCGAAAAATAAACAGTCCGAAACCATCAGAAGCATGTGCGCAGTTCCACGGAACCTGGTAAAATCGTACTGTTCTGTGAAATTGCGCATGCTCCTGATGGATTCAGACTGTTCATATTTTGAACGCGAACACGCATAATATCTTTTCGTCATCGCCTGATGGTTTCAGGGTGGGCAAATGAAAAATGTTACAGTATATACGATTGAGTAGAAAAGTTCACGGTTTTCAAGGTTTTTGTCGTTTTTGTGTACATGCAACCGGCATCTTCTCTCAAAATAAACAGAAAAAAATCCTCTCACGGGTGGAAAATTTCCCACCCACGGGTGGGAAGTGAAAGTTGGTAATATGTCAGTTTCAGACTTTTTAAACGTCAGTAATGATTACATTACATATATAGTTAAACAAAGTTATTGTTGAACATTCAGAAATAAATGATTTCGTGGATGTTTGCTCGATTGAGGACCATAAAGTTGAAATATAAATATCTGATATATTGTTTTGTGCCAGGTATCATGCGTAACGTAGGAAACAGAAAAAAAGTGTCACTTCGTAATTTGTTATCAATAGGTGAACCTTGTCAATTTTGGACGTTTGTACAAAAAATATTTATTTGAGTATGATAATATATGAACAAACTATTTGCTCGGAGTGAAGCATATTTTAGTGGTTAGAGAAATTATTTTTTTGTGTGTTGTTGCATCAGAAGAACCAGAACAAATTTGAATTTATTCGGCAAAGTCTTTCCAGTAATATTGGAATATTCATTCATATAAACAATGGCATTTTCTTAGATTAGGATGTAAAATCCCGCACGTATTAATAGACACTTCACAAAGCCGTTTCACCTTCTCCTTAAGACATCATCAAGCTTGAAGCTTACCTCTTCCGAACTTCTTGATGTTACGATGTTGGTCGTTTAATCTTTCAAACCCCGTACATCCGAAATAATATCTTAATTCCAGACATTAGAATAAATTTGAATACTAACCTCTCTCGTCTTTCGGACGCGATATAGTTCCATCATATTTACGATTGTTGAGGATGACGTTTACAAGCAAAGTTAAATTAGCTTGCCGTGGATACGACTTAGAGGTAATTCCGCAAAGACATCAAGGTGTATAGGAAAAAGGATCCTGAATCTAGAGAGCATTCATTGTCCCAATAAATACCTAGAAACGGCGGCCAGTGTCGGTCTCGTATTTTTCCTAGGATGGCAATTTGTTTTTTCATTTCCCCAGATTTCTTGAGACTGTCTAAACATTTCTCATCGGATTCGTATCATTTGAATTTTGTATGTATGATAAATTGATATTCATCATACAGGACGTGGAATGAAATTCTGAATTGAGAAGCCCCAATCACGAATCTGCGATTGAAGTCTATAAAAATAACAAGTTTCCATCGAATCACACCAGCAGGTGGTGTGATTCGGCTTTCGCTGCTTGCTCAATCATGTCCAAATATGTATTGACATCACCATAATAACCCATCATTGATGATGATGATCTAGAACTACCGTCTTCGAAAAGCACTTCACTAGATGAATAACCAGAGTCTTCACTCATTGTTCTCGAACTGATGTGTTGATAACTGTTGACTGATCATAACATCCGGTAGATTGGAATAACAGGTTATTTGTTAGTGATCGATGAAAGGCCCTCTCATAGCCATCGAATGTGTGCTTCTTTTCCATATGTTTGCATTATAATTTATTGTTGTAATCAATCCAACTATTGTGTGTATCATCGAATCCCAACCATTTGACAAACACCTTTTTGCCTTTTTTTCTTAAAACTTTTTCCACTAGATAGATGTCAGGATTTATAGTTTTTTGCAATTCTTCAGGATAAAAAGCGCCTTCGATCGGAGTACCATGCAAATCTTCCAAGAGATATGTAGTAGGTTTCGTAATACGAACTTTTACGATTCTAAATAGTTCAGTAGTCCAATTTGGCGTATAATTCTTTTCGAAAACATGTCTGGCTTTGCTGATTCTCACAATGTCACCAACGTTGAATTTTCTAATTCCAGCAATTTTTATATGATTGTAGACGGATTTGAGAATGTCTTGTTCGTTGGCTTTGGTGACGTCACTGGGCTTGCTTCTAATCGTCGTATGTTTCGTGTCGTTATAATTCTTTGTGATTTCAGGCAGGACATCTATCCAACGGTATGAGCCATTCAAACTAAAGAATTTGTACAGTTTTTCCTTCAATGTTCGTATAACACGTTCAGCAATAGCCGCCTTCATTATGGTGTACGTATGATAATGGTTGATGGAGAATTTTTCATCAGACTTTGAAACTTTTCGTTGTAGAACTCGGTACCTTGATCGGTTTGCAAATTCTTGGGAATTCTGTTGTTGGCATGCGATAGAATATCAGCAAATGCACGAGCGATTTCAGCACCAGTTTTTGATTTTAGTGGTCTAGTCCATAGGTACTTGGAAAAACAATCAATCACGACCATTATCAGCTTGTGATCCTTATTTACAGAGGCATAAGGTCGCATTTCGGCTAGATCCATTTGCCATGAGTCATCCAAACCTTTGATGATAATGCGGCGCCTTGGAAATTTTTCCCTAGCAGGTCCATGTAATTCATTGACGAGTTTAATTTTTTCTTTAGAATGTGACATATCGACTTCGTTGGATTAGGAGTTTATATGATGGGTTTCACACAGGAGGCTTCCTTTTTGGTGGCGGTGGTGTTGTCGTAGATTTTGGAGTGATGGCAATCTTGGTCAGATCTTTTTTCATTTGATCAATGACATCAGCAAACTGGCGTTCTTTATCACGGCTGTGTTGTTGCTCAGCCTTCAAATCACTCTTCACAGTGTTGTCAATCTTATCGACAAGTTCTAGAATATTTTTCACATTCAAGTCGATGTCGCTTTCGAGTTTTGGTAAAGAGTTGTTGCGAAGCTGCTCCACATGTATGTTGATCTTGTGCACTATGCCAGACAACTGAACAAAGTTTGTATTGTACGATGTCAGTTTAAGATCATGTACATCCACTCTCTTCCTTTCTTCGATTATTTCGTTGCTGAAGCCAGCAAGGTAATTTCGGATTTTTTCACCGTCATTATCGAAAGCAATCTTGAAATCTAACTTTATTTGCGTTATAACTTCATCCACATATTGTTTGTTTGCAACATCAGTGACATCTGTTGGCAGTTTTACGTTACACATCTTCAAATGACCAACATCAATATCACCGGTTGGAGCATGTGAAAATCCAGATCTGACTGTCACCATCTGAGCTGCGCGTGGAAACGAACCACGTCCGAATTCGTCGAGACTCATTACGCTAATGACTAAAGTATTGTACGTTATCGATAATGGTCGGCACTTTGCCTCGCCAATTAGCCCGTCACCCAAAGACATGCCATGGATGTGTCACGGAACTGTCACGGAAGTGTCAAGGAAGTGTCACGGAAGTGTAACGGAAGTTCACGGAAGTGTCAAGGAAGTGTCACGGAACTGTCACGGAAGTGTCAAGGAAGTGTCACGGAACTGTCACGGAAGTGTCATGGAAGTGTCACGGAAGTATCACCGAATCATCACACATGTTTTATTATGCCTGCCTCTTCTAATTCGTTCAAGATGGCAACAATCTCGTTATCGTTTGATGTATTTCCGGCTTGCTGTGATGCAATGAGCAACTTCAATCTATCTACCAATTCGTTTGGATCATCCCAATACATGTATTCGATAGGTGCTGTGTTGTAAGTCAACTTCAAACCACGACCACTGGAATTGGATCTGAACATTGGACGAATAATTTTTACGTATTTGAGTCTAGAGGAAGACTTCATACGTCTTGCAGAATTCAGATGAGCTTTGGTGAGCAAGAGTATTTGCTTGTATGGGTTCGTATCATCTTTGGCAAAGGATGGATCATTATAGAAGAGTAATTGATAAAGGCCTGGGGTGCCACGGAACTGAAAGCCATCAAGAAGTATATCTCCAGTTCTTCGATAGAAATTCATTTCTTTTCCGTTGAGGGACCATTTCGATGTTACTGGATCATATTTGGGGCCATAAACCGTATCGATATCTTCATCATTTGTCCAGTATTCAGTCAGATATTTTTGAGCCATCGCAGGATACTGATCAACGTAATCATGTATTGCAGCCGGTGAGATATTTTCACTATCTGCAAAGAGTTCATCATCAGCATCAACATAACCGTCCCCATCATCATCTTCAGTATGACCAGCATTATCAGCCACATCCATCATAGGTATGAAATTAGTCATCCTCCTCCTTCCTCTTCTTCTCCTTCTTCAACCCTAACGATTTTGCTCTGCTTCGTTTGATGTTTGAAAGCGTTCCATCGAGTTTTTCTCTTATTACCTTGGACGTGGTGACAATTTGTTTCAAAGGTGACGTCAGTGGTTGGAATATTTTCTGTAACGCCTCATCATCCTCAGACTTGTCTGATTTCAGAGCTAAATATACTCTTCTGATTGATTTCGATAGTTCGTTGATTCTTTTCTTGCGCAGCGCATCAGCAACATCATCATGCATCTTGGTTGACGTCATCTTGATGAATGGTCCAAAGATCACAGTCTTATGAACTTATCGAAACCATTTCTATATCTGCCAGCATTCATATCGAAAGTTTTTGCAATCACCATTGCACCATATATATTGGTTGGAATTCCAACACTCTGAGCACAATGCTTTAAATTGATCGAATGACATGTCTGGTGAGACATGCTCGTCGAACACATGCTTCAAATTCATTTCATCCTGTCGAAATAACACCAACAGGTTACTGTTGTCTCGCACCAGCTGCTTCGGTATCTTAGAAAAAGTCTGGCATAGGTATGCTACGTCAATATCCTTGTGTCTACACATTGAAAAATATTCTCGAATTTTTTGCTGCTTGTCGCATGATACATCATCAAAAATGAATATCGAATGATTTTTTGCTTCTGATGGACTAATGACATCATCATTTTCTTTAAAGGGAAAATACCCAACACCTTTCACTGAATCCAACACTTGTTGCAGCAATTGATATTTCGGTTGGTACAACGACTTTGAATACACGTAAACGTTCTTGAATTTCGCGCCATTTGGATTGAACAGCAGGGAAAGCATCGCATTGGTCTTTCCACATCCGCTTGGTCCGCAGAAGATTGCTCTGAACGAATGGGGAAGCAGTTTCCCATGTTTACTATTTACTGGTGGTTTGGTTGACAAAATTTCATCCAAATTCACAATGGGTAACATCCGTTCTTGTTGAACGATCTTCATCATGTGATGATATATTTTTCATTTCATTAGGTATATGCAGAGTTGTCGAACTTCCTACTCGTCAGTCTTCATGTTGCTCTACCACGGAGAGGGTGTGCCTAATTCTCTGATCGATAAACTTCCCATCGAATTACACATTCCAGGCTACAGATTTTGTGGTCCAGGTACCAAACCCGATAAAAGACTTGCAAGAGGAGACACCGGTATCAATCCGTTGGACGACGCGTGTCGAGAACACGATATCGCCTATTCACAAAATTCCTCAATAGAAGACAGGCACAAAGCTGATTGGATATTGAAAAATCGAGCGTAGGAGAGAGTCAAGTCGAAGAACGCTCAAATCAAAGAGAAGGCTGCTGCTTGGCTTGTCACCACCGGAATGAAGGTCAAACGAAAACTTGGCATGGGTCTTGTATCACAGCAATCCCTATCCAACATTATCAAATTCATAAAAAATGTACTATCAAAGTCAGATGGTGGTGCTAATACAACATCAGGAAGTGGTCTGAATAAATCTGCATTGAAAGCACTCCATGCAGCCAGAATGGCAGTCAAGAGGGCTGGCGGTAAAAAAAGAATCAGAGTACCAAGAATCATACCTCTTCCACACAGTGGCGGTATACTACCATTGATACCAATCTTTGCCGCCTTGGGAGCCCTAGGATCTCTAGCTGGAGGAGCCGGAGCAGTCGCAAAGACAGTCATTGATGCGAAAAATGCAAAGAAAAAGCTCGAAGAAGATCAAAGACATAATAAAGCAATGGAGGCTATCGGCAAGCAGGGTTCCGGCCTATTTCTACGCAAAACATCGAGAGGATTCGGACTGTACTTGAAGAAACAATCAAAAAACTCAAAAAACTTCTAGACAAGCTACCCAATAAATCAATGTACGATAAAGATGTGATGAAGTATGCCAAACAGCTGAAAATACCGTATTTTCGAGGTGTTTTTATGCGGGACACTCTACCTTCCCGCCCATGGCATCGCGAGTGTGCTGTATTGAATTTGGATACCTCCAATCATAGAGGTACTCACTGGGTAGCTTATATAAAAAATGATAAAAAAGTCTTATATTTCGATAGTTATGGCAATCTGAAACCGCCCAGAGAATTGGCGCAATATTTGGGTGCCAGCACGAAAATCTTGTACAATAACAATCAATACCAAAATTTCAATCAAAGTAATTGTGGACGTCTATGTTTAGAATTCCTTTTTAATGAGACCAAATAACTCGGTCATTGTGCATCAGTCATGTCTCTGATAGTGACGTTGAAAGGTCATACATCTACGCTCTCCATAGACTTTTTGACACCACTTCAACTCGATCCAGACTCTGATTACGGACTAGCATTATTGGGATTCCATTCATTCAGCAGTATACCAAATATTGACAAAGGATCCAAGTTTTATTTGCAAGATAAGACCAAGGTGGGAAAGATCATCGATATTCCTGAAGGTTCATACGACATTGTGGACATTGAGATATTTATTAGCAAAGAATTGGGCATCTCAAGTGCAAAGGACGTTGTTGATATATTCTCGTTCAAGCCCAACAACAATGCGCTAAAGTGCGAAATTTCGAGCAACAGGTTTGCCATTGATTTTCGTTCAAAGGATAGCATAGCGCAAGTCTTGGGATTTTCAAATAGATTGTTGAACGCACAACAGGTTCACAGTTCCGATTTGTCAGTCAGCATAACCAAAGTGAGAACCATTCACATTGATAGCAACGTCACTGCCGGAGCCCTCTACAACGACAGACCATCACATACGATCTACGAGTTTGCGGTTGCAGTCGATCCTGGTTACGCGATAGACGAGACTCCCAGGAATCTAATCTACCTACCTATCGTCAGCAGGCGGGAATTGCCTAACATCACACTCCAGATTCTAGACCAAGATTTCAGGCAGGTGAATTTTAGAGGTGAAGAAATCATCATAAGATTGGAATTGAAGAAACTCGCAAGATGGTACTAGTGTTTGATTACTTCTATAAATCAGATAATATACCATCATCAGCAACAACATCAGCACCAGTTCTCTCGACACCGTACACCAAAGCAGTCGTGTCTTCGAAGAGCAGCAGCAGCAACAGAAAAACATTGACATTATCCAGTGTCCTGTTTCTGAAATCACTCAAAGACTACAATGTTGTTAGCATCCGTGTTCGACGTTTTCCGCAAACCCAGACTCGACGAAAGCATCACTAAAGTGGAATGGCGTACCTATTATTCATATGTGAAATCATACGAGAACAATGATGTCATCGATATAACGGTTAATCAAGCAGATTCGTGGTTGGCCATGTTTGAAGGTATCATTACCATCAAGGGTAAATTGAAGGTGACCGGTGGTGGTACTGGTATATTAACCCACAATGCTGGAGCCTATCTCTTTGATTCCTGCACCTATGAATTGTGTAATGAAGAATTGGACACTGTCAGATATCCTGGGATAACGAGTACTGTGCGAGGATACTCGTGTTATACGCCTGAAGACTCACGTGATCTAGCCATAGCAGGCTGGAACTATCCCAATGCTCCGATCCTTAACACCGATGGTACGTTTAGCATGAACATTCCACTGAAACATTTGTTTTTCATCTTCAATGATCATCAAGTGGCAACGTGGGGCAAGCAGTCAATCCTTTTAGTGAGAGCTCGCAATGATGCCAACAGTGTGAAGGTTGTCGAGAGAGCGAATACTGCTTTGCCAGGATCTCCTCAGACTCAAAGTATTGCTTAAATAACGATAAAAAGCATCAATTTGCCACATCTCACACCCAACGATGACATAAAGTTGCAGTTGTTGACACGTATCAAAGCAGATGAGTCTATGATGATACCGTTTCGCCGATGGGAATTGCACGAGCTACCCTCACTCACACAAGGATCCACTATAGAAATCTGGCCCGTCAAGACATGTTCTGCATTGGACAGTCCAAGATATGTTATAGTATTTTTCCAAACGAAAAAAGCCGATAATTTGCATGAAGACGTCACCTTGTTCGATAATGCCAACATCAAATCCATACGATTGGCTCTGAATAGCGACTATTATCCGCAAGCAAGAATGCTATTGGACTTTTCCAAAGACCACTTCAACTATACAGAGTTCAACAAGAGCTACCATAACTGTCAAGAAAAGCGCTCTCTAGTAAACTTTGCCGAATTCAAATCCCGACCAATGTTTGTTATCGATTGCTCAAGGCGCTATCTGGGTCTAAAGTCGTCTACAGTTGACATAAAGTTGGACATTGAAGCGACTACAGGCTTTCCTCACGACACCAAAGCCTATTGCATCATCATTCACGATCAAATCATGGAACATCTCCCACTCAGCGAAATTGTTCGAAATATTGCCTAGTTAGGTGTTGCTGCATCAGTCAGACGTCAGTTTGCTTCGAAGAGTCATGGAGATCGCACTGGTTGACATTCAAGCGTTCATGGTTGAGGGTGAATTTATTCCAAAGGAAATGACAATTCGCATTGGCGAAAAGACGAGTCATTTTCTATTCAAGCCATCTGTAGAATTTTCGAGTTTAAGCAGAGAAGATAAAAAGATGGCAAATCACCTGGAACGCTATGGGCATGGTTTGAGATATTCCAGTGGTTATGTGGATTTAAATGAGTTCGATGGAATACTACAAGACAACCTGCAGCAGACAAACATCATCTACGTGAGAGGCCATCAAAAGATTCAGTTTTCGCAGCGAAAATGTGCAGAGTTGGAGATGACCAATCACATTGTTAATTTGGAAGATTTTGACAATTCTTGGTGGCAGCCAATAACGTTCCTACAATCCATTCCACCCTGCATGAATCATTTCCATGGAAGAAGGTTCCAGTGCAGTCTCCACGATGTCGATACTTTATATAATTGGCTATGTAATTTAATACCTAAATAAAAAACTATATATCGTAATTTCAGAGTTTTTATTCATCACATCCCTTATTTCTCAGTATAATGAGAATAACATGTGAGATTAAAATGAGTGAACATATCAGTGTACAACAAAGTGTCAAAATTGCAATGATATTGACAGAATCTTGATCATCATCTAATTTTGCGGGTGATTTCTTCAATGTAAATGTCTGCCAGTCCCCAGTTTTGCCGTCACTGCCATCAGAAAACGATAATTTCAATTTGTAGTCGATGGTGGTCCCATCGACTCGAGGCATGTCGATTGAATATACAGGTAGTTTGTTATCATTGACATGCATTCTTTTCATCATCTTCCAATCACATATTGTTGTGTACGATTCATATCAAAACATATGGCTGCATTCCTCGTATCATATGGTATGTTTGTGTAGAAGACGTTGTTGCTCAGAGCTGTCAATAGAATGAAGCTTGCTTTTAGTATCGCCATCTAGCTGTGTTGGTTGGATTCTTCTCGATGTAGGAAACGTTGCAACTGAACGTCTTGGTTCTGTGAACACCTTGTCCCAAATACTCAATTGCTCGAAATCTTTGAACAAACAAACTTTCTGCTCATACAATTGGATGTCTGCACTGAGCTTTCTAACTTTCAACCCAAATTCTTCTAGTGCACGTCTGTATTCGTCAGAAGACATGATACAACTGTTTTTTACATCCATACCTTCAACTAATATCCATCCAATCTCTCTCTCTCTCTTTCTCTCTCTCTCTCTCTCTCTCTCTCTCTCTCTCTCACTCTCTCTTCTTCTCACTTTTTTACCCTCTCACTCTCTCTTACACTCACTTCCCATCCCAATGATACACAGAAAATTTCAATAATCATTTTATTAATGATAGATAGACAGCATATTTTATATTTACATTAATAGCCAGGACAAGTATTACATTTTCATAAGAAAAAACATTTTCTGAAAAAAAGTCATTTTTCATTGTCTTCTTTCGCAAACTACATTTGTAAAGATGATATCATGCTACTAAAATCTGTAAAATATTGTTGAAGTAAGTCAAGAATCAATATCTGTATGTTTATCACCAGAATCGATGAATCTCTCATAATGATAATGTGAATCATGTAAATCCATATCACATTCATATCGTTCTTTAAGCCCAAATAATAATTCTAAATCTGAAACAGAGAAGTGTAAGTGTAGGTGTATGAATTTTTCTCTTTATAAATGTTTGATGAGTTGATTTACATGAAAAAATTACTCTTTTGCCTGTGTATGACCCCATGGCAATGTGTCAAACGAACTTGGAATCAAATACCGTTTATCATCTTTGGGACTCAGAGCAATTTTTGATTGTTGAATGCTAAACACATTGTGGGCATATGAACGGATAGTACGTTGAGACACTGTTTGTTCTCTGAAATTCTTCAAACAATTCAAATAATCTTCGTACCCAATTTTATTCTTGACAACATTAGTTTTCACCCCTTTCGATTTTTTGACAACCTTACCCCCTTGTACTTTATATGCATACATTTTCGAACATAGTCCTACGAAATCAGTAACGATTTTCCCATTTGCTTCATCTTTTAATAACCCAACTTTTTTTTATTGACTAGTGCCATATAATATTCATTATCTGGAGCATATTCAGATGTGTCAAATTGAGAGAGATCAGCCTTTATAACTTCTTCATATGCATCATCACATTTCAATTCATATATGAAGCTGTCTGAATCCATATATAACAATTTACACCTTTCAATACCCATTTTCGAAAGCATATACTCATAGTGAAATTTGTACATACACAATTTTGATAAATCTTAAATAGCCATTCCTACGTATAGAGGTTTATTAAAAATTATTTCGGCTTTCTGCATTTCTACGGCAATCAAGTTTTCTTCAAAAATCGTTCTACCACGGAATCGTGGACTAGCTATAAGATTTTTGGCTCCATAGCGACCCTTCCACGATGTCACCAGTTTCACCAATCTATGCTTTCGTATGTTTTCCATTGTCTTACCGAAAACTGCATTATTCATTAGTTTATAAAGATTTTTCTCAAATTCATTTTTTGCGACAGTCCTCAAAGCAGTATTGAGATCCATATACGATTTGAGCCATGTAGATTGTCTGAATTTCAAAATTTTGTGGATTTTCGTCAGTTTCAGTCCATTTGCTAAACATTGTTTTGAATTTCTATAGTGTTAAATATAATCTTTTTTGTCGTAAAGTGTTGTCATTAATTTTGGTAATTTTGAGCCGGGTGGTATGCGATGTTCAGCAGCAAATGGAAAGTCTTTGTGATTGTTATGTAAGTCGCGAGGATATTCTAAGTCTACTTTTAATATATAACCTTCAGGTGCATCATCAGCGATATTCATTACGTTGAAATTTTCAACGTTTTCCATCCATGAGAAATCTCCGAATGGTAAAGACTCTGACATTGCCCAACCATACAAATTATTAACATCTAAATACATGAGATATTTTGAAGGTTTATTGGAATCATATTCAGACATATACTTGTTATTAGCTTCTGAATACCTACCACTACAAACAGAAATACCACCACGTAATGCCTTCTCAATGAACATGATTTTATCAACGTCATTCAATAATTCCAGTTTGCATTTGGTGTACTTCAACATGGCATCCCATGTATAT
Source organism: Phaedon cochleariae (assembly GCA_918026855.4). Taxonomy (NCBI): domain Eukaryota; kingdom Metazoa; phylum Arthropoda; class Insecta; order Coleoptera; family Chrysomelidae; genus Phaedon; species Phaedon cochleariae. The sequence continues at coordinate 25,831,397 of OU896715.1, read as the reverse complement.
CCAGGCATGGTATAGTACCATGCTGGATCTAACCCATAAGTTGTCCTATATTTCTGCCGGAATTTCTCGAAAACAGCGGTCAACAACATAACGTCTGTTCTCAAATATAAGTCAGAATATTCTCCCAAATTTTGAATTTTGAATGATGACCATACCTTTTGAGCATGGGCGTACTGCTCATCGCAATTTATTATAAAAATATTTCTTTGTAGGTAATTCAGTGTCATTCAATTTTTCCGAACAACTAATGTAATCGTAGGGAAAGACACCCTTCTTGGTGAGAAGGCTGAATGTATCATCGTTCAAATGACTGAATTCTTTTTTCAAAATTTCAAAATCTTTTCTATCCATGATTGAAGATAATTTATCTAGGGATGTTCCCATGAAGCGAAAAGAGTCAATAAATCGGAATTTGATGTCTGTATTGTCATCATGTAAAGTGAAAGATATGTACTTTTCCATGTTTATTGGAAGTATGCTCATACGGCCCTTTTTACTCAATTGACTGATCATGAAATGTGAATCATATCCCATCAGGTTGTGAAATGCAATGGGCGTATACACCTTGGTAGAACTTTTAACTCAAACCATGTTTATAATGATCCTTTCATACATAAATAATGATTGACGACATAATTCGATCGAAAAATTTACTGGAATGTTTAATTTTTGGAAATAAATACTAGTACCATCTGAAAACGGCCCCTCTCATGACGTAGAAACCTCATCTCGCCATAGTTAAAAGAAAATACCAAACGCCGGACGGAGACTGAGGCAACTGATATATTAATTCTTTCAACTGTGATCTCGCGCTAATTCACTCTGTTAGAAATCATGTATCATTCATCTCTGTCTGGAATAGTCCTGTTTCAGTATTAGGGTTTTGACGTCACATCATTGCCTCGTTTTCAGAGGTCCGAAAAATCGGGGATTTCAATAATTTTTTATAAAACGTAGGAAGCTCACAGCGATAAACGGTTTGCGGTGGTGAGCTAGTTCTATCGAATTATGAAATAAATTTTTTTTGTGATATTAACCCATTGGAACAACAAAGAGTTCCTTGAAATTTATGTTGCATGGTGCTTGATGTGCCCACCCCCTGAACTCGCCTGAAAAGTGATTATGATCAGCTACGATAATGTCTATCTCCCTGAATGGTTTCTCACAAATATGACAGATTTTTGTTTTGCATTTGTCAGGACTAACAGTCATTGGCACGATTGTTTTGATTTTAGATTGCACGATTTCAGCTATCTTCGACATTTCATTCGCAAACCAATACATACAATCTTCACCCCTATGGCTATTGAAAAACGACAAGGAATCATCGAAATCACATTTAAAATAATAGCCTGCACTATGAGCCACATGTTTCTGATATTTGCTTGTTTTTGATGAAACCATATCATCCACATGTTCTAATTGACATTCAAAGTCTGCATAAATCATAAAGGGGGTTGTTTGTTTGTAAGTAAAATTTTTGAATTCTATGTGATCGTATTTTGGAAATGAAACTTTGCATTGGTTCAATTCAGAACACAGCATTTCATGATCAATCAATTTTTGTTCACATTGGAAATAATTCATGCATCTTTCACAAATAAATTTTTTACCCTTATGTTTATTCACTTGGTTTGATATTAATCTAGACATATCTTGAATCAAGCAGTAATGGTATTTGATGTCAGAATCTTCTTCATCAATCGGAGGAGCCTCATAATCGTTCAATTTTGGATAATATTTGTTTTGAATTAGCAATAGATTGACGTGCCTTTCTAATTTATTTTTTGCTAGTCTAGCAGGCACCACAGTATAATATGATTTTTCCTTGACTAAATTCAACTCTAATGTGTATACATTCACGGAAATGTTATTGTCTTTTTCAAATTTTGGAATTTGACGTAAAGACATGGGTGCATCTAAATCTACTGTTTTTAGAACTGTAGTGTAATATGGATATGAAGAAGTCCGTTCCCTATGTGTTTTCGCTGGGTGGAAGGCACTTATGATTGACCAATAGAAACATGCCGAGTCAGTATTTTTTATATTCAAACATGTTTGCTTTTTCAAAATTTGTTCTGGAAGTCTAATAAAAGATGAACCATTTCCCATTTCAAGTTTGTTAATATTAACTTCCATTGATATTATTTTATGCAAAGCGCACCCAGAGTCCCGTTCTTGAAATTCGCTTAATTCATTCAAAATTTTGTCCTGAACATTATCATAGTACCAATGTTGTAAATCCGTTCCTTCGTCCACAATGGCATTTTTAGTGTTGAAATATTTCAATTCGATAATTTCTGCATCGTCTGATTTCTTCATAAATTCTCCACAGAAATTAGCGTTCACTTTAATTATTGGAAATTCCTTCAATATATTTTTGATTTTATTTTTAAATAAAATGAATGCATCTATAAAAAATTGCTCCAAGTCCTTATGTGTTATATTGATGATTATTCCCGTTCTGATTCTACTTGAAAAACCTGATGCCACATCTCTCCATTGAACCCTATTTTTCAACTCAAGCCCTCTACTGTCTCGTTGTCTATTTCATGCTATTTCGAATTAAATTGCGAAAATGCTTAAAATGGCCAACATTCGTTTGAAACTTTCTCATCAAGCCTATGGACATCTTATTCTCATTAATTTCATTGTTACATAATCTTATGTACCTCTTCAAGCGATTTGAGCAAATTCTTTCATCCCTATCAGTGAAATTATCAAACAAAATTTTCTTTAGTTTCCTAATGGTTATCACTAAGTTATCTGATTGTTTAGCGATATTCATCTTTACAAATGTATCTTGCGAAAAGTGACAAAGTGAAATGACTCACACTCTGATTCTCAATAGCTTATGATGTTGGCGATTGAGGTGTGGTTTCGACAATCTCAAACTGTTCGAGGGGATGGAACTGGCCACAGTTTTTCTGTCCCTTGTAGACGAGGGCGTATTTCTTCAGTTCAAACTGCGCCACCGCAGGCTTGATGGCTTTGGTTGATCTGCCAGGCAAGAATACTTTGCAATCCTCCAACTCGATGAGTGGGGCTTCACCGTATTTTCCTGTTTTAATTTGTGCTGCTACAATGGGATGTGGCACATCTAGGGGCAGTTGGCTCAGTTTCCTCAACACTTTCCTGTTGCATGACAGCCCAACATTATTGATTGCATTCAGATCCATCTAAAAAGAAAAGATTGTGGAACTGGTCTTTTCATTTTAGATGGTTGAATTATGATGTGTACACGAAAAAATCAATCGATGAAAACGCGCAATGACATTCACTTTCCAATATGAAAAACATTGAAATGAATTATCAAATGTGCACAAAAAAAATGAAGATATCAAGCAATAGTATTCGCTTTCAGAAATAAAAACAAAAAAAAAAGTGAATTACGGAAATTGCATCAAACATCAGGATCAAGCTTTAGTGAATATTAAGAAAAAAAACTTACTTTCTTAGATATTGGCAGTTTTGGCACTACACAAGATTGCTATTAGATGTGACTAGGTGTTGATTTTATGTGGCTGTCTAACTGTAATGTGATACCTAAAAATCAGAGATCAAACAACATCAGTGAAAATCTCTTCATTTCAAATGTTTGAAATAGAATGAGTGAATTATGATGTGTACACGAAGAAATGAATCGATGAAAACACACAATGACATTCACTTTTCAATATGAAAAACATCGAAATGAATTATGATATGTACACCAACAATGAAATAATTATTAAAGAAAACATATCATGCAATAGTATTCGCTTTTAGAAATAAAAACAAAAAAATTACTTGAAGAAATTGCATTACCAGGTAAATATGAAGAAAAAAAACTTACTTTTATTAGGTATCAGCAGTTGGCACTACACAAGATTGCTATCAGATGTGGCTATGTGTTGATTTATGTGGATGTCGAACGTTGACTGAATTTTGTCAGAGCGCTCCGCTGTTATATATCAAGGTGGTAGAATGAAAACATAATGTTTCTAACATGATATGTTGTCTTCTGATAAGAGATTGTTTTTTTCCCATTTCTTGTAAAATTTGTTTTTTCTTTCAAATGATAAACTTGTTTTTCTATTATAATATCTTCTTATCAGTAATTTCCTGTTATTTGATTCAATTCAACTTCAATACTTATTCATATTCCCGTTCAACGCTGGGAAAAAAATCGAAACTAGCTCTTGCCTTGTTTTTTCCATTTCTTGTGAAATTTGTTTTTTTTTTCTTCCAAATGATAAACTTGTTATCCTATTGTAATATCTTCTTATCACTAATTTTCTGTTATTTGATCATATTCAACTTCAATACTTATTCATATTTCCTTTTGACGCTGGGAAAAAAATCGAAACTAGCTCTACTATGTCATATCCAAAGAGACTATTTCATATGATATTTCCAACGCATTTAGAGCGATATCTCGTAAACCTTGAGACTTTGCATATAGGCAAGTTTGCCATTTTTGGAATGTTCGCGAAAAATCCTTCTCTCAGAGTACCCACACTCCCCAATCCTTCAATATTTACCCCTAAAGTGGGGTGGTCTAACCGTGGGACACCCTGTATATATAATTTTTAATTTTTATTCAACTCAAACACCCTGTCACTGATGATGTCACGCCATCGCGCTCCCGCTACCCCGCTTCCCCGCTAGAACACAGGCCGCGTTCCAGTTAAAATTAAAGCGTGTATTTCCCTATGCTGGTAGTGGCGGTCTCCTAGTATAACTACTGTTCTAGTAACACTATATTTTCCAATGTAACGCTCTCATCATATTATATCAAACAGAGACACACCAGATTCCAATGAAACAATTCATGAATGACATATTTATATCTTCCTAACCTCTCTCTTCTTACATGATAAAACTTCTCATTTGGGTAGCATTCCGTCAAAATAGATTTTTCGTTGCGAGGTAGGTACTCCTAGCATATATAATTATTCATCAGTTATCAGTGGCCTTTCTTCATATCGGAATTTTTCCTCCATAGGAGTAAGAGAAATGAATTACTTATTGCATGAGCATGAGCAAGTGTTATTTCAATTTATCTGGCCGCACCCGCTCCCCTTCTTTATCGGCCGACTGTGATTCTCCTGTTCCTGCCAGTGGCTCACTCAGAACTTCAATCTTGGAGGTCCAATAGTAATATCATTTTTACCAACTTTGACTGTGATTCATCAAGATTCTCAGTGCAGCTCAACAGCTCAGTTGTATTACATGTTCCATTTATCTTAGTCTGATGTGAGTTGTCTTAAGAATCTATTCAGACTATTTCTTCCGCCTCACCCCAACTCAGCTTGTTATTCATCTAGTGTTTATTTATTAATTTATTTATTTAGGTTTACGCCACCCTTACAGCTGATGCCTTAAGCAGGGTCGGGAGAATACAGTGAGCACAAATTACGATACAATGATTAAAATAGTACAAAAAAGAAAACAAGAAAAATTGGTGAGACTTACATGCAACAACTATGCATGTGAACTGGAAAAGAAGTTAACATGCTGAGTTGCATGAATAGATGAAAACAGAAGTGAGTTTTGACAAAATCACTTTCTTGATTTCGCCTAATGATGTGTAGAAAATGTCTATCTCATTCTGGTATCTCATATAGTTAACACAAATTTGATGTACAGAAGAAAGCATGCGTGAATTTGTAAGGCACTATTTGTGAAATGTGAAAAACTTTGCTAAAATTACAGAGAATGACGATGGGTCTATAGTTTTCAATATGACATCTGTTACCTTACTTGAAAGTAGGGCAAATCTTACCATCTTACCATTTTTGTGAGCGGCTTAGCGAATATTATGGCGCAGTCCTTCACAATGATGGGATACCATCTGGCCCGGTGGTCATTTTAGGTTTCAGCCGTTTCAGGCATTGGAGTACAAGTTCTTCCGAGTTGTAGTGAGAAAAAGGTGAGACTGGATCAATTCTAGTTATTCCGTGGTTCTGTGCTGAAAATTGTGAGATTATATTTTAATTTTGACATGCTCTCAACTTTGAAGTTTCAGTCCACAGGTTAAATCCTTTGAAAAAATAATTGATTTGTTTCCAAAATGTCTTGATATAGGTGATAAAATCCGATAAAGACATATTATTACAACTCTAAGGCTGGAGCATGCAGTTCAACAGGCCAGATGATGTGATCACAGACGGAAATAATGCTTATATCATTGACGGAAACTCGTTTCTAGTGCAGAATGAAGCAGGTAAAATAATAAATTATGTTGGGTTATGTTTTCTTCCCTTGTCCTTCCTGACAGATAAAAACATGTTCTTTTTATTCAATCAACAACTCAGATCCGTCTCACCTCCTTCTAACTCAATTGATCTCAGTAGTGAGGATGTAATAAGGTAAAAAGAATATTGCTGATGTATGAACTTCGGACTGAATTGGAAGAGTTTTTGAATGCCGACCGATTGCGACCACTTGGACCACATTTCGACCGCAGGGACCAGAGACCAGGACCGACCAATCCAAGACCACATCGTCAGGGCTTCTTGTTTGTCGATGTGATTCAAAAGGATATCAAATATGACCTCAGAACAATCTAATTACTCGAATATAGTAGAGGAGTGGTATCTACAGTCTTTGAATTGAATGACTCAAATTGCTTATAATTCAACAAAAATGGCTTTACACTACTGTATGATTCATTTGAGCGAGATATTTCTGGTAGGCAGTTCGAAATTATTATTCTATCCAAGATCTATCTGGAGTAATTCAATAACAGATAGAAGAAATGATTCCTGATATATCTCTGGGTGTTATTTTCTGTATTGTGAAATGTGATTCTTTTTCAAATCAAATAAGAGTTCAATTTCATACAAACATTTATTTTACAAAGGAGTGAAAGAACATTTATGAATTGGTCAGGGGCAGCCTCACAATACCGATGAATAAAAATAAAAACATTCAAGATATCAAATTCAATTCTATAAATCAATTCATACTGCACGAGTCGAGTGAAATAAATTGAAAATCTATATAATAAACAAAGTGATATGTAGAATAAGGGATGGAAATATCAATAGCACCACAACAATCATTCTCATAGATTATGTGATATAACATCAGTCTCATAATGGGTACAAAAAGGTTTATAATAATTATTATAGATGAATGTAAAAACTTCACAAACGGTAAGATTTCCACAACACACACGTAATACTCCTAATTAGCAATAAAAATTCAATTGTCTCAGAATGTTTCCTTTAGATTTGTAGCTCATTGCTTATGACAAATTTGTGTAAATTATAATTATATTAATTCACACTATAGGGCATTTGAATCGGTGAACATGACAACCACGGCGCACCACTTGTGGGCGTGGTCTTGTCAGGTTTCAGCATTCAGCACAATGTCGCCAAGTCTCCAACATTTACATGGTATTTTGTTATGGAGAATAAGAAATATTCGGACATGCTGGTTGCTGGACAAGCCAAGAATGGAATATATTATCATGGGTTCCTCCCATCACTCTAACATCTTTTTGATAACTTGAATATAATTGGCGACTTGACAACCTTGCTTCATAAATAAGAAGGGAATAAAAGATTATCTGATCAATACCGAAACAGCATAAAAACTGACATCACCATATTTTTGACGTATCGCCAAATGGCGGCCATGAAGGTTCGTTTGAAAAGAGCTTTGAAATTCAACAATTTCGAACACTATATAGACTCATTATTCACATAAAAAAAGCGTGAGAAGTATTGCAAAAATAAATGTTCCTAACGACACAGTGGAGTGAATGAATGCCAATAATTCATTATCAGTCCACCGCCCATTTCAAAATCATGTAAAAATATCGCTAACACATTCACTACCATTCTAACATAGAATCCCGTATTGTTACGCGCGCTATCGATAGGTTTGTTCGCGTTCGAAAAATAAACAGTCCGAAACCATCAGAAGCATGTGCGCAGTTCCACGGAACCTGGTAAAATCGTACTGTTCTGTGAAATTGCGCATGCTCCTGATGGATTCAGACTGTTCATATTTTGAACGCGAACACGCATAATATCTTTTCGTCATCGCCTGATGGTTTCAGGGTGGGCAAATGAAAAATGTTACAGTATATACGATTGAGTAGAAAAGTTCACGGTTTTCAAGGTTTTTGTCGTTTTTGTGTACATGCAACCGGCATCTCTCAAACTAAACAGAAAAAAATCCTCTCACGGGTGGAAAATTTCCCACCCACGGGTGGGAAGTGAAAGTTGGTAATATGTCAGTTTCAGACTTTTTAAACGTCAGTAATGATTACATTACATATATAGTTAAACAAAGTTATTGTTGAACATTCAGAAATAAATGATTTCGTGGATGTTTGCTCGATTGAGGACCATAAAGTTGAAATATAAATATCTGATATATTGTTTTGTGCCAGGTATCATGCGTAACGTAGGAAACAGAAAAAAAGTGTCACTTCGTAATTTGTTATCAATAGGTGAACCTTGTCAATTTTGGACGTTTGTACAAAAAATATTTATTTGAGTATGATAATATATGAACAAACTATTTGCTCGGAGTGAAGCATATTTTAGTGGTTAGAGAAATTATTTTTTTGTGTGTTGTTGCATCAGAAGAACCAGAACAAATTTGAATTTATTCGGCAAAGTCTTTCCAGTAATATTGGAATATTCATTCATATAAACAATGGCATTTTCTTAGATTAGGATGTAAAATCCCGCACGTATTAATAGACACTTCACAAAGCCGTTTCACCTTCTCCTTAAGACATCATCAAGCTTGAAGCTTACCTCTTCCGAACTTCTTGATGTTACGATGTTGGTCGTTTAATCTTTCAAACCCCGTACATCCGAAATAATATCTTAATTCCAGACATTAGAATAAATTTGAATACTAACCTCTCTCGTCTTTCGGACGCGATATAGTTCCATCATATTTACGATTGTTGAGGATGACGTTTACAAGCAAAGTTAAATTAGCTTGCCGTGGATACGACTTAGAGGTAATTCCGCAAAGACATCAAGGTGTATAGGAAAAAGGATCCTGAATCTAGAGAGCATTCATTGTCCCAATAAATACCTAGAAACGGCGGCCAGTGTCGGTCTCGTATTTTTCCTAGGATGGCAATTTGTTTTTTCATTTCCCCAGATTTCTTGAGACTGTCTAAACATTTCTCATCGGATTCGTATCATTTGAATTTTGTATGTATGATAAATTGATATTCATCATACAGGACGTGGAATGAAATTCTGAATTGAGAAGCCCCAATCACGAATCTGCGATTGAAGTCTATAAAAATAACAAGTTTCCATCGAATCACACCAGCAGGTGGTGTGATTCGGCTTTCGCTGCTTGCTCAATCATGTCCAAATATGTATTGACATCACCATAATAACCCATCATTGATGATGATGATCTAGAACTACCGTCTTCGAAAAGCACTTCACTAGATGAATAACCAGAGTCTTCACTCATTGTTCTCGAACTGATGTGTTGATAACTGTTGACTGATCATAACATCCGGTAGATTGGAATAACAGGTTATTTGTTAGTGATCGATGAAAGGCCCTCTCATAGCCATCGAATGTGTGCTTCTTTTCCATATGTTTGCATTATAATTTATTGTTGTAATCAATCCAACTATTGTGTGTATCATCGAATCCCAACCATTTGACAAACACCTTTTTGCCTTTTTTTCTTAAAACTTTTTCCACTAGATAGATGTCAGGATTTATAGTTTTTTGCAATTCTTCAGGATAAAAAGCGCCTTCGATCGGAGTACCATGCAAATCTTCCAAGAGATATGTAGTAGGTTTCGTAATACGAACTTTTACGATTCTAAATAGTTCAGTAGTCCAATTTGGCGTATAATTCTTTTCGAAAACATGTCTGGCTTTGCTGATTCTCACAATGTCACCAACGTTGAATTTTCTAATTCCAGCAATTTTTATATGATTGTAGACGGATTTGAGAATGTCTTGTTCGTTGGCTTTGGTGACGTCACTGGGCTTGCTTCTAATCGTCGTATGTTTCGTGTCGTTATAATTCTTTGTGATTTCAGGCAGGACATCTATCCAACGGTATGAGCCATTCAAACTAAAGAATTTGTACAGTTTTTCCTTCAATGTTCGTATAACACGTTCAGCAATAGCCGCCTTCATTATGGTGTACGTATGATAATGGTTGATGGAGAATTTTTCATCAGACTTTGAAACTTTTCGTTGTAGAACTCGGTACCTTGATCGGTTTGCAAATTCTTGGGAATTCTGTTGTTGGCATGCGATAGAATATCAGCAAATGCACGAGCGATTTCAGCACCAGTTTTTGATTTTAGTGGTCTAGTCCATAGGTACTTGGAAAAACAATCAATCACGACCATTATCAGCTTGTGATCCTTATTTACAGAGGCATAAGGTCGCATTTCGGCTAGATCCATTTGCCATGAGTCATCCAAACCTTTGATGATAATGCGGCGCCTTGGAAATTTTTCCCTAGCAGGTCCATGTAATTCATTGACGAGTTTAATTTTTTCTTTAGAATGTGACATATCGACTTCGTTGGATTAGGAGTTTATATGATGGGTTTCACACAGGAGGCTTCCTTTTTGGTGGCGGTGGTGTTGTCGTAGATTTTGGAGTGATGGCAATCTTGGTCAGATCTTTTTTCATTTGATCAATGACATCAGCAAACTGGCGTTCTTTATCACGGCTGTGTTGTTGCTCAGCCTTCAAATCACTCTTCACAGTGTTGTCAATCTTATCGACAAGTTCTAGAATATTTTTCACATTCAAGTCGATGTCGCTTTCGAGTTTTGGTAAAGAGTTGTTGCGAAGCTGCTCCACATGTATGTTGATCTTGTGCACTATGCCAGACAACTGAACAAAGTTTGTATTGTACGATGTCAGTTTAAGATCATGTACATCCACTCTCTTCCTTTCTTCGATTATTTCGTTGCTGAAGCCAGCAAGGTAATTTCGGATTTTTTCACCGTCATTATCGAAAGCAATCTTGAAATCTAACTTTATTTGCGTTATAACTTCATCCACATATTGTTTGTTTGCAACATCAGTGACATCTGTTGGCAGTTTTACGTTACACATCTTCAAATGACCAACATCAATATCACCGGTTGGAGCATGTGAAAATCCAGATCTGACTGTCACCATCTGAGCTGCGCGTGGAAACGAACCACGTCCGAATTCGTCGAGACTCATTACGCTAATGACTAAAGTATTGTACGTTATCGATAATGGTCGGCACTTTGCCTCGCCAATTAGCCCGTCACCCAAAGACATGCCATGGATGTGTCACGGAACTGTCACGGAAGTGTCAAGGAAGTGTCACGGAAGTGTAACGGAAGTTCACGGAAGTGTCAAGGAAGTGTCACGGAACTGTCACGGAAGTGTCAAGGAAGTGTCACGGAACTGTCACGGAAGTGTCATGGAAGTGTCACGGAAGTATCACCGAATCATCACACATGTTTTATTATGCCTGCCTCTTCTAATTCGTTCAAGATGGCAACAATCTCGTTATCGTTTGATGTATTTCCGGCTTGCTGTGATGCAATGAGCAACTTCAATCTATCTACCAATTCGTTTGGATCATCCCAATACATGTATTCGATAGGTGCTGTGTTGTAAGTCAACTTCAAACCACGACCACTGGAATTGGATCTGAACATTGGACGAATAATTTTTACGTATTTGAGTCTAGAGGAAGACTTCATACGTCTTGCAGAATTCAGATGAGCTTTGGTGAGCAAGAGTATTTGCTTGTATGGGTTCGTATCATCTTTGGCAAAGGATGGATCATTATAGAAGAGTAATTGATAAAGGCCTGGGGTGCCACGGAACTGAAAGCCATCAAGAAGTATATCTCCAGTTCTTCGATAGAAATTCATTTCTTTTCCGTTGAGGGACCATTTCGATGTTACTGGATCATATTTGGGGCCATAAACCGTATCGATATCTTCATCATTTGTCCAGTATTCAGTCAGATATTTTTGAGCCATCGCAGGATACTGATCAACGTAATCATGTATTGCAGCCGGTGAGATATTTTCACTATCTGCAAAGAGTTCATCATCAGCATCAACATAACCGTCCCCATCATCATCTTCAGTATGACCAGCATTATCAGCCACATCCATCATAGGTATGAAATTAGTCATCCTCCTCCTTCCTCTTCTTCTCCTTCTTCAACCCTAACGATTTTGCTCTGCTTCGTTTGATGTTTGAAAGCGTTCCATCGAGTTTTTCTCTTATTACCTTGGACGTGGTGACAATTTGTTTCAAAGGTGACGTCAGTGGTTGGAATATTTTCTGTAACGCCTCATCATCCTCAGACTTGTCTGATTTCAGAGCTAAATATACTCTTCTGATTGATTTCGATAGTTCGTTGATTCTTTTCTTGCGCAGCGCATCAGCAACATCATCATGCATCTTGGTTGACGTCATCTTGATGAATGGTCCAAAGATCACAGTCTTATGAACTTATCGAAACCATTTCTATATCTGCCAGCATTCATATCGAAAGTTTTTGCAATCACCATTGCACCATATATATTGGTTGGAATTCCAACACTCTGAGCACAATGCTTTAAATTGATCGAATGACATGTCTGGTGAGACATGCTCGTCGAACACATGCTTCAAATTCATTTCATCCTGTCGAAATAACACCAACAGGTTACTGTTGTCTCGCACCAGCTGCTTCGGTATCTTAGAAAAAGTCTGGCATAGGTATGCTACGTCAATATCCTTGTGTCTACACATTGAAAAATATTCTCGAATTTTTTGCTGCTTGTCGCATGATACATCATCAAAAATGAATATCGAATGATTTTTTGCTTCTGATGGACTAATGACATCATCATTTTCTTTAAAGGGAAAATACCCAACACCTTTCACTGAATCCAACACTTGTTGCAGCAATTGATATTTCGGTTGGTACAACGACTTTGAATACACGTAAACGTTCTTGAATTTCGCGCCATTTGGATTGAACAGCAGGGAAAGCATCGCATTGGTCTTTCCACATCCGCTTGGTCCGCAGAAGATTGCTCTGAACGAATGGGGAAGCAGTTTCCCATGTTTACTATTTACTGGTGGTTTGGTTGACAAAATTTCATCCAAATTCACAATGGGTAACATCCGTTCTTGTTGAACGATCTTCATCATGTGATGATATATTTTTCATTTCATTAGGTATATGCAGAGTTGTCGAACTTCCTACTCGTCAGTCTTCATGTTGCTCTACCACGGAGAGGGTGTGCCTAATTCTCTGATCGATAAACTTCCCATCGAATTACACATTCCAGGCTACAGATTTTGTGGTCCAGGTACCAAACCCGATAAAAGACTTGCAAGAGGAGACACCGGTATCAATCCGTTGGACGACGCGTGTCGAGAACACGATATCGCCTATTCACAAAATTCCTCAATAGAAGACAGGCACAAAGCTGATTGGATATTGAAAAATCGAGCGTAGGAGAGAGTCAAGTCGAAGAACGCTCAAATCAAAGAGAAGGCTGCTGCTTGGCTTGTCACCACCGGAATGAAGGTCAAACGAAAACTTGGCATGGGTCTTGTATCACAGCAATCCCTATCCAACATTATCAAATTCATAAAAAATGTACTATCAAAGTCAGATGGTGGTGCTAATACAACATCAGGAAGTGGTCTGAATAAATCTGCATTGAAAGCACTCCATGCAGCCAGAATGGCAGTCAAGAGGGCTGGCGGTAAAAAAAGAATCAGAGTACCAAGAATCATACCTCTTCCACACAGTGGCGGTATACTACCATTGATACCAATCTTTGCCGCCTTGGGAGCCCTAGGATCTCTAGCTGGAGGAGCCGGAGCAGTCGCAAAGACAGTCATTGATGCGAAAAATGCAAAGAAAAAGCTCGAAGAAGATCAAAGACATAATAAAGCAATGGAGGCTATCGGCAAGCAGGGTTCCGGCCTATTTCTACGCAAAACATCGAGAGGATTCGGACTGTACTTGAAGAAACAATCAAAAAACTCAAAAAACTTCTAGACAAGCTACCCAATAAATCAATGTACGATAAAGATGTGATGAAGTATGCCAAACAGCTGAAAATACCGTATTTTCGAGGTGTTTTTATGCGGGACACTCTACCTTCCCGCCCATGGCATCGCGAGTGTGCTGTATTGAATTTGGATACCTCCAATCATAGAGGTACTCACTGGGTAGCTTATATAAAAAATGATAAAAAAGTCTTATATTTCGATAGTTATGGCAATCTGAAACCGCCCAGAGAATTGGCGCAATATTTGGGTGCCAGCACGAAAATCTTGTACAATAACAATCAATACCAAAATTTCAATCAAAGTAATTGTGGACGTCTATGTTTAGAATTCCTTTTTAATGAGACCAAATAACTCGGTCATTGTGCATCAGTCATGTCTCTGATAGTGACGTTGAAAGGTCATACATCTACGCTCTCCATAGACTTTTTGACACCACTTCAACTCGATCCAGACTCTGATTACGGACTAGCATTATTGGGATTCCATTCATTCAGCAGTATACCAAATATTGACAAAGGATCCAAGTTTTATTTGCAAGATAAGACCAAGGTGGGAAAGATCATCGATATTCCTGAAGGTTCATACGACATTGTGGACATTGAGATATTTATTAGCAAAGAATTGGGCATCTCAAGTGCAAAGGACGTTGTTGATATATTCTCGTTCAAGCCCAACAACAATGCGCTAAAGTGCGAAATTTCGAGCAACAGGTTTGCCATTGATTTTCGTTCAAAGGATAGCATAGCGCAAGTCTTGGGATTTTCAAATAGATTGTTGAACGCACAACAGGTTCACAGTTCCGATTTGTCAGTCAGCATAACCAAAGTGAGAACCATTCACATTGATAGCAACGTCACTGCCGGAGCCCTCTACAACGACAGACCATCACATACGATCTACGAGTTTGCGGTTGCAGTCGATCCTGGTTACGCGATAGACGAGACTCCCAGGAATCTAATCTACCTACCTATCGTCAGCAGGCGGGAATTGCCTAACATCACACTCCAGATTCTAGACCAAGATTTCAGGCAGGTGAATTTTAGAGGTGAAGAAATCATCATAAGATTGGAATTGAAGAAACTCGCAAGATGGTACTAGTGTTTGATTACTTCTATAAATCAGATAATATACCGTCATCAGCAACAACATCAGCACCAGTTCTCTCGACACCGTACACCAAAGCAGTCGTGTCTTCGAAGAGCAGCAGCAGCAACAGAAAAACATTGACATTATCCAGTGTCCTGTTTCTGAAATCACTCAAAGACTACAATGTTGTTAGCATCCGTGTTCGACGTTTTCCGCAAACCCAGACTCGACGAAAGCATCACTAAAGTGGAATGGCGTACCTATTATTCATATGTGAAATCATACGAGAACAATGATGTCATCGATATAACGGTTAATCAAGCAGATTCGTGGTTGGCCATGTTTGAAGGTATCATTACCATCAAGGGTAAATTGAAGGTGACCGGTGGTGGTACTGGTATATTAACCCACAATGCTGGAGCCTATCTCTTTGATTCCTGCACCTATGAATTGTGTAATGAAGAATTGGACACTGTCAGATATCCTGGGATAACGAGTACTGTGCGAGGATACTCGTGTTATACGCCTGAAGACTCACGTGATCTAGCCATAGCAGGCTGGAACTATCCCAATGCTCCGATCCTTAACACCGATGGTACGTTTAGCATGAACATTCCACTGAAACATTTGTTTTTCATCTTCAATGATCATCAAGTGGCAACGTGGGGCAAGCAGTCAATCCTTTTAGTGAGAGCTCGCAATGATGCCAACAGTGTGAAGGTTGTCGAGAGAGCGAATACTGCTTTGCCAGGATCTCCTCAGACTCAAAGTATTGCTTAAATAACGATAAAAAGCATCAATTTGCCACATCTCACACCCAACGATGACATAAAGTTGCAGTTGTTGACACGTATCAAAGCAGATGAGTCTATGATGATACCGTTTCGCCGATGGGAATTGCACGAGCTACCCTCACTCACACAAGGATCCACTATAGAAATCTGGCCCGTCAAGACATGTTCTGCATTGGACAGTCCAAGATATGTTATAGTATTTTTCCAAACGAAAAAAGCCGATAATTTGCATGAAGACGTCACCTTGTTCGATAATGCCAACATCAAATCCATACGATTGGCTCTGAATAGCGACTATTATCCGCAAGCAAGAATGCTATTGGACTTTTCCAAAGACCACTTCAACTATACAGAGTTCAACAAGAGCTACCATAACTGTCAAGAAAAGCGCTCTCTAGTAAACTTTGCCGAATTCAAATCCCGACCAATGTTTGTTATCGATTGCTCAAGGCGCTATCTGGGTCTAAAGTCGTCTACAGTTGACATAAAGTTGGACATTGAAGCGACTACAGGCTTTCCTCACGACACCAAAGCCTATTGCATCATCATTCACGATCAAATCATGGAACATCTCCCACTCAGCGAAATTGTTCGAAATATTGCCTAGTTAGGTGTTGCTGCATCAGTCAGACGTCAGTTTGCTTCGAAGAGTCATGGAGATCGCACTGGTTGACATTCAAGCGTTCATGGTTGAGGGTGAATTTATTCCAAAGGAAATGACAATTCGCATTGGCGAAAAGACGAGTCATTTTCTATTCAAGCCATCTGTAGAATTTTCGAGTTTAAGCAGAGAAGATAAAAAGATGGCAAATCACCTGGAACGCTATGGGCATGGTTTGAGATATTCCAGTGGTTATGTGGATTTAAATGAGTTCGATGGAATACTACAAGACAACCTGCAGCAGACAAACATCATCTACGTGAGAGGCCATCAAAAGATTCAGTTTTCGCAGCGAAAATGTGCAGAGTTGGAGATGACCAATCACATTGTTAATTTGGAAGATTTTGACAATTCTTGGTGGCAGCCAATAACGTTCCTACAATCCATTCCACCCTGCATGAATCATTTCCATGGAAGAAGGTTCCAGTGCAGTCTCCACGATGTCGATACTTTATATAATTGGCTATGTAATTTAATACCTAAATAAAAAACTATATATCGTAATTTCAGAGTTTTTATTCATCACATCCCTTATTTCTCAGTATAATGAGAATAACATGTGAGATTAAAATGAGTGAACATATCAGTGTACAACAAAGTGTCAAAATTGCAATGATATTGACAGAATCTTGATCATCATCTAATTTTGCGGGTGATTTCTTCAATGTAAATGTCTGCCAGTCCCCAGTTTTGCCGTCACTGCCATCAGAAAACGATAATTTCAATTTGTAGTCGATGGTGGTCCCATCGACTCGAGGCATGTCGATTGAATATACAGGTAGTTTGTTATCATTGACATGCATTCTTTTCATCATCTTCCAATCACATATTGTTGTGTACGATTCATATCAAAACATATGGCTGCATTCCTCGTATCATATGGTATGTTTGTGTAGAAGACGTTGTTGCTCAGAGCTGTCAATAGAATGAAGCTTGCTTTTAGTATCGCCATCTAGCTGTGTTGGTTGGATTCTTCTCGATGTAGGAAACGTTGCAACTGAACGTCTTGGTTCTGTGAACACCTTGTCCCAAATACTCAATTGCTCGAAATCTTTGAACAAACAAACTTTCTGCTCATACAATTGGATGTCTGCACTGAGCTTTCTAACTTTCAACCCAAATTCTTCTAGTGCACGTCTGTATTCGTCAGAAGACATGATACAACTGTTTTTTACATCCATACCTTCAACTAATATCCATCCAATCTCTCTCTCTCTCTTTCTCTCTCTCTCTCTCTCTCTCTCTCTCTCTCTCTCTCTCACTCTCTCTTCTTCTCACTTTTTTACCCTCTCACTCTCTCTTACACTCACTTCCCATCCCAATGATACACAGAAAATTTCAATAATCATTTTATTAATGATAGATAGACAGCATATTTTATATTTACATTAATAGCCAGGACAAGTATTACATTTTCATAAGAAAAAACATTTTCTGAAAAAAAGTCATTTTTCATTGTCTTCTTTCGCAAACTACATTTGTAAAGATGATATCATGCTACTAAAATCTGTAAAATATTGTTGAAGTAAGTCAAGAATCAATATCTGTATGTTTATCACCAGAATCGATGAATCTCTCATAATGATAATGTGAATCATGTAAATCCATATCACATTCATATCGTTCTTTAAGCCCAAATAATAATTCTAAATCTGAAACAGAGAAGTGTAAGTGTAGGTGTATGAATTTTTCTCTTTATAAATGTTTGATGAGTTGATTTACATGAAAAAATTACTCTTTTGCCTGTGTATGACCCCATGGCAATGTGTCAAACGAACTTGGAATCAAATACCGTTTATCATCTTTGGGACTCAGAGCAATTTTTGATTGTTGAATGCTAAACACATTGTGGGCATATGAACGGATAGTACGTTGAGACACTGTTTGTTCTCTGAAATTCTTCAAACAATTCAAATAATCTTCGTACCCAATTTTATTCTTGACAACATTAGTTTTCACCCCTTTCGATTTTTTGACAACCTTACCCCCTTGTACTTTATATGCATACATTTTCGAACATAGTCCTACGAAATCAGTAACGATTTTCCCATTTGCTTCATCTTTTAATAACCCAACTTTTTTTTATTGACTAGTGCCATATAATATTCATTATCTGGAGCATATTCAGATGTGTCAAATTGAGAGAGATCAGCCTTTATAACTTCTTCATATGCATCATCACATTTCAATTCATATATGAAGCTGTCTGAATCCATATATAACAATTTACACCTTTCAATACCCATTTTCGAAAGCATATACTCATAGTGAAATTTGTACATACACAATTTTGATAAATCTTAAATAGCCATTCCTACGTATAGAGGTTTATTAAAAATTATTTCGGCTTTCTGCATTTCTACGGCAATCAAGTTTTCTTCAAAAATCGTTCTACCACGGAATCGTGGACTAGCTATAAGATTTTTGGCTCCATAGCGACCCTTCCACGATGTCACCAGTTTCACCAATCTATGCTTTCGTATGTTTTCCATTGTCTTACCGAAAACTGCATTATTCATTAGTTTATAAAGATTTTTCTCAAATTCATTTTTTGCGACAGTCCTCAAAGCAGTATTGAGATCCATATACGATTTGAGCCATGTAGATTGTCTGAATTTCAAAATTTTGTGGATTTTCGTCAGTTTCAGTCCATTTGCTAAACATTGTTTTGAATTTCTATAGTGTTAAATATAATCTTTTTTGTCGTAAAGTGTTGTCATTAATTTTGGTAATTTTGAGCCGGGTGGTATGCGATGTTCAGCAGCAAATGGAAAGTCTTTGTGATTGTTATGTAAGTCGCGAGGATATTCTAAGTCTACTTTTAATATATAACCTTCAGGTGCATCATCAGCGATATTCATTACGTTGAAATTTTCAACGTTTTCCATCCATGAGAAATCTCCGAATGGTAAAGACTCTGACATTGCCCAACCATACAAATTATTAACATCTAAATACATGAGATATTTTGAAGGTTTATTGGAATCATATTCAGACATATACTTGTTATTAGCTTCTGAATACCTACCACTACAAACAGAAATACCACCACGTAATGCCTTCTCAATGAACATGATTTTATCAACGTCATTCAATAATTCCAGTTTGCATTTGGTGTACTTCAACATGGCATCCCATGTATATCCAGGCATGGTATAGTACCATGCTGGATCTAACCCATAAGTTGTCCTATATTTCTGCCGGAATTTCTCGAAAACAGCGGTCAACAACATAACGTCTGTTCTCAAATATAAGTCAGAATATTCTCCCAAATTTTGAATTTTGAATGATGACCATACCTTTTGAGCATGGGCGTACTGCTCATCGCAATTTATTATAAAAATATTTCTTTGTAGGTAATTCAGTGTCATTCAATTTTTCCGAACAACTAATGTAATCGTAGGGAAAGACACCCTTCTTGGTGAGAAGGCTGAATGTATCATCGTTCAAATGACTGAATTCTTTTTTCAAAATTTCAAAATCTTTTCTATCCATGATTGAAGATAATTTATCTAGGGATGTTCCCATGAAGCGAAAAGAGTCAATAAATCGGAATTTGATGTCTGTATTGTCATCATGTAAAGTGAAAGATATGTACTTTTCCATGTTTATTGGAAGTATGCTCATACGGCCCTTTTTACTCAATTGACTGATCATGAAATGTGAATCATATCCCATCAGGTTGTGAAATGCAATGGGCGTATACACCTTGGTAGAACTTTTAACTCAAACCATGTTTATAATGATCCTTTCATACATAAATAATGATTGACGACATAATTCGATCGAAAAATTTACTGGAATGTTTAATTTTTGGAAATAAATACTAGTACCATCTGAAAACGGCCCCTCTCATGACGTAGAAACCTCATCTCGCCATAGTTAAAAGAAAATACCAAACGCCGGACGGAGACTGAGGCAACTGATATATTAATTCTTTCAACTGTGATCTCGCGCTAATTCACTCTGTTAGAAATCATGTATCATTCATCTCTGTCTGGAATAGTCCTGTTTCAGTATTAGGGTTTTGACGTCACATCATTGCCTCGTTTTCAGAGGTCCGAAAAATCGGGGATTTCAATAATTTTTTATAAAACGTAGGAAGCTCACAGCGATAAACGGTTTGCGGTGGTGAGCTAGTTCTATCGAATTATGAAATAAATTTTTTTTGTGATATTAACCCATTGGAACAACAAAGAGTTCCTTGAAATTTATGTTGCATGGTGCTTGATGTGCCCACCCCCTGAACTCGCCTGAAAAGTGATTATGATCAGCTACGATAATGTCTATCTCCCTGAATGGTTTCTCACAAATATGACAGATTTTTGTTTTGCATTTGTCAGGACTAACAGTCATTGGCACGATTGTTTTGATTTTAGATTGCACGATTTCAGCTATCTTCGACATTTCATTCGCAAACCAATACATACAATCTTCACCCCTATGGCTATTGAAAAACGACAAGGAATCATCGAAATCACATTTAAAATAATAGCCTGCACTATGAGCCACATGTTTCTGATATTTGCTTGTTTTTGATGAAACCATATCATCCACATGTTCTAATTGACATTCAAAGTCTGCATAAATCATAAAGGGGGTTGTTTGTTTGTAAGTAAAATTTTTGAATTCTATGTGATCGTATTTTGGAAATGAAACTTTGCATTGGTTCAATTCAGAACACAGCATTTCATGATCAATCAATTTTTGTTCACATTGGAAATAATTCATGCATCTTTCACAAATAAATTTTTTACCCTTATGTTTATTCACTTGGTTTGATATTAATCTAGACATATCTTGAATCAAGCAGTAATGGTATTTGATGTCAGAATCTTCTTCATCAATCGGAGGAGCCTCATAATCGTTCAATTTTGGATAATATTTGTTTTGAATTAGCAATAGATTGACGTGCCTTTCTAATTTATTTTTTGCTAGTCTAGCAGGCACCACAGTATAATATGATTTTTCCTTGACTAAATTCAACTCTAATGTGTATACATTCACGGAAATGTTATTGTCTTTTTCAAATTTTGGAATTTGACGTAAAGACATGGGTGCATCTAAATCTACTGTTTTTAGAACTGTAGTGTAATATGGATATGAAGAAGTCCGTTCCCTATGTGTTTTCGCTGGGTGGAAGGCACTTATGATTGACCAATAGAAACATGCCGAGTCAGTATTTTTTATATTCAAACATGTTTGCTTTTTCAAAATTTGTTCTGGAAGTCTAATAAAAGATGAACCATTTCCCATTTCAAGTTTGTTAATATTAACTTCCATTGATATTATTTTATGCAAAGCGCACCCAGAGTCCCGTTCTTGAAATTCGCTTAATTCATTCAAAATTTTGTCCTGAACATTATCATAGTACCAATGTTGTAAATCCGTTCCTTCGTCCACAATGGCATTTTTAGTGTTGAAATATTTCAATTCGATAATTTCTGCATCGTCTGATTTCTTCATAAATTCTCCACAGAAATTAGCGTTCACTTTAATTATTGGAAATTCCTTCAATATATTTTTGATTTTATTTTTAAATAAAATGAATGCATCTATAAAAAATTGCTCCAAGTCCTTATGTGTTATATTGATGATTATTCCCGTTCTGATTCTACTTGAAAAACCTGATGCCACATCTCTCCATTGAACCCTATTTTTCAACTCAAGCCCTCTACTGTCTCGTTGTCTATTTCATGCTATTTCGAATTAAATTGCGAAAATGCTTAAAATGGCCAACATTCGTTTGAAACTTTCTCATCAAGCCTATGGACATCTTATTCTCATTAATTTCATTGTTACATAATCTTATGTACCTCTTCAAGCGATTTGAGCAAATTCTTTCATCCCTATCAGTGAAATTATCAAACAAAATTTTCTTTAGTTTCCTAATGGTTATCACTAAGTTATCTGATTGTTTAGCGATATTCATCTTTACAAATGTATCTTGCGAAAAGTGACAAAGTGAAATGACTCACACTCTGATTCTCAATAGCTTATGATGTTGGCGATTGAGGTGTGGTTTCGACAATCTCAAACTGTTCGAGGGGATGGAACTGGCCACAGTTTTTCTGTCCCTTGTAGACGAGGGCGTATTTCTTCAGTTCAAACTGCGCCACCGCAGGCTTGATGGCTTTGGTTGATCTGCCAGGCAAGAATACTGTCGCAACTCAGATGTTCGACCTCCTACGGATCGCAACTTGGCTACTCGCTTGGCTTAATGAGAGGATTTTGATTATTTCACCATCCAACCCCATTCACCCCCAAATAAAGAGACCGGACAGTTTTCATAGAAAAATAACATTTATTAACTGAATGAAAAGTTTTATGAATAGATGCTGCCACATGGCAGGTTAACAAAAAGGGAAAAAAGATCAACGCAAAACAACATTGGAAAAAAACAGCACTTACATTATTACGTCTAGCAGGGGGTTGACCAGCAGGCTTGAAGTTGGGAGGACGGCGAACATTTTGATTTTCACTAGAATGACTTGTGTCAATAATGAATTATGAATAATGAATAATCCATGCCTCATCGATTCGGGTACTATTTATATTCGGAATCGATGCTAGGTTCGCTATTTTCCACACGGGGAACGGTCGATAGCTTTTCGATACCGCTTGCCTAGGTATTATCGCCGCGGTAAGCGATTTCTTTGCAAATTATAAAGGAAATGATGTC
This sequence comes from Phaedon cochleariae, assembly GCA_918026855.4. NCBI lineage: Eukaryota > Metazoa > Arthropoda > Insecta > Coleoptera > Chrysomelidae > Phaedon > Phaedon cochleariae. The sequence goes on along the minus strand of OU896715.1, from coordinate 25,808,144 downwards.
TATGAACTCCGCTGGCCTGATCGAACTGCAATGTACTGAATGTTTTAATTTGGAAAAGTTAATTAATGATAGAAGATCTTGAAACGAACGAGAGTTTGAGTGGTGTTAATTCCTAGGCATTTATACTTCTTGACACAGCTCCCTCCTTCAAGAAAACTGGCCCCCAGTTTTTCCCAAGTACCTATCTACTTTGAAATACTTACAACTACTTACTAACAATGGTGTAAAGAAAATGATGAGAAAAAAATGTGAAAATAGATCCTAAATATAAATATGGTAACAAAACAAAATATAATAAAATGATGCAAGTATTGCTTATTTAAATGAACAGCATGTGAAGAAACAATACTCCTTTCATGAATCTGAAAGTCAATGAAATCGAGAAAAAAAAAAAATATAAAGTACAAAAACCTTGTCGAACTGTCCAATGTCTATTGATAATGTCTTCTAATTTTTCACCGCGCATGTGAGAGTTTCGAAGAGAACCACACTAAATATTACTTGGTCCGGCACTGCACTTTAATTGTTTGTTGACACTGAACTCTGTCCTTCCAGTCATCTGAGGTTGCAGTTCCATTTTCCATATGTTCGTAATGTAGGTCAGCGATGGTCTGTTTTACTTGTAACTTGATACATCCATAACATCGATATCATTACATGGTAGGATTTATGCACGAGAGATCTGTGAGATGGTCTGATGGCGTCCAATCTCGCCTGGGAGGGGACACTAACTCTCTGATGAGACGTTTTCTGTGGCAGTGTACGGTTCAGCTTATAGACTGCAATTGCTGCGTTCTTTGGATGCTGCGCTCTATCGTCTCTGGAGAAAAATCGAGAAGAGATTTAGGAGAGTATCTCTGTCTCTTTATATGCAGATAACGGGAATTGCTGAATAAGTAGTTTGTCGTCCATTGCTACTAGTGCTTCGTTTTCGCAATGATTTCGGTAGTTCGGTACTATCTACACTTATAATCGGCGTGATTTTCGTATAGTGAGTGGTAGTGCGAACTTAATTGCTTGGGAATATAGACATTACTTTGGTTACTGTATTGACTTCCTGTAGTCGGGGCTCTGGTAAGTTTTGTCTATTCTGCACCTTTCCATCTCAACCTCGTGGAAATTTCGTCTAGGTTTCGTGGATTTTGGCTACCTTTTGGGCTCCTGTAGCGTCGAAAAAGCATATCGTCATGCGAATTGGGCAGCTCTTCACGGGGCAGCGTATCTACCATTTCGAGGCACATCAGGCGGGATACAAAGTAAGTTGCTTGGGGCATGTATTCTATAGTTGCGATATATCGACTCGGCTTATTCATTTCGTGATAACTGCATCTTCCAATTTTCCAGGGCTCTCTACCATTCGAATTTCATCTACTAGATGACTCCAGGAACAATGGAACTTCTCATGGACCAAAACACCTTTGACGTGGTATATGGGCCTCTGACTGTTTGTGGTTCAGGTCGACTTCTTGGGCTTCATCTGAGTGGTGCCATCAAGTGTGGTTCTTCGTTTCACATGTAACAAGAGAGAAAAAATATCGGCAGTAAGTTCATACACAAGAATACATATAAAACTACCTAACTAGTTATAAAATAATTGAATATTGGTGATATAACTTTATCGATTAGCGATCTCTAAAAACAAAACTACCTAAGTTAGTTCATGAAAAAGATGTACCTATAAACTGCTATCACTTTTCCAAGAATCTCTTTTCTACTATAGATATATGGAATTGTTTGTTTTATCTTAAATTTCTCCTTGAATTGTAGGAAATTGATTCTTCCTCGATTTGAAATAGGAATGACACACCCGTATCCTTGATTTTCATTTCAATGTTTCATTTATTCAATTAATTCTCATTCCTATGTTATCTCAATGTTACTAATTTTTTTGTTTTCTAATAATATAAATGGTTTGTCACCGAAAAAGAAACAAATCTTCCTGTATGATATTCATCATAAAACAACTACACTCCTGGCTAATACCTACGACGAGCATTGAATTACATATGATGAATATCTAGGTATTTTGTGGAAACTTCATCTCGTACATCCTGAATATCATTAACCTTGTATCTGCCATTATTTACTCTAATCTGACAATTTACTTTGTCCCTATTTCTCTTCATATCGCGAGAAAAACATATTATTTCATACATCTATCGTCTCTTTTTGAAACGAATACATCAATTTGCACTTTCGAGTGCCTTCACGTCATTATATCTCTCTCTCTTCACGCATCACATTTACTACGTGACAATAACAAAATAACATCTTTGCACTTATTCATACGCCATGGCTTGACAGCTGATTTGCAACTATTGTTGTTATTCATCTTCGAGGCGTCCCTCTTATCTTGCATTATCATCTGTCATAAGCGTATCATATTTCAACATAATTCTCCATAATAAATCTTACTTCATCAGATACAACTTTCTGTTATGTTCTAGTAATTCGCATATTCAGTATTTTTCCCGAGATTCTATTTCCAAGTACATATACATATTAAATCAATTACATAAAAAATTGAGATCTTGTCTTGGACATAACAATACATATACATAAAACAAACTATATTGACAAAAGGTATAGGTACGCATACAGGAATAGTTAGGTGGTAGTGTGGGTGTGTCATGTCCATATTCGCAATATGTTCAATATATGGGGAGTGATGCTCCACTATTCTTTAAACTTGAAACGTTTGAACATATTGAATTGAAATGTTTTATTTCCAAATTTACTCATAGCTGCTTGCCTTTTTTTTTCAGTAGAACTCAGTATTTTTAATTATGACTATATATATCTTTTTTATTCAAAATATTCAGTAAATTGATCTTGAAAGATGATATTTCTATCTCTTAAAACTTAGTTGCTCTTGCGTCAGAGTCATCATATCCATGCAAAGTGCATGACATGCTTCTTCCTTCAGTCAATGATAGGGGGTTTTCATCCAGCTCTAGAACATACTTATTTCTTTGAATTCTTGTTCTTTCTGCTGGTACAGGGGTTTCTGGATTTGTTTCAGGTTTTCTGCAGAAAAATGAGAACTTGGCACTCAGTCTGTAGCAGAGGTATAAGAAGAAGAGTAGGAAGGCCGTACACAGGAGGGAGAATAAGACGTCGTGGTGAGTTTTACTCTCACCGCCGGCTTGTACCTGTGCTGCCATTGGAAGAAGTGCCAGGTTTGGGTGATTCCGGAAAAGGATATACACCACACAAATTGACAAGATTGAATTCCAAATAATGAAGATGGAATCACCATGCATACCGTAAGTGTCGGAGTAGGACCAAGTAGTTTTATCTTCAATCAATTCTAGAATTTCATGCAAGTTTTCTTGAGATGATGTTAAATTCACATGGGGAACATTCAATGTCCAATTAGTGTTCAGACATTCTGTGATGTTACTGAAGGTTGGCACATTCGATTTTGAATTTGGATTAATGATGAAGGATTTCAGGTTTGACCATGCAGCAGGGATTATGTGGGAAATAGTGGTTGTGTGAGGGGAATCTTGATAACATGGATATCTTTTGGGGATTATTACCTCATCATCCATAGACAATTTACAGTTACAAGGGATAGTTACTTTTATTGCACCAGGGGTATCATAAGCTACTTCAGGGAATTTGGTGAATGAGTTAGGGCATTGGATATTTGTGGGTTTTTTAGGGTGGGTTATTATGTAGGTTTCATCTTCGATTTCAGAAATAACGGTTGTTGAAGATTTGTGGCAACTCAATGGACAGTGGTGATTAATGTCTTCTACTGTCGCTCCTGTAAATAATTTTTTAGCGCAGGCTGGTCCCTGAGTGGAATCAGCTGAGAAGCGAGGTAAATAACAAAGTTTGTCGTGATATGGTTTACAGTGCTGAAGGCCTGTACCAGATATTTGTCTCAATTGTACCGAATCTTTTAAATTAGAGATTGCCAAAAAAACCGTATCATGAATAATTTTGCAAGTTTGGTTTTGCCACGCAAAAGGGGTGGTTATTAGTTGGTAAAGGTCCCAATGATGAGAGACTTGAGTTATAGGTATGCGAATGTGAATGATGATGTTTTCCTCAGTGAATGAACAGTCACATATTGGGAGTTGGTAATATTTAGAGATTTCATTGATTGGAATAGCTAGTACCTGCTTCGAATTTTGTAATTCCTTGAGTAGATTGCTTAGATCATGTAAAAGTATAGAGGGGTCCAAAATTGCTATGGGGATTTGATGTTGGCGGCAAGATGTCAGGATACCTTGTCTTTTTATGGCCCTACTTACTCGAATAACATTTTTCAAATTCTGAAATTCGTTGTGCAAAATCGCAATAAGAACATTATTTTGCCTGTGTTCTTCCGAGAATACGTCATTTTTTAAACTGCTGATGAAATTTTCTAGATCGTGAGTATGTTTTTCAGTTGTCTTAAGTGACATCGTGACTTCCTCCTCATATTGCTTGAATTTTTCTGAATTTTCGCTTATGGTTTTCAGGGATTTCGTTAGTCCTTTTCTGAGATTGAAAAGTTGTTGTTCAAGTTTGTCCTCATTCATAACTAGACCTTCCAATTTATTGTCAGTGGCAACCCCACAACACCAGTTGAGTGCATCTCCCAAAAAATCTAATGATCGCTTGTTTAAGAAATGACGTTTCTCGTACTCTGAACAATTTTTTAGGTAACGTGGGCTCCAACTCTGTGACAATCGTTGAAATTCATTGTTGAATGCTTTTTGAAGTGAATTTAGCGTATCTATCGCTCTGCATTCATTTGAAGAGCGATCGATCTTCTTCGTGCAAATACCTATATCGTTATTTTCCAAATTTTTTGAGTCTACGTCCTCGTGCCAGTTAGATTGGTAAATGAGAGGGATTGTAGCCTCATAACTCACCGTTTGGGGAAGGGGCTTCCAAAAGGCGCCAGCTGTAACCTCTAAATTGTGAGTCGTACTGACGCTTGTTATTACTAGGCAGCTGAACCTGAAGGATTATTTAATTACTGAATTGTACTGAGTTCGGAAGAAGCAAGAAATTTTTACCTTTGGATACGTTTTTTGGGGGGCTAAAAATATTATTTTGATGTTCTGACGCAAAAAGGGGAGGGGGCAATGTTAGTGGATGAAGATGGTGTATGTTCAACTTTCTGAAGGTTCAGAGGGGTATGCATTCAGTTACTCACGGTTGAAAAAACTTGACTTTAAATATAACTATATATACATAACAAAATATTGATCTATATTACAACTAAAAAAAAAATCCTTTTTAGACAAAATTAGTTTCCCGTCAGCTACTATCTTCCGGGTTATCATCATGTTTAGGGGTCCATGGATCGTGGTAAGGGAGTATACGACCTACGTGGACAACTTCCTTTTTAGAGTTCGCCGCAGTACCTTTTTTGATTTCATAGTCCACATTGCCTATTTTTTTGTTTATAAAATATGGACCAAACCATCTGAGCTGTAGCTTGTCGCTTCGGCCTACTTTTCGAACTGGGGTGAAGACCTTCACTTTATCTCCGACGTCAAACTCCAAGTGTCGGTGTTTGTCGTCATATCTCTCCTTGTCGTTTCCCTGCCTTTTTCTGATATTTTCGACTGCGTCGCACCGCACAGCAAGGGCTCGCTCCCTTATTTCCATGGCATCTGGAGAGCTTATGCTCGACATCAGGTTAGCCTCAGTGGGAAGGATTGGTTCTCTCGCGTATACTAGCATAAAAGGTGAATACTTCGTCGTGTCCTGTCTAGTGGTGTTGTATGCGAAAGTGACATGAGGTATGTACTCATCCCAATCGGTTTGTTCCGTGTTCGTGTACATCGACAACATGTTTGCCAGGCTCCCATTGAATCTTTCTACCAATCCGTTGCAGCTAGGGTGGTACGCTGTGGTGTATTGGTTGACGCTTCCCATTATGGTTAGAAGTTCTCTCACCAGTTGTGACATGAAAGTTTTTCCTCTGTCACTTAGCAGATGCCTTGGGGAACCATGACGGGTAATTATTTTTTCCAGAATGAATTTCGCAACTGGGCCTGCTTTACCGTTAGGTAGGGCTTCAGTCTCTGCCCATCTGGTTGCGTAGTCAGTCGCTACCACTATCATGGTTTTGCCATTCCTGCTTTTATGAAAGGGGCCTAGAAGATCTATTCCTATTTTTTCAAAAGGGGTACCTACCGGAATGGGTTGTAAAAGTCCCGCTGGTTTCATGTTCTTCTGTCCTTTTCTTGCTTGGCAGTCGGTGCATCCTCTGACGAATTTTTCCACATCCTTGTACAGGTCGGTCCAATAGTATCTAGATTTGATCTTGTGCAAGGTTTTTGCTATTCCTAAGTGGCCAGATAGTGGTTCACTGTGATTTGTTACTAATATTTCACCGATTAGGTGTTTGGGAATCACTAATAAATTTTCTCGTCCTTCGGGATTCGGATTCGACTTATACAACACACCATTTATGAGTCTAAAATTTTTTGCTCGCTTCTTTAGGCCTATTGTAACGCAATTGTCAGTGGGGTCCTGTATTACCTTGATTAATTTTTGTAGTTCTGGGTCCAGTAGTTGTTCTCTTTCTATGTCTGATGGTAATAGTAAAAAAGTGGGGATTTCTTCAATACTGTTATCGTTCTTGTGGTCCATGACCGGATTTCTTGATAAACAGTCTGCATCACCATGTTTTCTCCCGTTCTTGTGAACAATGCTGTAGTCATATTCTGATAATTTCAATGACCACCTGGCGAGTTTTCCAGTTGGGTCTTTTAATGATTTAATATAGCAAAGTGCGTGATGATCTGTTACAATTTTCACTGGCCTGCCATATATCAGATGGCGGAGATATGAAAGTGACCAAATTGCTGCTAGTCCTTCTAACTCTGTGATGGTGTAGTTAGTTTCACTTTTTGACAGGCTTCTGCTGATATATGCTACTGGGTGGGACTGTTTGTCTTCACCTTCTTGTAGCAGTATTGCGCCAATGCCTATGGTACTTGCGTCAACCCTCAGCTCGCATTCCTTATTGGGGTTGAAGTGTTGTAAAACTGGTGCTGTTAAGAGTTTTCTTTTAAGTGTCTCGAAGGCTATTTCTTGCTGTTCTCCCCATTTGAATTTTTCGTCTTTTTTGGTTACCAGGTGTAGTGGGCGAGCGATTTCAGCAAAATTCTGGATGAACTTTCGGTAGAAATTACATAGGCCTATGAAACTTTGGACTTGCTTTATGCTTTTAGGTTGGGGGAAATCTTCGATCGACCTGAGGATGCTCTGGTCTGGTGAAATACCATTATCGCTAACAATGTGTCCCAAAACTTTAACATTTTTTTTTATATAATTACATTTACTCGGTTTTAATGTCAGACCTGCATCGCGTAATCGCTGAAATACATCTTTCAATTTTTTCAGGTGTTCCTCCAGCGTGTTTGAGAATACTACGATATCATCAAGGTAAATCAGGACATCCTTCCATTTCATCCCTTCGAAGACTCTATCAGCAAGCTGCTGAAACGTTCCTGGTGCGTTGCATAAGCCGAAGCTCAAGACGTTGAACTCAAAAGTGCCGTGACCTTGTGTAGTGAATGCAGTGTATTGTTTAGAGTTTTCTTCTATTTTTACTTGCCAATATCCGCTAAACATGTCAAGAGTGGAAAAATATTTTGCTCCTCCGAGATATGTTAGAATGTCATCCATATTGGGGATTGGGTAAGTCGATTTTTTTGTTACACTGTTTAACTTTCTGTAATCTACGCAAAAACGAATTGAACCATCTTTTTTCCTGACTAGCACAACGGGACTTGCCCAGGGTGAGTGACAAGGTCGTATTATGTTGTATTTTAGCATCTCAGATATTTGTTCCTCGATTATTTCTCTCTCTTTCTGGGACACTCGGTAGGGGCGACATTTTATCGGTTTTGCATCTCCTACGTCTATCTTATGCTCAATGATGTCTGTCACACCCATATGTCTGGTGGCCTTGGAGAATACATCCTGATATTCCTCTAGAATTCCCTTTAGTTGTGTTTTGAATATACCTTCTTCTATGTGGCCCAAGTCGTGATCTGCCAAGGTAACTTGTTCATCACATTCTGCTGTGTAGAGTACCAGGGCTGTATTTGATATTTCATTTTCTTCTTTCGAGAGCCATCCGACTGTGGATCCTTGGAACAGTTTGATTTGTTGGTGTCTTAATGTACACATAAGAATTGATGGTTGATCTGGAAAGTGAGGCTTTTTGATGCAAATGAGGCCATTTTTCAAACAGAATTCTTCGTTAAGTCTGAAGTAGTATTGATGTGTTTCATCATATTCCGAACCATCCTCAGTGTGTACGGGCAAGAAATAATTATTATTAGGTAGTAAGATGAAATCTTTGGAAATTTTGATTTTTATTTCATGTTTATTTTCTGCATTGTTGAGGTTCTCGCATTCATGGTCTATTTGCATCATTATAGAAGTCTGTTCTTCTGCTTCAATGTCACTTTCATCAATCTCATTGCAGAAATCCTCAGGGGGTGGTAATATGGGGTAGTCATTAAGTTCCGCCCATTCCAAAGTGTTTTCTTCCTTGATTGGATATTCCCCTGTTACGTAACTGGTTGCCGGCATGCTGAAGTTCATCACTGGCTCGCTTGTGCGGTTGTTTTCGTCCTTGAAAGTTATTTGCTCTTTGGTGGCTACTCTGGGTGTGTCTGAGATTGCTTCGATGGTCTTCATACTGCTCCTTATGCTGCTTATACATTCTTCCTGGTACAAGTTTTTATAGGTTACGGAGTTATCTGGATCGAAGAGGGTGTAAGTCATCTCTGGGTGTCCTGTGCTATTCCCCTGTGGTAAATTCAATATAGGTATGATATTTTTCTCCCCTAAAGTGATGGAGTTGTTTTCGAAGTTTATGACAGCCTTGTACTTTCTCAGGAAGTCCATTCCCAGTATAAGAGGGTAGGGTAACTTGTCAATCACTATTGTTTCACATGCTGTGTCCAAAATCCCGATTCGTACTGATACCATGACCTTGCCTAACGTAGGAATTCTTCTGCCTCCGACTGCCAATAAGAATTTACTGTTTAAGTTTGGAGTATAGCTGCTAATCAGTTCCTTGCTTACAATATTTTGTTCCGCCCCAGTGTCTAATATTATTTTAGTAACTTTATTGTTAACCAGTCCGTCAATCGTCAAAATATTATATGGTCTAGTTTGATTGGGCACCCCGTTTGTAGATAGGACGACACGGGGGTTTAATTGTGGCGTCCATTGACGTTTGGGTTCTGTCTGCTCCGACAACTAGCAGAAAAATGGCCCACTCTCCCACAATTGTAGCACTTGGGTCTGCCATCTGTAGTTCGTGTATTGGGGATATTAGGATAGTTATGCTGATTCGTGTGATTCTGCCTGTTATTTTGAAAATTATTCCTAATTCCCGTTTGGTAGTTTTGTTGAAAATTTCTAGGGTTATTCTGTGGTGAATCATTGTAGTTATAGAATCTTTGCCCTGAAAATTGATTGTTCTGATTCTGATTATAATTAGGACGTTGCTGATAGTAGAAGTTTGCCCTTTGGTTTCCTCGGAACTGCTCATTTTGTTGGTTCCTGGGTTGATAATGATTCGAATAATTAGTATACCTGGGTTGAAAATTGTTACGTTGGTTATACTGGTTTCTTTGAGGACTATTCGTCGAATTTTGGTGAGTAGGGTCCATACTAGATCCTGTATTACCTTGTGTGGCTAGTGGAATGGAATTCAGGGATGATTTTGACATTATATCGTCCAGTTTGTTTATGATGTTTTTGAAACTATCCATATTCATGTTATCTGGTCTCACCAATCTGTAGGCTGCATAAACCTCTGGTTTGATTCCGTTTTCGAAAAACTTGCGGAATTCATCAGGGTTCAATGATGGATCATATTCGTAGAACATTGTCTTCAAATCGTAAAAGTAGGACTTGACCGATTCGTTATCCCCTTGTTTCCTATGGAGTAAGCGGCTTTCCAAACTTCTCTTGTTGTCCTCGTCTCCGAATTCATTCACGAAGTCGTTGCTGATTGTCGTCCAGGTGTTTTGAGCATTTCCCTGCTGTTCACCGTAAATTTTATACCAGATATTCGCTGCACCTTCCAGGAAAGTTCCCAAGTAATAAATCTTCAGCTTGTCATCCCAACCGTTTGCTATCGCTGTACGCTCATGGCTTTTAATAAAGGAATTGGCATTTCCTTTGCTTGGGTTGAAGGTCTGGGGTGATATAAAACTAGGGGTGGCCGCTGTCTTCGCTGCCGAGAAAGCTTCACTTAAGGTAGTATCTGCCATGATTTTTACAAGGGGCTGTCGATTCTGTGGTGCGGTTTTTATTGGGGCCTGGCTTCTTCCCACTGAGTTCGTTTCGTCCTCGTCGCTACCTGAGTCGGTTTTGTCCTCGTCGCTACCTGAGTCGGTTTCGCCTCTCTGATTTCTGAGCGGAGTCTCGAAATAACTGTCTTTTACCTCGAAACCTTTGATAAGTTCCTCTTCGTTCTGCGGCTGGCTCAAAGACTGATGAGCTTCGTCGTCCAGGCCACTAGCCTGCTCTATGCTATCTTTAGTAGTTTTTTCGTTGAGGGCAAAATCTTGAAATTCTAGGGGAGGTTTGTTATCAGGAAGCACAAAGTTTACCTGTTTGTTTATAGGACTGGGGCAAACTCTAGTTGGGGAGCGCGGGGTTTGTGCAGATCTACCAAAAATGTTCAGGGGGGGGTTTTCGGGGTTGCTGAATAATTCTGTGCTGCGATGATTTGGCTGAAAGTTTTCTGCTTTCTGCTCGTTTGTTTTTACGTTGAGGAGAAATTTATCACCACGAGTGAAGGGTTTCTGACCTGGCATTCCTAAGTGCGCATCAGGGTTACTAGCCTATTATATTATTGTAGATACTGTATATACTCCAGACTAATTTTTTTTTCACATATTTTAACGTTTAGTGATAGTTATAGCTTAGAGTATTACTTATTCATAATATATAGGGTGATATTTATAAGGTTATCTATTAGGTTAGCAAGTAAGGATTAATCTTAAAATTTACCAATTAGAGAAAAAAAATCGTACCTCTTATATCTCTCGTCTTTAGTGTTTTGCATCAAAGTTTATTGGATATCTATCAACTTACTCGAATTAAATCGTCTTACTCAATTCCCAATGCAAAAATCAAGGAATAAGAAAAAATAAAAATTAATAAAACACATATGTGAAACCTATATTTACTAGAAAATAACCTTTTCTTTTCCAAATGTACCTATTCTTCTGAATTTAGTCTTCACCAAATAATCTTCTCATTTTTAACTGTAATTTTTCTTCGCGGGTTAATTGAATTGTGGGAGTTACAGGGCGTACTGGCATTTCTTCAGTGGGGTAAAATATATCGAGGTTTTTTCCAAAAGTTTCCACTAAACGTGATAAGTCAATGCTTACTATACATTTTTGAGATTTCTGCGTTCTATCCAATAATTCTTGTTGAATTTTTCTTGCTTTATTCAGTAAACGTTGTCGACGACTAGGATTTTTTCGAGCCATTGCAATGAAATTTAGGCAAAGTGAACAAATTAGTAGGAAATCTATAATTGAATATCGTGCCCACTGTATGATTATAAATCAGAGTGAGCTGAAAGTGGACAGTTATCCTCTAATCAGGCAATCATTGACCCATTTATGATACACAATCCCAAGCTGATACTGACGAGACAGGTATTGGAATGTATGTACCATTAATAAATCAGTAGGTTTGATTCAGGGTGGCTCTAATTGTACACAATTCTCAAAATATGTTATTGGTAATCGCTTAGAAGCTGGTACTGACGATACAGGTATTCTTCACGATTAGACAATATCAATGATATCTTTCCAAGCTGAAGTAAGACAGGTATTGGGCAGAATCATTCATAATTCAAGAATTGTGACGTAGTGAGAGAAAAGAGAAAAACAAAAAAAAATAAGGAAATATCAAAATTGAACATAATTTGTAATGTTTATGCATGTATCTCACTGAATATTGTCAAGGACGCCCTGTATATTGAAATATATAGAAAAAAAAAATTAAAAAACTCTAGGTACACCTGGATGTTTAGTGAATGAGGGTTGATAGTGCGCAAACAAATTATGAAATATATATTAAACGAGGGTAAAAATGAGGTTGTGCTTCATTTGGATTGAAAAAGTGTACTGATTTGTTATTTGAGAAAACTATATTATATTTATATCACTTGAACTGATAGTGGATTGCTAAAACGAAACGCTCTGTATATCTCTGCACGAAAATCGAATTAGTTTCACAAAGACCCAAGTAAAAAAAAATCAAAAATTATCTGTAGCTTACTTATCTAAAACCCAAATTGAAATAGTTATATTTTCCCAAAAAAACTCATCAAAAACGCCCAGTAAAATGGAGATTAGCTTAGTCAGAAAATATGAAAAAATCTAGTATGCTAATGTGAAAAAGTTGACTTGAAAGTGAATTGAAAAAGTAGTTATTGGAACAGATCATTGAATTTACGAGAACTTCATATTTTGAAATGAATGGTGGTTGGATGGGTGAAATTGTTTTTATAAAACGTGACAAAATTACTGAGAAGAGAAAAAAAAGATGAACTGAATAGATTAACTATGAAGAGTTAATCTGTAGGAAGGAGCAAGGCGCCTCCACCACGTGTCGCAACTCAGATGTTCGACCTCCTACGGATCGCAACTTGGCTACTCGCTTGGCTTAATGAGAGGATTTTGATTATTTCACCATCCAACCCCATTCACCCCCAAATAAAGAGACCGGACAGTTTTCATAGAAAAATAACATTTATTAACTGAATGAAAAGTTTTATGAATAGATGCTGCCACATGGCAGGTTAACAAAAAGGGAAAAAAGATCAACGCAAAACAACATTGGAAAAAAACAGCACTTACATTATTACGTCTAGCAGGGGGTTGACCAGCAGGCTTGAAGTTGGGAGGACGGCGAACATTTTGATTTTCACTAGAATGACTTGTGTCAATAATGAATTATGAATAATGAATAATCCATGCCTCATCGATTCGGGTACTATTTATATTCGGAATCGATGCTAGGTTCGCTATTTTCCACACGGGGAACGGTCGATAGCTTTTCGATACCGCTTGCCTAGGTATTATCGCCGCGGTAAGCGATTTCTTTGCAAATTATAAAGGAAATGATGTCTATGAACTCCGCTGGCCTGATCGAACTGCAATGTACTGAATGTTTTAATTTGGAAAAGTTAATTAATGATAGAAGATCTTGAAACGAACGAGAGTTTGAGTGGTGTTAATTCCTAGGCATTTATACTTCTTGACAATACTTTGCAATCCTCCAACTCGATGAGTGGGGCTTCACCGTATTTTCCTGTTTTAATTTGTGCTGCTACAATGGGATGTGGCACATCTAGGGGCAGTTGGCTCAGTTTCCTCAACACTTTCCTGTTGCATGACAGCCCAACATTATTGATTGCATTCAGATCCATCTAAAAAGAAAAGATTGTGGAACTGGTCTTTTCATTTTAGATGGTTGAATTATGATGTGTACACGAAAAAATCAATCGATGAAAACGCGCAATGACATTCACTTTCCAATATGAAAAACATTGAAATGAATTATCAAATGTGCACAAAAAAAATGAAGATATCAAGCAATAGTATTCGCTTTCAGAAATAAAAACAAAAAAAAAAGTGAATTACGGAAATTGCATCAAACATCAGGATCAAGCTTTAGTGAATATTAAGAAAAAAAACTTACTTTCTTAGATATTGGCAGTTTTGGCACTACACAAGATTGCTATTAGATGTGACTAGGTGTTGATTTTATGTGGCTGTCTAACTGTAATGTGATACCTAAAAATCAGAGATCAAACAACATCAGTGAAAATCTCTTCATTTCAAATGTTTGAAATAGAATGAGTGAATTATGATGTGTACACGAAGAAATGAATCGATGAAAACACACAATGACATTCACTTTTCAATATGAAAAACATCGAAATGAATTATGATATGTACACCAACAATGAAATAATTATTAAAGAAAACATATCATGCAATAGTATTCGCTTTTAGAAATAAAAACAAAAAAATTACTTGAAGAAATTGCATTACCAGGTAAATATGAAGAAAAAAAACTTACTTTTATTAGGTATCAGCAGTTGGCACTACACAAGATTGCTATCAGATGTGGCTATGTGTTGATTTATGTGGATGTCGAACGTTGACTGAATTTTGTCAGAGCGCTCCGCTGTTATATATCAAGGTGGTAGAATGAAAACATAATGTTTCTAACATGATATGTTGTCTTCTGATAAGAGATTGTTTTTTTCCCATTTCTTGTAAAATTTGTTTTTTCTTTCAAATGATAAACTTGTTTTTCTATTATAATATCTTCTTATCAGTAATTTCCTGTTATTTGATTCAATTCAACTTCAATACTTATTCATATTCCCGTTCAACGCTGGGAAAAAAATCGAAACTAGCTCTTGCCTTGTTTTTTCCATTTCTTGTGAAATTTGTTTTTTTTTTCTTCCAAATGATAAACTTGTTATCCTATTGTAATATCTTCTTATCACTAATTTTCTGTTATTTGATCATATTCAACTTCAATACTTATTCATATTTCCTTTTGACGCTGGGAAAAAAATCGAAACTAGCTCTACTATGTCATATCCAAAGAGACTATTTCATATGATATTTCCAACGCATTTAGAGCGATATCTCGTAAACCTTGAGACTTTGCATATAGGCAAGTTTGCCATTTTTGGAATGTTCGCGAAAAATCCTTCTCTCAGAGTACCCACACTCCCCAATCCTTCAATATTTACCCCTAAAGTGGGGTGGTCTAACCGTGGGACACCCTGTATATATAATTTTTAATTTTTATTCAACTCAAACACCCTGTCACTGATGATGTCACGCCATCGCGCTCCCGCTACCCCGCTTCCCCGCTAGAACACAGGCCGCGTTCCAGTTAAAATTAAAGCGTGTATTTCCCTATGCTGGTAGTGGCGGTCTCCTAGTATAACTACTGTTCTAGTAACACTATATTTTCCAATGTAACGCTCTCATCATATTATATCAAACAGAGACACACCAGATTCCAATGAAACAATTCATGAATGACATATTTATATCTTCCTAACCTCTCTCTTCTTACATGATAAAACTTCTCATTTGGGTAGCATTCCGTCAAAATAGATTTTTCGTTGCGAGGTAGGTACTCCTAGCATATATAATTATTCATCAGTTATCAGTGGCCTTTCTTCATATCGGAATTTTTCCTCCATAGGAGTAAGAGAAATGAATTACTTATTGCATGAGCTCATGATTTGATCAATATAGTCTGATAACGTGATATGACATATGGAGCTTTCCAAATCTCATTATTTTTTGGCATAGGCAGTTGAAACCGTATGGTTATTCACTTTTATAATAGAGGAAAGTTCACATATCCTGAGATTACTTTCAATAGCAACGATTGAGTTATTTATTATAGTTATGCTTCTGTAGAGGTAGAGCCACTCCAATTATTATGATCACTAGGTATATGAGGTTCTGTGATACCAAATACATGCATTTCCTGATGAAATTCGAAACACTAGATAGGTATAGATTGATACTTACCCAATATTATCATAACTGAAGATTCCATCTTCTATATTACTATCAATTGAGAATACTCCTGCCATCATGAATAACGACTAGAGAAAGGGGGCAGCACAATGATACGACAACAAACCATAGGGTGATCAGAATTCTGAATCTTGAACCACCCTGTATTTGTTTCAAATGAATGTCAGTAGATAGTAAATCACAAGTTGAGATAGGAACATGAGAGCCGTTCTGATCAATAATGAATAGTTTCGACACAAAAAAATGCTACAATTGGAAAATCTCGATTTTGAACACTTTATATTCCTGAAATCATTACAGCTAGACCCCAAGTGTGATGTATTGATGAATTCAGCTCTTCGGGGAGAATCTAAAAATGCAATGAAATACAAGGTGTTCCATTTGAAATAACAAAGTTGTAGCTTCTTTTCGTTAGAAGCGGCAACGCCGCAGGGCTGAAAAAATTTCAGAACGATGTCCCCCTCGAAAATGTAGTTGACATGTTTCAGATTTTTTTCATAATCCGTTTTGGCGACCTACGGAGCCTTTGTTTCGTTTTCAAAGGCCCACTCATATATAATAATGATCCAAATGATCAGCTGATTGTTGATGTACACGTTCCCAGAACATCAACCAGTGAGACGAGTAGTGAACAGGATATTGGCCAGGAGGGGCACAACTCGTAAGTGTTCAGCTGGTTTCAGACATCTTACCATCACAAGGCCATCATCGTATTTTTCACTGATGGTTACTTAGCATAGGGAAATAATTGGCCCATTACCAATACTCCGGCATCCTCACTTTCCCAGACTTGCCTGCACTAGGCCGGACGTCTCCTGGTAATGTTTGCTGGGTTCCTGTATATAATTTCTCACAACACGGGTGCATTCACTTGTATCAACATAAATCCTCACCTATATGTAGAATCCAGAAATTTCATTCAATAGCCTGCTACTTTCGTTCTTATGAAGCCAATTGAATTCAACAAAATCATGTTATGGTATAGAAATATGGAAGATAATTGAGTGAATCCAAGAAAGGAATGTTAAGAAAATAAGGCTGAAATGTACAGTGTGTCCAGTTTTCGATGCTTTTGCGTGATATCTCAGTTATCTTTCGAGATAGAATCTTGCGGTTTTCACGGTCCTGTACTACTTTTCTGTGAAACTCAAGATAGCCTAATCATATTTTGCATAACTGTTTGCGTTTATGAGATACAGGGCGATTTTGAAAAATTATACTTTTTGGACCCCCTCTATATCTACGAAGTTCCTCAGCGAAAATGTCAAATTGGAATCTTATCCCATACAGAATTTTGCGCAGAATTCAGTGGCGCACTCAATTTTTTTTTTCTGGGTATGGTTTCGGAGATACGACTCAAACTTATGATTTTTTAAATGGAACACCCTGTATTTTATAAGCTCATTAAATTCCTTATTTTTTTCCCATCAAAATGAAATATGATGAATAGGTATACAATTTTCAAAAATCCTCCAAAATCACTAAAACATTGAATTTTAGTAGTGGGCTATGGATTTTTCATTTGAAAAAAGTTCCAATTGAAGGAATATTTCATTTGATTCTCCCATGAAAGTGACAAAAACAATCGCAACACTAGTTAATTAAGATAACACAAAAATTAGGTACCTGATAGCAACAAATGAATAGTAATGAAAAGTTCATATTCTAGAATAAGCACCTGATTTAATATTCACCAAGACAATTGAATTTCGAAATTAATCAGTAACTTATTCATTGAATAGTTCAAATTGATGTCCACTTTCCCTCACACACTTCCTCAATACGTCTCAATGCATTCAAAATCATTGAAGGATGTCTTTGTAATTCCTGGAAAACTGCACTGCACTGTTGTTGCACGAAGGTCTTCAGGATATTTGTGACTCTTACTGTATCAAGACGTATTGAGAAACTGTGTCAATTGTGTGTTATGGGAAATGGACATCAATTATTAGAACAATTCAGTGAATAAGTTATTGAATAATTCCGAAATTCTATTGTATTTGTAACTATTTAATCTGGTGCTTATTCTACATTATGAAGTTTTTATCACTATTTATTTGTTGCTATCAGGTACATAATTTTTGTGTTTTCTCAGTTAATTAGTGTTGATATTGTTTTTGTCCTCTTTATGGAAAAATCAAAATGAACATTCCTTCAATTGGAACTTCTTTATAAGAAAAATCCATAGCCCACTATTAAAATTCAATGTTTCAGTGATTTCAGAGCATTTTTGAAAATTTCATATACATACATTATAAATCATTTTGAAGAGAAAAAAATGAGGAATTTTATGAGCTTATAAAATACAGGGTGTTCCATTTAAAAAATCATAAGTTTGAGTCGTATCTCCAAAACCATACCCCGAAAAAAAATTTTGAGTGCGCCACTGGATTCTGCGTAAACTTTCATATGGGATGAGATTTAAATTTGACATTTTTGCTGAGAAACTTCGTAGATATAAAGGGGGGCCAAAAAGTATAAATTTTCAAAATCACCCTGTATCTCATAAACGGAAACAGTTATGCAAAATCTGATTAGGCCATCTTGAGTTTCACAAAAAAGTGGCACACGACCGCGAGAACCGCAAGGTTCTATCTCGAAAGATTACTGAGATATCACACAAAAGCATCGAAAACTGGACACACTGTACTGTCAATCTCAACTTGATAACGTAACTGTTGCATTCCACAGGGTAAAACACACGCTATATAATCTACATCCGGTATTTATAAAAAGAGGTCTTATGCGAATACAGTTCGCACATCAATGTTCAGAAGGAAATGACCTGCGCCTATTGTTCAAAAATTTCCACGTGCCTCCTGTAAGGTTAAGCGGACTCGGGGAATTATAGCCCATAATCTTCCGACTAATCGAGGAAGCGCGGAAGGAAAGAAGAAGGCAATATCAGAGAATTTGAGGTGGCGCAGTCGTAAGGCATCAATCGTCGCCCGACGCCGTTTTAATTAAAACATGTTATCGGTGGGCGCGCCCTCTATATTTCACTCGGACAGACGAGCGTCGGATGGGTGAGCTATGGAGGCACGGCCACCTTAGACGGGACGGACAAACCTGCTGATCCAGGAACAACTTTCATCCGCCGGGGTGATGCATCGCCCCCATTAAGGCCGATATCCGTCTTATTTCGGCTGCGGAAGTCGACGGTCGGTACGAGAAGGGGGCGGGACTCGCTTTTCTGAGGGATGGAGGTGAAAAACGCGGGGGGGTTGGAATTCATCGTCGAGTAGGGCAGATATACGAGTAGAGTCCTGTTTTCCTGATTCAATCTCCTTCTCAAAAATCGTATGCTACAATTATGTTACCTTCGGTATAATCGCTCAATTACGCGCGGATTAAACTTGTTGATACGAAACGTTCCTAACAAAATCGTGAGGAACGATTATTTCTTACAAAGGAGACTACTTTTTCTGAACAATCTGATTTCACTAGGCCCAAATGAACCTTCCTCGGAGTATATATATATAAGTATACTTTTTGGAAGGAGACTACTATTTTTGAACAATCTAACCTGACTCGACCTTAGAAAACCTTCTTCCTATGAAGTATATATTTTTCAAAATCGATTCATCTCTCAACGAAATCGTGAGGAAGAATCGTATCATAAGAAAGATACTACTTTTTTTTAACAATCTAACCTTACTTGGCCTGAATGTACCTTCTTTAAAGAAAGTATATTTCTCGGAATCAGACTACTGTTCCTCTCATGGGACTCTATTCGTTTCCATACCAGTACTCTACTCGTACCCAGTATTTCAGGGCATTCAATGAACTGGACTCTACTCGTATTCTCCGGTAGATACTATGAATCGGCACTAACGGCAACTGGCATGCAGCAATAGGGAAGTTCCCTTCAGATGAATTTCCATCGAATAAGTTCATAACCCGTCAGCTTTATGTCCACGCTGTAAATAATAGCATTCGATAAGGTCCAAGTCATTTTTATTTAAAAAATTAAGCACTTTCTTATTTTCACGACAACAAAAGGTAATAGTAAATTATCCAACAAGCATATAATGAAGGCTATTATTCACGACTGTTAAGTTTATGTCACAAGCGAAGCGAGTGTCATATTGACGATAAACATTTTTCATACCAGTGAATAGTAGCGGTGAATAATCATTATCCACTGGTCTGAAGTTCCTTATATGTTATATGGCGTACCCTAGGAACTCTAGACCAGTGAATTATGGTTATTCACTGCTGTTATTTTCTGGTGTGAAAAATTGCTAACGTTTTGCTTGAGAAAGTACATGTATCATGAATATTTTATACAACAGTCGTCGGATAAAATGTATCTCACTACAACAATATTAACAATAATGAGTGATACCTATCCGGCCGAGAGCTTCGCTGACGATACTGATGAAACAACAACATCAAAATAGCGAAGTACTATCGCCTCCAACAGAAAATGGCTCCCAGAGGATTTTTTTCAAATAATAACATCGAGAAAGGAAAACAGAATTGGTGGAGTACGGAATTCAAACCCGGAACCTTTGGCTTATGAAGCACGGATAATCCTAAACACACGGTGGACCATTTCGGGTTTCGGGTAGTATTGAATTCGTCCATTTTGATTGCCAAGATAATTCATTTTATCCTCGGTAAAAATATATCCTATGTCCTTCCTAATACTTCTTAGAATATGCATGCGAAGTTTCATGATAATCGGTTGGATAGTTTTGGCGTGAAAGCATGACAATTCACATTCACATTCATAGTATTGGTAGGGATTGCTGTTATGATATAGTTATGATTTATTCAAAGAACAATTTTCTACTGACACAGGCAATCGTATTTCAACTCTGTGTGAATGTGGCTTTTCAGAAAGTAGGTACGTCATAGGAATGATGAAGGAGCCAAGTTCCTTCTTCATTTATTTTGTTTTTATGTTCGCATGTGTTCGAACGTGATTTCGACAAACTTCAAAACGTCGAGAAAATTATCCTGCTCAGGATCATCAGGATGAGCAATTTTTTTTTTTTTCGAATAAAATGCTGAATGATGTTGCGCCACCAGAATTTCAAATGTACGTTTCCATTCCTTCGAATAACTTTTCACGAACTCGCATGAATATAGAATATAATGCGGAACGGGTGATTTTGAACCATTTCAGAACGTCGAATTTTATTTGAATTTCGCACACATATCGAGGACGGATGATAGTAGAAGAATTATCTGATAAATTTGTTTCATTATTCTGATCAGAATCTTCCCCAGAAACAACACTGTCTTGCACCAAGTACTCATATTTCGTATGAGAAAAGTTGCATCCAGAGAGACGGTGGTGTCTTGCGCCAAGTACAAGTAAACGCAACAGGCGCGCAAATTACCCACTTTCACTGTGGGGCGATAGTTGCAAAACATTTTGAAAAAATAATGAAAAACACACTTTTGTGTCGAACTGGAGAATAGAAAATAAATAATAGTGTAATGATATTTCCCTCAAAGTGTCTCTAGAAACATCATCAGGAATACAGGAGTACAACGATCATCCTGTTACACGCATCCCAGATTGTTCTCCAATGATTCCTACATGCACCTGCATATTTCCGAACACTCAATATATGCCGCGGTGACAAAAAACGCGACAAAAGATTCTGGAATGATCTGGAAACAATCGATGGAACAATCAGAGGAAGAGGTATTGATTTAAGAAGCTTCTAGATCAAAAAGGAGGGTGAGGAACGTTCGAGAAGTAAAGCCTACCAAGGGATCTCATATATAAATGGACGGACAACTGCTGTGTCAGAGATACAGTCATATACCGCGTGATATAAATCGTTTACATAAATAGTACTTATAAGTTCGATATAAATCAGTGTTTCCTTAGTTCAAATAAATCAGTTCGAAAATTAATAGTGTCGTGTTCGCTTCTGCACCCGAATAACGTAACAATAGTTTGAAAAATGGCCAAATTGAAAAATAAATAGTATGAAATAAAATTATAGAAGTGTGTTGATAGAAAATATTAGCACCTCCGTGATCATTATATTCTATGTTGCGTATATAGATCAACACTTCCATTTTTTTCATTTTCTACATTTTTTTAGTTCAACTATCTATAAAACGTGTTTTTATATCACAGTATCAGATTTTTTTATCTCTTGGAGCGCACGAAAGATAATTCCAATAATGTTCGGAGAACATCGTGCGTACCTGGGGAAGATAGGGAGAAGAGTTAGGTGTTGGAATGTTTTTATAACTTTTGGGGATTATAAATTCTGCGGAATTCTTCCATTGGGAAAGAATTCCAAAGCTTTGCCGTTCTATACACAAACAAGTTTTGGTAAAGTTCTGTTCGACATATACCAAGTTGACAACGAATGGATGTGCTGACTAGGTCTGTCGAGTTTGTCTGACTAGTATCGCTAGTGATGATATAGCAGAAAGTGAATGATCATCAGGCGAATGGATCTTCTCTAGATAGAATCTAAGTGCATCAGTGTATGTTTGGGAGCTGAACCCCATATTATGTGGAAACAGTATTCTATAACAGGCCGTATCTGTGCTTTGTAGATCATGACGAGCTGTTGAGGTGTAAAGAACCCTTTCGCAGGGAACAAAAATACGAGTTTTTGTGAAGCAGCTTCCGCGATGGATCTGGCATGAGTATCCCATGAAAGAAAGAGTATCGCTGATGGAGCTGCCGAGCATAGATATAGTGGTCTTGGAGAGAATGGTAATATTGCTTCAAGTTATCACCACATCGTTCAATATCATCGAATGATAAATGGAAAGAGGACATGTTTCGGAACTATAGAGTACCCATCATCAGCCGAATAAAAAATATTCTACAAAGAACAGGCAACATCATATACATCAGGCATACTGAGTTCCCCCTGTCTAAAGAAAATACAGGCTAGAGTTTTGGTGGAGTTGAATTCAACTAGGTTGTTGGCTTCCCAGGCTATTATTTCAGCAAGATCTTCATTGACAGCTTTGACCTGCATCCCTCGTAAGTTCTCAGTTTCCTGGGAAGAAATGACAATTCTAGAGTAGAAAGCAGTATGGGAGAGTAATATCGTCTGCAAAGATATAGATTGGGCAAGTGGTTGCTTCCAACAGATCATTGATATAAAGTATGGAAACAATGGAAATGACAAAATTGATCCTTGTGGAAGGCCGGAATTAATGGCAATGGCAAAAGGAGTCCCGGGTGTCAAACACGGTCGGATGCCTTCGATATATCCAACGCAAACGCCACAACAAGAATTTGATAGTTCACATTGACAATCGGCTTTTCGAAGTAGCAATTCCAAATGTTTCATAAAAAATAAAGTTGGTGGCCATTCTTCTCCTTCGTATAGTTGTAATTTGATGTGACGCAGAACTTTATATAGCAAACCATGTGTATTAATTATTCTGAACCACGCTCGTGACAGTTAAGAACAATGAAACTAAAATATTCAGGTGAGTGGAATCCACGCCGCATGATAATGGAATCGTTGTTTCTTTGTCTAAATATTTACGGTTCATTAGGTGGCCGTGATTTCCTCATATACGGCCCTAATATCGGTGCAGCTCTGAGACTGTCTGGCTCGCTTTCCGAATAATACCGCGAAACGATGTATTCTTTTCATTTCCAGACGAACTTGCGCCATCTAATTTTCAGTTAATCTCGCGAAAACAAGAATTAACGACGTCGTTTGCAGGCATATGAAGCAACCTCACAGCGCCCTGCGAGATACGGCCCGGCAAAACTTGGGACATTAACATTATAATACACTTAGCACGTGTCAGCTATTGCGGTTCACTGTTAGCAGACCTGCCAGCCCCGTGACAATGATCGTACAACACTTCTTTCATTCCGGCTACGGTGCACCCCCATTCCGTGTTTATTTACTTCATCCGTAGTCTGATAATGAGATAAGAGAAACTCAGACACCACTTTTTCATATAACCAGATGAGCAGTTCGGTTTCAGAACTGCCCACGCAACTGAACTACAAGTAGTAGGATATAACATGAAGTTCTAGTCATGTTGTAGCCATCTAGTGGAAAAGCTCTAAGGTAGGATCAGGAGATCGCGACACACATTGTATGGTGCTGCCATCTATAGTCACAAGTAGCCAGGTAGCCGAACGGACAGCGTGTCAATATTCCAATCCACATTCGCTTGCCGGTCGTGGCTTCGATTCCCATCGACTGCAGACATTTCTCTAATGGCCCAAGAAACTGTTTGGGATCACACGTTGAAAGGTAAGGCCCCCGTCATTCCTAACTCGCACAATACTCTCGAAGACTTCTGAGGGTTGCTCGTAAGGGGGCAACCGAATGACGGATAGAACAATTTTTTTTTTTTTAGAAGTACATACCCTTACCCATACGCTACAGAGTGGTACTACAAGTAAACCATTCTGCTGACAGATGGCACTACCTGACATATACTTGAGTGGATTTTTCCACCGACCTATTCAATTGCTATATCTTATAACTAAGAGATCCAGGATGGACAGAGTTGCCCCAATTGTCAGCAGGAGCAAGGCAATATTTCGACCCACCAGGTTTCATCAGCCGCTCTACTGTCTACTGAAAACTGAGACAACTCTACGCTTCGGGTATATCACCCATTTCGAAGATGCAGTGTATAACATGAAGTTCAAGTCATGTTGTAGCCATCTAGTGGCGAAGCTCTAAGGTAGGATCAAGAGATCGCGATACACACTGTATGGCGCTGCCATCTATAGTCACACGTACAGACTCTTACGTCCATACGCTGGTTCTACAAGTAAACCACTCTGCTGACAGATGGTTCTATCTGACATATACTCGAGTGGATATTTCCACCGACCTTTTCAACTCTCATAACTTAGAAATCCAGGATGAACAGAGTTGCTGACAACTGTTGTCAGCAGACCAAGAGCGGATGATGAGACCTGATGGGTCCAAACAGTACTGTCTCGCTCGTGCTGACAATTGGGGCAAGTCTGTTCCTCCTGGATCTCCCAGTTATGAGATCTAGCAGTTGAATAGGTCGGTGGAAAAATCCACTCAAGTAAATGTTATCTGTCAGCAGAGTGGCTCACTTGTAGTACCACTATGTAGCGTATATACGTAAGGGTCTGTACGTGTGACTATAGATGGCAGCGGCATACAGTGTGTGTGTCGCGAGCTGTTGATCATACCTGAGAGCTTCGCCGCTAAATGGCTACAACATGACTAGAACGTCATGTTATACCCTGTTTCTTAGAAATGGGTGATATACCCGAATCGTAGAGTTGTCCCAGTTGTCAGCAGACCGAGAGCGGCTGATGAGACCTGGTGGGTCGAAACAGTACTGTTCCGCTCCTGCTGACAATTGGTATAACTCTGTTTATCCTGGATCTCTTAGTTATGAGATCTAGCAGTTGAACTAGAAGTCTTGAGACTCATTGAAGACACAATATCGTTGAGTGATGATGGACAAAAGACCCACCCATCTTGCTCTCAATGACATGTCGGAAGTATTTGACAAAGTGTGGCACGATGATATCTTGTACAAAATGTACAGTGGATATGTTCATTTCTAAAAAATCGAACTTTTCAAGTCTAAGCTGATGATCAACTATCTCGTATCAATCTCAATGAAGATGGTATTCCTGAAGGTACAGTATTATCGCCGCTGTTGTATAGTTTATGCAAAGTCAGTTGAACAGATCATCAAACGAAGGTCGGGCCGCGCTGCCGCACTCTTTGAAGTTTCAAAGGGACCGACGGCTTGCGGTGATGTGATTTTCCAACCGACTTTTCATAAACTTACAGTCTATTTACTAGCGGTTTTACAAGGCCAGTGATGTGCAAAATGTCTGCTGTTGCTGTTGCTGATGATACGGGAGTTCTCGCATATTCAACAAATTTCTGGCAAGCAGCTATGAACCTTCAAACTGCACTGAATTCTGTTCAGGAGTACTTCCTTAGATGAAAGATTAAATTGAATCCTACAAAAACATAATTGGTTGCACTCGCAAGGGTACGAAGAACTCCCAGAATAATCCTGGATGGTCATAAGTTGGTATGGCCCCCACAAGTTAATTACTTCGGTGAGTGCATTGAATCATTGATAGCAAACTCATCTAGGCCCAGCACATTGAACAGCAAGTTTCAAAATCCAAACGAGCCATTGGAGCCCTGTATCAATTTCTCAACAGACGAAGTAAATAGGGCTTGCGACAGAAACTTAATATATTCATCATGGCTTTCAGGCTATTTCACTGCATGCCTCGGTAGTCTGGGGTCACACGAAATAACTTCATATCACCACAATATAAACATTGCAAAATCAAATCGCAAGAATATTGATATAATCTCCCTGATATGTTCGGAATAATCGAATTGCCAGGGTTCTGGAACTTCCTTGAATCCTGTCCGTCATTAGAGAACCAAACATCAAGACTTTCTAGAAAGCCTAGGTTCATGAGAATCACCTTCTTCGAAATGCAGACCAAATTCACTCTCCTCAAGTTTTTGATTTGAGTTATCATCTCGCTAGAATATATTTCTGAGACTTATTTGGGACGGAAGAGCTGTTTGCAACAAATGTCAATACGGTTCTAATTTTATTTTCTTCATGTTCCATGATGAAGATATCAGGATAAGAAGGAATCAATCCTGGTCTGAGTTAAATAAAAGAAACATCCAATATATTTACATCATAATACACTGCACGTGTCAGCTATTGCGAATCCCTGTTAGCAGACCTGCCAGCCCCTTGACAATGATCGTACAACACTCTTTTCATTCTAGCTCGGGCGTCCCCATTCCGTGTTTATCAACTGCATCTAAAGTCTGATGAAAACTTTCCAATACTTTCATAAAACTAAACTTCCTCTGCGTTGGCTTATTACAGGGAACCTCGCAATAGTTATTAACGTAACAAGTCCGGAAAATAATGTTTTCTTGGATGAGTAGACAAAATTCTAGGCCGAGCCGTAGGCGAGTCCTAGAAGTCTGCGAGTACAAAAGAAACTGTTTTTGGACGTGTTGCGTACACTATTTTTTTGGCAACCATGTTGAATAACAAATCAATGAGATACATTTCCATATTATATTGCTTTGTAGAATACAATTTCTTTCGATAGTTTATTGCGATAATTGCAACCAAACTTTCAAAAATCAGAATGTCAACTAATTTCATGTCAAATAGCTGTCAGCCGATATTTCGCTGCTAAGGTAATTATCATCTGCATTTATCAAAACCATATCTACCAAGATTTTCATAGTTACAGTGACAACAATTCTGGCCTAGTCCGGGAAAAACGTATTTCCTGGAAGAAAAAATGCTACTTTCTCAAAGAAAAAGCGTCCGGAAAGTGAGTACTTCCCGGACGGTTGCCGAAAGAGGTAATTTTGCATTATAATAGGGTTCATGATTATTTAGGCAAGAAACAAATACCATGTTGTATTTAGACATGCGGACGGCTCCATATAGATACATATTATTCAACAATCTCATGGTCAGGCAGAGGAACAGTCGCTGGGCACTAATAATTCGAAATGGCTAACATTTTCGATTCAACATTTTTGGCGTCACATTCTCACTCCTTTGTCAGGTTTTGAATTGACTCGGCCGTTACTTGATGAAAATCCATGGCAACCACAAAATCATTTTGTGGATATCTCATCGTTTGTGAAGTTTTTACATTTCCTTTGTTAGGGTCACAGAAACAATCTTCTAGGTGATAACTTGATCATTGGACGGGGTGTCATTCAGTTGTATGATGTTAGAAAGATATTATGAGTCTTCCTCGAGATATTCGAGAAAAAAACAAAATTTTCGATTTTCGTTTTCGGGTGCTAGACCTTTCATTTCGGAAAATAAAAAAAAAACTGCAAAGACATTTCTCCTTCAATTTCGTATGTTATTCAATCAATCAATTTTTCGATACATTGTTTCGTTCATCCAGGGCGTTCCTTTCCTTGTCAGAGACAGCAATAGTAGGAAAACGAAATGTGATACTGGTTTCAATAAATCTGAACAGTGATAATGTAACTTCATAATGATTAGACTGATCACTGTAGGATTATGACAGTTGTTGCCACGAGATTGGCAATTCTTCCATAATGAGATGTTATATTGAATGTTAGAATAATTGAAATGTAATCATTTGCTTAGAATCGTCTCTTCAAGGGCATCTTTTCCAAGTGATGAAGGAAACGTGCACTATAGAGGTTTCCAAATTGCATATCAACTCAGGAATGTCTGGAAATCGCCGTTTCTTCAATATTTCATTTAAAGTACTGAAAAATGCAAAGAGCCCCTTGCGACCTCAGGAATAGACTTATCTAAAAAATCACGGAATCTTTCCGAGATGTTGACTAGGGCAATCCATCTAAATTCAGGATTCAAGGAGAAATAGGGAAGCTCCCAAATTTTTTCAGTAACACTCTTTTTGACCACTTGGTATGTCATCAGTGAAAAACTCTGAAAGTTCTGGAACGATGAATCCTAAACAAATAGAACGCTTCTTTTGAACACTGTTTTCCACTCAAAAATCGGTTTATTTTCAAAATAGTTATCGCAATTTGAATACCGTCGAAATTTCGAGTGGTCCATTTTATTACACTATCTCGTCTCGATCTCTACAAAGCATTATCTGCCCATTGGAAAAAAAACTCTTCAACACATCTACATAACATAACGAAGATCGAAACCTCATACTGGAGAGATCTAGATTCGTCTTCAAAACTGAATAACTGAATCTGAATACTGAATGTTCCTGACTTCAATCTCTAGACTGTCCTATTGTTTCATGCTAAAATTTGGTCCATCATGATTGGATATTCATAAATATACAAAATTAGTCCAAGGGTACTCAGACGTCCATATATAGGATATCTTGTGTTGTATGGAAACGGGAAACGCTCATCTCAGTTATCATCTCGCATAAAATAAAGTACCCAACTCCAATATCGACCCATCCATCGTCGTTCGAAGTGCAAGATAAAATAAACGAATCCGTATCTGCGTGTTCGATCCGGAGTCCTCGTAAACAACGTCGATTTCCCAAACTCGCAGTTATTTGTTACTACAAGATATCCCAATAAACATCGTTATCCGCACGCCGCTGTCCGATTTTTGCCCCGAATTTATGCAGGACCGACCCCTGTATGTGCCTATATCGGGGTGGCGTATAGATAGGTCGGATAAACGATTCTCGTCAATCAGCGCCGGGCGCAGATTGGCAAATGCCGACCAGAGAGATGTCGATTTGCGAGGATGCTTTCTAGAGCGCATCCTGAAGAGCAATCGAAATTTGCGGAAGCGTAGTATTTTTTTCTTCTCATACTGACCCTTTTGCTGAACACAGACATTATCTCTGAATTCCGACTTCTTTTTTTCGAATACAGACTCTCATTTTTGAATTCCAACTCATCTCTTTCTGGATTTCAGACTGTTTTCTTCGAATTTAGACTTTTCTCTCTGGATTTTTTTTATGTTCTGATTTCCACGAGAACGGATATTTTGTTATGTTCAGGAAACATCGTGAAAACCGAGGAGAATAAGGTAGGAATTTGAGTTATTCTTAAATTTCTGGAGGTTATATGCCTCGGGGAACACCTCCCTTGGCAGAGCCTCGATCGCTGTTCATTGGATGAACGAGTCTTTGGGAGGAACAATTGTTGATATTTCAGAAGAGCATCGTCCATAAAAATATCTATAAAATAGAGCCAGATCTTCCAAATCTTCTACGGTGTTCCAGAGAAGTGAGTGAGTTTGTGGGCACGAGACGAATTGCCCTTTTTCAACAGAATCCAACGTGATTTTCCCAAGGAAGGTTATTGCTGATAGTAAAACCAAGCATCGAAATGGCTGTCATCGAAGGTATGGTTACTCCTGACAAGCTTATGTCACAGTGCACAGTGAGATCGGCTTTTTTAAAGAAAAGGCATGCTTGTGTTTTGTTTGCATTGAAACTTACCAAGTTATTAGATCCCTATTCAAGAATTGTTGCCAAGTCCATCATATTTATGTTGTGAACATTTCATCCTCGTTTGTTTCTGACTTGCCTAGCTGGTATTGGAACCCCTGAAGAGAAGGCGGTATGGTGGGTACTATCATCCGCGAAGCTGTGTACTGGATATGGAGTTGCTTCCAACAATTCGTTGATATGGAGCAGAAATAATAATAATAATAATAGGTTTTTATTTCCCATAACAAGTACAACAAAAGAAATAGTGTTGGTGCTAGAATTGATCCTCGCGGACCACCAGCATTTATGATAAGATAGTCAGATGAAACTCCGTCGACCACTACATGGAGAGATCTGTTTGAGAGAAGAGCATAGCTGGGGAAGCAAGCCATGAGATGAAAGCTTGGCGAGGAGTCCGTGGTGCCAGACTCGATCGAATGCCTTGGAGATATCAAGTGTCACGGCTGAGGTTTCACCATATTTTTCAATAGACTGTTGCCATATATGTGAGACGTAAGTTGATCTCTGATGACAAGAGACATATTGCCCATCGTTGATAATACCTTAATGCTCCAGGTATTTCATAAGCTCGATGTTGATAGCCTCCTCCATGAACTTTGAAATAATAGATAGTAGTGCGATCGGTCTGTAGTTGCTAGGTAGGGTCTCTTCGCCTGCAATTTTCCAGTTGGACGGGAATATCCCCAATTTGTGACAACAACTATTCGCTCTGAATAGAAGATTTTCTCCTAAGAATCCAGACATTTTTTTCTGAATTCAGATTTGTTTTCTGAATTCGAACTCTTGTCTTCGAATGCAGAATATTTCTCTCGAATTCTAGCTTTTTTCAAACTATACTCTGCGAATCAAGACTTTTTGCTTTGAATATACCAAACTTTTTCCTTTGAAAGCAAGAATTTCCCTCTGAATTCGAAACTATTTTTTCGAATTAATTCTCTATAACTATCATACATGGAATATTTCTTCGAATTCATACATTTCAATCTGAATCCAAGCTTTTTTCTGAAGTTCAGACTGCTTTCTTTGAATTCAGACCTTTTTCTCTGAATTCAGACATCCTAGGAATATCTGCTTTTCACAAAAAAAACGTCCCAAGGATATTCCAGGGACATTCCTTCGAAAAAAGAAAAAAAAAGTAGGTGAAGTGGGGAATGGAACCCGGGACATTTAGCTCATGAGGCACGCACCTCACTCCATTGACCGATATGCTTCCTGCGAGTTTATGTATAAAACAGAATTATGAAGGATAATCCTCCCCACGCGAGTTATTTGTTGTATCACATTTCACAAGAGCCTAGAGTTTTCGAACCATTCCCAAACCTCATTGTCAGATTGGTCACAGTGAATCACGTGACACAGGCTAAATCACTACAAAAATGATCACAGTGGGATGACGCCATGTTATTAGTGGACCAGGATAAAACTCCCTCAGCAAACATAGCCTCTATAATTTCAATGATTATCATCAAAAAACATAAATCTCATCATATCACGTGATAGGAAAGATTTGAGCACTTCTGGTATTTCGGGAGTAGAATTCGTTCGTGCAACGTTGACATCGTTGCCAAATGCTACATCAGCAATTATCCAGATATTGCCGAAACTAAACAGGACAAAACCACAGAAACGTAATCAACTACAACTTTGGTCACTTCATAAGATGTTCCGAGACTAGTTTTCACTGAATACAGGATGTTTCTTTCTAGATCGAGCTTTTTTCATTGAATCCAGACTTTTTTATCCAGGTAATTTTCTCTGAATTTATACTAATTTCTCTGAATTCAAAACTGTATTTTTTTTCAATTATTACTTTTGTCTTTGAATATATGGTTTTCTCATTCGGAATCAATTTATTGTATTCAGACTATCCTCTTTGAATCCAGTATTTTTTCAATGGATTCTTAAATGTACTGAGGAATGGGTATACTATGTTACTCGATGAATACACAAACAATCCCAGCAGGAAAACTTACTTAGTGTGATTTTTTGATGTTTACCTCATTTTCTGAGTTTCCTCGAAACAATATCTCAGTAATCGATCCCAAAATCAATAGCGCATTCCTTCTAATGTATGAAGAAGTTCGGATGTAGAATACAAAGAAGTGAATCTGGCAATCGCTTGTAGTGATAATCGTCAGTTCATAGACTTGCGCCTACAGACAGGAGGAAAGAAATAATTATCATTTTGAATGACGATTGCCACTTCGATGTCAATTCCAAATGTGTTGACATAATGCGCCATCGTAGAGAAACGAACTTGATGCATGAACAAACACCAGGACTACATGACCGCTCTCCGTGTGAACAATCCTAGCTGTCCACTTACCCGTACTAAATTAAGGGTCACTGGATGGTATTAGTAGATAAGAGTTCGGACACAGCTGAACTCCTGTCCTTTTTTTATTTTCTAAATTACACTGCTTGAGTGAATAAAAGATTAAGACGTCATATATTCTGCTCTTGTCTTTTCAGTTTCCCTGATAGCGCCTGATCGTCATTTACGATTTTGAAGTTTAAATCTTCTGTCAAATCAATCATAGCCGTAGATGGGCAATAGAAATAGGGTATCGACCCACTTCAGTTCATAGCGATAAGCACTTTTCGTAGAACAACAGAAAATGAGGAGAATGCATGTAACAAGTGGTAACAATATTTTGATATGACAAAATAGAATTATAGCTAGTTCGGTAAGGATTGAAAACGCCATTCAATGATATACTGTGAGTGATAAGGATGTCTATCATGAGGAATAGTTGATGATGGTTTCTCCGAAACGAAACGTAGTACGAGAAATGTCTCAACACTTTCTTGTAGAGCTTTCAAAATGGAAATGAGAAAGTTTCTTCTGTTTTCCTATATCTCTTTGATTAACGTCAGAAAAAAATAAAAACGAATCTCATGATAGACATCCTTATATCCTGCAATTTACTTGATTCCCTCATAGTATCGTTTTCAAATCCTCAATTTCATAACGTAGTTTTGCAAAGAATTCCTCTTCCTTTATTATATTTTTTTGCATTCCCTGTGATTTTTTTAAATGGTCTGTTTTGCAAATGGATGGAACAACAGATTCTCTCTAACCGATCTCAAAATTTTCTGTCAAAAAATGAGCCTGAAATATTGTTTCATTCTAATCTGCTGTTATAAGAAGTGAATTCAAATGTCTCTTTAATAGTTCATGGAATTATATTCAATTTCTGGGTGGGGGCAGGGGGGCAGGGGGGCAAGGGGGGCAAGGGGGAAGGGAGCAGGGGGAGCAATTTCCCCCAACTGATTTTTTACAAAAATCCTAATCCACAAAATTTGTGCTTTGAATTTTTCAAACCCCTTCCTGGTGAACACTGGATTGGAATTGTTGTCACTGAAACAAATCTAATTTTCAATTTGTAGATATTTGACCTTGAACCCCGAAAGAATTCTTGCCTGTGGCGCATTTTTCACATTGCAAAAATCACACCATGACTACGTCAGCACCATCTACCTTGCATCGGTGGCAACGGCAAATCCGTCTGTCGCTCATCAGGTAGCGCCCCAGCCTTGGGCATTAGCGAACGTCGGTTTTTGCGGCATAAACATCCAGTTTACGGCCGCCGCCGCAGGACAGGACATGAGCGGTGGGATTGCCGTCGGTGTATACGACCGTGGCGGGCCCTTAAAACACCATCGGCGCAAAGCCACCCCGTGACGGCTCGGGGATGAAACCATAACGCGCGGATCAAATCCTGTCCTGTGCGATATGGATGCGTCCGAACTGCCATGAACACACACGGAGAAGTGCGCATCAGTGTTTCCTCTGAATTCAGATCTTTTTTAAAAATGCAGACCTTCTTATTGGAATTTAGACATGTTTATCTCGATATACAGGACATTTCACTTCGAATTCAGACTTCTTATTCGTCTGAATTCAGACTATTATATATAACAGGGTGGACCATTTTAATCTATTATGGATAATAGTACTCTCCAGAAGCCGCTAACAAAAAAATGCTTTCAACAAAAGTTGAAGGATTCAATGGGGGGTCAAAGGATGACCCTACTCACAACCCCCTCCCCCCTCAGGACCCCCATACGGCCCTAGTAGATGACTTTTTTTTTCAATGGGGACCCTATTTTTTCACAATGGATTCTTGTTCTACGGAGAAAAACAAATAAAAAATGTGTCTAGCAAATTTTTATATGGGCCCCTTCGTCAGACAACTGCAAGAGAAGATATGATCACTCGTATACGAGAAGCTTGCGATATCATCCCAGAAAATGTTCTTCTCAGTACTGTGAATAATTTTCAGAGACGATTGAATCTGTGTGTCAGAGAAAACGGTGGCAACTTTGAGCAACCATCAAATGGTTGAATAACGTACACGGAAAGATCTGAGGTGCATGCCAATGGATTAAGTTTAATTGTTTTCTTCAATTCAAATACCAAAATGAAAAATTTGGGGCCCTTTAAGGGGCCCAACAAAGAATTTGCTAGGGATATTTTTCATTTGTTTTTCTCTGTAGAACAAGAATCCGTTGTGAAGAAATAGGGTTTCCATTGAAAAAATAACATTTCATCTCCCAGGGCCGTATGGAGGCCCTGGGGAGGGGGTTGTGAGTAGGGTCATTATTTGGCCCCCATTGAATCCTTCAACTTTTGTTCGAACCATTTTTTTGTTAGCGGCTTCCGGAAAGAAATATTATCCATAATAGGTTGAAATGGTCCACCCTGTATATACAGGGTGTTTCATTGGGAAAGGTAAATAATTCAACTGTGGATAGGGGTCAATGGGGTGATTTAAAAAACCCATGGTTAATGGGTCTTCGACTTCTTATAACCGAGATACAGGATGTTTCATCCATTTTGTCCATATCTTCATTGTCTCATAACTTCCCAACTAAACTGTATATATTTTTAAAAATTGGTACACTTGCTCAATATACCCTGTGGAGTTTATTGAGGCAGCAACAAGAAATAAAATCCAGGTCCGGCTTCACTTAAAATTCACAAATTCTGTCTGCCAGAAAACAACACCCTATACATTCGAATTTCTAATTTTTTTTGCCATATCTGAAGAGAACATCGGAATTTCTATTCAACGATGTGCTTTTCATTCGTGCACAGACAATATGTGCTCAAAATATTATTTTTGCTCATTTTGGGGTACAAAATTGGATTCAGACGAGATTTATCAATTTTATTACTTCCTATTCAGTATACGTGAGTATTCCCAACAACATATAATCTCCAGAAGTTTAAAAAAATTCCAATACCTACCTCCTGTTCAAATCCTCCCTTCCTCTCGTGCGCTCCAAGCGATAAAAAAAACTATATGAGATGAACTGGAGTTTTTTAATCACGTACTGGATGTGTAAGTTCCATTTCAAATTATTATCAATCATTATGCCTGAATATTTTATATGATTTACTCGTGAAATTGGAAGAATCTGATCCCTATAGTAGTGATATCAATGCGATCGTAGTGAGGCCTGTTTCTGTTGTTGCAGCTAATTGGCAAGTAATGGTTTTTTTCCAAATTCACTGTAGGTAACTTATGATCAAGCCAGTTTTTAAAGCAAAGTCTGTTTGCGCTTTTTCTCGCAATGTCGATGAATACTTATTGAGAAAGTCTTTGAAAGTTGCGATAATAAGCGAATCAGAATAGGAATTGAATAATGCAAATGTATTTTGTTGACAAAGTATCTGCCCCTCCTTGTGGACGCCCCTGCTATTATTTATTTGTTAGTTGGTCCACCACTACAGCGATCCTGTCTGAATGCGTCTCACAAAGGGATCTTTTGTATATGTCCGAGAGATGATTGCATTGTCTGCTTCGTCTTCTGTCCTCCTTGTCTCCAGATAACAGTATTAATTAATTAGATCAGAACAATTGCCGACGCCTTCATGTCCCTTTGAGGTGGCGAGACTGCTGTCACTTGGATCCCACAAATCATATTCCGTATTTGACTAGGCGAGGACAATAATTATTTTTGGAATACATTATCTTGACCTTCATCACGATGAATAGAAGCCATCATCAGGAGCAATTTTTGAAAGTGACAAAGTTGAGGTTGAACACTTGCACAGCAAAGGGATCTCAGAAATGGTAGGTGATACCAAAATTCGCCGCTTTTGTATTTGTACAACCATCATCAACTTTTTGTAAACCTTTATTCATTATGGAGATTTCTCGGCAATATAACGCGTTCATTGATTTTCATTGGATAAGTCGATGAGGGAATTCATTTTTTTGTCATATCGTGTCAATGAAAACAGTAGGAGCCATTCGAGAAAACTGTAAGTTTCCGCTTGATGGTTTTGCGTCGAGCATAAAGGTAATAGGTTCAATTGATTTATTGTTAACATAATGCATATTTGTATAACTGACGGTTGTCGTTAAAATCTATCCTTATTATTATTATTATCATTATCAAAGAAATGAATCAAGCTTTATCAAATAATACATTGAAAATAATATAAACTCTTTTGGAAATGCTTTCGAATTATTGACGAAATTTCAAAATGTGGCGGGAGCGTTCTTTCATCTCCACCAATATTTGTACTAGAGTAGAAAAATGTATAATTTGATGGAATAGAATAAATATGTACTCTGGTGATGACTCAAAAAACAATGGGTACATTCCAGAGCTACCCAATGATTTCAGATTTTGTGTCTATATCTACTCAATATGATAGTAATTTGCGTTCAATGTGGAGAGTTTAATAAATGGCGAGAGCGTAATAGTACATCCACCAATTCATAGTATCAAATCTAGGAAAATATCGCGTTGGCAGATGACGTCGATTTCATTGGGTCATGAACGATACGACTGATGGACTTCTAAATAATTGATATCATTATTTCTAGCGAGCGCTTGAGATTCCGTTTGAAAATTGAAAGTGAAACATTTATTTTGTGCTCTAGGTTCCTATTATTTCCTGGGGCTTATTTTAGAAGCCAAGTAGACATAGACAGGGATGTATTTGGTGGTAGCGCCCTGCATTCGAGATAAATGTCCATGTCTGGTTGAATATTTCTCACCTCAGAAATTCAAAAACGTTTATTCAAGCTCTGTATGAGCTTGTTCCGATATTCCCGAACAGATACTCACCAGAATACTTTTTCTACTCGCATAACTAGAATGGCATTTAGCGTACGGATATGTACCACGCTAAATGATCGATCAATCACGAATCGACGACGTGATTTATTCGAAAAATTAAACACGTTACCATGGCAACACAATTTCTTGTCCGAATCCTGTCCGGCCTGTCAATTGTAGGAACTGTCAACTGTCATTCTCGAATTTTGTTGCAACCAGAACTTTTCAAACAATTTCTGTTCCATAAAAAATGTATGCGAAATGTAGACAAAAGTGGAATCGAAGATAATGTTTTAGGTAGGTACCTACTTGCATATTTCCAAGAACTCTAGGTTGACATGAAACTCTCATCTTTGTGGGTAATTCATTCTATGCTGAGTATGACAATACACGTACAACACCATATCCCTGTGATCAGAATATGGAAACAAACCTGAGAAATGGAAAACTTTGACACCTCAGTGAATTGAAGAGTTTTTATTTACTACTTCAGATGAAATCGTATTCACAAAAAGGTCAGTAAACAAGCCATTTCAATAGAAATTCATGCAATGGACTGGACGCACATCTACAACCAATATGACTTATACGTTGGTTGCATGCAGTTGCATAGTATTATGTATCATGTCCTCAATACCCATCCCCTTCGGATTATTTTGTAGGTTAACAGGTAGGTGAATCTCATTTTCGGAATTATGAGATCCTTTCGAAAGAGAGGAATTATGAGTTCGTAGAAAAAGTATGGTACCTAGCGCGTTTATAACCCCTTGTAAACGCTCATCATTGAACACTCGCTCCGCTCTGCTACGCTCGTGCTCAAAATACTCGCTACTAAAATGACGTTTGTAACACTTGTTACATAATATACAATTATCGTTCCGATTTCACTGAAATTTACTGGCAACGTCTTCGTGGAGCATTGCAAGAAACCCTGGTTAGAGGTTTGAAGTTAACTGTTGGCAACTGGTGCAGAAATGGTGATGTAGTGCCAGTATTCATGGAATGTTAGGCCATCCGTTTGAATGGTTAGGTATGAGTCGATAAAAATTAGAGGTACTTATATTATCATTTTCAAATATGTTGGAAAAATATGAAGTCGAATTGGAGAATCTCACAAAGACAGTAGACGCTGAAACTGCCAATAATCTACGAGATGGTTTGTTCTCACTTTTGATAACAAATATTTCACAGCTATGCTTCATTTCTTCATCACGGGAACAAGATGTATTTCATCACCAAACCACATTCATTCCGAAATAAAGAGGATTGTTTTTCGAAAGTACAACAAAAATTTATTCAATACGAAAATATTAAAATGTGCCAAAAAGGCGGAATAGCAAAATCAAACATGAAACGAGTGAACAACAAGAACAAGATGGTATTTGGTACTTACTATGTATTGGGCAACAGAACCAACGCCGAGGAGATGTCCCACCACCAAAGTGGCATAGTGTCACTTTAGAAGTCAGCAATCGATGAATTGATAATAATCGACAAAGTCATAATAAATAATGAACATTGAAAATGAATATTCCCAGATATATTCATGAACACAAAAATTTATATAAATATAAAGAAATACATTGAGAATTTGCATTCTCCATGTGATGAGAATATTGATTCTTTCTCGGTTTATTCAACGAAAACAACTACTTTCCTGGCTATATGCTACGATCACGATGAATATCAAATTACATCTACTGAACACACACGATAAGAATAAAAAGAATTAATCCCCAGCTAATCGATTCTGGTACTATTTATATTTGAAATAGATGCTTGGTTTGCAAAATTTCGCAATGAGAATGGCCGATACCTCGCGCGGTTCTGCTTACCTTGGTAGTTTCGCACGGTACACGGTTCGCAACTTAACTGGAACTCAAGTCTATGAACTCAGCTGACCTGAACGAAACTACACTGTACTGGATGTTTCAATTTGGAGAAGATAATTTATGATTCAAGATCTCGAAATGAACGATAGTTCGAATGATGTTATTCCATAAGCAATTGCCCTAGGTACTTGATAATATCAATATGTGTTGAGACTGAACGAATTCTTCAAATATGCATGGCCAGTCTAATGTGGTTCGGAAAAAAGTCGAAACTTGCTTGGAAAGCAATGGAACTAATGAGAGAATCAAATCTATAGGGTGAGTAATATATATTTCACATATAGTACCTACTTACTCGTTTGTCAGAATCACTATCGGAAAATAAAAACCAACAGAACAAAACATCGAAAATCAAAAGGTCATAGAGGTTATGCTTATGTTTTGCTGCCAAAAGCATTCCGATATGACATAAGAATTCAAAGCTACTGCCACTGTATAGGGTTCCTGAATCACTTACTGTGGCCAGTAATGTCAGTAATATCGGAACTTGACCTATGTATGTTTGTATCAAACGGAAACTTCAAACGGGAATTGGAACAAATTCAAAACGTCGAATTGAATTGAAACTTCACATACTCATCAAGAACCGATGACAATATCATAATTTGTTTGTTTCATTCCATTGTCTTGATCAGGATCCTCAGGATGAGCGATTTTTTTTCACGAATAAAATGGTGAATGATGTTCCGCCACCAAAATTTCAAATGAATGTTTTTATTCCTCTGAATTACTTCTTACAATGATTTTCATATCCAGAGATACGGTAATGTCGTGCAACAAAAACTCCTATGATCAGTATATTTTATGTTGGGTATTTATCAACTCACTTTTTATTATTCTATTTCCTAACTTTTTCTGTTTGGCTATTTATGTAAGAGTACGTTTTTTTATTCTCTTCAACTACTATTTATTCCATTCTCCGCAAATTGTCTTCAGTTTACCAAATTGACACATCTCAGTGACAGAAGTTGATAAAAGAAAGTGAGGTACAGGATGTTTTCATTAATTTATCTTGAATTCATTATATGAATACTCAGATTTCAGGAATGATCACCTTATTCTATATTTATGAACAAAACAAGAACTAGAAAGCAATATTATCAAGCAGATTCTTCGATTTTTCCTGTGATTTTTTTGGTTGTTATCTCCTATTACCATGATTTCAATGATATTCCACTTTGTCATATGTTGTCCATTTCCAATTGTGGTATTATCTGTCAATTCGAATATGTTTCGTCGTTAATCTATATTGTTCGAATGTTTTTTTCTATAAACGCCTCACAAAGAAGCCTTTGACGCTTTCAAATTCCAACACAAAGTTGACGACGTTTTCCCAGAAATGTCATTC
The DNA here is from genome assembly GCA_918026855.4 of Phaedon cochleariae. Taxonomy (NCBI): domain Eukaryota; kingdom Metazoa; phylum Arthropoda; class Insecta; order Coleoptera; family Chrysomelidae; genus Phaedon; species Phaedon cochleariae. The sequence continues at coordinate 25,768,298 of OU896715.1, read as the reverse complement.
TTGGACAGCATTTGCGCTCGTGAGCGGAAATATTGAAAAAACGCTCACAGATCTCTGATCCCCGAGGCATATAACCTCCAGAAATTTAAGAAGAACACCAATTCCTACCTTATTTCCCCTTGGTTCTCACGATGTTTTCTGAACATTACAGGATATCCCTCTTCGTGGGAACCAGAACATAAAAAAAATCTATTCTTGAAAACCCCCAATTCTTTCATGATGGAAAATAGTGAAAGTGAACTATCAAACACACCTCCTATAGCAGGAAGCGCATAAGTTTGAATCTCTTACCGGAGAAATCAAGGAAGAAATATGAATCACAATACGATACATTCACTAGCTTATTTTGGTGAAAAATCAAAACTTTGAAGTCAACAACTCATTGGTCTATATATTGGTACGTATACATGCTTGAATGTTAAAAATAATATCGGAATCAATAATTATCCGAAACTTATCGCATTTCTCAAGGAAAAATCTATTGGATATAAAGCGAAAAAAATCCAAAACATTTACCGCTGAAGATATATACAAACAAATTTTCACAAGAAGCTCCCAATGAATGCAAAGTTTATTGTACCATGGCTCAGAGGTCTGAAGCTCAGGTTGCCACGCTGGTGGTCCAATTTCAATTCTCGGTAGGTCCGACATTTTTTTTTTCTGGCTTGTCAGTTATTTTAAGTTTATTCTGTTTTCTTAGGACATATGGGATAATTATGGATAAGAACTATTTCCATCGCTCATACTATCAGGGCAGTCATTTCCAAAAGCTGCGTTTGTAGAAAAAATCTTGTATTTATTTCGAGCACAAAGTGTCATTGCCGCTCTCCAAAGATTATCGCGCGATGCGGAGCGGCAATCAATCGCTTTGCGCTCTAAATACCACAAATAGCTTCGATACAAATAGCTATTTTATCCATACTAGGAGAGGTTTCTTTGTTCCACCTCTATGAAACAAACAGAAGGTGTGCTGTCAATTAAAATGCTTGATGATTGTTTTTCATGTTTCTGCTTTGTTCAAGTGAGGAATGATGTAATTGTATTTCCAGTTTCAAGTACAATTCTCATTTGAAAGTTATTGCCAACAAAATTCATTTAAACTTTCAATTAAAAATGGGCTTGTTTCATCAATCTGCAACTGTAACGTTTATTGTTCCAGGAACAATTTAATTTTTTTGGCACAATGCAAGATTTTTCACTGTTTTGTGGAAGATACCATTCCAGGTTCCAAATGCGACGCAAATGTTGAGATCTTATTATTACGAAACACTCCTATTGAGCCATGTTCCTTCCTATTTCCTCGACTGAACAATAAAACGTTGAAAATTCTAGTGGTTTATGGGCGATTAATTATACTGGAGAAATGTAAATTACAGAAAAAATGTATCATAAATATTCTGTGTACTTTCCTGTTCCTCCGTTAGAGACAGTTTTATTTATATCTTTAATGTATTAAGTAGGTTTTAGAAAGATCTCACAAACAATTGGTCTCACATTCTCCCGGTTCCTTCTCTCTCTAAGATTTGTTGTTTTATTTCGGAATAATCCTCTATAGCAGTAATACAACAGACCGCAGGTAATCCTGCATTGACTCATTTTTGTATTTCGGCTTTTGAATATGGCTACTGGATACCTACATTGCTGTGTTTTCGATTTAATATTTCGCTTCCTCATTGATAGTTTGATCAAATATAAAACAAAATGACTTTCACAGTAGCAGACTGTCATTGGCATGGATGGCATAATATTTTCTGTCCCTGACCGAAAATATGTAGTACTAGATCACACTTCGAAAAAGTACTAGATTTGGGAATTTAGTACTGATTTTCTAATTTGCCGACCCTGAGGTGCTTGCATAGTTTCATCTCCCAAATCCAAGCAGCCAAAAATAAATATGACTGGAATAATTTCACCACATAAATATATCGAAATGAAAACTGACATTCAATTGATCGAGGTCGAGGTAATATGTGAATATTTATATATAATGGAAGAGATGTATCAAACTCATGAGAAACAACAATGCGAACAATGTGAACCCAATGATCTCAAAACTTATTTAGAACTAGATTTCCTTGGGTACGCGATATAACATAAAAGGGTGAAAAAAATAATTAATACAACAGGCATCTTCAATTTTTAGTTTCCTTAATGTCAAATGAGATATGTTGAAACAGTTGTTGGAAATAAATTCAGATATCAAAGACAAGTAGTCGTAGACGAAGTATAATATTCTACCCACATATAATGAGCTATTAATCACTCAGGTTAATTATGCCACTCGCTACGCTCGTGACATGAACTTGAATAATATACTATTATTCATAATTTTCTCAATTACATAAACAATTACAAGCACAACAAAAATATCTCATGAATGTGATATTATAAAACAATTCTCCACGCAGTGTGGAGTTGGCTGGTGTCAGCCAGAAGGGTGTTTGGTCTGTGATTAGAGTCCTAGTCAATGAATCTCATTTCCTGAAGCCATGCTTCCTAGAATGAGAAATCCCCGAAAAAAACCCAGTTGGGCTATGGTCGAATACGAACATTGACGTTGATGGAAATATGCTGGTTTACGAGGGAAAATGAGGAATGAAAACCCCTATCTAGTGCTCAGTCTCCTTGGACTCATGCTCCCTGACCACATCCAGTGGCCACGCACAGAATCGGCCTCTAAGCCTATCAGTTGGCTGAGGTGGCCCGTAATATAGGCAGAGAGACGCATTTGACTCCAGCGAGTTTGGTGCATCGTATAAAGTTCATGCTCAGTTCTGGTGGTAGTAATATGCTGGTAAGTTCACTTTTCGGGATGATATAACGATATCGATTACCATTGGTAATGATACGGAAAACTTTTTTGTTTTGCAGCACCTGTAACCAACCTATATTTGAGTAGGTGACGCACTTAATATGCTGGTAAGTTCACTTTTCGGGATGATATAACGATATCGATTACCATTGGTCGATTACATTGGTAATGATACGGAAAACTTTTTTGTTTTGCAGCACCTGTAACCAACCTATATTTGAGTAGGAGACGCACTACAAAACACCGAACAGGCGTGTGTCATTACAGGCATCAAGCAGAGACGCTACCAACTGTCCACTGAGTGCATAAATTCATTCCAGTGGAAGACGGTGTGGGCTAATATAATAGCTATTTATACAGGGTGGTCCGTTTTTTAATACGGAAAATTTAACAGCGTATAGTACACGTTGAAATAATAAAAAAAACTTCCTATTAACACATACTTTTTAACGCTTCTGAATATATTTTTTTAATCAAAAGATAGAAGCGGTAGATAAATTAACGAAATTTTCCACAGATAATAAACTTTTTGAGCTTTATAACAATTTATTAACAATACTGAAATAATGGCCCACTGAGAAGATAATGATAACAATCACATTCTTAGATTTCTTGATGTTAACCAACAAATCAGTTCTGGAAAAGCAGCTCAACAGTTGCAGGTAATTCATAAACTAATATCATGTCATGCTTTTGGTGATTTTGGTCCCCTTTTTTCGGTCAATACTATTTATCAGTTTATACTATTGCACGCATAAATAAAAGTAATAGTTCCGAATTTTTTTCAGTATTCAAAATCGGAAATTTTACGAACACTACATTTAGATCACAGGAAGCCTTTTCAATTGATGCTGGTACAACATTTACATCCTGAAGATCCTGAGAGGAGAGTGTCTTTTTCGGAATTTATCTTAAATAAAAAGTAGACAACAATAACGACTTTTTACATAAAGTCTTATGGACTTGAATACCCTATATCTCGAAAACGAAGCGTTTAAAAGTATATGTTCATAGGAAGCTTATTTATTATTTCAACGAGTACTATACGCTGTTAAATTTTCCGTGTTAAAAAACGGACCACCCTTTATATCAAGGAGGCAAAGGTATCAATTTCCTTCCGTGTGTGAAGTTTGATACCCGACGCGTAGCGTATTAACAAGTCAAGCTGGTTGAAGAAAAAAACAATGACTACTTTCCCGGATGACCTACTCATAGAGGTGTACTTGCAAAGTTCAATTCTTCTTTAAGAAATACAAAACATTCATAACCTCACAGTGTCACGTCACGGACGGAGACGGGAGACATGCGCAGTAGAGGGAGCCGTGTTGTATGTTTACGTGCTCCTCCACAGAGTATGCCATGGACAATTATTGACAGTATTTTTGAATCTGAACGAAAAGCAATTTGACACTTCTGTCAAATTAAGTTTGTTCATTGTGATATTGCCATTTATTTAAAGTTCCGACTTTCGATTGAGTGAGTTTGGAAAATAGGGAAGTGTATAAGTGTATTGGAGTTTGAAAAAGAAATTCTTATTGTTTTATAGTAGTGAAGGAGAAACTGATTAGGTACTTGGGTAGCACAGAACTTATACGTATATCTCTGTCAAGGAAGCAAGCTGAAGCCGATTTATTTTACCTCCCACGGGAGGTGAAATTCTGTTTACTCCCGTCGGAGTAAATTGACAGGTTTGTGTCCTTGAATGCGGAAGCTCACGCTCACTTTCAATGCAGTGAGTAGATAAAATATATTGCTTCCATATGCTACGCATGATCACCTCAATACACAAGTATACCTAAGTACATCATTATGGAAATCACAAAATCGGATTCCACCTCGATTGACATCCACAGAATACGTAACATAATCGATTTCTAATACGATATGAATATAGATTGGGACCTAATTTGTACGTCCTGAAAACGATTCTCATCGTACGTTCCAAGCATTTTAGCAAAGTTCGTCCTCAGGACGTCCAAAATAGATACTGGGACGTTCGGCTATAGTTAGGACATGAAATGGACGTCCTCGGGGCATCCTGTGCTATCTGGGTAAACAGGCAGGGAGGTGTTATCTCTGTAATAAGTCGTGTGGTCGACTCACTGAGTTTTTGTTGTTTTTTCTTCTGATGAAAATATACTTGGGACCACTTAGAGAAATTGGATGATTTTCATGATTTATATTCAGAATGTTACCTGAGAAATACCAATCATGTAGCAACTACCCCTCTGCTTGATATTAACAATAATAGTCTAGAATCCAGACATACGGCATTCGATTACCTACCCCCCGAAATGAACAAATCAAAACACCCAGCTAATTATTCGCAGCACTCTGCGATGGCACACACATACACATCCGAAAGCCAGAGTAATTCGCAGCAGATGCTCCCAAGTTATATTAACCATTAATGATGTATGCTGGCCCGTATTTATAGAGCTCCGTAACATTCCATAACGAAAATAAAACAACACCGAATGGTTTTATCCCGTGCATAGTCGCATATCAAGCGACAGCCGTTCGCAATGACTATGATAACAACAACGCATTACAGAGCTCTGCCTCGTTGCCGAGTGCCGACCCAACATAAATTGCCGAAACATTTTCTTGTTATTTATTGTACAGTCCGCGGCGTATCACTATTATCCTTGTACAGTTCTGCTCAAATAAATCGGTATGTAGCATGCGTAGGGAGAATGTGGGTTGAGTCAGGGCCTACTCTATCTCACCGGGCCGTAGTCTATCCCCTCCCTCTCGACGCTGACGTCACACTAGTAGGTTGAGATTTCACATCAGTCCATACTGGTGCGTTCGTAATTGATAGGCTATAGTTCATTTACTATAAATTTTAGAAGCACACTCAATTCAGACGAAATGATCCCCAACAAATTCCTCAACTTTTGATGAAAAAATGAATCCAATAGGATGAATCAATGACGAGTTATGGCGTTGTAACGAAATTCCATTTTATTGAAAATCAAGACGTTGTACTACAGAATACTATTTTTTGCAAATTTGGAATTGGAATAAGATGAAACTAACTCAATATATCAAACTACGATAATGGATCAATTAAATAGTGAAAAAATTGTAGAGTTACCTACAATGAGTCGGAAAGAAATTGAATATAGAGAGCGCGTGAAAAATGGGACATTATACTTACCTATTCAAATTTGGCTGTATTACGATTTCGCGGTAATTCCTTGAACTGGCAAATGGTGATATACTTTCTATTTCTCATTTTATTTCTGAATGGCGTATGGTTCAGATCAACTAATATTGGTGCCTGAAAAATTCGAAACAATATTTCTACAATGTAAGTCACAACATAAAGTTTTGGAGAATTTAGCAGAAATTAGAATCAATTCCATTCTCACTTATTCCGAGAATCAATGTTGCAGTTGTGGGTCTTTTGATGGAATCAGCAGAACATTCTCTAAAACCGTTTCAGATATTCTGTTGAACAATTATTGCGAAATAAAAAAAAAATTAAAAAGAAAAATCACAAAACTTTCAGGGTGACATATATAGTTCAGATTTCAATTTTTAGTTTGTGATTCAGATGATGTATATATATTTTTTGTTATAAGTGTATTTTATTTTGTGATATCTATCAATTTTTTTTATTTTGATATTTTAATCACTTGTATATCTCTCATTGTTGAAATACATATTTCTTCAATTATTTTTGTTAGGTTGTGTTCATGAACTCCACATATTTTGTTCTTTTCATTTTATTTTAATAGTTTGCAAATAAATCAAAATCAAATTTTTTCCATGAATTCAACGTTATCATTCAAATATATACTCTTCAGCAGAAAATAATTAATACCGAATCGGCGTTCTTGTGTAATACCACACTCGAGTGATTCTCTTGATTTCTAACGTCATCAAAGTGCGTCCTGATCTGATCATTTTTAGAGATAAACGCTAAACGCTGCTAAAACCCTTCGAGATAAAGTGGATGTGTTTCATACCGATTTGTAGGCAATAAGATTTACTACAAAAAAGTCAGTGACAGCATATATCCATAGTTCTTAGGATTAGCATGGGAGGCGTCCGAACTTTTTGATCTATTCTGAAATGAACACCTGAATCATCATTCTACTTGAATTGAAATATCGGTTTGTTGTTGGCCCTTGGGAATTTGAAAAAAAACTCAGTCAATCTAGATACTATGCGAAATCTTTTCATGATTGAATCATTTCTGTGAATTGAATATTGGAATTTTGGTAGCTGTTTGAAAAAGGACAATTCTGAATGGCGTCAATTAATTTTGATATGCCAAATTTCTGAAATTAATGATCATAAATCAGTGAAATTTGATTCATCTTCTGGAAAATTCAGTTCTGTACATATTTGACCTCCTGATATTTTTCACTAACTGTGACCGTTTTCCCGAGGTAAATCAATGAAACGAAAGAGACAATCTCCACTGCGTTGATTTTGTCCCTACTAGTGTCCCACTAAACATGAAAACATAACTTAAACATAAATGTTATATTACATTGTTACTTTGTGATGTTATTCAGAGAGATGCATAATGTCACAGATACGTTGCGGGAATAGGCTTGTGTGCCTCTTTTAAATATTACAATGTAATGTTGATAGTAAATATTGTATAAATATATCAGGAATCACATAAAATCAATGTTACTGTATAACGTATATTCAATGTTACTCGATACATCTAAACAATATTGTATTTTAACATTCTAGTTATTTTCTAGGAGTTTCTAGGTTATGTCTATTTTGTCTGGAATCATCAAGACAATCATCTAAATGATCTTCACAAAAGACAGAGAAGATGATCTATCCCTGAATAAGAATTGATCTTACCGTACTCCTGAAAGACTATAAGTATGATCCAGTTACATAGTGATAATTTGGTTGCATTTCTATATTCCAGCAGAACAAACCTGGAATCTAAATAGGTATCATGAGCAGTTCATATTTTCATTCGAGTCTATTTGAGTCCTAGACTTCTTTAGTTCTTGACTTACTTTAATAACTACGAATAATATCTGAAAATCAAGTTTAACACTGATCACACTGTTTGACCTGTTCACCATAATAGACAACAAACAAAATGGCTGGAATGGAATTGAATTGCCTTGTGACAATTGACAAGGTTACTTTGCCGTAGGAGGAAAAATATTATCCCCTTATATCCCCTATACATGTTAGCTACGTTATAAGGTGGTGAAACGAAAACGTTGCACAAATAACATAACAACTCTGTCTGAGATATATCTAATGAACCTAAAATCAACATATCACAATATTATCTAATGGTATTGATATCAATATTGATGCGACGTCTCATAAACGTTCTACTTCATAATATTATGTTGGATACTTCAGAAGGACATTATGGCAATGTTATTTCAATAATATCACAAAACTTATAACTGAAAAATATTTTTGTTATGTATCATGTTTAGTGGGGTGACGTCACGAAAGCGATGCTCCGGCACGGTGAGATGGAGTAGGCCCTGGTTGAGTGGACACCCGGGGTAAAGTGGTCACATCACCTCACTCCAATACTATTAACGCCATCTCCCAGGCAACTAGATGACGAATGATCACGTCACTGTGACGTCCCTAGTTGGTGATTTTTCGTCAGAGACGTCACACACCAATTTATGACGTCTCTATGACGTACTTTCTTCGACGTGATAATCACGTCATCATCTCGACGTCGAGTGAACGTCACTTAGAAGGATAAAATAAGACGTCAGTTTCATGACGTTGCAGGGACGTCCTGTCGAAAAAAAATCGAATTTTCACATAACTTTGGACGTTTCGGGAACGTATCTGTTCCCATTCTCAACATAAATAAACGAAATATTTTACTTCGAAAATTCAGTTCTTATAATTCGACACTTCTCAGTGTCGCACTGAAATTGGCATATGAACGAGTGATGATGTTAAAATACAAATGAGTTACAGAATGTTTTCATTAATTGATCTAAAATCTACCATTTTCATGTCCATTTTCCAGTAGTGAATAACATGTTCCATCTATATTAACTGAACTGGAAGCGATGCTATTGTCTCCGTTCAGATGAATGCAAGTGGATTTCTTGATTTCTCTCTTTTGGTTGTTATTTTTCTTTCCTATGATCATAATATCATTCCACTTCGTCATATATTGTCCATTTTCAGTAAGGATATGTTCAGTTAGTTATAAGAACATAATTTTCGAAGACAAATATTTTGCATTTTTGTTCCCGAGACGTCCAAAGACGCTATGCGCGTATCTACAGTAAGCACACTTTTTTGTCATTTTTTTTCATTCTTTTTGTGCTTACCTATAGCTGATATTATATACTCACACATATTTTCATTCTTTTTTGTTGTTTTACGTATTAAAAGTTTCATCCTAATCGGTCAAGCCATTCAGTAGTTGACGTACCGACAGCAGCGCGACCTACCATGTCCAATTGTATTTTTAAATCGTCCAGGAAACCATCGAAATACCCATATGAAAGTTAGTCAACCCAATCGGTGCAGAAGTTATGTGAAAAAGTTAACTACGGAAGGATAATTTTTACTACCATGTTCTATTACTCGTCATCCCGTACAAAATTAAGTATTTTCTCAGGATTAAAATAAGCCTATGTTCATCAAGGATAATGTCGGCTTATGATGGTGAAACAATTCTTCAAATGGGTCCAGTATTTTTGTAGCCTATTCAATACATTCTCTTCAATAAAAATCAATGTAACTTTTCGGGAGTACGGCACTGGCCACATTTTGTTATTTCGAAGAATGTCAAAATCAATCATCGCACTTTCTTCTAATTGCAGTTTTTTATATTATGTTCCTTGGTTTACGAGATAGATACCGAAATTAATTTTGATGTTTCTCCATAAGATGTTATAATTATCATGTCTTGCTCGTTTCTACCCCATTTGTGTTGAGTTATCGACCGCAATGATCATGTTTACCAATTTGCAAGCTCTTCATCATATGATTTGGAGCTGGTCATTTCCAAATTTCAGTTCAAGATTTCTGGTGATGAAACTTTGTTTGAGAAAAAATAAATAGATTTGAAGATGACCAACTACATCATCACATCCCAGATAGCACACAATCGCCTAGGGCCATCCTCAATGTGTCGCCAAACGCCTAGAGAGGACGTTATGTTTTCTACAACCTAAGAACATCATCAGGCGTAGATTTAGCGCCGTAATTGTCCTAGAAAAGTTCTTCCAGTGACAGCCTGAGGCTGCAGGGGATGTCGGGCCTACGGATGTCTTCAGATGACATTCCATGAAAAAACGTGTCGACGAAGCCAAAAGGAAGAAGAAGAAGAAGAGAAATACAAATACTAGAAGTGAGGTTATGTCCCACGATAATATTTCTCTGAGAAATTGATGAGATAATAAAAAATACAGGTAATTAATTAATCAAATCATTGATAGTAGGTACAAGACATGAAATATTGAATATATTATTTTATTTCAGGAGGTTATTGAGAACACAAACTTGATGATATCATCAGAGCAGATATGTTTCATTCCAAGATATTTTGGCTTCTATGGAATCTATCAAACATTGTATGAAGGCTCGAACTTTCAGTGGATTCAATAAAGATAGGTACCTACCTGAATCAATTCATTGATAATAGGCAGTGGACATGAAATATTAATACATTATTATTTGTTCCAGGAGGTTATTGATGAGAACACAAACTTGATCATATTATATCATCAGATCAGAGATGTTTGATATTCCAACATATTTTGGCTTCTTTGGAATCTATAAAAGATTGTATGCAGGCTTTAACTTTCAGTATAGAAACAATAAAGGAACTAGGTAGGAATCAGATCATATTGATGGTATAGGTATACCTACTGGACATAAAATATCAATACATTATTTGTTTCAGGAAGTTATTGAGAACACAAACTTGATATCAGAGCAAAGATGTTTCATTCCAAGAAATTTTGGCTCCTTCGGAATCTATGAAAGATTGTATACAGGCTTGAACTCTCCAGTAGATTCAATGAAGGTAGGTATCTGAATCAAAGCATTGATAGTATAGGTAGGTACTGGACATGAAATATTAATACATTATTATTTCAGAAGGTTATTGACAACACAAATTTTGATGCTATCATCAGAGCAGAAATGTTCAAATCAAAGATATTTTGGCTTCTTCCGAATCTATAAAAGATTGTATGCAGGCTTGAACTTTCAGTAAATAGAGCATCAGATAGTATGTCCAGGGTTCATAAATCACAAATGATAACAAGAAGAGAACTTACAACAGAATTAGAACAAAACAAGAATCATTATAATGTATTATTATGTTGATGATGATTTTTCTCTGAAGAAGAAAGGAACAAAGGTAGGTGGATCAAATCATAGATATCACATGGATATGAGATATTGAATCATTGTTTGTTTCAGAAGGTTATGGAAAACACAAACTTGATGTCATCTATAAAATATTGTATGAAGGCTTCAACTTTTAGTAGATTCAGCATTAGGAAGCATATCCAGAGTTGAGAAATCGAAAACAACATAGAGAAATAATACCAATGGGCAATAACTTCTAGTAGAGCTCAACAAGAAGCTGAGATACATTTTTTCGAAACCAGACTCGAAAAACTTCACCAATAAGTTATAAATAATAGGATGTAAGTTTTGATTTGAACACATTATTATTATTCCAGGGTTTCGCGAATATCATGATCTAAATATTTTCTCAATAAAATTTCATTTTTATTAACCTATCCCTAGTCATTTTTCAATACTACCTAAAAATGTTCCTATAATGCCCTATACATGTCCCAGAAGACCTTATAGGGATGTTCTAAGACGTTATTAGGATGTAGAGAACGGTAACAGGAGGACGAGCTTGGGACGTAGTTAGGCTCGCCCTCGACGTCTTGAGGACATCATTGTGAACGCCTCAGAAGGGCCTCGAAAGGTATGTGTGCTATCTGGGATGCTGAAGTAGATCATAATAATTATTTATACAAACCAAGGTAGTAAAGAATATCATTATTACCAAGGGACCTAGATTATATCCCGAGGGTCCAGACGTTAGCACCGATACAACAAGGCCAGCAGACTCTGACGTAAACAGCTCGTGACGTCAGCAAGAGAGGACAGTGTTTTATTTTATCGCTTGTCGACAAACGCAGCAACGCGTCAGTTCGTGTTAATTCATCGGTGATTCACGTATGTTTTTGAAACGGTCCAGAATTCTTTTGTTGTTTATTCATCAAAATAATTGGCGGAAAAATTACTGTTTTGTGAAATATTTTGTGTTGTGATCGGCGAAATAACAATGCCTTTCAAGTGTTGTGTTCCCTTTTATCGGGGGAATTATGTGGGTGGTTCAAAAGTTCATGCTTTTAGTTTCCCGTTGGACGAGGAGCTATCGAAAATGTGGGTATATGCAATTCACCGCGAGGATTTTACTCCATCTAAGTTCAGTAGTAAACAGAGCCTAATTTATAATGATGAATTAATAATAGAAGACAATTACTCTCTCATAAAAAGTATAAGTAGAGGAAAAATAGAAAAGCTTTGATTGTGCAGTTAGTTTTGTATTCGTATATTATAGTCAACAAAATCATCTCTGAATTCGAGGAAATTTTCTTGAATGTTCATAATAAACGGGCATATTCAATTCTCATTCTCAAATTTCTTTCTGAAAACGGTCATTTGCCTCGTGGCAATGAATGCATGAACTACAAACACTCTACTTAAATAGGTAAAACTGCATTTATCAATGATATTTATCATGAAGATATTTGACTAAAAAGTTCCAAATTTCAACTTCTTTTTCACCTGTCTTCTGGATGGCATTTAGAACAAATTTCCCTTCTTTTTTCATCATATTGGACAATTTATATATAATATTCAACTATAAATATGATTTTCTTGAGATTAATCCATATTTAGTGAAAAGAAGGAAGAATATCATTCAAGATAATGGCGTGGGTAATGTCATTCGAAATCAATCTATTGACATTTGACATCTCGTATTTTGATTGACTATTGATTAAATGATCGTCATCTGGAATGCTTGTTCACTAAATATGAAAAACTCGCCATAAAAATCATATTTCCTATTCATATATTGAATTTTCTATTTAAAAATGTGCCATCGTAGTACATCATGTGTAAATAAAGTGTCCAATGACAAAATAAGAGCAAGTAGCTTCAAATACCCCCAACACAAGGGGAGAAAAAAGGCGAAATTTCGAACTTTTTCTTGAAATATCTCAATAAATAGTGGTTTGTTCACATTTTCATTATAAAATTCGGTTTATCAGACAAAAATACGTGAGTACCAAAAAAAATTTTCAAAAAAAAAAACCATCGCATGATAAATGCAGTTTTACCCTTAAAAATTACGGTTTCAAGTGTAACGATCCACTTGGGTGAAAAATCCAACAACAGAAAATTGGAAACACTCACTGGTTATTTTTTCAGGTAATAGGAATTCTCCAAGATGAATATAGGTAATTGTAACAAACGGCATGTCAATCAAAATAAAATACATTTTCCACAATTTTCTTTCGACCAATCTCACGATAAGTTTATGTTCTGCGGGCCCTGTATAAGTAGGTGTGAAGTTTACCTTCACCACAATTTTTGCCAATATATTTAATTCGAATGGGTTGCTGTAGGTGGATATTTGTGTTTTATCCTGGTTTTTGCTTCAAAACTTCGTTTTTCCATAATAAAATCGAATGGGGTGCGAAGAAGGGCTCAGTTGACGACTGGCATCCTTTTTTAACCGGAAGCCCTTCAAAAATCAGCAAAATCGGCTTAATGATGATCTAAAACTAAAATCGAAATACGCGGTCGCCTTATAGCGCTATAAGCGCTTGTCGTTTCGAGCCGCTGGTTAGGCCTCACTAAGTGACGTCACTCACGGAGCTTGCAGGCCTTGTTGTATCGGTGTTGTATCGTTGGTAACGGTCCAGACTAGGAGTATAAGGTCCAGTGGTAATAATATTCTTTACCTACGGCTACTATAGAAATCAGGCAAGAACACACGAGATACAGCCTCAATAAGTAGATCCTTACGCACAGTAAACACATCGCACAGTTCTCGTTCATTCATCAAAAGATTTTTCCAGCTTCAAGAATAAGTCAAGCACAAACTAGGTAATTTTTTCACTTCAACTTTTATTTCGTTTTTAAATTGTAGAACTTTCAATTAGGCAAAAGATGGTCTTTTATAAGACCGAAATATGTCCCTTATGATTATGTAACAACATCATCAAAATTTGTGGAGATGACTCCGAGCATTCCTTCCTTCTTGAGTATAATATCAATTCCATCTAACAAAATATATGGTTTTCTCAAAAACAAATTACGTCGATCCAAAATAATGTCTATGTTGATTCAACTATAAACATTCTGTTGTTTTGATGAAGTAATGATCATTTTGATGAGAATATATATCTGAAACAACATACAAGTTTTCTTATTCCGATGTAGAAATGAACTCGTTTCGAACGGATCATTTGCTTGAATAGAGCAACTAAACCCAAGTAGCACACATATATTGGGACAATATCGGTGCAATATTACGAAAATATCGGCAAAATATTGTGAAAGTAATATTGACGAGAAAAAAAATGTGAACATTCGGCGATATTGGTACAATACCAGTTTCCAAATGTGGGCAGAATATTCTCATATCAATATTGGTTGAATATTCGTAGAGTTATATCGGACACAAAATGTAATATCAATATTGGCGAGAAATTAATGGTGAACATTTGGCAATATTGGTGTAATATATGGAAATATCGGTGAATCATTGAAAATCATCATGAAGGTATGTTGTCTCAGAAATATTGGTAGAATATTCTCATACCAATATTGCTGGAATATTCGTGAAGTTATATTGGTCACAAAATGTGATATCAATATTGCTGATAAATGGACAGTGAACATTTGACAATACTGGTGCAATATTGGTTGGAAATATTGGTACATTATTGAAAATCATTATGTAGCTATGTTGTCTTCAAAATATTGGTGGAATATTTTCATACCAATATTTGCGAGTTAGTCGCATCAGGAATAATCACAAAGGTCAGCCCAGCCGGAGTGCAATGGGAGGGCCATTGCCCTAGGGAAGCCGCCTTGTTGATCACGGTTAACCCCTACTCCAGGTTATAATACTTTACAATCGTCTAGAGCTAATATTTATATTCTCTCGTCTGATCGGCAATGGGAGTACGTTACCAATCATTTATAGCGCCATCTATCGACATCGGTTTGGGAGTGCGTAATATGGAATGAATATCGAAATTTCGATATCGATATGTATTCTCAAAACAATATGTGAACAATATTGCTCACATGATATAGTGAATCACATATCAGTCAATATAAGATGATATTATTTTCTGAATATTGCTAGAAAACTATTCACCCGATATGCAATTGAACTTGAAATTACAATATTGTTTTTCTCTTCTATGTCCGATATAAGATATATATTGTATTGCCGTTATTGATATTCATATTTGAATCATTGAAAACCCCTTCAGAATAGACATGGGGAGGATGTTCAAATTGCGATATTGGTTATGATTGTTGGAAACAATATGTATACGATATTTTCCGCATGATATCAATTGAAACAATATTCATCCAATTTGCCGTCGAATCCGATTTCACAATATTGTATATCCGCTTCAGAATCGACATGGCGAGAATGTTTGAATTGCGATATTGGTTATAGTTGTTGGAAACAATATGTGTGCGATATCTTCCGCACGATATAGTTGGAATGATATCAGTCAATATTGGTGAATTCTATGTTCCAAATATTGTTGAAACAATATTCTACCAATATGCCGTCGAACTCGAACATACAATATTTCATAACCGCTTCAGAATTGACATGGGGAGAATGTTCAAATTGCTATATTGGTTATAATTGTTGGAAACAATATGTATACGATATCTGCCGCATGATATGGATAGAATGATATTAATCAAGATAGGTGAATATTGTCACGATAAAAGAGGTGGAGGTGAGAGGTAATATTCAAATAGGCACTAATAATTTAGGGGTAACTGAAAGTACGAGACTATATTCAAAGATAACAATATGTATTGAAGCATGAAACATTATGGGTGAAGTGATTATAAATATGAGTAAACAACAATGAATATAAAGACTGAATAACAACTTACATTATAAAGACCATAACGACGAGCTCTTGTCAAGTCAAGAGTAGCCCCAGACCAGACTAACTTCGGAACCCTCAGATCCAATATTTATATACACCATTTTATTAGAAATGCACGTTTCTCATGAGAGTTCCTTGGTCAGTTTTTATAATTCAATGTCAACGGATGATTTGATTTACTTTATGTTTATAAAACCCTCATGGTTAGAAATTACTGATATACCGTATGTTCTACTCGTGACATGACCCCTCTCTCCGAGAAAACTGGACCCCAGTTTTGAAATTACTACCTAACTTAAATATATCGAGGAGAACATTTAAAATTCATTTACATATACAAAAAATTTCAGAAAACAAA
The DNA here is from genome assembly GCA_918026855.4 of Phaedon cochleariae. Lineage (NCBI taxonomy): Eukaryota > Metazoa > Arthropoda > Insecta > Coleoptera > Chrysomelidae > Phaedon > Phaedon cochleariae. Next base: position 25,751,938 of record OU896715.1, on the reverse strand, counting down.
TATCCACAAACATTCGAAATTTAGTGTCTACAATGCACACTCACACCTTTACTTAGTCCGGCACTGGCTATTCAACTAAAGCATTTCAATCAGACTTTTCTCGGTGGGACTTCTGGCAGCTTGGGGGTAGGGAATGACGATTGGGCATGGCATCCTCCAATCGTCATGGAAATTTCGGCAGGATCCTTTTGGGCTCGAAGGTATCCTTGTCCTGGGCATCGGGATGAAATCTTTTGGGCTTTGAGATTTCCTAGACTGTCATTCGAGGTAGTTGGCAGCTGAACGAAGGGAACTGCTGGGTTCTTGGGGTAGTGAATGACGACTGATGGGCATCCTTCAATCGTCGTGGGAATTTTGGCGGGATCCTTTTTGGGCTCGAAAGGTATCCTCGTCCTGGGCATAAGGGTGAAATCTTTCGGAATAAAAGATTTCTCCAAGGTTGGTAACAGCTGAGCCAGAGGAGATGCTGGCTGTTGGCAGTTGCTGTGATGACCGCGAAACATCTTGGTCCATTCGTCTCGAAGCAGCTAGTTGACGTCCATGGGTGACGAATTCCCGTCGTATCAGAGGCTGATCAGGAATCTCGTGGAATGACTTTCGTGGTCTCCCAACGTCAAACTTCTAGGAGCTATCGACAATTTGTAGCATTCCTACTTATCTCCTCTTCGTTCCTGGGCTACCCAGCTACCATCGAGTCAGTCAAACAGTCCTTGGTTTCCATGTTTGGCCATTCGGCTGCATGGCTGCATCCCCCTGGGTGTCTGATTTGTTGATGCGTGTTGTCTGCCGGTGCTCGGTGTGCGTGCATTGTTTTGTGTTCGTTGATACATGTGAAAGAAAATATATCCAGTAGATATCTATTTACAATGGAATATAATATAGTTCCTTCATAAGTCTATATATCATTACGCGAAGTTGAAGTGTGTCACACAATAAGTTACAAAGTTAAATATATAAAACCAATATGATAACTATGAGAATCTCATTTCATATTGTATCAATAAATGATTAACCTATACTAGGATCCGCTGTATATCTTATTTGAACTTATTAGATTTCTTAATAATTATTTTATTTGTTTAGTGAAACATTCATACTTATGATTTCGAATATAGTGACTACGCGGTACTTGAACTGATCTATGGATTTTTCTGCGTAAGTTTTTACCCTAATAACTATTTTATTCAAAGAAAAAAAAAATAATATCTATTATAAAATATTTTGAAACTATTTTTATCATAACTATGGTTGATTTTCATAATAGTCTATATATTTATACGTGCTTTCATGCGTTATTATTAACATCATTTTTCCCAAATAATGATTTTTCATAGTAGCTACGTATTCAGCTATAAAACCAACCATTCAAATCGAAAACAAATTCCTAACATTGTATACCTCTATATATCAAATTACACTCGAGGTTCAAGTTCATGATTATTTACATTAGCGAGTTTGTCAAAATGCCTGCTATATAATTTTATCATGACTAGTAACCTAGTAAGCAATATTAGAATATGAAATTTGCTGAAAAGTTTTCGTTCATTTTTAGGGAAATTTGATAATCGTAACTACTTTCTTTAAAAATCAATTACAAAATCATGGAAAGTAGTTTCTTAATTAAAAAATTTGAAGATTGATTGAATAAACAGAAAAAATATTATAAGTTACCTACCCACTTGTATATTTCCTATTTATGTGAAATTATGAGAAATTGTTCGATAGATTTCCATTTGATTCAAAATGTCAATGGATTTGAATGCTTTTCAGTAACAAGAAATCTTTCTCAAACACGAGATTAAAATAAATTGCCAATATTGCCAATTAAAAATTAATCATATATCAACAGGTGAATTAAAAAAAATGGTTAAAAAAAGAAATAATTAGAGTCATGTAAAAAAAACTAACGTGCCTTCTCGTTAAAAAATTTCATTAAAAAATTACCTATTTGATGAATATATTATCGAAAATGTCACCATGTTATTTCATACTTACATATTGATCATTTTGACATTCCAGGTCCAATTCGTAAGATTTAAAAGGATATTCATCTGACAACTCATTGTTGGCAGCTTGAATAAACTGATGAACCGTCCGAGAATTGGTACTTTCATGTACTTTGAGCAATATTTTGACTCAAGGTACCTTGAGATTATTTTTTGTTTAATATGAAATATTATCAGAACTTTATTCGATTTATTTATTTATCTTTGGTGTAACCGGTTACACAATGAATTGGCGTTTATTCAATTAAAAAAAATATATGAATTTCACCATGTTTCGATGAATTCAAGTAGTGAGGTAGTTTATTATAAGAAAATTAAAAAATATGTTGTGATATTTCATCACTTATACATTATTGAACTGATTGAAAATACTCCTGTTAAATACCGCATGCTCATTCCTCCAACTTTGTTAGATCTAGACCGTATATTTCTTTGTCTAACAACTCGCAAATATTTTCCATTTTCGGAAAATCTTCCCCGGGGGTAAATATCATTATAATCATCTTCATAATTCATAAATATACATAATCATCATATACGAGCTCATTATTCCACATTAAATCATCATTTTTTCATGTCCTATCAATTCGAGGACAAAATATCTTCAGTAAGGTTAATCCTTCATGCCTTAGTGTGGCACATCTTCCAGGATTCCCTCCTATTTTCTGTTATAGTGCACACTTTCAACTATAACACTTCGTACTTTTTAGAATATCAACCAAACAGCTACTTCTCTGGATGTGGTTTGGCTAGGACCACGAGATATGCTGAATAGGGTGATGATTATTCTGTACGGAAACGGTTTCCACTTGAAACCAAGTAACAATCTCTTCATTGAGAGTTTACATACACTTCATTATTCTTGATATGAGAAATAAAAAACTGGCAAGAATAAGATATAGGAAAAACTTGTTCCCAAATTCAAATAGAAAATTACGAGTAGAGAAAAAAAAATAACAAAGTTCAGAGATAAGCTCCAAACTTTGTGAGTCTGGTCCGGTGCTTTATATCATGTCTTTGAATAGAAATGGAATGATTGTTGTTCAACTTTTCAAGCTTAATGGTATTTAAAATATTGAAAAAATTTAGTATTTCTAATTTAAATGACTTTCTTACTTTGTTATCACCCATAATTCATGCTGCTATACTTAATTACTTTCAAATAACCCTTTTTACTAGTGCCTTTGTATGAAATATAGAATTGACAAAGATCGATGAATGCAAGAAAAAATTGATGAGTCCATTATAAGGAATGAGACTCAAGGAAAGAAGCTTAGGCGCCTCCACCATGTCACGATAAAAGAGGTGGAGGTGAGAGGTAATATTCAAATAGGCACTAATTGTGACGTTGAGGTTTAGGGCGCACATGCGCAGAACATAAGATAGGTCACGACAGTAACATGAATAGGAAAATGAGCTCTCTTCTGTCGGGTCCACCAAGCAAGCAACATGATCAGATTTCTGTGATATTAGTAATAATAAAATCCGTATAGTGTACCACGATTAGTGTGTTTCATTGGAACAGAAATTACCGGGCATTAATTATGTAACTATTAATACGTTACAATTTGGCGACGAGTGAAAATTCGGATAATTCGTGAAACACGTGGCACGCGGTCGTGAAAGAGATAAGAAAATGGCCGCCGGTATAATTGGTAGTGTCCATGAATTTAATGGAATATCGGACGATTGGATCATCTATAGTGAGCGTTTGGAACAGTATTTCTGCGCGAACAAAATAGAAGACGTTAAAGTTAAACTCGCGACTTTAATCAGTTTAGTAGGTGATTCCACGTATAAGTTGTTAAGAGACTTGTGCCATCCGAGACTACCCAAGGAAAAAACATACGAAGAACTGTGTGAAATGTTGGAAAAACAGTTCAGCCCGCAGACATCAGAATGGAGAGAACGGATAAAATTCTACGACTCGAGGCAGCAAAGCTTGGAATCAATTAGTGAGTGGTTCGCGAGAATAAAAAACTTGTCAGTAAATTGCCAGTTCGGAGCGGCATTGGAGACCGTATTAAAAGACAAATTTGTCTCTGGCTTGCAAAAAGAGAAGTTGTTGGACCGTCTCTGCGAGGAAGGAGTGGAGAAGCCGTTGGATGAAATGGTGAAGCTAGCTTCCAAGAAAGAATCCGGTATGAAAGAAGAAAATCTCCAACATTTTTCAAAATTCCCGCCAAGAAGGAGGAGCCAACAGCAGCAGCGCGACCAGTGGGCAAGGTCAGAAACCAACACTGGTAGAGGGGCGACGCAGAATCGACACCGACAGGGGGCCGGGACATCAAATGTCATAAGTAAAATGGCGGAAACTGATAGTCATCGAAATGGATCAAATCTAAATGGAAATGGAAAGTTTCAAAACAATAGAGAATGTATGGTGTGTGGTAAGAAACATCTGGGAAAATGTAAGTACACGAACTATTTTTGTGATAAATGCAACAAAAAGGGCCATCTTGCCAAAGTTTGCAGAGCAAATAGACATTTTACCAATTTTATTGAAGAAGATTGGATGGAATCTGAACAAGTTAGTGATCATGAACAAATTTTCGCAATCAACCAGCGCCATCAAAATCACAATAATTTTAAAATCAATCTAGTAATGGACAACAAAGTGCATAATGTTCAAGTAGACAGTGGTGCAAGCATAAGTGCATGTAGTGAACTTATGTATAATAACTACTTCGCGAAATACAGACTAAAACAAGACTATTCAATATTAAAAGGTTATAATGGCGAACATTTTCGGAATGTGGGTTATTTCAGCATTGAAGTAACATTCAACAATAAAACTAACTTGATCAAATTTTATGTAGTGCCAGATGGAGGTCCCATGCTTGTGGGACGGGACTTTTTATCGAAATTCAACGTAACCCTGAATGTTTTGAATGTCATAACTCCAAATGAGGAAATAGAAAAATTGATGAACAAATATAGTGATATTTTTCGAAATGAATTGGGTTTATATAAACATAGCCTTGTTTCTTTACAGTTGAAGCCTACTGCCAAGCCTGTTTTCCTGAAGCCTCGGAATGTTCCATTTGCATACCGACCAATGGTAGAGGAAGAACTCCAGAGATTAGAACGTGATGGCATCATAGTTCCTGTCCAAAATAGTGAATGGGGAACACCATTGGTAGTTGTACCGAAGAATGATGGAAAGATTAGGATCTGTGGAGATTATAAGGCAACCATAAATAAGTATCTGGAGGAAATAAAATATCCATTGCCATTGTGTGAAGATATATTTGCAAAACTTTATAAAGGTGAGAAATTTTCTAAAATTGATCTGTCGCAGTGTTATGCTCAATTTCCATTAGATGAAAAATCCCAAGAAATGTTAGTATGGTCTACTCACAAAGGATTATTCAAAATTGTACGAATGCCTTATGGGATTAGTCCTGGCACAGCTATTTGTCAAAGGAACTTGGAACAGCTTTTTCAGGGCATGGAGAATGTTAGTAACTTTCTCGATGATATTTTGATAACTGGAAAAGACGATGAGGAGCATTTTCAGGTCATCCAGGCAGTTTTTAAAAACTGCAGGAAGCAGGGCTAACAATTAAGAAGGAAAAATGTAGTTTTTTTCAGGAACAAATCGAATATTTGGGCCATGTAATTGGAAAAGAAGGAATCCGTAAATCAGAAGACAAGGTAAAAGCAATAATTCAAGCAAGAAGACCAAGTACAGTACAAGAAGTTAGATCTTTTATAGGTCTAGTAAATTACTATAGCAAATTTATTGTAAATCTGTCATCCTTATTGAAGCCTATTTATAATTTATTGAAGAAAAACGCAAATTTCAGCTGGACAGACAAATGTGAAGAAGCTTTTACCAGAATAAAACACAAAATTGCTGAAGATATAGTGTTAGCTCACTTCAATCCGAATTTGCCCCTGGTACTTACCTCAGATGCATCTAATTATGGTATGGCCGCCACACTAAGTCACATTCTACCAAATGGAGCAGAAAAGCCAATTGCTTGTGTGTCAAGAACATTGATGAAAAATGAAGAAGCATGGTCTACCTTAGAAAAGGAAAGTGGAGCAATAATTTTTGGAGTACGTAAATTTGAAAAATACCTAGCAGGTAGGAAATTCATTCTCAAAACAGATCACAAACCATTAACAACAATTTTTGGTGAGCATAAACAGCTACCAGTGATGCACACTAGTAGGTTACAAAGATGGGCTTTGTATTTAGCAGGTTTCCACTATGAAATTCAGTATATAAAAGGAGAAAACAATCAAATGAGTGATTATCTATCTCGGGCTCCGTTGAAAGTAAATACAATAGACCCAGAGTATGAAGGAAAAGGGGAATATGTGAATTTCATCAAAAATTCAGAGGACTGGCCAATCAATAGTGAAGAAATTAAAAATGAAATCAGGAGTGACAAAGAGCTGAAAAAAGTATGTATGTTCCTTAAATCAAATAACTGGCCCAGAGAAATTGAAGAAACATTGAAACCATACTATAGAAGACGTGAAGAACTGCATATAATTGATGGACTACTGATGTGGGGACACAGAGTAGTTATTCCACATAGATTTCGATCTAGGTTGCTGGAAGAAATTCACTCAGCGCATTTGGGCATAGGAAAAACAAAATCACTAGCAAGAACATACATGTTTTGGCCTAACATAGATAAAGATATTGAACGAATGATAAACAGTTTTGAGCCTTGCCTCAGTCAGAGACAAAGCCCACCTAAAAATCCACTAACACCATGGGAAGCTGAATCTCAACCTTGGCACAGAGTTCATGCTGATTATTTAGGCCCAGTTCAAGGAAAAACATTTTTAATAATTATTGATGCTTTTACTAAATTTCCAGAAGTATACCAGATGAAAACCATGAGTGCAGGGGAGTTAGAAGAAAAGTTAAGAGACTGTTTTTCGAGGTTTGGAATTCCCTCTATATTTGTTTCAGATAATGGAAGTTCATTAGTTTCCAAACAGATTCAAATGTTTTTTCAGCAAAACGGAATCAGACACATCACTTCGCCAGTGGCAAATCCTCAGAGTAATGGTCAGGCTGAAAATTATGTGAAGACCTTCAAGAATAAACTAAAAACAGCTCTGAGTGACCCAGGAAATAGAGGTAAACCAGTGTCAACGTTAGTTTCTAGATTTCTAATGGCTTATCGAAATGCTGATCACGAAACAACAAAGAAAGCACCAGCAGAATTGCTTTTAGGACGAAAATTGAGAACTAGATTTGATCTGTTGAAAGCATCTAGCATAAATGGGAACCAAATTGAAACTGAAGCATACAGAAACATCAAGGAAAGTCAAGAAAAACAAGCCAAATATTATAGAAGTGGGAATCAACGAAGATTTACCATGGAAGAAGAAGTGATGATTCGGGATTATCGATGGGGAAATGAAGTTAGATGGACAGCAGCCAGTATCCAAAGAAAAATAGGAAGCACAACATACCTATGTAGGTTACGAGAAAATGACAAAATTTGGAAGAGGCATGCAAACCAAATAATCAGGAGGTCAGCAGGAACAGAGGAAAATTCAGGTCTTGGCAGGGGCAGAAACACCACAGAGAAAACACCATCCAGGGTTTCTAGAAACATCCAGCCAATACCATACATTCCTATTGTTCAACCACCGGTAGAAGAGAACAGAGTAAGACAAGCTATCAAAATTAATAGTGATAGGGCTAGTAGTGTTAGAAACTATATTAACATTGACAAGAGTGTTGAAAACGGTAAAGGTTTTACAGACTGTGATGACAATAATCTTGCAAAAGAGACAGACAATGACGACGTTAGTGAAACAAAAACGGACATAACTAGACATAACAAATCTGACAACTCGTCTGATGACGAGTATAGTAGCTGCGAAACTAACAAAAATTCTCTTTCCAACAGGGACCCGACAGAAGAGCAAGAAGGAAGGAGAGGAAGCATTCAAGAAGGGGAGAGTTCTACAGCAGAACATCTCAGTGGATCTACTAGAGAATCAATAAAGGAAGAAGGCAACCCCCAGGAATCTTCTACAAGTGGAACCAACAGGCCGAAAAGAAGAAGAAAGAAACCAAGGCATCTGGAAGACTACATCACAGACAGCGAGTCTGAATAGGGACTGTAAAGTCAAATAATATTGTATACACGAAAGTCGAACAAAAACAAAAATATTGTAAATTGTGATATTTTATTGTGTTATTGTTTTGTCATCTCTTTGGAAAATTTTAAATTGAAGGGATCCGACAGGTATTAGGTTTTAATTCATACAAAATGTGATAGATATATATGTATATATATATAGAGAGTAGGAAAGTAAATTGTAAAGCGTCACGCATAAGATTCAACAATTATTAGGTACAAACAAATCACAAGATTATAAGGTTCTTGGAAAGGATAACTAAAATTTTAAGTGTAGGGGTGTGACGTTGAGGTTTAGGGCGCACATGCGCAGAACATAAGATAGGTCACGACAGTAACATGAATAGGAAAATGAGCTCTCTTCTGTCGGGTCCACCAAGCAAGCAACATGATCAGATTTCTGTGATATTAGTAATAATAAAATCCGTATAGTGTACCACGATTAGTGTGTTTCATTGGAACAGAAATTACCGGGCATTAATTATGTAACTATTAATACGTTACACTAATAATTTAGGGGTAACTGAAAGTACGAGACTATATTCAAAGATAACAATATGTATTGAAGCATGAAACATTATGGGTGAAGTGATTATAAATATGAGTAAACAACAATGAATATAAAGACTGAATAACAACTTACATTATAAAGACCATAACGACGAGCTCTTGTCAAGTCAATGACGGCTAAATGGACTGTCTGACGAGTACTACATGACTGTCCAATCACTCAGTTCAGTGTATTCTCCACCAGAGGGGTTTACTTGCCGTCCTTTGCGGAGAAGTCATTTGTTTAGCTCTCATTCGGTTGTTTTCCAATAACATAGGTTATATTGAATTATTATTATTTTACCAAGTGTCAAAACTGTGTCACTGTCAGGTCCCTGATGTGTTCTGTTGAATATCGATAAATTCCTTTACTTTTTCGGATTTTCATTCAATCAAGCATTCATCTTTGTGTTTAGTTCTGGTAGTTTATTTATTCAGGTTTGCTAGTTGTGTCTTCATCATGTATTTACAGCCTTCTAGCATATGAAATGAAAAGTAGTGCTCATACCCAGTGATAAACTCCACAGCAAGAATGGTCGAATTTTATTTTGGAAGGCATTTTGGTAAGAATATGATTTTTCATGAACACTTTTCTGATGATTTTCAATTTCAGCCTCGATTCCACCATTAGAACACTGGTGTTAATTCTGGTGTTGAAGTTTGTGTAAATGCTTTTGGAAGACACGAAGACACTATAGAGTGATGATCAATAGCACTACATATGGTGACTTATCAGGATCTGGATTACATTCAGAAAGGATCGCTTATCATAATTTTCAAGGTATGTTTAGTCTGCATTGTTGTTGCGTAGCTATAGGTAGGGTAGGAGTAGTATTGTTGAAAACTGTTTCATGTGAGCCTGATGGTTCAAGCCATCAATGCAACGTATTCAAACTCAAATTACCATATACCTACAGGATGGGCATCCCAAAAAGCAACACCAAGAATGAAAGAGGAATGGAATTTAAGGTATGCTTTTTGAATCCCAGAGAATCATTAGTCTAGGCCAACATCTGGAGTTTTTTCGAGTGCCACAACTACAATTTGAGGTATTTTGTGTTCTTGCTTCCTGGCAAATATCACAGAATAGTGATACTATCAGAGATTTTCAAAAATGTTCTTCACTGCTGTGATGATTTTTTCACAAAAAAATTAAATTAATTTAGATTAATGAGATGGTATGTGAAATAAGGTAAAATGTTGTCACTGATACTAGCCCACTAACTATAGCTTCACCAAGTAGATCTAAAAAGATGAAAAGAGTGCTGACTCAACTTTTGAAATGCATATAACTATTTCTGTCTCCACAAAGTTTTGAAAATGGTTGAAAAATATGGATTGATAGATAGATAGATGATATGTATAGAAAGCATTTATTCAAGTAATATAATAATTTTATTCCATAGACAGTCAACATAATAAACAATGTCTTTTTCCATTAAATTAGCTGATGTTGAGCTTATATTTGAACTCAAAACATGCTTCTTCTCTGCTGATTTCTGAACAGATAATAGGAATTGTGGGGTACACAATAATATATCATCTTCCTCTTTTATTTCCAGTGTCCAAAGGATCTCCAGGTAACCTAGCTTCATCCTCCAAAGTTAAGTACCATATCCAAGCCGTTTTCTGTTCATTGTGTTGCCATCCCCAGAACCTATAATGAAATGTTGCTATAGAACATTTAATGATTTTGAAGCTGGCATAGTTCTATCAATTTTGCAATACAATTTATCTGTATATCTGATCCCAGATAACACACATACATCCATTGGATGTCCATTTTGAATCCATTAGGTAGCCGGATGTCCATGGATGTCCAATGGACATCCATTGTGTATATGTACAATGGACATGGAGATTTGTACATACAATGGACATCCATTTTGTAGTTGTACAATGGACAACGAAATTTTTACAGCCAATGGATATCCATCATACTTATCCAATGGAAATCGTTTCGCAAAGTATATATATGTGTCATTTATGACTCTTCTATTTCAATTGAAATATTTTTACCAATAATATATAATATATATATGAACATTGATCACGGACAACTTCGCACTCGGTACTATTTTTCAAGATTTTATACGTCTCATCATATTTGTAGGTTACGTACCTATATAGAGGTAGGTACTTATTTTGAAGTTGATTTCCATCCAATTTCAATTTTAAACCATTTAGGCCGTGCAAATAAGATCGATATGGGCAAATATTATACGGCGGGTTTCTTTCGAAAAAGATGAATCACCCTGTAACACTTTTGATAAGGGCCGTGTAAAAGCTTTATTGCGGCACTAAACTTCAGCAAATTGCATTTTCTCTCGATGTGAAATACCGTGAATACGAAATACTTGCTATAATATTTACAACAGCTCAGTGGTCCAGAGGTTAGCGTTGTGATCCACGAGAGCGGGGTCCGGAGTTCAATCCCCTCAAAGGACAACTTTTTTTTAATTTCTACGTTCTGACTGGACAAAATTTGGATATCCAATGGAAATCCAATGTATTCCTGATGAGTATCCAATAAACTTATCATTGGAATGGACATAAGTTGGATTTTTGGTAGACATCCATTAGAGTTCTGATGTGTATACAATGGTATTTCAAATGTAATGGACATACAATGGATCTTCATTGGGAATCCATCGGATGTCTGATGAGTATCCAATAGACTTCCAATGGAAAGGACAAATATTGGATGTCCAATGGAAATCCATCAGATGTCTAATGGAAAGCCAATGGACTTCCAATGTATGTCCAAACTGTTGGACATGTATTATCCAATGGATGTCCATTGGACAAATACTGGACAATGCCGTCCATCCAATGGATGTCCAGGGTATCCATAGCTGGACATCCATTGGTTGTCCAATGGATTCACTTGTGTTGTCTGGGATATGAAATATATAAGTATGAAATGATAAATTGATATTTCATTTGCTATTCATGGAGATACCTGATATTGTAGCAGTTAAAATGCCTGATTATTTTTCTGAACCCTCACCTAATTAAACAACTGTTTACAAAGCTCACCTTATAGTAAATATTCTGGTTATGCATAGATAGCATCATCAGAATTGAATGTCTCCAGTCATCATTCAATCAAACCTCATGAAGAGCTGCTTCAACATTGTGTTAAGAAAATCTTCCTGAAAATACAATTTAAGAAATATCACTTGAGATCACAGATTTTGTGAAACAATATGAAATGTTGCAGCACATTTCACTTTGAGAATACAGCAGTTTCTGGTTATTAGGGCTATCATGGCTCTTATTAGGCAGTTAAAAATTCAATCAATGGAATAATTGAACATGTCCTTACCTATTCACGAATTGACGAAGATGATTTCCACTTGGATGGCATTATTATTTATGCATATAATAGCGTTATTTGGCATGAACACTCCTAATCACTTCATTTTGTTGGCCTTTTCACAGTTTTACTCGGTATCGTATCTCGAACGAAGCTCTCCAATCTCGAGTGACAATGAGTGACAGGCTGACAGTGAGAAAATTTGTCAACAAATAATGCAGGATCATGAATGCAGGTTATGTTGAATAGCTCATTTGACACAGGAAATAGATGACGCCACTTGCCGTCCCTTCAAAATTTCATTACAGGGCGATTTGGCGATTTTCGCTGAATGAACAGTCATGTATAACCCGTCAGACAGTCCATTTAGCCGTCATTGGTCAAGTCAAGAGTAGCCCCAGACCAGACTAACTTCGGAACCCTCAGATCCAATATTTATATACACCATTTTATTAGAAATGCACGTTTCTCATGAGAGTTCCTTGGTCAGTTTTTATAATTCAATGTCAACGGATGATTTGATTTACTTTATGTTTATAAAACCCTCATGGTTAGAAATTACTGATATACCGTATGTTCTACTCGTGACAATATGATATTTCGAATATTGTTGAAACAATATTCAAACAATATGCCGTCGAACTCGAATAAACAATATTGCACAACCGCTTCAGAATCAACATGGGGACAATATTCAAATCGCGATATTGGTTATAAATGTAAGAAGAAAATTGTATACGATATCTTCCGCATGATATAGATAAAATGATATCAATCAAGATAGGTGAATATAATGTTTCAAATATTGTTAAAACAATATCCAACCGATATGCCGTTCAACTTGAATATACAATATTGCATAACCACTTCAGAATCGACATGGGGAGAATGTTCAAATTGCAATATTGGTTGTAAATGTCGGGAACAATATGTATACAATGTTGTTGTATCGACATTCGTAAAACAATATTATATAACATTCATAGATATGTTTTTCAACACATTGTTAACGAATATTACAACCTATATTGCTTCAATATTGTAGCTGACAATCCATTTTCAGCTCAGATTGAACCAATATTCAACCAATATTATCATTCCAATATTGTTTGTCCAATATACTCTCATATTGGACATATATCATTTTTCACATGTACGATATATCTATATCGGCCCAATATGAAATCGGGTTCCAGCCAATATGATGTGCTACCTGGGAATATGTAATATCAATGAAATATTTTATTCATTCTACATCAAGTTAAATTTTCAACTCTAGATGGTGATCATTTCGCCTCGTCGATGCCTGCCTCAAATTCATTATATACACGTGAAGTCTGATTCTTCGTGTTTGGAATATCAGCTGGATAAATCGAACTTAGGCTGATAAGCAATCCTACGAAGGCGCAGAAGGGCCACCTGAACTTTTTTTTTTCGAATCCCGACTTCAAAGTCGGACCACCTACTTTGAACCTGGAATTCCGACTTCAATCTCGGGTTCCAGACTTCAATCTCGAGATCCCGACTTCAAAGTCAACTTTGGTCTCGGGATCCCGACTTTAAGTCGGACCTCTGACTTTATTCTCGGGATACCGACTTTAAACTCGGGGGGTCTCACCTGTACAAGATATCTCTTCATATTTCGATTCCTACCTACATCTGTACAATCTCTTTGCACCCTTTGAACAAACAAATGCGAATCGCGAAATGAAAATAGAGAGTATGATGGAACCTTCATTACAGAACTTTTGTGGATGTACATACATCCGAACGTTAGGTTACCTACTTTTTATAAGTACCTACCTATATATATGTACATACAATAATTTTACATCCATTGGATAATCATCACAGGATCAATCAAAACCTCCTTTTTGGGTGTACACTGAATTTCAAATAATGGATCATCCCTGTACGATCGTTATCGTACGTACAGGGTGATATTTTACTCAATAGCTAAAAATCTTATTGTTGAATGGATACGAAAAATTGAGAGGATCGGAGTTGTTCAGAGTCATATAGAATTTTTTTTTGGTATCATGTCTATATGACTTTGACATACAAAACATATATTTTCACAAATGGTATACCCTGAATTTCATTCCGTCCTTGGGTAGAGGTCAGAAAGATGAGTTCAATGATATATGATAACATGGGTATGAGATCACCCGTTTCGGACTTTTTCCATAATCTTCTTCAATAAATAGCCAAATTTCAAAGCCTTGTGAAAACGTTGGGAATAAAGTTCTCGATGCGCAGTTATCATCATGAATTTGAAAATTATTTATGTTATATTGATATTTTGTCAACATTAAGAAAATTCTGATTAACCAAAAGTGATGACCGATCATTTTCTCGGAATTTCCGAATGGATCGCCCTGTATTTAATTTCATCCTTAGATAGAGCTGAGAAAGACGGACTCAATGTAATATGATAGCATGGCTCTGAGAACACCCGTTCCGGACTTATCCATGAAGTCCTATCAATAAGTATTCAAATTTCAAAACCCTCTGAAACCGCTGTGAAATAAGTAAAAATTTAAAAAGAAATATTATAGAGTTATGAATAAGTATAGTGATGTATAGGATCAGGATCAACATGTAAACCATGACAGACATTGACTGCGCAGTTAGTGCACCTTTCACGGTTAGGTAACAAACCTAGTGTCTTCGACTTTAATGTCGGGATCCCGAGATTAAAGTCGGAGGCCGACTGTATGTTTTGTATGTCAAAGGCATATAGACATCATACCTAAAAAAAATCTATATGACTATGAACAACTCCGATTCTCTCAATTTTTTTGTATCTATCCAACAATGAGATTCTAACGTACGTTACGCCGGCACGACCACGTCAACAAAATCCAAAAATTATTGTACCGGAATTTAGTGCAGTCAGATAACGGACTTATCGTGAGATGGATCTAGCATAACAGCTCGTCTCATCATGATTTTCAGAAACAAATGAGCAACGAAAAATCTTACAGGGGAAAAAATTGACAACTCCAAAGCAACAAATTCTGGCATGATCGTTTTTGGGTTTTCATGTCAGATAATATGGAGTTATCGTGAAATGGATCTAGCAAGGAAACTAATTTCATCATCATTTTAAAGAAAACGAGCAACGAGAATTCTCAAAGCAACAGATTATGGGGAGATCATTTTGGGATTTTTATATCAGATAACAGAGTTCACGCGAAATTGATCTAGCATGGCAGTATTTCATCATCATTTCTGAAAAAAAAGAGCAACGAAAATTCTAAAAGGGAAATAAATCAAAAACAAGGAAGCAAAAAATTCTGGCATGATCGTTCTCGGTTTTTCATGTCTGCAGATTCGTAAAATTAGTCTAGCATGGTATCTTCTTTCATCCTTTCTTAAAAAAAAACGAACAACAGAAATATTAAACCAGATAGGTACACCACGATCCGTCAACGACAGCTGGATGAAACAACTTTTTTCTGTGATGAAGAGAAATGAAAAAAATCAAAAGTTGGCACAAATAAGCAACAAATTAGTATTACAATTTGGTATATTTGTTTCCCAATTCGGTGTTGAAATGAAAAAAATGCCGTGCCAACTTCTCGTGAAGCTGTCATGAAATCATTTTTTTCTGAATAATGTAGTAATGAAGATGAGGGAACAAATTATAGCACCAAATTAGAACTACAATTTGGTATATCTGTTTAACAATTCGGTGTTGAAATCAAAAAGTTGCCGTGCCAACTTCGAGTCAGTATCCCGAGAATAAAGTGGGGGATCCGACTTTTAATTCAGGATCCCGAGAATAAAGTCGGACCTCCGACTTTAAAGTCGGGATTCCGTGATTAAAGTCGGGATCCCGAGATTAATGTCGGGATCCCGAGAATGAAGTCGGGGGTCCGACTTGAAAGTCGGGATCCCGAGTTCAAAGTCGGGATCCCGAGATTTAAGTCGGGAGTCCGACTTTAAAGTCGGGATACCGAGATTAAAGTCGGGGGTCCGACTTCGAAGTCGGGATTTGAAAAAAAAGTATAGGCGTCCCATCCGCGCCTTCGTACATTCCGAAATTCCGAAATAGTTTTGCATAAGCTGAAGAGAAGTAAAGACTGGAGATCTATGCTAGAATCTACTTTGAATTAACAAAATTTTCATTGAATCAACTAAATATATGATTGAATCAATATCTTGTTATTTCTGAATCAAACAAAAAGCCAATTCAATATCTCTTCATGAACAATTCATAGATGTGCTTGATCCAGAATAAGATCCAGAGTTCATGCAAGACGCATATTTGCTTAATTCAAACTTCAAATTCGCTCTGGAACAAGATATCAATTTTCTCATTTCAAGATTATATTTTGTCGTGCATATATAACACTTGTATTTGCGTCATTCAATCAAATTTTGCTTGTCACCGCGGGTTATCCTCGTACCTCTCAACATATTTTGGTCATTAAAAAAATTTTCTGGAATATTTTTTATGAATTTTTTACCCTGTGCTTACTTTCTCTTTATATCAACAAATTACAGGGTGGCTCAAAAAAATTTATTTTTCCAAATGAAATGATCCATATTTATTTCTATAAATCGATGAAGTTCGTCAATTTGAATTCAAAATATATATCATTCATACATTATTATCGAATGAGATTGAGATTATTTAATTTGAGTAAACTTTTTTTTCCTTTAGCAAAATTGAGCACATATTCAAAACTTTTGTGAAAAAATAATCCAGAAGCGTTCTTGAATGGCCAAAATAATATGTTGAGAATGACGAGGATAAAGGGGGGTGACAGATTTATAGGTGGGACACCGTGTAGTGTGTGCTGAGTTCATATAAGTGCCTAAATCTTTCAAACCATTCCCATCACGTGATGTTGAGATTCGTATTTTTTTTATTTTTTTATTTTTCGCAATGAAATTGTGGTGATTTAGGCTTTCATGAATGTTTTCCTTCCTCTCTCATTAATAATTCTATGTTGTTCTACGAGTGAATGCGCATGCGTCCATATTGTATCACGTGATCCACTGTGACCAATCTGACAATGGAATTTGGGAACGGTTCGAAAACTTTAGGCTCTCGTCAATTTAGAACGTCATCAAAATTTCGTAATGAAGTGACCATTCAACTTTTAGAAACCGAAATATTATGTGTCCGGCAGCAGCCATGCGACATCAGCAGTGCCAGTTATCAAATTTGTTGACCGTTACTGGCGTGAGTCTCGTTTTTTTAACCACACCTCTAGTCTAGACTACTGTCATTTGTCTATTGTCTCTGTCCTGTCATTGTCAAGGACATCGCGAAACGTCATTGTCTCTTATGTCCTTCTTATGTTGATATGTTAAGTTTTTAATTTTTCAGTCTTCACATTTTTACTACAGGTTTTATAGTTTGTGTAGTTTAGTATTCAGTAATAATTATGGAAGCATATGATGTTATCGTTAATCAGCCTGTCGTTATAGATAATGTTGGTACATTGAACATCTCTTCTGGAGCCCAAATAATGTTGTTTCTTGCAGGGAACTGGAGTCATCAAAGCAGGGTTTGCAGGTGGCCAAATTCCAAAATGCAGATTTCCAAATTAGTAAGCTATCCCAAGTTTTTTACTTTGATCAATAACGGTATTATTATGTTTAGTAATTATTCATTAAAATTAGCTACTGACTCTAGGAACTCATGGGTGGAGGTGGTGGATTTATGTAGGAATCTTTTGGATAGTCCTGTGGCGAGTTTTCAGTTGAAATTTGACTTGAATACCCTTTCCTCAATTGTTTTCTACAGATAAAGCGACACAGTGTTATTATCTAGTCTAGAGAAGATTTTATTCTAAACCTATTACTCTTGTAGTCCTGTATCCTATATGAGAGAGATTGCATTACAGTAGTAAAAAATCACAGAACATTCTCACAGCTATTTCACAGTATGTATACAAATTCAAAATAATTTCACATACTAGTTCATTCAGCTCCTTAGTTGATTGTAAGGAATCATAAGTTTTGAGATAGAAAAATAATTAAATGGTATATTTAATTGTTCAAAATTTTTTGATGAAACACAAAATTCAATATTTTGTCTATAATCTGATCATGTCTGAATTAGCTTGTCAATACCACATATAATACTGGCAAATTTCAGCAAAACTCAGGTAGAGAATCGCCAGGACATTTACAAAAAATCATTCATTGAAGAAAGTTTTTGTCAGAATTCCTTGAAGATTGGCCACATATGAGTTGAATGACACACTATGTAAGCATGTTCTGCAAAGGCATTTGGCTGGTCATCAAATTACTGAAACCTCCAAAGTTTGTCTGTGAATAAAAGTTTTATCATTAATGTATGCTCCTAGAGGTATTCTTTGAGGCTGTATATGTCACAATATTTTGTTGGGCAAAAAGTCACCCTCAATTGTTTCTTTTTCAAAAATAAAAAAAACTCAAAATATTCATGGATGAGAGTTTTTTCATAAACTTTCTCCTCTGAGGGTACTACATAAAGCTGTATATGTCACAATATTTTTTGTTGTCAAAAATCTACCATGCCCCCATTTTAGAAAATCAAAAATAAACAATATTTTCAAAATATGGGCGGATGACATTTTCTTCCATAAACTTTTTGTTCTGAGGATACTACACAAGCTGTATACATGTTTACATAGGCAAAACATCAGATCTTGAAATTTGGTATGCTGTTATATAAATGATCATTTCCAATCTACCTGGAATATTATTTGTCCTCCCAACTATACTGGATGTTTATCTTATGAAGAAGTACATACTTTTCTCCAAGTGGAGTGTAGTGATGAGAGGGTGAGAAAACACAAAATCATCACAACGTTTAATAAAAAGATTATTTTGGGGAACATGTTTTGGACAGTCATGTGTCTATCATCAGCCTTAATCCTTACAAACCAAAGGTCCTATACAAGTTAATCATGAAAAATATATGAAATAGAGAATTCACTTACATGGGAATGAAAAAAACATTATGAAAAAACTTTGATTAAAATTATTGTGCAAATTCTTGTCATCACAGAACTTGCGTTTTGTGGATTTTTTTTTTTTTTTTTTTTTTTATCGATTGGAGCGCACGAAAGGGAATCCCTATAATGTTCAAAGAACATCGTGTGTTCCTAGGGAGGATAGGGACAGGAGGTAGGTATTGGATTTTTTTTTGAATTTTTGGAGATTGTATGTTGTTGAGAATACTTCCACAGGCAATGAATTCCAGAGCCTAGCCGTTCTATGGATGAAGGAGTCTTGATAAAGTCCTGTGGATTGCTAGGAATCTTTTGATTATTGAACGTTGTCAAGATGATTTTGTGTTTTCTAACCCTCTCTTATACTAGATGTACTAAAAGTTAGCACTAACTTTCTTATTTTGAAAAGACCTACCTTTTTCTGCACACAGTTGGATAATATCAAAGATGCTAAAAAAGCCACTTTCGAATTTCAACATGAGAGACAACTCATAATTTTAGGCTCATTTTAGGCTAATCTATTACCCCATTCCCAATTTTCTTGCTCCTCTCTATAATAGAAAAATCTGTGGCTTTGCTAGCTTTGGCCAAACCCAGCAGAGCCATTTTTGAAAACATTGATTTTTCACTGATTTGATATATTGGGATTAATAGGCTAATTAATTACCCTATTTTCGAATACATGTTATCAACTGTACATTATGTATTTCTATCAAAAGCATATTTTGTTTTATGATGATGTCATGAGGCAAAGTGTGTTAGTATTGATTGTAAGCTGGATAACTATCCCATTTTGGATTTTTTGCTACATATTTTTTGAATAAACGTATGGCTTTGCTGGCTTGCTATATTTTTCACTGATTTGATATATTTATATTGAAAGGCTAATTTTATGTTAATTACTTACCCATATTCGAATGTTTTGCTCAATGTTTCAAGCAAAAATAACAAAATAATTCATCCAAATATGCATGCGTTCACTGTTCGATATTTGAGTGGACTGTATTTTCTTAGGCAGGTTCAAATCGCATAGACCATATAAAATTAGATATTTTAGGAGAAAGCAACTTCACTCACCTGATGATTCCAAGGGGTGTATGCAGGTATGATGTAATAGCCGGCTGGCTGCGGTGTTCCCGGTTAGGATATGATGTAAGGCAGAAATATGAAGCTGAAGCAGGTGGTTTTCTAGCAAATTGCTCTTATTGAAAATCCCCGGGGTAGGATACACTTGTAAGCAGTTATACTGATAAGCACATGATAAGGAGCATGGTAGCAAATCCGAATGAGACAGAAATTTTGTCCTGCTGGGCATAGGTAGATGACACCAATTAACATGCCCGATAATTGGAGTGAGGTGAAAAAATATTCATACTTAAATAAATGGTTCTATACAATTTTACCCAAGCCAATAATGAAGATTTACTTGAACATTCACTATACATCATGCATATCTATCAAAAGCATATTTTATGACAATTTTTTAAGACAAAGTGTTAGTTTCGATTGTATGCTCAATAACTCCCATTTTGGAATTTTTTGTTGCATATTTTTTAAAAGAAACCTGTGGCTTTGCTAGCTCCTGGCAAAGTCAGCAAAATTAACAATGATCAAATATATGAGGGCAGGTGATTGAATTTTTTTTTTTTTGCACTGTAAATAATGGGGAAGACCACAGATTTTTTGAAATGACATTATCGTGAACTGTATACTGATAAACTACCAGTGAATTAATTTTGAATTTTTTCATTCATGCTAAGACGATGAAAAAAATAAATTAGTATATGTCCATTTCAAAACACACAATTCCTGCGCCATTTGAAATTTCATCAATTCATTGGTGTGATTGGTGCGACGTCTTAGTCCCAACACGCCTATTGTCCTTGAACTGACCAATTACACTGCAACACTGCAGAATGACGAGGTATCAGAGAGAGATAGCTACAGTTCGGGACTAATACGTCACGACTCCACCATCATATTTGGCTGTTTGAACAGAACGATATAGATTCGATTCCCTTCAACTTCAACTCATAATATTGATTATACATAAAATGTAAATCATGATCCGTCGATTGAAAGAGGTTTGCACGGATTTCTTCCCTCAGTGGTCTTCCCCATTGATTTATGTATCAATATACTTCTGGGAATTGGTAGGGAAACCATGAGGATATCATTCCTTGTGTTGTATACCAACATTGAATGAATGTTAGCACTATATTTTTTTTTGGATCATACATACACTCTAGAATGAAGATGCAAGACAATGTCAGCATTTTTTGTGCCATAAGTAAGGGTTGACAAGGTTCTCTGGGTTTAGCATTGTCAATGTATCTCACCGCCCTCTTTTTTAGATGAACACAGAGTTCAGTAAAACTTGGGAACTATTTTCCCAAAAACAAACTCCATATCTCCATAGTGAGTCAATCAGAGCAAAATAGACTGCTCTTGCTGCAGAAGCATTTTGATGATACCACTCTTACAGCAAAACAACCTGATGATAATTTTTTGCATAAATTAGTGATATGCAAGTTGAACACCTCATTTTATTTATTGCTCCAATTTCAGAAACACTATGTATCAACTAATCTTGACATCCTGATGCTGTATATTGTAGATTATCGAAAAAATGCAGATTTTGTATTTTTGCTATAGCTGAATTCAAGACCACTTACAATGTTCCTGTTGAACCAGAAGCTCTGGAAAGCTTAGCGCCAAATCATTTTCTGATTGGCATTTCCTGTGGCACCTTACCAGGTGACTAGATTGAGAAAAAATATTCAAGAAAGCAGACTTTAGGAAGAAATGGCTGAAAGTCTACTTACCTGAACTGAATAGAAGTAAAAAATGGTTTGAAAAGGCAGACCTGATAAAAAAAGACAATATTGTCATGATCGCCAACAACACTTTCCCAAAAAATACATGTCCAATGGGTAAGATCATAAGAGTTTTTCCTGGAAAAGACAGAAACATCGACTGATACATGCAGAAGAGCTGTGACGAAAATTTGTAAGATGGATGTGAGGAAAGAAACCCCAGAGGAAATGAGAGTACAGTGAAGAAGCTTCGTTAGGGGGAAGAAAGAAATGTTCAAGAAATATTTCTTAGTTATTGTTTGATTTCGAAAGTACTTCATGACTTATATTGTTGTTGTTATGATAATGTGACAAAAAATAACAGAAATGAATTGTCAATGAAAAGTTGGAAACACTGAGAATATTTAATTATAACATTTACAAACATGATTTGTTAATAAAATTTTTGTGGTCAACCGATTGTGTTAATGAGAGTGATATTTATAGTGGATTTGAAATGGATGTACTAGAAATGTTGTGTAAGGCGTTATTTCATGTACACAATTTCGTTAGGACTCCTTAAGCAATTTCACCTGTTTTTCTGCAAATGCTGAACAGAATAACATATTCAATAGGGGACAACATGATATGGTCTTCTAAGTTGAGGTAGCTAGTTGTCCTGGTGTAAATACCCTTGCAATCGTTAATTCATGTAAATTTTTGGCCCCTGCATTTACTGTTTTCAATGTGGATTAGAAGATTTATTCTGTCCCCAGCTAGAGTTACCCATACTTCACTAGGACAAGGTCAACCGTCATTCATTATAGATATAGTGATGTGGTATATTCTCGATTCTAGCGTCGGAAGGCCCAAACATACTCGCGTGATGGCCGGCGCTCTAGAAGGCGACGTTTTCATTGGCCCTAAAGCGGAAGAACATCGCGGCCTGCTCTCTATCAAGTACCCCATGGAGCATGGCATCGTCACGGACTGGAACGATATGGAGAAGATTTGGAGCTACATCTACAGCAAAGTAACTACTTTTTTTTGCATTGATTTTTATTTTCAATCTATCAAAGGGATTATTGCCAGATGATCTAAATCAGTTTGTTATTTTTAGTACAGAAATACATGATTTTCAAACGAGAATTCGTAATGATTTTCATCTGAGTAGAATGCTCAATAGTAGAGGTATGAACTCATTGTAAAGTACTGAACAAGGGCGTCGATATGAGGAGGGGTAATGGGGGTAATTGGGCAAAAATATAATCTGTAAGATCGATAATAAATATAATACACGTTTATGGCTGTTTGCTTTGTGACTTCTTTGTCAAATCAGTCATGGGATTCCTACCGAATTCGGACCGGTACGAATAACCATCAATATTATCAGTTTTTCAGACGCCAACATAAAAAAGCGTCGATTTTTCATGAAATCATATCAAGCATTTTCTGCAAGAGCGTTAACAGGATTAACTTTTTTTTTCTGGCTCGAAAATATAGTGAATTCAATCATTCTGTTAGATTATTTGGGATTTTATCTCGTCGTTTCTATAAAATAAAGTTATGAGTATTATTTGAATATACATGTAGAAGGACAAATCAGATGATTTGCCCCAAAACGTCACTGTGTTTAAAAATGTTTCTATCAGAAAGTCTAAAAGGAAAATTGAATCGTTTTTCAGTGACACTTTCACTTGAATGATGTTTGAAAAAAGTAATATAGATATGTATATTGAAATAATATCGAATTTTTACTCTTCTCTGGACTTTACGGGAACGAATTTGTTGCTCTCGTTTCCAACATGAATAATGTAAAATATAATTCTTTGAAATTGTCTTGTCTCGAATAATCTATAGCATTTGAATGTAGGTACCACCTCTTCAATCAACCTACAGACAGTATTTAGTCAATTCAAATCAAATGCACATTTTGGCATTTCAATAGCTCTGGTATGTAGAAAATTATGGTCTGAAAGAAAAACAAGATATACTTTTTTTTGACTCACCGTTTTCCCAGTAAATGATTATTTACGTTCGCAAATATGCTGCTAAGTAGTGCCGTTTTTTAAAAAACCTTCATAAAAATGAGATAAAAATTTATATAGAGGAGATTGAAACCATGAAGCATTCTATTATGATGTCAGCTTTCCTGTTAACAATTTCCTAAATATGACTTCATAAAAAAGTATCCTTTTTCATTTTAATAAAGTCACATGGTACTTACCAAAATGATGTTCGTCTCTGAAAAACCGATCATATCGATAATTAATTATAGTGAAGCATTTGAAGTGAGACACTGTATATTATCAATGGCTCTCTATATAATATGATTTTTTTCCATTACCTAAATCAAAAAGCCATTACCACTCGCTAAGAAATAACATTATCGACGCCCCTGGGACTGAAACAATATAATTCTCTTCCTCAAAGCATAAAAGAATGTGAGACTGTTGAGAACTTTAAAAAATGTAACAAAAGAGACTTGCTATAATAAATGTAAAAATTGACTTAATGAAGTCAATCATGAATGAAAATGAATTCAAATCAGCTTTGCATTCTATTATTTGGACGAGTATACCCATCTTGCCGTTAGTGATTGAGATTTGAGATACAAAAAACTATGTATATTTCAATGTTTGTTCTTTTTGCTATAGTTTATGATTTCAACTTATTTTTTATTTGTTTGTTTAAGTATATATGTATGATGCAAATGTATAGAATAAATTCATTTCAAACAAGACGACTTTCAAAAAAAATCCGAAAACTAGAGTTTAGAACTTTTTCAATTGATGTATTTTTTTAACTAGACGACCCTTTGATGTTCAATTCTCAATAACAGACCTCTGCCGGATTCAGTTAATCAAATGATGATCCATTTTAGTTTCTATCTTCTTATGCAAAATTGTGACCATTGGATAGACGATCAGTAGACCTTTCAAACGAGGTGTTACATGACCCCTGTTTGTATTTGAATAAATCGTCCATCACGTCATTACTCAACACCGGTGACGTTAAATCTCTCATATGAATATCATGAGATGAGGCTTCAAAAATTGAATCTCACGTGTTTTTGGAATTTTTTCAAATGTCGCCCATTTCTGAAATGATGAATTTATTCCATACATTTGCATCAAACTGTATGTACCACTTGTATTTTTCGACTTGTCTCATGTTGTGTAAATGACCTGAAGAGATTAATAAACTACCTATCTATCTAACTATTTCTTTTTGTATACATCCTATTTAATCATTGTTATGCTATGTGTTGTTGTTCTATCGGAACTGCTGATATTAAGATGTATCCTAGCTATCTGGAATAAATTCTATTTCAATCTCAGGACCAGCTGTCGACATTTTCCGAGGAGCACCCCGTGTTGCTGACCGAGGCTCCGTTGAATCCGCGGCCCAATAGAGAGAAGGCTGCCGAGATCATGTTCGAGACGTTCAACGTGCCTGCGCTGTTCGTTTCTATCCAGGCTGTGCTCAGTTTGTAAGTGTTCTAAAATAGTAATTTACGTAACAAGTCCGGAAAATACTGTTTTTTTGGACGAGTATACAAAATTCTAGGCCGAGCCGTAGGCGAGTCTTGGAAGTCTGTGAGTTTAAAAAAACTGTTTCTGGAAGTGTTTTGTACACTATTTTTTCGGCAACCATGTAGAATAACAAATCAATGGGACACATTTCCATATTTTATTTCTTTGTAGAATACAATTCCTTCTTTATAAATTCTCATTTGTATCAGCGTACATACATTAGACAAGTAGGTGCAAAGTCTGAAAATCCTTTGATCTCTGAAAACGGCCGCCAAAGACCTTCAACCACCTAACATACATTCTAAGGTTGCGCTTCCGTTATTATTCTGTAGATGTCGCAACGTAAAAATGTACTTCAACTGTACTAGATCATGTGCTTTCTTGATTGTATCCATGGGCGTACCACATATTCCGGATTTGAGCTTATTTGATTAAATTTATATTCTTACAGGAATTCAGGATATAATTCGAAATAATATTATTTAAGTCATTCAGAAAATCAGATTTGAAACAAAACTGAACCAGTATTTAGATGTTCATGGCACATTCTCAAAAATATTATGAATATAATCAAGAATGTTACAAAGTGGAAAAATTTGTATTTTTTATGACGATCTGTGTTATCCTCTTTAATACAGAGGAAGTAATTATTTAGATTCAAAATTCATAATTTTTTTTTTGTTCTAAAATTGTTCTATCCGTCATTCGGTTGCCCCCTTACGAGCAACCCTCAGAAGTCTTCGAAAGACTTGTGCGAGCAAGGAATGACGGGGGCCTTACCTTTTAACGTGTGATCCCAAACACTTTCTTAGGCCATCAGAAAAAGTCTGCGTTCGTGGGTCTCGAACCCGTGATCGATACTTCGACGTGAATCGATATTGAAGCATCGAAGCACTGAGGTACGCCGGCCTCCAAATAAACAGGACAATCACATTTCTTTGTGTGGAGTTGCCACAAGTAATTGTTGAAGATATAACAAATTATTCATTTTGGGTGGAATCATAGTAGAAACTATTACTTTGCACTTTTGGGATGTTATGAAGGAAAATATCTATTGTAACATTTATAAATTTTATTCATATATAATTGTTGTTGTTTTGTCCATTGTTACCCCAAGAAACATCTTTGTTTATAATAAGGATATATGAACATATACATATAACATACATATAACAAAAATAAACAACTAATTAACGAGTTATGTCAATGTGTAAAAATAAATAAAACAAAATCAATACAAGTATTCTTGTACTTCCCCAAATGGATATCAAATTTATAATTTTGAGTAAAGTATTCTTCAAGTATCAATTCATTCATGTCTCCAAATAACTATTTTTCTATGTAATTTTTCGTTGATAGTTTTGAATTGTATGATCACTTTTCAGGTTCAAAATTGGTACAGCATGCTTTTTCAGATGCTTTCTGAGTTCTCCAACTATCATTTCTGATTCAAAATGTAATGAACGTACTTTATAGTAAGAATTATAGGGCATGTGGAGTTGACCTTCATACTTGTGAAGGATTCCACATCTGTAGGCCCATTCTCGGCACCTTAAAGTATGTGAAGAAAAATTATACACCTATTTTGATATCAGAGTTGCATTTAAAATCATTTCAGAGTATTGAAAAAAAACTCTTCGAAGAATGTTCTTGAGGATTTAGAGAATATAAATCAGCCATAATGGTGAACTTTTATTGCCTCTAAACACTAATGCAATTGAAGTTGAAACTTCTTCAAAAAACTCAACAACTATCTATAGAAGCAGCTCTTATTATTTATTGAAAGTTGTATTTTTACCTTTTCACTCTTTACTTACCTGATAAGATCTTTAGCTAAACAAATGTACTCCAATGGAGAGGTTGTTGGAATAACAACCTTCCACACCACACACGTAACTTGGTAAGTCTCAAAAAATCAGCACAGCAATTGACAGGAATTCAAAAACACACGCTGTAAACACCAAACACAATAGCAAAAGAACAATCCAATAAAATATCCTTCACAACAACATATCGTATTATAATAATCTTCCACGTCAAAATGTCTTTCCACAATATGATGATTCCACAATGCTTCTGTTTCCCACTGATGAAAGCGAAATCATTTCTATTATTCATGATTTAAAAAAGACATGCCCTGATCCAGAAGGTTTGATTACTAAAGACATATTTGAATTGAGACACATTTTAGCTACACCAATATCAAAATTGATCAATGAATCTTTCATAAAAGAAAGTTTCCCACACGAATTAAAACATGCATCAGTAAGAGCAATTTACAAAAATGGAAATGCTCAGGATCCAACTAACTATGGACCAATAGCTTTAATAAGCATATTTTCTAAAATTTTTGAAAAAATTCCCAAGAAACGAATTGTAGAATTCATCTACAAAAAATATAGCTTTGATTCTAATCAATTTGGTTTTCAAGAAAACAGTGGAACACAAGCAGCAGTACTACAAGTGATAGAATCAATCCAGAGAGGACTTGATTCAGGAAATTATGTGGTAGCTGTTTTCATTGATCTCAAGAAGGCTTTTGACACAGTTGATCATACAACACTTTTAGAAAACTTAGAAACAATGGGACTCAGAGGCACTGTGAGAAATATTTTGAATTCATATCTTGAAAATAGGACAATCAATACAAAATCGAAGAACTCTGTGTCAAATAAACTATTAATCAATAAGGGTGTCCCACAAGGCTCTATCTTAGGACCTATACTATATTTACTTTATGTTCAAAATATCAGTGAAATTGGTCTAGCGTGTAAATATACCATGTATGCAGATGATACAGTACTTTTATATGAAGGCAAGAATCCTTCAAATTTAGAAAATATGATAAATGAAGACTTGAAAATATTTGAAAAATGGCTCCAATCTAACCTTTTATCGATAAATACTAACAAAATAGAATATATGATTTTTCACCAAAAAAATAAACAAAAAATGTACCTCAATCAAATTAACAAATACGTATTCTTTAGATGAAATATATAGAATTGAAACTCTTAAAATATCATATAATATCATAAATAATAAATTGAAGTCGAATATCACTTTGATAGGGAATTCTGAAATTCATAATCATGAAACTAGACAATATTACTTGTTTCATCTTGACGCCGCTAGCTTCATAATCGGACAAAAAAGATGCACTCATTCAGCCTTAACTGAATTCAATAAACTACCTGTTAATATAAAAAATTGCAGAAATATAGGTACATTCAAAAATGAAGTGGAAAAACTGATTATTTCTGAGCGAACTGGATAAAACTAATCATGCCATTTTTTTTTACAAATATTATTCTTTGTTTGCCAATTTACAGTTGTGATGTATTTTGAATGATGCTATGTTTACCTATAGGTATATAATTATGTACTTCCTTATACCAGAGCCTATTCTGTCTGGAAGTTATTTGTTCAATAAATAGATAAATAAATAATATACAATAAATCTACCGCTACACCACTGCTAAGCACAACGGAAAAGAAACACAAAACTCATAAAACAGAAATTGAGAAGTCATGAAATTGTTTCACATAGTTGACAGATTTTCTTGACAATTTGACTAAGAATATATTGTCCATAATCATATCACCAAATAATGTTGAAACTGTAATGAGAAAAATGTACTTAGTTTGAAATGAATCAATAAATTCATAGGATATTCAACAGCACACGATAAATCGTTCAAATGTATTTTTCCCTGAAAGGCTAGAATTCAAAAAGTACGAAAGTTACCGATATAATCAGCTTGGCAACATCGAGTCGTCTTCGACGTCCGAGCGTGCTGGCATCTATCAGATAATAGAGGAACCGCAACCTTACTTATTACAGGCTCTTTTCGCCCAATTCAGACTTTGAATCTACATGTCTAATGTATGTACGCTGTTTGTATCTAATACTGAAATTTGAACAAAATACCTATACCTGTAACTTTACATTGGAAATTTCGTATAGACATTTTTCAAACTCACTATCGCAGTTGCTTCCGATAGTTCATTGCGATAATTGCAACCAAACTTTCAAAAATCAAAATGTCAAATAATTTCATGTCAAATAGCTGTCAACCGATATTTCGCTTCTATGGTAATTATCATCTGCATTTATCAAAACCATATCTGCCAAGATTTTCATAGTTACAGTGACAACAACGATGCTACTTCCTCAAAAAAAAAAGCGTCCGGGAAGTGAGCAACCCCCGGACGGTTACCGATAAACCACCAATTCCTTTCAACAATACAGTAGTTGAATATCCTTCGGGCATTAAATTTCTTGGACTCATATTCGATGAAGAGTTGATTTGGTGTGAACACGTCAGTTTTTTTATGAAACAAAGTATCAGCTGTATTAAGTGTATTAAAGAGGCTAAGTTGTTTTGTACCTCTGAAATTTTTGAACTCCATTTATTTTTCTTTAATCCAGCTTCATGGTGCCCAACCCATGAATATATCTTGAGACCCTTAAAGACTCTAGTATTTATGAGTATCAATGTTGTCTATCTATTCACAATAGTGTCAACACACAAAAATACTAGATGCACAAAAATATGTTAGTATCATGACCATAACACTATAAATAAAAATGATTCAAACACACTCTGATTTCACTCCAATTATGATCAAAATTCATTGCTCGTCAGGGGTTCAAAACACAGTTAAAGTACTGTCTCACCAAAATAAGATGTTTGGCACAAAGTTGTTCATATAAAATATTCAAGATAACGCAGCTACAAGTATTTAATGGTTAAAAGAAGACATTTTGTTTACATTTTCTCAAGAAAAACGCAAAAAAGCCGTTATTAATCCAGCATTAGATACCCTACAGTTGCATTATTTCATCAGAAACACTAATCAACTTCTTTTTACATTATTCACCTATAAATTGTCCGTTTATAGTGAACCAAAAAACTATAGGAGGGGAATGAAGCATTAGGCCAAACAACTTATTTTGGCGAGATATATACCCTGTTAAATAAAAGAAATGTACTAGCTAGATGAATGGAGCAAATTATTTGTCATACACTATTAATCTTTGGTAGAAGTCCATATAGGCCGAATAGGAGTGACATTTTTCCTTTGATACACTATTAAGTGTAATTCTTGACAGTTATGTCATCCGCTGTTGACGGTGATTATGCGATTATGACTGGCGGAATAAACGAAAACTGTGCGATGTGCTTACTGTGCGTAAAGAGCTACTTACTGAGGTTGTATCTCGTGTGTTCTTGCCTACTTTCCATAGTAGCAAACCTATTTTATGCCCTTGATTCTTGAATAACTATCATTTTCAGATATTCGACTGGTCGAACTACTGGAGTAGTGTTGGACTCAGGCGACGGTGTTACTCATTCAGTGCCTATTTATGAAGGATTCGCTCTACCGCACAGTATTATGAGGTCAGATATAGCCGGAAGGGACGTCTCAAGATATTTGAGGTAATTTTTTTTTATTCATTTATGTACACTGATAAACAGCCTATGTCTGATAAAATGTATCAGTTCAGAGAGGTAGGTGAAGAGTAATATGAGTAATATAGGTTGCAGCTACATTCTTTATGGTTATTAGACTACCATAAAGAGAACACTAATGTTCAGAAAAATTGGTAATTTTGCATTCATCATGAAATTAAATTTGTCTAAAATTTTTTTTTTATACTTTCGTATTTTTATTAGAAAAACATGAGTTCCATAGTTTGGACAAACCACTGTTCATCCAGATATTCCACGAAAAACTTCGAAGTTTAACCTGCCTTTTCCATCCGTCCTTGATATGCACTCACAACTACTTGCCATTCTTCTTTCATTATTGTAGACTACACAGTGTGGAGGCTTTAATTGGAATAAAGTCGCTGGTGCTGAATATTTTGTTTGAAAAATCCCGGAATATGTCGACGATTTAATGTATTTACCTACCTTTTGCAAGCAATATCGAGAATATATTCCTTGAGGAGTAGCTGAACCTACCATCAAGATGTTTTTTTCAAATAGCGACTGCAGAAATTTTTCGGATGGCCCAAGAGTGTTTGGGATCACACGTTAAAAGGTAAGGCCACCGTCATTCCTTGCTCGCACTAGACTCTCGAAGATTTCTGACTTCTTGCTCGTAAGGGGGCAACCGAATGAGGGATAGAACAATTTTTTTTTAGAATAGTTATTCATCATGAAAGGGAAAAGAGTAGTAGATTTGTGACGAATCATTGATGAGAAGATAGTGTATTATATTAAAATCAGAAAATTATCGACGTGAAATTTAAAGATTTCAACAGGAATGACACCTGCACTGCAGGAATTTCTTGTCTAATTCTTTGATCAGATTTTCAAAAATTGCGAATGACCAATGACAATAGTATTCACAATCATTGAAGACAATAGTTCGACCTGGTCCCTAATAATCAATTATTTAATACTTGCAAGTTGCTTCAGTACCAATAAAAATATCCTACTATCCTAATAATTATTGAGATTTTATTTAATCACATATTACTTTGTGGTACGAGCAACAGTGAAAATGCCTATTTTCCCAGAAATACAAAAAAAGAGGAAGAAGATAAACTACATTGTCAACCCAACTTCCTTAAGTCAATATTGTCGTGTCACCTTCATCTTCAAATACTTCATGAATGATCTTATACCAGGAATTACTGTCTGACCATTCATGTCATTCCTACTAGAAAATTAATTATACTTTGTATATTATTTGTATGAAATGTATCAATGAAGAAGAGAATGTAATGCAATAACTGAAATAAATAAAATAAATAAAATCTAGTCAAGATGCGAATATTCAAAGATAATCCTCATATCATCTGATTCTTTAGTTATGTGTTGGGTTCTCTGATATCTGCAGTAAGTATTCAATCCAGAAAATGCATTCCATATTTTGATCAAGATGACAATCAGAAATATTCTATCAGAAATAGAGAATGGAGGTAAGTCTTGTGGTTGCATCGAATGGTTCACGGATAATTACGTCACGCGTTCTCCCGCGTTTGTCATGTTATGAAATATTGTTAATTTCAATAATTATCGTGATATAGGAATAAATTGTCCAATGATGAAAGAAGAAGGGCAAATAATTTTAGATGCGTATCCAAAACAGGCGGAAAAGGTGAAATTCCTAACTTCTTCGTGAAATTTCTCGATAAGCAGTGGTTTGTTTACATTTTCATTATCGAAGTCGTGTTTCTCAGACAAAAAGAAGCAGGTACATAAAAATGTTCGCTTCTCAGGTTGCTTTTGCGGAAAGAGGGCACGATCTTCCGGACGACCGCCGAATTCGAATCGGTGAAGACGATCAAGGAGAAGGCATGTTATCTGTCGAACCACCCGATGAAGGAGGAAACGGTGGAGTCGGAGCAGGTCAACTACACCTTGCCCGACGGCAGCGTCATCAAAATCGGCCCGTCGCGGTTCAGGTATGTACAGAGTGGGCAAAATTGGGCGTGTACATAGGCTATCTCAGTAACTGAAGGAGTTATCAAAAAATCGATATACATGTTATGGGTTCGATTTTAGAGAAACCTCGAATGGTACAATTTGAATTTCGATATCTTCATTCGTTTCAGAGATACAGGGGGAAATTGAAAAATTGCCGATTTCGTTTTTATTTTCTGAGTACCTTATGAAGAGAGATATTGAAAATTTTAAAATTTTCATCCATATAGAATTATGCGTAGAATCCATTGGCATCATCAGAAATTGTATACAGGGTGACATCAAGAAGATACGGCAGTCAATTATTTTTTTTTCTAATGGAACACCCAGTATATTTTAGCACAGTTGGATAGTCCTAGGCATTTCATATTCAAATATATATATTATCCTACCTTTTTCTCCGACAACTTTAGAAATATTCGCAAAAATATACTCAGTGTGTCACATTTCTCATGGTTGCCCCTCTCTATCTTCCATAATAATCAGTGAGGTAGGATTACGACATTTGCAGCTGTGAGAGAGACAATGATACACTCGAGGATCCCCAGTGATAACACACCTTGATTTTTTAAATGTTTTGAATGTATAAAAGATACAGAATTGGACCCAATACTGAGCCTTGGGGGACTCCTTTGTTTATACAGTGTGTCCCACTTACCATGCTCACCATGGGTATCTTTTTAACGGTGAGAGATACGAGGTTGGTTAAATGACACCAAATGTGGAGTTTGTCAAGGCCAACTATAATGTGAAAAAATATTTTTATAAAATCTATTCGTTTTTGTTTTATACGCAAAAAACAGATTTTGATCATGTTCTTGTCTCCTCCGTAACTTCTTTATTTATGAAAATATTCAAATAGGAATTTCACATTCTCATGGCAGTTTTTCAATGTGATTTCGAGAAAAATATGAAATTTATACCAACTCTTCTAGAATTTGAGATATCAGCACCAACTTTAGTTTTTCAAATGTAGGTATAGCTCACTATGACTTGTTACAAATAATTTTTTTTTATCTTACAGATGATATGTCGCAGTCATGGTTTTGTGTTGATAACAAAGGAGTTATCGTCATTTATACGAAAACAAACAATTATTTGGAAGCAGCCATCTTGATTTTATGAATTTCAACAAAAAAATCATGATCTCCGACCTCAAAAACCCCCACTCACCAATTTTAAATGGAATCGGACCAAATCTTGGCCGCCATCTTGGAGCAGCCATTTTTTTAATTGATGGCGGACAAGATTTGGTCCGGTTCCATTCAAAATTGGTAAGTGGGGGTTTTTGAGGTCGGAGATCATGATTTTTTTGTTAAAATTTATAAATTTAAGATGGCGGCTCTAAAATAATTTTTTGTTTTTGTATAAATGACGATAACTCCGTTGTTATCAACACAAAACTATTGCGACATATTATCTGTAAGAGAAAAAAAAATTATTTGTAACTAAGTCATAGTGAGCTATGACCTACATTTGAAAAACTAAAGTTGGTGCTGATATCTCATATTCTAGAAGAGTTGGTATAAATTTCATATTTTTTTCGAAATTACTTTGAAAATTTGCCATGAGAATCTGAAATTCCTATTTGAATATTTTCATAAATAAAGAAGTTATGGAGGAGACATGAAAATGATCGAAATCTGTTTTTTGCGTATAAAACAAAAACGAATAGATTTAATCAAAATATGTTTTCACATTATAGTTGGCCTTGGCAAACTCCCCATTTGGTGTCATTTAACCGACCTCGTATCTCTCACCGTTAAAAAGATACCCATGGTGAGCATGGTAAGTGGAACACACTGTATATAGTATTTCAAATTCACAATTATTGATTTTAGTACTGATAGTCCTTTTTTCTAGATATGTTTTCAAGAGATTGTTTTATACCTCTGATTCCCATTGAATTAAGGTTTTTCAGGAGAATATTGTGGTCAATTATATCAAATGCTTTTTTTAGGTCCATTAAAATAGCTACTATATAATTTCCTTTATCAAGTCTATCTTGTATGAGATTGATTACTTGTGAAACTGTTGACTGTGAACCACTTTTCTTTTGAAAACCAAATTGGTTCAAGTCAAACCCATATTTTTCATTGATGAAGTCAACAATTCTCTTATAACTTCCTCAAGTATTTTGGAAAAAATACTCAACCAGCGTTGCAAAAATCACGATTTTTTTTAACAAAAACTATTAGAAATGAGTATTGACAGTATTCAGTTTGCCCGTTTTCATGAATCATTTTCCAAATCTTGTTGAAATTCGAATCCATCACTTAATAGGAAGTAAATGATTGATATTGTCAAAAAACTAGAATTCAAGTTGTTAAAAACTAATCATTCACTGATACATTACAGTGAATCTTCTATTCTAAGGAATAATTGCTTGGACACATAGTGGAAGGAGAAGATGGTGTGCCTACGCGCAGATTACGTGACGTCATCTGGTATACCAATGACAGGTGCTGGTCAAAGACAGATACTGTTGCCATAGGCGTGCGCTATGAAATCGGGTTTATTGAAGTTTCTATGGATTTCTCGATCTGTCTAGAAATAATTCAATTCATATAAATAGGTACATATTCCTTCAATTTTACTATTCCATTGATTCTGGAATTTGTGATCTTGCGGTAATTTGAAATCGCATATAGCGAATACATACGAATCATGCGTTGCCAATTCCATTGAATGATCCACCACTGTGTCAATTTTGACAGATTCAAATTCAGCAGTTGACGTTGCTTCTGCTCGACAGCAGGAGTATCATTTTTTGCCGTTTTGTTATTCAAATCTTTGCTGCAATTCATATTTGTGAGAAATTAAGTGTTTTGAATTCATTTCCAATTATTTCTAACTTAATATTCGACGGAAGATGTTTTGTAGAAATGACATCTTGTTTCAAATATTTGTGATTTTTTTAAATGTGTAATTCAACAACTGTACTTTCAAACTTGTTTGAGAACATTTTGCATGGAAATGTTTCCTGAAAAGAGGACTGGGAATATAAGGTAGGTACCATTATTTGAGTTGGAATTTCCATTACCAGAAATGAAACAAGTGGGCATTTTGAAATCATTTCGTTCAGTTTTAGAACTTATATAATATCTGAGGTTTGGGACAGTGATCATGAAAACAAATAATAACAATTACAGTTATACATCATGCGCAGGACGAGACAAGTTTTCTGTCTAGCTTTCTGTCTAGTACACCATCTTCTCCTTCCTCCTTCCTTCCTGCTTGGACATTAGGGGCAATCGTAAGTCACTCTAAATCCTGTTATTATTTTAATGTTGTAATTCCAAGGAATCTGAGTATATATTATACTAGTTAGTGGAAGAAGTCAGCTAGGCTACTCAGTGAAGTCAACATTGATCTACTGCAAATGGGCTTCTTAAATAAATAGTTTTCAAGTGCTACTAAATCTCCCACATATACACTCATCTGCCAGCAAAAAATCAGCCAAATTAATCACCCTGTAACTTTCTTATTTCTTGTCAGATTTTGTTCCGAAACAATAACCTAAATTCTACTTCCCGTAAAAAAATCATTGTACAGGGAATAACGAAAGTTACTTTTTCACGATTAACTTCCTAACAGCTCGTGGCAAAAGTGAGTAGTTGAACTCACCATGCTTTGGATTGAAGGGTGATCCCTTCTTAACTCTATAATTTTTTATTCACATCGATATCTTCGAGAAAATTGCAAAAAACATTATGGAGCAAGATTTTGGGCATTTAAATTGCAGCCAAATATCTGGCGGAGCCTCCCTACGTCGCAGACTTATGACAGGTTGTTCAGGACACCAATATATACCTGAAACTACACTAATTTCGAATCAATATCATTATGCCCGTGGATTCAAATAGGTGGACAAATGAAGACAAACCAATCGATGTGTTTGTTCGAGATCTATCTCGATATTTGTATTAAAAATTCAGGCTCATATGCTTCATATTGACTGATATAATATTATATAAACATATCACTAGCTGACCCGGCAAACGTTGTTTTGCTATATAAATTATTTCTAGAAAACATTTTTTTAGTTACATATTCAACTACACACCTTTATTATTTTATTTTCCAATTCTTTTCAGTTTGAATAACCATAAATGCGTGTTTTCTTAGTTTTTCAACCTGCTATTCATTTTCTACTTCTTTTGAGTAATCTATTTCTTCAGTTTTCTAAACTACTATTTATTTCCTATTTCCTATTTCTTTTCAGTTTGGCTTCAAAACACTATTCGCTGCAGAGCTCGTTCGACATAATAAATCCGCCATCTTGAATTTTTTAATTATGACGCAGAATTTTGAATAAAATCGGATCATAATTAGAAAACTTGTGCACCATAATACATCTAAGAATAGGTATACAAAGTTTCATGATAATCGGCTGAGTGGTTTCGGCGTGAAAGCATAGCAAACAATTATTAGTAGGGATTATTGACAAGCGGAAACTGAGATCTCGCCCGAGATCCTCTTCAAACCGGACATCGTCGGCGAGGAGTTAGAAGGTCTGCACGAGGTGCTCGAGGCGTTCTCTATTCGCGATAGGAAATAAGCGTACGCTACCTATCGGAGTTCTTGAAAGCTGTCAAAGCGGCATGTTTACTTTGTTTTCATTGGTACACATTTGTTTTTTGTTTAGGCTTATTGGTCATATCATCAAAACAAACCGCTCAGAAGTGTTCAAGTTGCTGCCGTCAGATGGGGCGACGTGTTATTTTCTATCGCGAATACTAAAGTCGGATCAGGATCTGAGGAAGGTGCTGTTCAAGAGCATCGTGCCTTCTAGCGGTTCAACGCTGTTCAAAATAAAAATGAACATTTTGTTCTAAACATAATTCTCGCGGAGATTTTCCATGGAAAATATTGCTCTAAACAGAAAATGTCATAGAATCTCTTCTGTGAGAATTATCGTCTTTTTATTTGAATAGACTTAATTTGCTTGCTAACAAAATCGATAGGAATCGAAAAAATTGCAGAAAAAATTTCAGAGCAAGATCTTTTATCAATTTTAGATTTTTTGGGATTTTGTCTCCTCGTCTCTATAAAATTAAAATATGAATACTATTTCAATATACATGTAAACATATTAAAATCATTGGAAAAGAAGATAACAACCAGAAGAGAAAAGTCAAGGAATCTGCTTGAATTCTTCTGAACTGAGACAATAGCAATGCTTCCTGTTCAGTTGGTATTCACTACTGAAATCTGACAATGAGAATGGTAAATTCAAAATCAATTGATGAAAACATCCTGTAACTCATTTGATTGCCAACGTCACCAATTGTCACTGAGAACTGAGAAGTGTCAGGTCAAATACGAATTTGCAAAAATCATTTTTTTTTTGTTGAAAACGGGAGCAGATTCGTTCCCGAAACGTCCAAAGATAAGTAAAAATTTGATATTTCCTCTATGTACCTTTATTTCTCTTCTCCAAACCCTTTTTCAATAAAAATTGTCACTCACAAGCTAGTGAATTCTTCTTTTAGGCTCTCTATCAATATCTTCATTTCCGTGGAATCATAAATAAATTCTTGGGGTAATAAATTAAGCGCGACTTTTGCACTCTACTGTGACTAGAGCATAGTAGTATAGTCTGTTTGCTCTTATCTGCCAAAATTCTGGTGGTGGGGATAGAAATCACAGAACATTCGCGAAAAAAAAACAGAAGCTTGCAAAAGAGGATTTGAAGAAATCTTGAATCATTGGAGAATAATGACTGAACTTATAACTAATATTTTTAACAAGCGGAACCTGAACAATGTTTTTCGTTCAGGGCGCCCGAGATCCTCTTCAAACCGGACATGGTCGGCGAGGAGTTCGAAGGGCTGCACGAGGTGCTCGTGTTCTCCATACAAAAGTCGGATCTGGACCTGAGGAAGGTGTTGTTCAAGAATATCGTTCTGTCAGGAGGGTCGACGCTTTTCAAAGGTTTCGGCGACAGGCTGTTGTCCGAGATCAAGAAGATTTCTCCCAAGGAGACGCAAATCAAGGTAAGTGCTATCGTGATGAGCAGTGTCGATAACTGCATCGGTATTTTCACTTGTAATAATACCACTAGAGGTTGAATGTAATACCACTAGAGGTTGAATAATTTTCCTGGATTTTTTTCGCACTCATGAATATTTTGGAATTTATCCCGCGTCTTTCAACCTCGTGTTGTATTCGGTAAGAGAATTTACAACAGATTGTTTATGGGAATCAAATAATTTTAGAATTTATTTACTCATCTGATTCTCATATAGGTTCATGAATGAATTCAGTTTGGGTCGCAGTTTCGACACCAATAATAGTTTCCTAGCACATACAAATTTCTAATTTCTACCTATTGTAGTTGCATGAAGATATCTTTTTAGAATGTAACATATTATATTCTGTCATTCTATATCAACTCTGGGTTACTACAAGTGGTAGAAAATTATAATTTTATCAATACTAGTAGTAGTAATAGGGGCGGCGGTCGACTAGCAAGTAGGCCCTCGTGGGCCCAGTTTCCTGACACCCTGCTGCACACATATCTACTCTTCCTTCTCCTAATTCTCCTTTCCGAACCTCCGTTACCTTCTGATGAAGGTCAGTATGTCCATACACCCACCTTAGGATAATTAGATCTTCCTGTTGAAGCATATCAGCACCAACAATTTCGAATCTTGGCATTCCATCATGCCCCTTACACTGGCCCAGGAAGTAGTGGTATGACATTCCATATAATAGATGCAGTTTGGGCACAATGGATTCTTAGCCTTTTAATTGATTTCTACTCAGTAGCACAAAATCACTATTTTAGACGTCAAAATATTATTCTGTAATTTAAACGTCAAAAAATGTTTTGATTTACTTTGCTGGTGGGTACCCAGGAAAACAAAATTACCACAAAATACATGAGTTGCTATGATGATTTGTCAAAGAAACTCAATTCGGTTACGTAAACATTACTGGTGTGGAGTTTTCAATAAGGTTCACTTCTCTAAAAGTGTTTTTCACTAGTCGATTTATAGGTCGCACTAGTAAGCAACTCAAGGGTAGCGCTTGAGTCACGTTATGATTTATTTAATGAATTAGTTTTTTCTTCATGATTTCATTAAACGCTGGTATTGATTAAAAATTAGATATAAGTGTAGAATTACGTTTAGATAATGTTTTGAATTTTCAAATGGTGCCCATTGTTTGCTTCGACCAGACACGTTCTTTCCAGAGCATTTTCTACAACTTTTCTCAGAATTTCATGTCCCAGCGCCCCCACGTCTTTTTCGATATTGGCTTATTGACATACATGTTACCCTTTTAGTAGCCCTAAAGAAAAGAATTGGAAGCACTAGGTACAGGCTGTCTCATTGACCCCTACCTACAGCTTCAACTATAGGAGGTGGAAAAAACAAATATGGAAGTTGTAGGGTTTCATCTGTACTATCTTTTGGCACTGCTTAAATAAACAAATGCGAATCGCAAAATGGGAAGAAAGAGTGCAAATCAGTGTTTTTGAATGGAACACCTTTTATATTTTCAACTTTTGTCAAAGATCTTTTTCTGCTGTTCTCAAATATATATAGTTTGCTCATGTTCTCTTGAAGACGTTTTCGACTAAATTCTTGCTGTCTTACTGAAATTGGTGCACTTTATTAATAATGTGATCTCACTATCTCGTCTTTTTCCTCTACGGAATAAGTAACCCATTTTTATTGAAAAACTGACAGATATGTCAGAAAATCACTGTTTTGTTTCCATAGCATTTCTGTTGTGTCCACAGCCATCTAAATCCAAAGAAAACAAGAAGCTCAAAGTCGGTCGACCATACTTTATATAAATCAATCAGTTAATACATGTTACCGGTTTCGGTGAAACGGCCATCATCAGACATAAAAAGTACCTGTAATATGATGAAATAACAATACAATTGGAAAAAGGAAAAAATTAGGATGTACCAAAATATAAAGCTTTAGGTTACGATGGCAAAACAAACATGACATGAGCTAAGCAATTTGGCTATCGGGGCCGGGCACATGATGAAAATGTTTTTATATTTGGTAAAGAGCCATAAAAAACTGGCTCTGATAAGATTAAACATCTTATCAAGTAATAAACTACATAATAATATACTGAAGGCATCAGTGCATCATCTCAGTGGTTACAGGGCTATGGAACACGGAAATGAAAAAATTGAAGACAATAATTTCCATCTGCGGTTTTTTGTCTCCCTCCGCTACGCGTCGAGAGACAACACAACCTGGAGCTAAAATCTACTACTTTTTTCCCTTGTATAATAAATAACTATTGTTATAGTCGTTGAGCTATGCGCTTATGCGTATCTACTGTGAAATTTTTTTCGTTATTTTTGTTTTAATTTTTGTGCTTACCTATAGCTACTATTATATACTTACACCTGTTTTCATTCTCTCAGTAGGTATTTTCTGTTGTATTACTTATTAAAAATTTCAACCCAATTGGTCAAGCCGTAAAGCAGTTGACGTACCCCGCCCAATTGTATTTTTAAATCATCCACGAAACTATCAAAATACCCATATAAAATTTCCACCCAATTGGTTCACCTGTTTTGAAGTTATGTGAGAAAGATAAGTACGGAAGGACAATTCCTCCTACTCGTTTTCTCGTAGAAATGAAGCATTTTCGGCCTATGTTCATCAGGAATGATGTCGCCTTCTATTCGTGAAAGAATTTTTCAAATCGGTCCAGTAGTTTCGGAGCCTTTTCAATACAAACAATCAATCAAATCTTTCCTCTTCATAATGATAGTGTAGATTTTTTCCTTTTTCAGATATCCGCTCCCCAGGAAAGGTTGTACTCCACCTGGATAGGGGGCTCGATTTTAGCGTCGCTAGATACCTTCAAGAAAATGTGGGTATCGAAGAGAGAATTCGACGAAGAGGGTCAACGAGCTATACATAGGAAGACTTTTTAGTTTGTTACATAAGAGAAAAATATTTATTTCTACTTATTGAGTTTTGTGATATAAGCTTATATATTTTCACACTTTTTTATAATTATTTATTGTACAGTTAAAGAATTGATAACAAACTAAATATGGAAGTGCAGAAAAATATAGACCTGCTGAGGTAATGAACCAGGAAAAAAATATTTCATGGGGATGGTGACCATTGAAACGATTCTTTATAAAATTCAAATGACAATACATTTTCCTCAATGGATTTGTCAGTTGTTTGCTTGAGAATTTCAAAAAACCTTATACCTATCTGGTTTCATATAATTATGATATTGTGATGGATGCTTTTTTTTTTCATTAGTCAAT
The DNA here is from genome assembly GCA_918026855.4 of Phaedon cochleariae. Classification (NCBI taxonomy): domain Eukaryota; kingdom Metazoa; phylum Arthropoda; class Insecta; order Coleoptera; family Chrysomelidae; genus Phaedon; species Phaedon cochleariae. The sequence goes on along the minus strand of OU896715.1, from coordinate 25,709,939 downwards.
ATTTTTAATTGAATATTTCAATTTTTGTGCAGCTGATGTAAATAAATGTCAAATTGATTTGTAGATATTTTTTTGCATTACAAATTATGAAATATGATACATTGAAACATTTTTCAGCACTCCCTGTCTTTTATCTACAAAAAAATCCCTGTTCAAGCTTTAATATCTAATTTAGATTTTTTATTGAATAAAACCTATACAACTGTGCTAAACGTTATTTGTAATTGAATAATTTCATTCCATTACCATCTGAATAATCTATGAAGAAATGTATAGCTGCAAAAAAATGTTGGATAGAAGCTATAAAATTCAGTAGGTCCTAACAAATGTCAATGTTTGAAATGTTTATACAGTGTTTGGCAATAAGATTGAATGATTTCAGGAAGGTTACCATGAAAACATTGTTTACAGTGTGACCAAGATAATGTTGCACAACATGAGGATCTCGGAAACGAAAGGAGATACAACAGTGGGAAAAAAGTTGCGTATTCAGAGGTTCATACCAATATGCCAGGATACGAAGACATGCATTCGGAAATGAATGCAGATTATTGTTTATCGATGTGCAGTTGGCCTTTAAGAGTTGCATAATGAAATTCCCCAACCGTGGACCTTAGGAGGGAAGGGGTGGAAAGGGCCGGTTTGAAAGATTTTCATCATTGTCTGGAAAACTAAGTCTAGCAAAAATGTTGCCATATACAAAAAGAAAGGGAATCACATTTTCCACAAAAAAGGTCATATTCATTGTGTCAATGAAAGCAGTAGTTGAGGGTGTATGTGAGTTTGAACATACAAATAGCTGAAAAATTAAAAAAAAAACTTCATTGTGGAAGGTAATACCGAGGATGATGCTCGACAAGTGAAGGTATAACGAGTACCTATTCACGATTTCGATTTCATATCCGGTAATTAGTTGATGTCATTGTCAAGTTTATCATCGACGTCGCCATCGATGTTGACGATTGGAAGGCCATTGCTAAACGAAGCGCGCTGCTAGTGCTGCACACAAGCGTGCTTTGCAGCACCGGCAACAGCTCCCACAACCAATTGTGCACCCGCAAAATATGGTATTCGAGATGGATTCTGGCGCAACTGGGTTCGTGCTTGTAACAGGTGTAAGGAAGCCATCCAACCCCCTCATCCATCAAGCATTAGGCTCCTGCTGCTGATCTCCATATAGCCACTGCTGGTTCTGCAAAGAATAATGATGAGGCCTTTGTAGCTCAAAACCATGCATGTTATACAGCATGGGGCATAGGAACCAAGTGTTTTTGGTCTGGGTAGTACTTGGCCATTAGAAGAGGGTGGTGCGCGCGGTTTATTATAATCCATTTCTCGACGAGGAACATTTTACTTTCTCAGTTGCCACTTGCCATTATGAAGTGGTGGTGGTGTTATTTCACAAACACTCGATTCAGGCTTTGTCGAAGCTTTACCAAAGGCTTGGTGTCGTCCTCGGTTCAGATCTGCTTCTTCTGGGGCCTGGTACAAAGCTCAAAAAAAAGCTGCTCTCCTGCATCAGTCTTATTGTGTTGCTGAGGGATCACAAAAGACTTTGTAGAAATCTCTGACCTGCTCCTGCTGAGCCTTCAAAAATAGCTCCACAACACGTCCCTTGCTCTTGATATATACAGGGTGAGTCATGAGGAGTTTCACATAGTCTGATGGTGAATAGGGGGAAAGACGAGTTTATATACATACACGCCTGGCAAGAATAATTTTCCTATAGAGAAACTGTGTGTATGCGTAGCATCGTTGCCATACGCTTGGCGTATGGCGTTAACACCTCCTTCGAGTGAGTCCATTTTTTTTTGGCCGACCGAGCCGGGGTTATCGTTTGCCACACGTACCAGACTCGAGTAGGTGGGGAAACGACGCCAATGAATCGTTTCTCCATAGGAAAATTATTCTTGCTAGGCCTGTATGTTAAAATTTTGTTGGTCGATATTTCAGAAATGATTCATCAGTTTGCTAAAATTTGGGAGCGATGTTTCCCTATTGAAACTACTCAAAAATGGCAAAAGTATTGCAGATCCCTGTATCTTCATTATGGGTGGTCAAAAATGTTTTCATATTTACATTAACTCGCCTTGATCTTCCTGATATTTACCATTTGGCTATGTGAGTCTTCTTATGAATCACCCTGTATATAGCAGAGGTAGTATTGCACAACCACTGAACTAATGGATGGCTTTTGTTTGGAGGTTGGCTATACATTTATACCATCGTGATTGGCTTGAAGAAAAGCATCTCTTTGCCAGGAGAGGTTATATAGTGTGCAACAAGCAACACCAACATCTATATCCTCCCCTATGACTGTGATAGTTCGATGCTGGTCAGCTGCCTGCAAACCATAGCCAACGATTTTGGAGTCAGCGTCTCCTCTAGCTGCTACTGTAATTAGTCGCTGTGCTCCCATTTTTTTTAACCAAGTTGATGAGCCTGATATTTTGTTGGAAACGTGAGACAAAAAATTGTTCTGCTGAACAGTGTAGGACATGGTATGTCTTATCAAAGTGGATGTTGAATTAGATTTTTGAATGTCCCATCCGTTTCTGCTCAGCTGTTCTGGTTCTATTAGCATCAGCGTAGCCGTGAAATACCACAGCGCACTTTTTATCACAGTGGTTGATGATGTCACGTTCAGAGGTTGCATATTCCACGAAAAATAGTCAAAGGATCGATGGTCACTGATTTGCCATTGACTTTGATTGAATTGTTCATACTGGTCTGGTTATAGCGCTAGTAAAACGTGAGGTCAAAGTCAAAAATCTCGAAATTTTGCCGGATAGCCCTAAAAGCTATGGCCTGTTTTATGATGAAAATGATGTAGAATATTTGAAAAAATAGAAAACCTAGAACATTATGACCAATAAAAAGTAAATATTTATCAGTTGTTCCAACCCTGACCTCATGTTTCGGTGGCGCGGTTTGGTGGACAATAATATGTTCCCTCATTGGGTGATATTATCAATCCAACAAGAACTGTGTTTTATGGTTGGGGACTTTCGGTATATTACTCCAATGGGTCAACCCTACAACTTGAAACGGCGATAATCTGCCTAGCACAATTTATTTCCGAATCAGGGGTTTCTTCAGTCTTCGTTTTTGGGCCTATAAACGGCCTTCGAAAATCATCATAATTGTTTTTAGTTTTTTTGTTACATCGAAAAATGTGAATTTTCGGAAAATCTATTCATTCAATTTTCTTTTCTCCGTTATAATTAGATACAGAAAAACTGAAAATACTTTTCCATAGAAACTTTCCATGAGATTCAACGTGGTTATATTGATTTCTTTACTACGAAAATTATCAAAATTGTTTTTATAGTTTTTCTGTTATATCGAAAAATGCGAATTTTTGGATAATATCTATTCAATTTTCTTTTTTCGTTACTAGAAAAACTGAAAATACTTTTCCATAGCAAACTTTGATGAGATTCAACGTGGTTGTATTGAATCATGATTTCTATACTCGACTATTCGTATGCCATCCGATACCAATGGGCGGCGAGTGGACTGATGATGAATTATTGGCATTCAATTACCACTGTGTCGTTATATAGGGATCTAAATTAATTTTTGCAACATTTCTCACGCTTTTTTTTATGTAAATAATGAGTACCTATATGCTTGTTTGAAATTGTTGAATTTCAAAGCTCATTTCAAAATTCAAACGTTACCTTCATGGCCGCCATTTGGCGATACGTCGAATAAATGGTGACATCAGTTTTTATGCTGTTTTGTTATTGGTAAGATAATCTTCCATTTCCACTCATGAAGCAAGGTTGTCAAATCCAAATCACCAATTATAATCAAAAGTTATCGAAAAAGATGTTAGAGTCCTGTCGTCGTTGAATAAAACATAATAGGAGGAGCCCGCATATATATGATGATGTTATAGTTCATTCTTGACTTTTCGAGCAACCAGCATGTCCAAATATTTCTTATTCTCCACAACAGCATATCATATATGAATGTTGGAGAGAGACTTGGTTGGCAACATTTGTGCTGAATGCTGAGAACTGACAAGACCACGCCCACAATAAGTCATGCGTCGTGGTTGTCACGTTTACCGATTCAAATGTCTTCTAATGAATTAATATTATAATATTATTTATTACACAAATTTATATTATAAGCAATATAAGTCACAAATCATAAGGGAACATTTTGAGACAATTGAATATTTATTGCTAATTAGGAGTATTGTTAGTACTCATCAATTGGAAATTTATGAATCATCGAATAACTAATATGATTGAGATTCCCAATCGTATTTCAACACATGGCACAAAATTGTGCCGTCGCAGTTTTTACTGGCAGTAAATTTTCAGCAGTTTGAAAATTACCGTGGCATTATTGATGACTTCAGCATCTAAAAATCGACCAAAAAATTCTTATAATTAGGAGTATTGTTAATACTCAATTGGAAATTTATGAATCATCGAATAACTAATATAATTGAGATTCCCAATCGTATTTCAACACATGGCACAAAATTATTGTGCCGTCGCAGTATTTTTACTGGCGGTAAATTTTCAGCCGTTTGAAAATTACCGTGGCATTATTGATGACTTCAGCACCTAAAAATCGACCAAAAAATTCTTAAAATGGAATTGAAAAGTTATTTGAGTGATGATTTTATTTAAGAAATAAAATGAATTAGTCCACTATCGCGCCTATTGAATGGTAGATCTCAGAAACCTACCTCTGTGTCACCCAATAATCTGAAACAAATCAACACATCGATTTATTTGATGCCATTATTCCGGACATACTTCCGTCATGTGATAACAAGTTGAAACAAAAAGCAAATAAAAGGGGATAATTTTTCTCTCCTTTGCGAATATTCAAACGTGCCGCGATTCAAACTGATTCAAGTTGGCAGAGCTTCAACATTTCGGTCCTGTCGAAAGATAATATCTGATGCGACTAGTGACTATAATGTGTCGAACTAATGTGCATGGTGCTCGCACTACAAGTATTCAAATCGACATGTTGAGCGGCTCGTTTCGATAATCGCAAAGGCGAGACATTATCTACTTTTATTTGCTTTTTGTTTCAACTAATTATCACATGAGGCAAGTGTGTCAGGAATAATAGCCGTAGATATGACTCAGATTAAGGGGTGGCATATTTCTTATCTATAAAATCGCAAAATTAAATGAAAATTGCCGCACAGGAAAGTGCCACTTTTCAATAGTTTTGCTCAGGATAGTGATCAGCACAGATGCCGTTTGATAAATTACTTTGGTTTCACATGCCTTTGGAAACTATATCATCATAACATTTTGTTATCATCAGATGACGGTCAAAATTGGTTATAACAGCGCTATGGCTTGGGGGTTTTATGTCAGTCAGCCTCTTGCAGGCAAATGAATCAGAACTAATTAGAAAGACAATTTATTTTCGCAATCAGTAACTTCAAATACTGATAAGCAACAAGTTGGATGCTCATAAAAACTATACACTTATATTTAACGTCCGCTTCCAAACACATCACAAATTTTCAGTTATTTCAACTGAAGTGGAATGGTCAGGTATTATCTCTGTTGATTTCAAGATCGTCTATAAGGATGATAGGATTGTACAAGGCCGTAAGTAGTTCCTCTTTGTGGGCCATTCACGTAGTCCCCAGCAGCGGCAGAATATCCTGAAAAAATCGGGATTGTTTAGGGGAGAATGGGGAGTGAACGTTTTGAATGCATTGGGTGACTGTTGATGCGAAATTTTTTTAATTAGGCATATTCAGTTAACGGAAGAGTTAAAGAACATTTTTGCTTTGAAAATAATTCGAAATGGCATTTTGATTTCTTTCGATCTGCAATAGCTGCCAAGTCTGATATGTCAAAACAATAACAAAAGTTGTGGCCTGGAGTACCGCAAGGCTCGGTCCTTGGACCCCTTTATATATCACGCGTGTATACCTTCCGTCACAGCTTTTTAAAATGCCTGAAATACTGCCAGACTCATCAATTGCGATGATACACAGGTTCTATATAAATTTTACTGAACGAAAAAGGACAGTACAAACATACCTTGCGAATAATGAAAAGTCAAATACAGACCCCTGTGTCTGTACTACAGAGAGCCCAGATCTGATAAAATTTACGAGTATAGACATACGTTATTCTTACAAGACTCCAAAACAAAGATCAAAGATAGGCAGCGCTAACGTTGATACAAACTGCGCAGGTGCTTCAAATTTTTTTTTTCTATTTTGCGTCGTAATTTATTTATATTATGAGACCCAAAAGCGTGTTTAAACAAGTTAGTTGGTTCAGTAGAAAAAAGACGGTAGACTTAAGATATATCAATATCGAACTATATTAATTCTAGCAAAACTCAAAGTAACCTAAATTAAGTTACTTACCAGAGTATGAACATTCAGACGTGTTGAACGAAAAATACCGTTTTACCCTATAGAAACATCCACACAAACTAATACAAAATAAATTTCGCTATTCAGAGTTGTAGTACCAAAATAAGCTTGGGGAAGATTCTGCTCGGCAAAATATGACAACTTCTTATGAACGTGGCTCCAAATTACTCAATTTCCGAGATACAAGCGTGATAATTATGATATATGTTTAAAAAACCGGGTTTATTATCAATAGAGAAAACACTCTAGACTTATTTTTTAACAATGATCAGACATCAACTGGACTAATAAGATTTGATTCAAAATTCTCAGGGGCGTACCCAGTGACAAATCGTTTGTTTTTTTTTGCAGAAAAAATCAAGTTTTAATTTTGCGATTAATTATTCAAAATTTTTGTCTCAAAAATTACTACCTTGACACGTCTCACGTCAAACATTCAACGCACTGTATTATTTATTAATGAAAAAAATATGTTCAAAAAAAAAAGATACCTACAGATAGAAAATTACACTTTGAAAACTTGTGTAAACATATATACTACTACTCTTTTTATTGCAACAAAAAAATGAATTTGTTAGGACCTTTATGGATTGAAACAACTCGTTTTGAGGTGTCAAAATGATAAAACGAAGAGATCGAGCTCATAAACATTTTCCCTTCCTTATGTTGAAATCGGGAGCAGATTTGTTCCCGAAAAGTCCAAAGATGAATGTAATTTTATATGTTTTCAATGCACCATTTCTCCTCAAACATTATTTGAACAAGAATTCACTTGAATTGTCCCCACCACAGGTAGTAGGTATATATATCAAAATGAGTAATAACTTATATTTTTATGTATACGGAAGAGGAGATCAAAAATCCCAAAAATCTACAGAAATAATTAGACCTGGTTGACAGAGGTTGTCTCAATCCTCATGGAATCATTTGGAGGCAAAACAAATTAATACAGTTTGGTAAATGAGATATTCCACCATTTTATGACCATCTATCAAGGGCGACAAACTTTTACCCTATTATATTTTGAGGAAATAAAGTTTATTAATAAGTAATCTCAAAGGATGTTTTTTTGAGAACACCAACATTAAAATTTGAGGTCAAATAGAATTATTATTGTTTAATCTAATGAAATTATATGGACTAAGAAAAACCAGTGGCCTACAATGATATTCACCATAAATATCGATAAATTAACACACTGTGATTCTACTGGAAATATTATTTCGAATCTAATTACACCAAAAGAAGCTTTTAATGTTACAATTAACAAATCCACCAAGTTTCATTGAAATTGATAAAAAGACGTTTGAGTATAATGATTGAAAATAGTCATTTTTGTATTAAGTGCGTAAAATGAGTGTTTTTTCAATGGCACCGGATGGAGGCCGAAAATTCACTCGAATGTGCCTTGAAAATACGAATTTTATACACTAAATACAACAAACATTCTTTGTACAACTGTGAATGTGAATTTACAAAATTGAGATTTCTAACAAAATATTCCTCCAGACAAATTAAAATATTCAGTAACATTGTGGAATCAACTCTTAAAGGTAGAATTCATTTTTCAATTCTTTGCCAATATTCTGTCCTTTTGGAGTAGTAAGACCATAATATATTATTTCGCGATGAATTTGTTATACATATTGGGTATTACTTCAATAAACATTATTATTATTATTATTGAAGAAATAATATCTAATAACGTTTCTGATTAGCAGCAACACTGGACATCTTCAGAAATTTATGTTGGAAGTAATTGTTCAAACTTAACTATCAATCATTATTCCAATAAATTGGAATTGTTCCATGATCAATAGGTAATCAATATTAATAATTGACTGTTGAAACTAAATCCTTCATAAACTAATACTTCATATGTTCATTTTGTGAATAAGGTTCTGGACATCTTCAGAAATGTATGTTGGAAGTAATTGTTCAAACTAAACTATCAATCATTATTCCAATAATTGGAATTGTTTCATGATGAATAGGTAATCAATATTAATAATTGACTGTTGAAACTAAATCCTTCATAAACTAATACTTCATATGTTCATTTTGTGAATGGGGTTGTACACACTACTCGAATTTACGCTACATACCTTGATCAGTCCGTGTATGAATAAAATTTGTTGCCATCATTCATTATTTAAAAACATCGCAAATATATTTTTTTCCATAATGAAATTCGGCACTTTCGAAAAACGTCGGCTTCGATGACGTCATGAACCGAACCGAACCGAAAGTCATTGTTATCTGAATTCTGGCTTTGGCATAAAAAGTAGGATCAATGGATATAATTCAATGTTCGTCGTGTCATATATAGCTAGGGAAGTATTTGTTTTCTGTTGAATAAACCGAGGAAGAATTGATATTTTCATCGCATAGAAAATGCGAATTCTCAATGTATTTATTTATTCAGGGTCGCTTATATGCATGGAAACAGGTGAATATCTCGGTAACCGTTTGTCAAATTTTTTGAAACTTAGGTACAGGTTTGATTCAAAACGTAGCGGATTCGAAAATGTTATCAATAATGTTTACAGTTATTCAGGAATTTTTATTAACTCCCTTTTTTAAATAGAACACCTTGTACTATTGACTTTTTAGATTCTTCCTGAAAAGCTGATTTCATCGATCTATCACACTTAGGGTCTATCGGTCTCAACTTTAGAATTTTTTTGTGTCGAAACTATTCATTCCTATCTTTACATTTGATTTACTATCTACTGACATTTAATTGGAACAGATAGATAGGGTGATCAGAATACTGAATCTTGAACCACCCTGTATTTGTTTCAATTAAATGTCAGTAGATAGTGAATCAACAGTTGAGATAAGGATATGAAAGCCGTTCTGACCAATGAAAAGTTTCGACACAAAAAAATCCTTAAGTTGGAAAATCTCGATTTCAACATATACAATCAGCTTAAAATAATGAAGTTAATGATAATTCCGGAATAACTGAAGAATTGGCAACATTGGCGATAACATTTTCAAATCCGCCACGTTCTGGAATCACCATGCACATAAATTCAGAAAAATCTAACAAACTGTTACCGTGATATTCACCTGTTTCCATATACATATCAGCGACCGTGTATACATATATAAATATATTAATTTTTTTTCATGATCATAATTTATCTGAGAATATTCCTTTCCAATATGAACTTCATTCCCTGAAACATCACAAAGAATCACCCCCCGAAAATTGTCGCATTTATTCACCAACACCCTGTAATGAGAAGGTGATTTCGTTTAGAACCAGCAGTACCAAATTTAGTCATTATTAAATTTCAATAATCTTATTAGTGCTTTTTGTCCAAAGGATTTTCTACATTCAAGAAGAGGAATGAATGGAATGGACTTCAGTCTAAGAGAGAATAAGGAACAGAAAAAATACAAGAACGTATTATTCATGTCTTATATTTTTTAATCGTGATAGGTACATATGTTTTGTTTAGTTATTCATGAAAATAAACATTATTCAAGCTAAATATATTCAAATATCAGATACTACATTATAAATGTACTACTTACTACACAGAGCAAAAAACGCCAATAGCGCGCATCAGGATTGCTTCATTTATTATAATTTCCTAAAGATGAACCATGACAAACCTTACAGTGCCTTTTAATAACGAAAACGAATAACATCTAAGTTATTTTATGATGATGATAAAATTGCGACACTTGATGTTCAGTGGGTGCGGATAATATATCACTTTGTAATCCGAAGTTAGATGGGGACAAAATATACAGGATGCTCCAATCGAAAGTAACAACCCTGTATAACGTTTCGAGAATGGATAAAACACTATTGTTATGCTTCTGCTTTTTATCTTATCCCAATTGAAAAATTTTGAATTCACCTTTTTTATACAGGGTGGGTGGCGCCTAATCATTGGGAAAATACGGAATACTTTCGGATATAAGAAAAAACTTAAATTTCCTAACCTTTTTAGTTTTCTGAAGAGATTAATCAAAATGAATGACACTTTAACATGGCCACTTTTTCTTCCCTACGAGTTTGTGTTTTCAAATTTGAAATACGACGTTTTCATTCCATGAAACCATCATCAACTGTTTTTTCTTCAAATACGGAACTGGATTTTTCATTCCATTTTTTCACACCATTGAATATCACGAAAGCTCGCAGCTATCACAAATTTTTATTTTTGAATATTTTGTTTACAAAAATTTACATTTTCTGTATATTATTTTTTCAATATTCTATACGAAACTGTCAATTTTTGTAAACGAAACATTCGAAAATGGAAATTTGTGATATCTCGAAGCTTTTGGAATATTCAATGGTGTGGAAAAAATCCAGGTCCGCATTTGAAAGAAAATGAGGATGGTTTCTGGAAGACGAAACGTCAGAAATTTCAAATTCATTGAGAACGCCAACATGTAGAGGAAAAAAGTGGCCATGAATAGGAGTCATTCACTTTTATTAATTTCTTCAAATAACTTGAAGAAAATCTTCAAAAGTATTCCGAATTTTCCAAGTTTCAAAAGGGCATTTTGTTATGCACAAAATTGCGCAACTTTGTCTTACGGTGTACGAGATCCCAATGAGGCTCGAATTCTCACCCTGTACAAACTCCCAGAGTGTTATCTCTTTGGTGCCATATAGGGTGATTTGAATTAATTCCAAGCAACTATTCCAAATATTTTTTTGATTTGATATCTTGCTCTCTAATCCCACTTTTTACTACTGCATAGTCATTGTTTAATGTTCTGTCATACCAGTAATCACTTGACGACCTTGACGTGACAAAATCGCTGTTCAGGCAATCGCACATGCGTGATAGATCCTTGAGAAAATCATCTTCTACTCTAATCATGAATGTCGCCTATTTATGCACTTCGTATGAAATTTCATATGGCTGACTCCAAATACCGTAAACAGGTTTAACTATTTGTTAGCTATCAAATTTTTGTCAAGACTGGTCCTGGATTTTACCTATTCTGATTGATAAAAAAAGTAGACAAACCGAAGTAGCTGTTCTGAAAATGCAAGTACATTATACGTTAGAATGCGTCAGCATGTCAAACCTACGTGCTTTATCAATCCATTTGAGAATTAGACTTCTTCAAGTTATACAGGGTGGCTACTTTTGTTTGAAATATCCTGTGAGTACGATCGTTTGACACTTTATGCCTAACAATTAGAAAAAAACAACAGTACATGACACGAAAGTCACACTCATATATTCAATATACAATTCTTCTCGGTAGACATTGGATTTCAAACAGTTAACATAATACAAAATAATATCTTTTGAGCAATAAATTGTTCACAAAACTCAGACAAGTTTTGGAAATTGTATCCTAAATTATGAAAATACCCTATGTAACGTAGGTACTATTTCGCTAGAAATTACTTCATGAGAAATTGCACTATATTTTAACTCCTAAATATTTTAGTTTGCTTTATTGTATCCGTATTTATTATAATTTAAAACTTATTTAATAACTGTACATCAGTCGAATTGTTCTATTTTTTTAAATTCTATAAAATTTATAATTACACTAACAATAAGGTAATAATATAAATTACAGTTTCTAAATAATTGTATCAAGTTACAGAATTATTTTGTATTATAGTAAGTATGAACATGTCAAACAATAACTATTACTTAGGCATAAATGTATATTAATATATTCGTGTGTATTGGTGACCATTAAAAATATATTCTTACACAGAATGAGTCGACTCGATTTTCTAGTATAGAAAAACTATAAATAGTTACAGCCCCAACTTCTCAACTACTCCTTCAACTATCTGTACGTTGTTCGTACAGTTTAACAATAATTATTTCGTAGAGATATTATCAATTGTGTCAATTGTTTACTTAGAAATAAGCTTAATAATTGCCTAACACCAATTACCTTATTCTCTGGATTACAAACTATAATAAATGCAAACGTCGTCCTATTTAGAATTAATCAACGGATATTTTAAATACTAGTCATTCACATTCTCCAACTTATGGATATATTCACAGCAATTCCCCCACCACCAGAGCTGAATGGCCCTTCACGATTTTTTTCTTGTATTGTATTTACAATTTCAACATCTCTTATTGCCAGTTAGGCATTTGTGTTAACTACTATTAGGTTTCCAAGTTTTATTCTGTTACTGGGAGCTTCTGATGCCCTCAGGAAATATGCAACAGTGTACTAGAACTGATGGAGAGTAATTTTGATGAAATAAATTTGAATTGTATGTCAGAATCTTGACATTCTGATTTGAAAATCAGTAAGTCAGAATTCTGTGTTGTAAGTCAGAATTTAGTGTTGTACGTCAGAATTTAGAGTTGTAAGTCTGAATTTAGAGTTGTAAGTCAGAATTTAGAGTTGTAAAAGTCAATTATAAAAGGATTTTAGAGTGCAAAATTTATGAATTTCAGAATTCTGACTTCACACAATTCAGAAGTTGAATAAATACCTTCCAAAAACATGAAAACAAAAACTGTCTACACTAGGATGTTCGTTAAGAAAAGGTAGATGTTTGCAAACTTTCTGAGGACATCTAAGCTATAAACTTAAGAATAACAGATAATTCAGAACAAGGAAAAATGAGTACCTTTATTTTTGGCGAATGATTTGCCATTGGAAGCTACTTCAATCAAGTTGGCAATGACACATCAATAAAATATTAACTGAATCTGATTTAGAAAAAAAAATACAATTTTAAAATCAATGATAAATTACAAATTCACGCCTATGACTACCTCCAATTCAAATTCATCAGATTCATCAGTACTCACTGAATTAAAAAATATATCTAAAAAAGTATCTATTCAGCACAGAACAAACCGATATAATATTATTTTTTCACATAATAATAAAAGGTACTGGTAGGTAATCGCCAATTCCATAGTTAAATTTAAATCACTGCACCTACACATTAATTAATTGATATAAAATTGATTGAAGAACATCCGGTGTTAATTTGAAAAATTGTCAGACCCATATTTGTTGATAAATTTGTAATATTGAATTATTGTCAAGTATTTATTCAATATACTATACTCGTATTTGATAGTGTAGAAACCCCTTGAAAATATCTTCATTTCAAATAGTGAAAATTGAGAATATTCTGAAATGTAAACAGGAATTCCTCGAACGATACTAAATTTGATTTGGATAATCTCAAATTTTGATACAGAAACTGCAGACTTGTCATAGTCATCTTAGGATTTATATCTTCTTTTCGGTAATTTTCTTGATCACAATAACACTCAACCGATAAAACAGCTCTTCCACGATTGGGCAAGTGAAAAAAAAATTCTTAACCGTATTCTTCACGCACATTTTTTTGTATTGGAGCATGGTATTCCTTTTTTTTCCTTACTCTAATACCCGTCTTTTTTTGTTTCTATATTAAACAGCTAAACTCGAAATCATACCTCCCTAAAACGATGAAAGAAGCTCCAATACAGAGATACGAAAGGAAACCGGAAATTTCCAGAAGTGTTGCCAATTCAAGTGAAGGTTTCCAGTAAATAACAAGATATTCTTGTCTCTCTAAGATGTGTGCACAGAAGAACACATAGTAAATATTATTCACCCCTTGTATATGGTGCTAGAGGCATACAAGATGAACAAATTATAATGTGAATGATGTCCATGCAGATCAAATATTATTCAACAAATTGTTGTACCAGGTATTCGTTTCATCTAAAACAATAAAGTCATTTTCATAGCCGAAGTTCACTTTGTTTTCAATCACCAAAAATGAGACCACTTGCAATGAACTAAAAATGGATAATTGATACAGTGAAAATTATAAAGGAGAAAACTGCAACCAATCGATATACAGCCATCTTTATTATGGACGCCATTTTTTCAATTTGTTTCGCCACAGTATTAAAATTTTTTAAGAAGTTAATTGAATAATAAAATTAGATCAAACTCCTTCGTTGATTTGCATATATCAGGTAGACACAACCCATTGAGTAAATTAGAAAACTGTACACAGGCTGTGACGAGCTTGGCAATAAAAGCTCTGAATTTGTTCCCAATAATAAAATGAAATCACTTTCAATTTCTAAATGTTTACCAAATGTAGTCGAAGACATGAAATTATGGAAAGCAAAACCACCTGGGGTGTGTTCCATCCGTTCCAATTGCTCTCACGTTTCAGGTGCAAATTCAGGTAGACAGTACACGGTTATTGAATGATTATTTTGTGTTATCAATAATTGCAATGAAGGGTACTTGATTCCATCTTGGGAAGTTCTTTATGCTCACTTTTCGCCATGTTGATATTAATCAATATAAATCGACTTTACACCTGCACACTCAATAGACGTGATGTTTAAAGTGTTAAGTGAAACAGCAACATTTGCATAATAAACGTTGTGAGCCTTGAGTGGAACGCACCCTTAGTGGACTGCAAAAAATAAGTTGTTATGCCCAATTTACATACTCAATTCAAAACTTCAACTGACAGACGAGTTTCAACAGAATTATAAATTTTCGCAAAAACTAGATGATGTTGAACAGTCATCTTGTGAAGCTTTGAGGTGGAAGATGTTATCAAGTTTTCGGCAGATTTCTTTTTTGATGTGTTTCTCTGACGTAACCAGAAATAATAGCATATCATGCAAACAAGCATCACTTTTCATGAACTATCAACGTTTTGAATTTTTGTCATAGTTAATGAATGCATGGTCAATTCTGTTTAGGATAAGTCAATCTCTTGACATAGTAAAATGGTTGGAATAACATTATTTTGGTTTCTTTATAGTTTGAAGGGGTCGAAACCAATAATTTATTCGGGAAATCTTAGGTTTTCTGTTTTCTTCTGATCTTTTGCCAAGGAATCCTAACAGACCCGTTGATATCGAGGAGATACCGATAGTATTGAAAAACTCCCGGCAAACTCTTGTCAAGGGCCATCAGATCTAGATGCCGACATCATCGTGTAAATTTATTTTCAACTCGAATTTGTCTTGAGGAGGTAGGGGAATTAATTTTAATGACTTAAAGAGAAACCTTTTTATGTAAAAAAGGGGTACATTACTTTTCATCCAAACTGTTTCACCTATCTTCAACCATAAATAATAATCTTCTTAAATTAAATAGAGTTGATCTCCATGTACAGGCCAGACCTTAGAATTAAAATTGTAGTTGTAAAACTAGACTACTGATTTTTCATAAAATTTCCAGAAAACAATAAGCAATCATTAATTTTAACTTAATTTTAACATTAGAATAATTAGACTGTCTGCTGGTAGAAGCAAAAATTACCTAAATATGATACATCTATTATACTTATGTACAAAATAGATTACCTAAAATTTCATTAAATAGACAACATGGGACTAGAGGACAAAGAACTTAATAGTAAAAATATGATTTGATACTACAATTACATTATATATTATTAGATAGGTATATAAAAAGTATAATTCGAAAATGTTGCACCTATTGTAAATGCAGTCAACCTACGTTTTAAAATTACTTACTCACTAGTAGGAATCACAATGTTTGAAATGTAAAATTATCAACAACAAAAAAAATAGTCAAACAATTATTGCCAGCAGACATTCCAACCACCTAAGACTGATGAGGTAAAAATATGAATTTACAAACTAATTTCTTTTATATCAACTGTATAACAACTTGAGCAGTTCTTAAAATTAGTCAACATTTTAAGTCTGTCCGATATGTAGTAACATTAGTAATAACCGATCGGTGCATCAGAAATAATATCGAGATTAGATTAGCAGACGAACACCGAATGGCACAAGAAACGTGCGACACCCTGTAACTTTGAATTTTAATGAAAAGATAACATTCATCTATTCAACATTTTCAGTCAAGAATTCTGAACAAAACTCTGTATAAATACTGTCTGTAGGTTAATCGAGGAGGTGTTACATTCATTTTGCTTGATTATTTGGTATTTTCTCTCCTCGTTTCTACAAAATGTAAATATAGTATTATTTCTATATCTGTGTAGTAGGACAAATCAGATGTTCTGCCCCAGAAAGTCACTGCGTTCAACAAATTTGTCTATCAGGGAACCTAAAAGAAAAATCCAATAGCTTGTAAGTGACACTTTGTTTGGAAAAAAATTTGAAGTGAAGAAATATCTAGATATATTGAAAATGGTAGATTCAAGATCAATTAATGAACACATCCTGTAACACATTTGTATACTAACATCATCACTCATCCATAAGTCAACATCAGTATGACACTGAAATGTGTCAAACTAGAACAGAATTTTCGAAGAAAAATATTTTGCATTCATATGTTCAGAACGGTAGCCGATTCGTTCCCGAAACGTAAAGATAAGTAAAAAATCGATATATTTTTCAATATATTTATATTTCTTCTCTTCAAACTTTCTTCCAAACAAAGTGTCACTGACAAGCTATTGAATTTTTCTTCTAGGCTCCCTGATAGAAAAATAAAATCATCTGATTTGTCCTACTACACATTTATTGAAATAATACACATATTTTCATTCGGTAGAAACGAGAGGAAATCCCAAATAATCAAGTGAAATGAGAACTCTGTATACTCTCAATTCAGTTGGAAAGATCCCAAAATTCCCGTTTCTCAAGATGGTGTATGAGGTATTTCAAGATGGGCGAAAATCTGACGTAAGCGATTTAACTTTTCTCATTTGTTTTCACTGAAATTTGAGAAAACTAAAGTTCCTCACAGAATGGTACATTTTGTTAGATTTCCTTTGAAAGTCAACGGTTCATGTCATGGCTAACAAGATTTGATGAACTGTCACTTCGAAAGATAACGTCACGTTGCTATACAAGGTGGAAAAGTAATTTCACAGGGTGTTAAACTGAATTGAACAAATATAGAAAAACCATTAGAAACAACTAAATATGTAAAAATGTGTCAACAAAAAATATCTACCAAATTGTCACCTTTTTCTAAAACAACAAAGTCACGGTTCATCACCAGTCTCTTGTGACACTCGGTATAAGGTCTCACGAAATAACGATTTTAAATTTAAAAAAATAAATATCCATTACTTAAGAGTACCGGTTGTTTTAAAATACTAAAAGCATGAACAATAAGGCTATGAGAGCAATTCTCAAATTAATATTAATAAAATAGCATATTTATACAGGGTGTACCAGATCGACGTGCAATGAATTCGACAGGGTGAACTAGAGGAGAAAATAGGCCAATGGAAATCAATTTTTCTCTATATGAAAATTAATAATGATTCTATTTTCAGATGTTTTCAATATTTCAAAACCCTTGAAAGGTACTGATCAAAAATTTCTAGGGAAATGTACTATCGTGATTGTGCATGCAAGACATGTCAAACCAATTTGACCATTATACAGGGAGATATGTATTTTGCATTGTCTTCATAGAGAATCAATATACAATATTTTTTTGCCAATAGCTGCTGAATGATCCTAATTTGTTGTCAATTCCTGTCGTGATGGTGTCCTCTAATAATTTATTGAATTATTTTTTAAATAAACAATTGTTTCTAGATGTGTAGGGGACGTGAGGAAGTATGGTCGCCGTTACGATAATACAATTGAATTCAAAAATTATTATGAGATGATGAGCTTTCGAAATGATGAACATGATTTTTGTGGTCAATAACTCAATATGAATAAAGCAGAAACCTTCAAAACATGAATTTTGTTGATATTTCGAAAACCAAGAACAATTAAACATGAACTGTAATTAGGACAATTACATTAATTACATTAAAAGGTTGTCTACGGCGTACACAAAAAAATGTCTATCAATTTTTTTTTAAAGAAGACATTCCATGCACATTCACGATAGTGAATTGTCCTACAAATTCGTGAGAATTTTTGTAAGAAAATCTGAAAATGAAATTATTATTCTTCATCGCCCTCTAACGGCTGAACAGTGCATGTGAGGTAATTTGATTTCAATCGGCCTATTTCGACCTCAAGTTCACCCTGTACAATTTATCACACGTCGTTCTGGGACAACCTGTATGTGGTCTTATTATTCGATTTTAATGGTGATTAAATACAGGGTGGTCCGCATCTTATGCACCTAGCTGCCCGAGACAGGAACAATCAAATCCCTGAGATGTCAAGAAGTTATATTCGGCGAAAAATTTGGACCTCCCTGCTCAAGAGAATGTTAAGCTCCATTTTTTTGTCTTGCTACCTTATCGATTAATTAATTAAAAACTGTGCAATAGTGCAATATTTCAGGTCAGCAATAACGAGTTTTTGAAAATGGGTTCCTGACTTTAACAAAATACTCGCAGTGAAAAAACAAACAAAGGCGAATCGCGTTTCAACCAATTCAGTTCGAAATAAAAAGAAAAAAAATTACCTGGTTGACGAAAGAAAAATACCATGAATTCCATAAATTGATCAAAAGGCCGAATAGAAAATTATACTTCACTTACAGTGCCTTTTCCAGACACTCACAAATAACATAGTGAGAGATTCTTTGAAATATCCTGCCCAGAATCAGAAGTGGCACTTCACTTGAAAAATGATTCTTCTACGTTATTTGTGCGTGAACAGAACACACAATGCTTATTATTATAAAACCAGCTTATATTTTCAGACCAGGAGATCAAGCTCAAAAAAGTCAAATTCGAGGTAGTCGAAGTAGATATATCTCAACAATTTCCATATACTCTGATGGACAAATGAAATGATCCACTTGATTTGTTCATCAGTTTAGTATGCATAGTATGTATATCATGCGTCAAAAATGATAACGAACCGAGAGCTGCATTTTTTGCGGCGTCAATAACATTCGCTAGTTGGTTGGGTTGGATTCTCAGATATAGAGTGTGTGTCGGAAAAACTTGCCATAACATCATTGGGAGAGGTAATCTATAAACAAGAACAGATAACTATTATAAGTAAAGCCAATTTGACATTTCAAAGTTTTTTCTAATATAAAAAACTATAATACAACTACTATACCTTGTCTAGTCATAAATTAGAGTATATTCAAGAATCTGGATTTTATTAGTTCTAGCGTATATGTGGGGTACAAGACACACAATCGCTTAAATTTGTACCACCCCCTATACGATTGGGCTATCTGACTAATTTTTTGATTCTTCAAATTTGACATCGATATCTGTTCAACCAGCTTCGTTACAGTTGACAGAAGAATTATAATAATAAGATAGGAATAAAATAATATCATGAACTAACTGGATACTAATTAATGACAGTTAGTACTAGTACACCTATGATGTTACTACAGGCTCACTCTGCACCTGTCTTTTCCAGAGAAGACGTGAAACACCGTCACGCATGAAGAGATAACGTAAAAAAGTAAAAAAGTGCGATGCATACGTAACGATTTTTCACATACTCCCAGTTTTTTGGCAATTCTGCACATATCATGCGATGATCGTTTTTCGAAAATTCTCAAAAACATGAATTTATAATGAAAATGTGAACAAACCACTATTTATTGAGATGTCTAACGAAAAAGTAAAATTCACCCTATTTTTCCGCCTGTCTTGGATACGCATTTACAGTTGCTTCCTCTTCTTATTTTATCACTGTACACTTTATATGTATACTCATGATGTACTCCAATGACATATTTTATAAAAAAAATCAACAAGATATATCATTTTTTTAGCTGAACAATCATATAGCTGATAGCCATTCAATTTTAGATGTCAAATGAAGGCCAAACGTCAACAGATTTTGCAAGAACATAAACTTTAGACAATTTGCTTTTGAATGACATTATACACAATTATTTCAAATAATTATATACTTCCTGTCTCAATCTTTTTATTCACTTTCGAGGTTGAAACTAGTTGTAATATGAATTTTCAGAAAAAAAATAAAGTTTTCTCATGTACCCACGGTGAAAGTGAATTCTTGCATATTCGAGATGTCCTTGATAACTGCATGGGAGAATGGCCGTCAGCTGGTGTGATTGCTGATTGTTCACTAAATATGCAAAAATCGCAAGAACATCATATTTCTAATAGATTTTCATATTTGTAATGTGTCATCAACAAGTGCATGGTGATGTATAAATTGTCCAATGATGGAAAAAGACGGGAAAATAGTTCTAAATGCGTGTATCCAAGACAGGCAAAAAAACAAGGTAAAATTTCGAACTTCTTCGAGAAATATCTAGATAAATAGTGGATTATTCAAATCGCCATTATCAAATTCGTGTTTTTCAGACAAAAATACGTAGGTAACAATTTTTTTTAAACGGCATCATGATGAGTGAAAAATTATCTGCATTTTTCATATGTTCTCGTTAATACTCACGTTTTTCAACGTTTTATATGCGTGACGCTTTCTTGAGTAACATCACGTTAGACGGATAGGGCGTTAGTATGTTTACCATGGGGGCGATAGGCGCACAATGAACCCGTAGTGACTCAGGTGCACTACTGATGACAGAACGTCAACGACATATTCCCCAATGAAATTATGGCAAGTACATCCGATGTACCCTATATTAACTTCGTTATTATCATTGTTACTATCATCATAATTTCTCTTACGTTTATTTTAACTTATCGTAATGTATATACCGCACCTACATTATACTCCGTCCCTCCCGAGTTAATAGTGAATATTCTACAACTAATTTGTTAGGAAACTACTCACTTCCTACATATCATCGGAAAAATTGTTTATTCTTTTCATTATTGAAGAGAGATGTCAAAGATAACCTAATTTGACATTATTTTCGGTACCAATTCGAAAAGATGTCGACTTCAGAGTTGGAAATAGAGTTGAGGTGTCGCGTCCCAGTTAGGAATGCAACAACAAAAGGTATAGCAGGAGAGCAGGCTGCAAATTTCTACAGTTATCTGATAACAAAATGACGTATGTCCAAGAGGCATGTACAAACATTGTGATTTATTGAACGACACCTGTGCCAATAACTATATTGAGCAAAATAATTGAAGAATTGCAATTTCCTGTGCGGTTATTTC
Organism: Phaedon cochleariae; assembly: GCA_918026855.4. Taxonomy (NCBI): domain Eukaryota; kingdom Metazoa; phylum Arthropoda; class Insecta; order Coleoptera; family Chrysomelidae; genus Phaedon; species Phaedon cochleariae. The sequence continues at coordinate 25,688,601 of OU896715.1, read as the reverse complement.
CACTCAATTTCGCGATTTGATAACGAGATAAGAATTATGTCATCCAATACCAATTGAATCATAGATCTCAAAAACCTACATGTGCCACCCCTCAATCTGAGTCGAATCGAAGGCACAGCGATTCATTTGCTGCCTTTATTCCGGACATACTATCGTCATGTGATAACGAGTTGAAACAAAAAGCAAATTGAAGGGGATAATGCCCCCTTTGCGAGTCTCCAAACGTGCCACAATTCAAACATATCTAAGTTAGTGGAAAAGCGTCAATATTTCTAAGATTTCACCCCTATCGAAAGATAATATCCGATGGACCAGTATAAAACTCACGTGGTTCTCGCACTACAAGTCATTCTCTTTTATTTGCTTTTTGTTTTAACTCTTTATCGTATGACATAAGTATGTCGTTATTGAAATCGCGAAATCAAGTGGGTACAGGTGCTGTTCACTAAAATACAATATTTTTGCATGCCTTTGGGACATAGAACTGATTTCCACATTCAACAAGTTGGATTAACACAAACCCAAAATTCAATTTTTTTTAAAGGGCTTGACAGTTTCAACAAACTCCCACAAGACATTGAAAGCATAACATCTCTAGCTCACTTTAAAAGGGAACTAAAATCATACCTCTACAATCAATAAAAAACCCAGTAGCCACTATCTGACCATGTTTTTATAATTTTTATGTCAATATGTATATGTTATGTGACAGGTATGTTTATATGTGACAATTGTACTTATTCAACTATTAGGTGTATTATTATAGACATTAATTATCCAATAACTGTGATAACCTCAAAATGGAAAATGTAAATTAGTCTATGACTACAATAAAGGATTTATATATATCAATTATTCATCAGTTAACGGTTGAAATTTGCAGCCGGCTATTGGACTATTAGGGTGGGAAAAACTCGATAAGTGGTTCGTCCCTTGGATCAGAACAAAACAAATAGTGCATTTTACTTTCTAAATAATTTTGGAAAAGTATTTGCTCCATATAAAGACACATCGCAAAAATGTTTCAGAGATAAACAAAATAACAGTTGGAAGAGGTTGCATTTTTTCGTTCACCTTGTAAAAATTCAGGGACGGACACCGACAAATCTGAACACGATCGAAAAAAGAAAACTAACTCTCTTCTATACAAAGATACCAACAAATCATTCGTCTGTCTGCGCGTTAGGGTGTGTGTTTGTGTTAAAACTATTAGGATTAGTATGTGAAATTGGCGTGAGCTTCCGACATAATAAAAAATAATATACACCCACAACATTAATAATTCATAGATTTTTCGACGAATTGACGTCCTTACGTGCGACCTATTGCAGGATAAAACTTCAAGGGATAATTTACAGACACTCAATCATGGATGAATAGTTTGAATAGTTCAGCGACAAGTATCTGTGAACGACATTCTGACAGGAGTGCACTTGTGACATTGGTAACCGCCTCGTAGATGGCTATGACCAACGCTTGCTCCAACTCAAAAGTCCACATGCAGGAAATGTGACGTCACAGCAGAGGACTTAGTGCACAGTGAAGGCATTCCTCAATTGAACTGTTCCATTGAACTATGAAAACAAGCTCTGAAAACTCTTGGTCACGTCCAAATTCACCTACCCACTATACGAAAAGCATGACATAGTCGGAGCGAGCAAAACGACAATTTGATGGAATATTGAATTAAATCGGATTTTACTTGACAAAAATGCATTATAACAATGAGGAAAACTCACCAGAGTAATTGCTTTTCAGAAATTCACTATTGCACACGACACTTGTTTTGCTAAACATTAGCATCTTCACGGTGTATATCACAAAAAAATGATTTTACGAAATGCAACATAAATGGGGCATGTGAAGAAGCTAATGTTCAAGGAAGCAATTGTCGCATACTTGTGCAAAAGTGAATTCGAGAAAATTATTACTCAGGTAAGTTTTTTCCTCATTGCTAATTAAATAGAATGTCATTAGTTTCTGACATTGACAAACGTATTTTCAACATCACAAGATCAACTTTGACAAACTTCAAAAGATTGAAAGAATTCACTCTTCTACTTATTATTATTGAATTATTGTTGACAGATTCTTCAATCAAGTTAGGAATGAATAGTCACTTATATTTTGACAAAAGAACTGTCAATGACAGATTGTTTGTTTATATTCTCTCATCACAAGATGCCTGCCATGAAAAGATTTAGTAGTAGAGTTTAAATATCAGTTTCGGCAGTCATGTCGAAAAATGAAGAAAAAAATCAATTTCAAATTAATACAACATCCAAACGCATTGAATTGAAGAGTAAATAATTTGGCTGAAATATAACAAGCGATCCAATTTTTCTGACAACAATTAGATATAATTTTCCTTGAGTGCTTGTAGTTTTCAATTAAATCCTCGTCATTTGTATAGTGTGTGAACATTTGGGTCTTGAAAAGTTAATTTTAGGGTTGGGATATTGGCATTTAAATCAATCATGTGAATCCTCCAAGAAAGCCACTGTTAAGTTTCTATGATCATAATAATGTCTACTCAAATATATCATATGAAGAAAGATATTGAGCAGATCAGAAGAATCTTTGTCATCTAGTTATCAAGATATAAATATAATTCGACTTCTCGAACCGGTGCATGCTTCTTCACATAACCTCTCAGCTGGAAAAAAACTGTTCATGAACTGAACAACCTACACCCCCTCAAGTTATCCAAGAAAAAAGTCACTTTTTACCCTCCAAAACCCACCCCTTCTATTCGCCAGGGAGAAAAAAACGCACTAATAGTATGGAAATGAAACCTCCTTTCCCCGTTTTTACTACAACTTGTTGGGTTAAGGAGTCGCAGGCAAGACAGTCGCATCGTCGAAAAGTTGTCAAGAGGTGGATCACTCTTTGAAATCATTGAACTGTTTGTCATACACGTTAGGCGACCACCTATATGAAGAGAACCCGCCCACTTGAGAGCCAAACGAAGTCAGAAGAAACAATAAGCCCGATAAATAATTCAGATAAAGGTATCCAGACACTTTTTACCCTCCCAATGCTACTCCTGCTTAACACCACCAACAACTGAGGGCGAAAAAAAAACCTAATAGTATCGAGCTAAAACCGTACGCTCCTAGTACTACTACTAATACTATTTTGAGAAGTCGCACGCAAGACGTTCGCATCGTCGAAAGGTTGTCAAGAAGCGGGACACTCTTTGAAACCATTGAAATCTTTGGCACCTACGTTGCCCCGGAAACAAGTACCCGCCCACTTAGGAGCCAAACAAATCCAGAAAAACAAGAAACTCGATAAATAGTTCAGATAAAAGTATCCAGACACTTTTTATCCTCCCTATGCCACTCCTGTTCAACAACCAAGGGCGGAAAAAACCTAGATAGTACCGAAATAGAACCGCACGGCCCAATTACTACTACTATTATTTTGAGGAGTCGCACGCAAGACGGTCGCATCGTCGAAAGGTTGTCATGAGGTGGGCCACTCTTTGAAATCATTGAAATGTTTGGCACCTGCGTTGGGAGGCTGCCCCTGCAACAAGTACCTGCCCACTTTGTAGCCAAACAGAACCAAAAAAAATAAACCCAATAAATAATTCAGATAAAGGTATCCAGACACTTTTTACCCTCCCAATGCCACTCCTCCTTAACAACCGAGGGCGGAAAAAAAGCCTTGATAGTCCCGAAATAGAACCGCACCGCCCCATTACTACTACTAATATTATTTTGAGGAGTCGCACGCAAGACGGTCGCATCGTCGAAAGGTTGTCAAGAGGTGGGCCACTCTTTGAAATCATTGAAATGTTTGGCACCTGCGTTGGGCGGCTGCCCCTGCGACGAGTACCCGCCCCCTTGTGATCCGGCGTCGGAGCCGTAGGAGCGCGGTGGAGGCGCGCCGTAGCCGTCCTGCGAGTAGGAGCCGTAGGAGGCATAGCCGTAGTCGGAAGCGGGCTTCGCAGCCCCGCCCGACGAAGACATGGCGGGTGGGGCGCCAGGCGTGGCGGGGCCACCAGGGCCGGACTGGCCGCGCGTGTACATGTCGCTAGCGATGTAGCCTACGAGAAAAAAAGGGAATATGAAAAAGTGTGTCCTGTATTTTGGGGTGTATTTTTTTTTCATCAATGTATCATGCTACATAAATTGAGTTTGATATATCCTCATCAAGAATTAATTGTCATTATAAAACTATTGTTAAGTGAAGATGTTGAAAATAAATTACATTCTAAAGTAGGGAATGCTTTTCATTTGTGAAATTGACGAGCACTAAAACCCATAGACCTTCCTATTGAGGCGGAAATCTATGAATCTTCAACAAATAATGGAACATTATAGGCACATGAGGCACTAATAATTGCGCAATGATAATCACAGATTAGAATTAGGAGTTGAGTGTGAGAATTAATCAGTATTTAGTACTTTGCCCCAGTTCTCAAACTGAACTTTTACAAGATATTACAAGATGTTGAGGTGTAAATAACTTTTACGAAATATCACGACAGCGTTTCTTTCATCCTGCAATATCATTTTGGGACAAATCATCTAATTTGTCCTTACCACATGTATATTGAAATGATACCCCTATTTTCATTTGCAGAAAGAAGAAAATCCCAAAAAATTTCGTGAAATAAATAAAAATGAGTACCACAAATTGAACTTATACGTCGGCCAGAAGAAAATATTACCACAACCTTTACTGCATGCTCAGACCGTTCGCGAGAAAAAAATGATATTGTCATGTCGTTACTTCTAACTCAGACCGTTCACAGACCTTTACTCAAAACTTATATTGTTGCAACAAAAAAAAATAGTGTGTCACACTTTCACTTTTAACTTAGACCCTTCGCGAGCAAAATTAAATTCAAAGTACCATATCTTTACTTTGAAAGAACTTACAGCATCTTTCAACAGAACAAATTTTGTAGCACCACATCTCACACCTATTCTTCAAACAAGACTATTCGCAAATGAAACAAAATTTATAGCGACATATCTCCCCTTTCAACTTACATTATGTTCAAGCAAAACAAAATTCAGGGCGCCACATGTTCACTTCATGAAAAACGTTTCTAGAGTGCCACACCTCCAGTTGAAACATAGACCGTCCGCAGAGAGATAGAGCTTCAAACATTTACTCAACTTTCTTAGACTTGGACCGTTCACATAAAACGAAAATTTAGAGCGCAAAAATTTGACTTTGAACTTAAAACTTCTCACATGAAAAATATTTAGAGCTACTACACCTTTACTGAAACCATCCACAAGTGAAACAAAATTTAGAGCGCCTATATTTACCCTGAACTTGGGTATTTGCAGGCAAAACAAAATTTAGAGCAACACAGATCTCAATTTTAAACTTGTACCGTTTCGCAAGCAAAAAAATTTAGAGCGCCACACCTTTCGCGTTTCTAAGACCACTCACCAGAGGGTCCTGTCGATCCGCTGTTCTGAGCCATATTCCAACTGTTCCAGCTAGCAGCTCCGTTGCCCGCGTTAGGACCTGCAAATAATGTGCATAGTGAGGTTCTGATCGGTAATCAAAGTCTATACTAGTGTTATAAAATTTTCGTAAACATTTTCGTAAATATTTTCTGAAACATTGGAAAAATATCGAAATAGGGGAAATACAATACATGGAAATATGTATCATGATATAAAAAACATAAAGAAACACAGAATGCTCACACATGGACACAAATAAAGAGTTATTCTTTAAAAAATAAAAACAAAAATGAAGGTAAAACTTGGTCAAAAATTCAATTTTTTCACAAACAAGTCGGTGTTATCGTTATCCTTGTCATCATACTCCGAGTCATACTCTAACATCTTGTTGCCAGTGTACTTCCTCAAAATCTTCAATAATATCACAAAATAAAAATTGACTTATCACCCTTTTTCTATTTTCTTCAGCAAGCTTTCATTATGGAATACAAAAATCCGATGTTGCCAATAAGTTGGTAAATCGTCGAGCTCGGTATATTCACCCTACTAATTTGGAATCAAAAATACCAAAATTTGCCATTGAATAACTAACAACAATTTGGCAAACTACAAGAAATGCGAAAACATCATTGAAGGTCATTATTATTGTTTTCCATTTATATATTGTCGTTGACTTATCTTGCCCAGAAACACTGGAACTTTTTTTCTACAAACGTCAAAAAATGACAAGGTTCGCGCATTGATAACAAATTGCGAAGTGACACTTTTTTTCAGTTTCCTACGTTACCATGATACCTTGCACAAAACAATGCGCGAAGTAAAACAGTGCGCGAAGTAAAACAGTGCGCGTACCTACGTCGAACATTGTTATGTAAAATATATGAGATATTAATATTTCAACTTTATGGTCCTCAATCGGCCAAACATCCACGAAATCATTTATTTCGGAGTTTCAACAATAACTTTGTTTTATCTCTTGGAGCGCCCGAAAGGAAATTCCTATTATGTTCGTGGAACATCGTGCGCACTTAGGGAGGATAGAGGGAGGCCTTTTAAGCCAGTTCAACACTATTTTTTGCTAAGCATATTTTTACTTTAGAACTATATTTTTTGACGTTTGTAGAAAAAATGTTGTTTGCAACTCGAGAGCGAAATACTTTGGTCATCTCGACTATTTTTTTAACTCGGCTACGCCAAAGTAGCATTTCGCGCTATAGATACAAAAATAACTATTTATTGGATACATTTCTTAACTGAATCAAACATTTTCCATCAGTAATTGCTTTCGTTAGGGAGAGAAATTTATCTAATGAAGAAAGCTATTACGTTTTAATTGTTGATGAATCAACTCCTCCACATAAAACGCCATTTGACGATGCCGTTTCATTTCGACATCGATAAAAAAGGATGCACCTTTATCCCTGTAAAAATGCCTTGTTTTGATTGTTGAATATTATTCATGCGTGAATTAGCAATCAATTATGTATACTATAAGAAACCCAAAATCATCAAAAAATATAATTATTATTGTTGTTTATTTGTATATTGTCGTTGATTCATCTTGCCAAAAAACACTCATTTTCAATCAGTTATTTCTCTGGAAAAACTGAACTTGGACTAAATTGCTCAACTTACTGTCTCGCAAATTTTTCATGTCAGTGTTTCTCGTAAAATTACTGATTGGCAAATGTTTTTCTTAGGAAGAGAAATTTATCCCATGAAAATAAAGTTCTTGTGTTTTTATTGTTGATGAAACTGCTTCTCCTTGTTAACACCGTGCTTATTATCGATCGGTATGTTTCCATATTTTGTCGTGAAATCACTAATAGGAACATTTTTTTCATTAGAAAGAAATATTTATAAGATAAAAAGGATCATGTGTATTTTACCTATGATTAAGCTGACCCTCTTCGATAAAATCGTGAATTCTTGCCGAATAATAAAATTTTCATTGAGAGGAAAACAAATTGATTAAATTTGGATGACTCGTGGTATTACCTTTGATAACTCAAATGATTGTCGATATTATCGAAATAGAAAATAGCTAGCGGAAAATTTTGTTCCACTCACCGTAGGAGCCGTAGCCCTGCTGCTGCGGCGGCCCCCCGTAGCTGCTGCCCCACTGGGGCGGCGGTGGGCCTTGGGGCGCGGGCGCCGCCCCCCACCCTTGGTACGACCCTGGCCCGCCCGACGGCGTGCCGTACCCTGCGTAGCTCTGCTGCTGCGGCGACGTGCCCCATCCCTGGTAGATAGATGAATATTAATACAAAATATTACAATGGAATAATCGTTTCCTATAGAGCATTATCAATGACGTCATATGACGTGAAATTGTCCGCCATGGAACAGCTGATAGAGAGACAAGAATGAACCTTTTCCGCAAGGGTATGAGGTGACTGTTTATATTTTACTCAATAGATACCTCAGTTGATATCAGGCTTACAAAAACGTTCAAATGAGCAAGGATGGAGTATTTTTATGGACATCGAGAATCTAGTACTTACTAGAAAATGCAAAACAAAGGACCCTGCAAATTTTCAAGGTAAATTGGGTCCCGGTGGATTTTTCTCAATTTTTTGCATTATGTAGTTCATGTGGTTCTATACAATATTTTCATTGGGCCAATTCCCAAAAATGGACAGTTTTTTCGACAGGGGGGTTTGAATTCACATTTTGATCGAATTGACCTTTTATTTCTGAAAAAATGAACGATATTCCAAACGGTATTCTATTATTCAATTACCTCTAAAATCAGATTCTTCATAAAAAAATATAATGGGGGATAATTATTATCGACAACCCCTATTTTGAAAACCGAAAAACAAAATAATTCCATCTGTCAAAATTTATAGGAAATGTTTCATCATGGATAATTATGGAAACCGCATTTTTGTATTGTTACCCCTCACCAAATGGGGGGTGCAAATGAAAAAAAAATCGGTGGATTTCGCAGAATTTTTGATATGATGTAGTCCACATGAATTATCGGGTGACAATCCTAAAAAATGGACAGTTTTTCTGCTATATGGGGTTTCAATTCACATTTTGAAAAAAAAAATAGACTACCATTTGAATCTGAATAGAAAGACGACTTTTTTCAATATTGTATTCCTGTTATGCATTTTTTGTAGAACAACAATTCCTTTATGATTTTTCATTCGGAAATATTGTTCTCACCCCCCAACCAGTTAAAAAAAGCCGTGCTACTGTGAGAAGCATGAGAAATTATATGGAAAGTTCTCCCCGCCCCTGGTACGACCCTGGCCCGCCCGACGGCGTGCCGTACCCCGCGTAGCTCTGCTGCTGCGGCGACGTGCCCCATCCCTGGTAGACAGATGAATATGAATACAACATATTTCAATGGAATAATCACTTCCTATAGAGCATTGTCAAGGACGTCATATGACGTAAAATTTTATGGTGTAGAGCTAAATCCGGTGTTGAACTCCAGACGACAATGTTGCTATTTCTGGCGTTCTACAGCTGCCTTAGAAATAATATTTTTCGAAAACTGGTGAAGATAACCTCAAAAGAGTATATACAGGGTGATTCAGGTTTCAAGGTACAAACTGAAATGGTTGATATATCTCATCATTTTAATCGAAAAAGTTTATATAAACATGGGTCCTCTCTCGATCAGTAGCGGAGCTACAGAGGGTCAAATGATATTCATTTGTTTCTATCAATTGAAATATCTCGCTCACTTATGAAGATATCAATTTGAAATTTGGTGTAGGTAATACTTTCTAGAAAATCAAAATTTCAAGCATTTCAAAGGTTTTCAAAATCTACAGGGTGATAAGTTTTTGGGGATAGGGGCTTCTTTATCCCCCCCCCAACTTTCTTGAAGTACGCCAATGACATCTCCCAGTTCCCAAATGTGATGGATCGTTCCATTTGGACGCCTTCAATTTTTTTACGAAAAATAAACGGTTTTCGAGAAAAAATAAGCATATTATTCGTTCTAAAACAAGTGAATTTCATCAAATTTTGTATTTTTGTCTGAAAACCACCAATTTCAATCAATCAACTCAATTATTCCCAAGAAATAACATCTGCAGGGAAGATTGTGAACAGGAAAATGTGAACAAACCACTATTTATCGAGATATTTCCGAAAAAGTTCGAAATATCACCTTCTTTTTCCGCCTGTTTTGAATGCGCATTTACAGCTACTTGCTCTTCTTATTTTGTCGCTGAGTACTTTATATACTCATGATGTACTTCAATATGACACATTTTATACAGGAAAATCAACAAAACACATTATTTTCTTTGGCGAGTTCTTCATGTTAAGCCAACAATCATACTAGCTGACGGCATTTTTATATTTCAATCATTAAATACATACGCTACAAATACAAGATGTCAAATAAAAGTCAAATGTCAACAAATGTGCAAGAACACATACATACTGAACATATTACTTGTGAATGACGTTGCACACGGAATTATTTTAAATGATATTCTTCCTTCTTTAATCTTTTTTCCACTCTCAATGATGGGAATTAGTTGTGTAGTATAAATTTTCAGACGGTGAGAGTGAATTCTTGCATATTTGACATACAGAATGGCCGTCAGCTGGTGTAATTGTTCCCTAAATATGAAGAATCACAAGAATCATACTTCTAGTTGATTCCCCCTCCCTTTTATTTTTATAGGGATTTCTTTTCGTGCGCACCAAGCGATAAAAAAAACTGAAAATATTGAAACTTGGGGTGATGAAATTGATGCATGAATACTATATTTTGGAATAAAACAAGCAAGGGGGGGTCTTGGAATACATTCTTTTGAAGCTCCTGACGAATTCTTCACAGCCCTAGAATTATAAAATCAATATCTTTACTTACTATCAAATGGTGGAACATTTAATAATTACCTGAACACATCCACATTCACTTCATAATTTGAGGAAATAAGCTGACTTCAGTTCAGAAGATGCTCGAAATGAGTGCCTTGAACTTCTTGACATAAGAACAATCTATCCGATATTTCACGCCGAACACTTTCGAACACAATTACTCCGATATTTCGACAAATTTCTGTCCTTTTTCATATATCAAATATTGAAGCAGGTGCAGTTTCTTACACATTTTGCTCCAAATAGCCCCAAAAGGTCTAATGGTGTCAAATCTGGCGAGCAGGCTGGCCATTCCGTAGGAACTCGACAGTCAATCTAACGACCGGGGAAAGTATTATTCAAATGTCTTCAACTTGTCTGGAGTAGTGTGGTAGTACTCAATCTTGTTTGAATACAATATCCATATCGATGTGTTTGTATTCAGGCAACTATTGCCATTTTGTAGTAGGTGAAAATATTGACTTTATATTCTAGGGTTGTGAAGTATTCGTCAGGAGCTTCAAGATGATGTGTCACAAGACCCCCTTCCATTCAATTTTTTCCCAAAATGGCGCAGAGTCGTCATCTTGAAATGTTCAGCTGTCAATTTTACTCCAAATTATAGTATTCATGCACAATTTCATCACCCCCAGTTTCAATTTTTTCAGTTGACCAGTTCAAAAAATAAAAGGGGGGGGGACATTAGAGGAAAGCACTGCATAAAATGTGTCATTGAAGTATATCGTGATACATCTAAATGGGTATCCAAGACAGGCGCAAAAAAAGGTGAATCCTCAAACTTTTTCGTGAAATATCTCAATAAATAGTAGTTAATTCACATTTGCATCATCAAATTCGTATTCTTCATACAAAAATACGTAGATAACAAAATAATTCAAAAAAATCGCATTACATGATAAGTGCTAAATTACCAAGAAAATCCTGTGATTATAATTTCTTTACTCACTATCGGTATATAAAATGAAATGAATTTTCGATTTTTATAAAATCATCACACATGAACCTCACGCTTTGATCGCACAGTCAATATGCAAGAACATGAAGGCGTGAATTCAAATTGAATGTGCATAATATACTCAATTGAAATATTCAATGCAACATTGAAACGCTGAAACTGGCGGCCGCGCCCACAGGCATATTGGCGTTGCTTACAAAATAGTTATTTATGTACCAAGAACGAAACACTGTCTCTTATAGTCTAGTTTGCAAATTGACAGTAGAGACAATAGACAGTTTTTCGCCGAGGCGCATATTGAATCTTTTCGTCAACCTGTAACACTTATTCGCGAGAATCAATGTTACCAGGTGACGCTCGGTTTTCATCGTTCCATGTCAAAGCCACGTCAAAACTGGAGGAAAACAAACTCAATCCCATTAGTGCCATTAGCTTGTGTACTGTATATATGTATGTATGCATGCAATGCAATGTAGTCTATGCACATTATCCATAGACAATAGTTTGTTTTCCCCCAGTTTGAAGTTCGTATTATGTAACCTAAATGTTGCCCACTTCGTGGATCTCGCGAATATTCACATCACGGTCCTATCAACACGTGAAATCTATCAGATTTCGTGAATAATTAATTTGACAGCAGCAATTCCATCAGTAAATATTTTGTCAAAAATTCAGTAGATTTCAATAGATCTGTTTAAGATCTATTTTATACTGAACAAATTCCAAGAAAGGATAATGAAATGAACCTACATATGACGACAAAGCATTATGTACTTCTAACAAAATAGAAACAAACAAAACAAACATTCTCATAGGAAAATTAATAATCATATTCCTGATTCTCAATTCAAAAATACTCCCATATATCATAAAATGTTAGAAAGGTACTTATAAGATTTTGAGTATATTAAAAATAGGAAGGAATAGTAAAAATCAACATAGATAAGTAGATTAATATGCAGATCAGGAGATCTACTGAAAATTCAGTACAACTGGCAACCCTGCAGGGGACGAAGTGTTCGCGGACGAAAAGTTAGTGTCTGCGGACGAAAAGTAACTGCCTTCGGTTTTTTGTTCGGAAATTAGAAAGTGAAATGTGATTTTTGTTGAGGTCGACCAAAACCAATTTATAGTTTTCATAAGTGACAACAGATTCTTACAACAAATTTCATAGTGCTTTCATGTAAGTGGGGGAACTTCATACTATCTTAGTGGTGGTAACAGATGAAAAAACAACCATCCTCGTGTTGCAAAAAACTTTGTAAACTACAAGGCCACCACAGAACCAATATACAGTGATCTTATTAATACCCGAAACTATTTTCAACAAAATATTAATTACATATCAACAAACAAGTGATCCCGACGGGTTCTTCAACAATGCCACTCATATTCCAGTATTCATGAGATAAGGACAGTCACAGTCGGCTAACCTGACAAAACTTCACATCCTCGTGAAGCAACAGTTAGATCCTGGATCCTTCAGTTTGCCGGTTGTTTGCCCTTCCAGGTGCTTGACTGAAAGCCTACAGTGCATTTATCTGACTCGTGACCAAATAAATTGCACTTTCCGCATTCCAGACGTCTTTTAGGGCAATTCGATAGGTAGTGTACGCGCATCTTGCAATTGAAACATTGTACGTTCTTGATATCCGGTTTTTCGATTTCTTTGGAGCCTTTTAGAGCCGAAAGAATATCCCAAATCGGTTCTTGAAGGTCGCTTGGGAACATTTTCGATTCAGGCCTGCTAATCTGTACTTGATTTTGAAAGGTATTCTTCATATAGTGCCTCAGGTGTTGCGTAACGACATGCTCGGGAACCATTTTGAATCGCATCATCGATGATCCCATCAATGAAGCATAACAATGCATGTCTGCCAGATTTTGGCTCGTTTGCAGCAATTCTATTTTGCTGAAGTAATATGTGGTCATTGTCTCGTCTGACTGTTTCACCCAATCTAGCATTTTTCCTGACACCATTGCGTAGTCGACATGATCTGGAAAGGATTTGACGATCAAGACTTTCCATTCGGGCCACGTACCAGGATAGCTCGTTCTTGCATTTTTCGTAACACCATTGCATAGTCGACATGATCTGGAAAGGTTTTGACGATCAACACTTTCCATTCGGGCCACGTACCATGTAAGCTCGTTCTTGCATTTTTCGCAACACCATGGCATAGTCGACATGATCTGGAAAGGTTTTGACGATCAAGATTTTCCATTCGCCATTCCCGTCAATCTTGATTGCATATCTTTGTTTATTTTTTATCTGTTGGAGCGCACTGAAGGAAATTCCTATAATGTTCGTGGAACATCGCGCGTTACTAGGGATGATAGGGAGAGGAGGTAGGTGTCGGTTTTTTTTTTCAACTTTTGGAGGTGATGTAGATACCAATGCATGCATTTAAAAATATGCCAGCAGATGCGATACATTGGCAATCCAGCAATAGAGAATAACCTTCAAGGAGATAAAATTATGTCAAACTTCGCGGTATTTATCATGAAACATTTGTATTGCATACGAAATACCACGAAATACGGTGGAATGTCGATGTGATCCACTCTCGATTCCACTGAACTTGTTGAAGCTTCATCGATAATACGTGGACTATAATTATGATTTTCAACTTCTGCTGGTATATGAACGATAATTTCTGGTGGACTCACAGAACGTATTCTTGTAGTGGAATCTTTTTCTTTTCGATCCAACCTCGTCTGCAGGCATCTGTTGTATCATCTTTTCTGGGACACGATTGTTCATCTTCCTGGATGATTTTCTATCTATCGATCTATCTATTCGATGACCCTTTGTATTCACGAGAGCTAATAGAAGAATCACTAGAATCACTTGTAGAACTTCTGTGTTTTCTAGGCATTTTCGTATACAATACACGGCCACCACAGAACCAAAACATTATTGAAATTGAAACTATATTCAACAAAATATCAATTATATATCAACAAGTGATCTCAGCCGTCGGTAGATTTTGATTTTCTTTATTTGAGATGATCCATAGTAAAGGAAATGTCTACTACTATAGCGGCGTCGACTGAAAGCCATCTGTTGGAGAAAAAATGATGCACTGAATTTAACGTAGAAACGATTCATAACTTTCTTAGTCGTCAGTAGATTTTGATGAAATTTTCTATTTGCGATGGTCGATATTCAAGGAAACATCGACTACTATAGCGGCCTCGGCTGAAAGCCATCTCCGATGGAGAAAAAATTATACTCATTTTTAAGGAAACGGTTCATAACTTTTTTTAGTCGTCGGTAGATTTTGATGAATTTTTGTATATGAGATGGTCGATAGTCTAGAAACTGTCTACTAGTATAACGGCTTCGGCTGAAAGCCATCTTCGATTTTTTTTTATATTCTGGTTCTCACGAGGGATATCCTGTAATGTTCAGAGAACATCGTGAGAACTAAGGGAAATAAGGTAAGAATTGGTGTTCTTCTTAAATTTCTGGAGGTTATATGCCTCGGGGAACACCTACCTTGGCAATGTGTTCCAGAGCCTCGCTGTTCTTTGGATGAACGAGTCTTTGGAAGATGTTCTGCAGGTCTCCAAGGTGACCATGAAGGGGTGCGAAGCCTCAACTCGACGGGTTAATCTCGCGGAGACTGCCAAGGGAGGAACTATTGTTGATATTTCAGAAGAGCATTGTCCATGGAAATATCAATAAAATAGAACCAGATCGCCAACTTTTCTACGGTGTTCTAGAGATGTGAGTGAGTTTGTGAGCGAGGCATCACCCAGGAGCCGAATTGAAAAAGATACAGCAATTTTTACTGAAAAGATTCCACTTCATGGTTACCTGAATTACTCAACACCAATAAATTCGCGCAATTTTTCAAAATCACATCATAGACTTCCCTTGAATGAATAAATATTTGCCAGAAATCTTGAACTGAAATTTGGAAATGACCAGATCCCAAATCATATGATGAAGAGCTGCGAATTGGTGTAAACATGATTATTGCGGTCAATAACTCAACACAAATGAGGTAGAAACGAGCAGAAAATCAAATTCTAACATCATAAATGGGTCGTATGGATAAGCACCAACATGAATTCTGATATTTATCTGTAAAACTAAGGAAAATAATAATAATAACAGTAATTTAATGAACCAAACATGATCCAAGGGGTTATTGACCAAGGTCCTGCGAACCATGGCTTTGATCAACAATAAATATATCATTTTATGTGGCTATCATAATTATTATGACAAGTGTGCAAAAAAATATATGAGGGAACTCAGTGATTAGCGGTGGAAAGGCGTTCTATTGTTTCCAGGGCATTTTCTTCTGGGTATTTATAAGAATTATGTTGGGATCCCTTGTGCAACACTATTCCCAAGTTCTCTTCTTTCTTGCAGAACCTTGTGGCGAAGGCGATAATTTTTTCTTCTATTGGAGGAATGTTCAAGGTCTGGTATAGACATTGGTTGGAGGGATTTGTGAAGGGAATTACAGGGATGGCGTAGGTGAGATATTTTTCTCATAGCTGTTGTTTCTGCTACTGTTAATTTAGTGATTGCCTGTTTGTAGTTCAGGAATGCTACCATACTCCATCATAGGTCGACATATGGTCTTGTAGATTCATTCAGCTGTTTAGGAATTGATGCCTCTGTCTTGATAGACCAAGCAGCTGAAGTGTTACGCTC
Organism: Phaedon cochleariae; assembly: GCA_918026855.4. Taxonomy (NCBI): domain Eukaryota; kingdom Metazoa; phylum Arthropoda; class Insecta; order Coleoptera; family Chrysomelidae; genus Phaedon; species Phaedon cochleariae. The sequence goes on along the minus strand of OU896715.1, from coordinate 25,672,673 downwards.
TTGATATAATGTTCTTTTTCTTTGAGTTCGTATGTGCGTTGAAGTTACAATAATAATGAAACTGTAGCTGGAAGAAAGTGAGATGATTGATTTTGACATTCTTTGAAATACCAAAATGTGGTCAGTGCCGTACTCCAAAAATGTTACATAAATTTTTATCAAAGAGAATGCAAAATACATATCTAACCCTCTATATATTGATTGAAATGGTACAGACATGTGTTCCATTCACATTTAGTATAGTAAATTGACCTATGAATTTCAGAGCGGTAACTTCCAAGGATTTCGAAATATTGAAGAAAATATGGAAATAAAATTGTTCTTTATCTTCTCACGGCTCAACGGTGCATTTTCTTATGGAGATAAGTTGATTTCGATTGGCCTATTTAGGTCTCTCGTTCACCCTTTAGAATTCATGGTACTTTGTTCTAGGACACCTTGTATAATGTTAATCAAGCATTTTAAATATACTGCATGAACATTCTTTCCTCGTCTTGATTTGTATAATATGATCAAATACTGACAAATATTTCAATACTAACAAATCGATTTGATTCAAAAAAACATCTCACCTGGTAGCCCTGCATCATGCCGGCCGGCCCCATGGGCGCGGCCGCGAGGTTCATCGGCGGCCCGCCCATCTGGCCGTTCGGCCCCTGCATCATGCCCATGGGGCCGCCGCCGCCCTGGGGCGGGCCCCAAGATTGGTCGCCACCCATCTTGTTGCCGCCCGAGCCGTCTCGAGGCTCCGCCTTCTTGATCTCTACCTGGAATCATCGGATCGTTATATTGTCACTTACTCATCAATTTCAGAAATATTATCTATTTTTAGCAAAAATTCAGTGAAGTACCTTGTAATCTTTGGAAGAAGTCCATGGTTTCTCAAAGTGGACTCAAGTATTAAATACTAAATGATACACAAAGTCATCTCCACGACATTTAATACAAATACAAAATCTTTATTAACATGGACTGAAATACATGAGTATAGGCATTGTCAAGGTCAGAAAATGTATAAAACTTAATACTAGAATAGAACAATAGTAGAATATAACGGGACATAGCAAAATGACATTATATGTTATACTAGCAGTAATAACATCACTAACATAACATTATCTAGATATCTTAAACATGTTACAATTGGTATTCAAACAACTCTTGCAGGAAGTAAAAAGGGTTTTCTTTCAATAAAATTGTGATTTTTGACTTGAACTGTTTGATTAAAACATCAAAAATTGGTACATGTTGCGGACATATATATGTCCATCATCAGGCTCAAATCAGAAATTACATAATTGTCATGGGGATAAAAAAGGTATTGTCTGCAACTTTTAAATTTCCCTCAGGGGCTCACAACTTGTGAGTACGGGAATGGTGAACCCGAGGTACCCTAGCCGGATATTCACCATACTTCAACTTGTCTTGGGTGATATCCTCTTCTCTCTTCCGTTTTAAATCTTCCTATCGGCCTTTCTTGGCCAACTCCTCTTTTCCTCTTCCCCTCCAAGCCCAACCTCACCATCAAGTGGTGTGGGGAAGGCAGGCCGCGGCCGCTTGACAGATGAAGCATTTTGGGACCATCTTTGCTGTCTTCTGCCAGATGGGACAATTTGTGAACATCTGTGGCAGGGATGGGGCGATTTGCTGATGTCTGTCTAGGTGGTCGAGGACTGGTCAACGAGGCTCTGGCAACCTAATCCAAGCTGTGGGAACCCGTAGCGATGGATGGATGGCACCGAGGAATGGTGTCGCTAACGGGGCCTCTGGGAAACAGGGCGACATCCCAGAGTAAACAGCCTTAGCCCTGTGCAGGGGGTACCACAGGGCTGGACCAACCCCTTCCCCCGTCACTCGTAGGAGAAGGAAAGCTTTTGGCCTTCTTCGTAGGCGAGAACAGGGATCGGAATAGCAATCTTCAGAGACCTGAACGAGAAGGGTCTTTCATATTGAAGTGGCCCTTAATAGGCACCAAGAGTCATATGTGGTAAAATTGATAACGGCATGTAGGTGAGATACAATGGGCCACTAGGCCTAAGTGTCGTCGAGACATCGGCCGGACGAGCCTACAACGGGGTGGAGTGTTTAGTGGGTATACCATGGAGGGGACTCCCACACTATCATATGGGGGATTGGGCCCATATGATGTCTATAAAAGATTTCATAGAAAATATATAGTGAAGGGTTTCAATGTGAAAATTTTACCCATAATTAATTGAAAAAGTTGGTGACAACCTTATTTATCCCCAAGACAATTATGTAATATATATGTCCGAAATGAGCAATTGTTGACGTGTTAATCACATTAAATGTCGTGGGATGACTTTGTGTATCATTTAGTATTCAAAGTACCTTGTGATTGAAATGGATGACGAAGTCAATTTCAACAATCACACTGAAAGGATCAAAAACCAATGTAAATGGGGTAAACACTTCCAATCAATGACATACAGAAACAATGGCATCAAGCACACAGGGTGTTTCTAAAATTAGAGCAATTCTTGAAATGGGTAATAGAAGAAAAAGAAACAAAACAGAATAAAAGATAATAGGATCATGGTACGCCAAACCACTCTGATGAACTTAATTTGGTGATAAATTAAGAAATTCGACGTTTTTGGAAGGAATTTTTGTCACTTATGTTGTATCATTAGATTCAGAAAATGATGCAGAGTTCGAAAATGCAATGATATACAGTGTGTTCGATATCAAAATGGAAATTTATTCCACTTCCGGTTGTTGTAACAGGATCATGTTGATCTTGTTACAACCGGCATATCACTGCATCTTTAAAATATACGTTGAATTTTGAACAAGTTTGATAATGCTTTTATATCACAAAAAATAGTTCCTGAATTATGAGAGCTTGAAAATTATTATTCCCACTATTTTTGCACCTACCAATTTAGTGAGAAAATTGTAAAACATGGAACACAATGTATTTTCATTTTCCTACCCCAACTGTTTGAAAGCTTTTGAGATTTTTTGTGATGCATAAAATAGAGAAGTTACAGGGGAAGGGACTTTTGGTCCTTACTGTATATTTTTAGGTCTCCAGCAATACAGAGTGTCCCAGAGGTCAGCACCAACTTTCTAATTTGAAATAGAAACCGTCAAATTGTCACTGACTTCCAACATTTGTCAAATAATCAATATGGAAAATATAATTTTGTGTTGAAAAACATGAAACAAAATCGATTTAGAAACGTTAAAGAGCTATCCCATTAACGTAAAATCCATATTCTCCTTGTAAATGCAGATTCCCTAAGTTAATATCCCAATAGTCAAACGATGCCATGTATGTTTGGTTGTCTATACCACAATTGTGTTAATAGACAAATTGATTGTTAATAGGTGTCATTAACGATCAATTTCGTGTACATTAATGGAACTTGTTAATACATAGTGGATGAAAAATTTAATTTGCTCACCTGTTTGCCATTCAAGTTCACAAAATGCTCAGAAACGCATCTGTCAACTGCTTCGTCATCCTCGAAAGATAGGAATCCAAATCCTGAAAAAAAAATCAGTAAAGGTAACACAAGGCAAAGGAAAACACTGATAAAACCACAGTTCTCATAACCTTTATATCTCATGACTAGAATGCATATCCAATATGGCGGGCTAACAAATCATGAATCATACAATACTGTAAGTGAACCATAAACAGTAGAGGCTTTCAAATCTGTGGCGAAATGTAAATGGACGCCAGTGGCGTATCAGGAAGATGGGATGAAAGTATTATTATATGAATTTTTGGAAAATTAGAAGACGACTATAGAATTCCAATGGGAAATTTGGATGATAAGTAAATTAATATGCCGGTCATTTTTGGCACTCTACATGTCTGATCTCAGTTTGAAGAAGGAATGAACTGCACAAATATAAAATATATTTCAAACAAGCACATCTTTCATATTATTTTTGCACATTTCATAAAAAATTCAAATGTCATAGTTCATGGTTTAAATAAGTATCACATTCCACTGTATAAAATCACTGATTTCATTTCAAGACTTATGTAAAATTTATCATTCAAATGTTTATAGAATTCACATTTGAATAACCTTGATTCACATCATTTCATTTTGCTGGAACCTGAAGACGATGATTTCATTAGGCTGAAAAATATAGGGTATCTCGAGGGGTAAATCACGGGCTGAAATTGGGTACACTAGACTTCCTTTATTGAAAGAATTCCCGGAATTCCTGGGACTACCCAAGGAATTCCTAGGAATTCCCAAAGACTACCCGGAATTCCTGGGACTACCTAAAGACTACCCGGAATTCCTGGGACTTCCCAAGGAATTCCTAGGAATTCCCAAAGACTACCCGGAATTCCTGGGACTACCTAAAGACTACCCGGAATTCCTGGGACTACCTAAAGACTACCCGGAATTCCTGGGACTTCCCAAGGAATTCCTAGGAATTCCCAAAGACTACCTGGAATTCCTGGGACTACCTGAGGAATTCCCAGAGACTACCCGGACTTCCCAAGGGATTCCGGGATTTCCTAAAGATTTATCATACATCCCAAGGAGTTTTCAAAATTTTGCGTAAAAATAGGTAGATTACGAATGAGTTCTATTCGTGAAATGCAAAAAAAGTCAATCGATAGGTAGGTTGAATTCAAACCCAAGGACGAAACTTGGGCAATGAAAAAGCATGTAGGGATTAGTGATAAAGTACTCGGATAAGTACGAGGATAAGTATCATTAACACTACTGGGTGTTTCTGAATTCGAGTGACAGAAGCCTATACAGGTTTCTTCCTATTTAAATAAAAAATTAGTAGGTATGTATACCATTTACAGATTTTGCAAAAAAGTTCTTGTACACATTGAAAAAAAATCTTTTGCCGATTTGAATGATAATTATTTTAACAGCTCATTGAAGTCTTCTTGAGATATCGTTCGGAACTCTTTAATTTGCCCAGTTATTCAAGAATTGTGTTTACGACAAGTGTTTCACTTTTGTTCACGAAGAATACCATTAGTCGATTTTCCCAATTCATTTCAGATGAAACAGTTGAAAATACAGGATGGGCCACCAGTAACGCCTCGGTCTCTAGAAGGCTAACCACTTATCTTCTTGGAATTCTTCCTCTCTAGGAAGTTGCATGTCAACATAGGCTACCATTTAAAATTATTTCGAAACATACAGGGTGTCCCCAAAAACCATAAAACGCTGAAGTTAAACTTTTTTCTATCGAACACCCTATATATTATTTCATTTTGAGATTCTCCCTGGTGAGCTTATTTCAACAATCCATCATACTTGGGGTCTAGCAGTTATAATTACTGAAATATAGGGTGTGAAAAATCGAGATTTTCCAAGTTCAAGAATTTTTTGTGTCGAAACTATTCATAATTGGTCAAAACGGCTAACATGTCCCCATCTCAACTCTTGATTAACTATCTACTGATATTTAATTGGGACATATACCGGGTGATCAAGATTCTGAATTCTGCACCACCCTGTATTTGTTTCAATTAAATGTCAGTAGATAGTTGATCAAAAGTTGAGATAGGGACATGTGAGCCGTTTTGACCAATTATGAATGGTTTAGACACAAAAAATTCTTGAACTTGGAAAATCTCGATTTCTCACACCCTATATCTCAGTAATTATAACTGCTAGACCCCAAGTATGATGGGTCGTTGAAATCAGCTCATCAGGGAGAATCTCAAAATGAAATAATATATAGGGTGTTCGATAGAAAAAAGTTTAACTTCAGTGTTTTATGGTTTTTGGGGACAGCCTGTATGTTTCGAAATAATTTTAAATGGTAGCCCTCGTGGTAGCCTATGTTGACATGCAACTTCCTAGAGAGAAAGAATTCCAAGAAGATAAGTGGTTAGCCTTCTAGAGACCGAGGCGTTACTGGTGGCCCACCCTGTATAGTGAAACCAAGATAAGGTAATATAGGGATCTCGGGAACAGAAAAAGAAACGGATTCGGTTAAATGAGAAACAAGTTGCGCATTTTGATGATCATACCAACGGATTTGGAAAATTTTCACAATTGTTTTTAGTTTTTCAGTTATACAGGGTGTTCCTTGAGTACGTGTAGAAAATTCAGGAACATGTTGCTGACGTCAAAATAAGAAGAAAAGTTCGTATAAATATATGTCCGAAAGTTATCCGTTTCTGAGATACAGAGTGTCAAAGTTGAATTCTTATTTTTGTTTTTTGTTAATAAATTCCAAAATAATTGTGATATTCGATTGAATTTTGGTATTTCGGGGTATTTTTCGATGACAATATCAAATTTTATGTTAGTTCATCTCTTTCGTGAGGGTGGCGGCATCTACATGTCTTTTGAGTCTTTTGAAAAGTCACAACTTTTTTGTGCGTCCCTGTATCACGTTCTATAGTAGGAAAATAGTTTTCTAGAACACGTTCGTGTAAAGAACATATTCTTCTGCGAGCAACAGTTCTCGAGTTATTGGGATTTTCAAGAATCGATGCAAGTAATTTGGAATGACGAAGAAGTAGGAATTCAAAATTGATTTATCAAGTAGGTAAGGAAAATTATTTTTTTTTTTATTAATACTGATGATAATAACTGTAATTAAGACCAAATAAATACTAAAACAGTTAGTTGAGGAAATTGATTAAAGTAATTGTTCAAAATGGCAAAAAAATAGATACAAAGAAGTAAGAATCATTATTTGGCTACATTCCAATGTTGAATTGTTGAATGGATGAGAATATTGAATGAAAGAAGAAAAATGCACTGACGTATCTTTTCTAACTGCTTAGAGTCGACTCACGAGCCCAATGGAATTAATTCAAATGCATCGATTGTTTCAAATCCCAATATCTCGAAAACAGTTGCTCGCATCGACCTCTACCAAGAATATACTTTTTACACAAAAATGTCCTAGAAATCTATTTTCTAACTATAAAACGTGATGAATCGAATGAAGTTTGGTACTTTGTCTCTTTCGTGGGGGTGGCGCTACCTACATGTCTTTTGAATTTTTGAAAAGTCATAACTTTTCTGTTCGTACCTGTATCACGTTTTATAGTAAGAAAATAGATTTCTAGGACATTTTTGTGTAAAAAGTATATTCTTGGTAGAGGTCGATGCGAGCAACTGTTTTCGAGATATTGGGATTTGAAACAATCGATGCATTTGAATTAATTCCATTGGGCTCGTGAGTCGACTCTAAGCAGTTAGAAAAGATACGTCAGTGCATTTTTCTTCTTTCATTCAATATTCTCATCCATTCAACAATTCAACATTGGAATGTAGCCAAATAATGATTCTTACTTCTTTGTATCTATTTTTTTGCCATTTTGAACAATTACTTCAATCAATTTCCTCAACTAACTGTTTTAGTATTTATTTGGTCTTAATTACAGTTATTATTATCAGTATTAATAAAAAAAAAATAATTTTCCTTACCTACTTGATAAATCAATTTTGAATTCCTACTTCTTCGTCATTCCAAATTACTTGCATCGATTCTTGAAAATCCCAATAACTCGAGAACTGTTGCTCGCAGAAGAATATGTTCTTTACACGAACGTGTTCTAGAAAACTATTTTCCTACTATAGAACGTGATACAGGGACGCACAAAAAAGTTGTGACTTTTCAAAAGACATGTAGATGCCGCCACCCTCACGAAAGAGATGAACTAACATAAAATTTGATATTGTCATCGAAAAATACCCCGAAATACCAAAATTCAATCGAATATCACAATTATTTTGAAATTTATTAACAAAAAACAAAAATAAAAATTCAACTTTGACACTCTGTATCTCATATAAACGAATAACTTTCGGACATGTATTTATACGAACTTTTCTTCTTATTTTGACGTCAGCAACATGCTCCTGGATTTTCTACACGTACTTAAGAAACACCTTGTATAAAGAAAGTAAATTTTTGGAATATCTATTTGTTTTTCTACATTATTATTAGATATATAGAAAACTCTAAAAATACTTTTACATGGCATCTCTTGATGAGATTTAACGTGGTGATATTGATTTCTCCACGCGACGTTTCGTATTCGTAGAGAAATCAACAACTTTTTTTCCAAATACGGCCCTGATTATCTGTTTACAGATTTCGAAATTTTTTTTTTATTCTGAGTTCAACCATGGGGAATTATTAACAATTTTGTAAATTTTCGAAATCCATTGGTATGACCAGGTATGACCCTTGGAATGCGTAATTTTTTTCTCATTTAACCGAATTCGTATCTCTTACCGTTTCCGAGATCCCTCGCGAGACCCTCATGCTGCGCAACCTCGTGCGCAACCTTATCATGGTCACACTGTTCAACTTTTTTGTTAAGTACCAATATCTATCGAGAAAAAATAGTTGAGAAATTGAAAATGGCAAAGATTTGTTATATTCAAATTGAAAGTAAGAGGAAAAATTCGAGAGATCAGACGACTAAGTTTATGTAAAAAAACAATTAGAAGAGTTGAAATAATTTACTAGGTATTTGAAATGAACATTCTCAGATATATTTATTATTAATGAACACAAAAAAATGGATATATCGATGGGTTTTTGGCAGAGTAACGTAAGTCGCATTTTTAGGAAAAACGAGATAGTCATAGTATATCAAGTACCGATTGAGAATACATGTCCTGGCAGAGTGTTGTGACTCAAATAAATCATTTAATCATAGAAATTCCCTCCAATATTGAAACGTAAGTACATAAATCCAAACCAGTAACAAAATAAAGCAACGTAAGTATATTCCTTGTCCCGTCATATTAGCGTAAGTGGATTGCATTTCCCGTCATACTGATGTAAGCAGAACAAAATATACGTCACTTACGTCAGGGTTTGACGGTGAATTTGGCAGTAGAGTTTGTTATCTGTGAACAAGTTTTATTTGTTTGTGAATTGATAGTTCTGGTAAGTATTTGAAATTATCATTCCCTAATCGATAGTTAATAATGAAAACATAATAAACACAACACAACCAGTCATAACATCAGTAGAAGTTTCACTTACTACTCTCCAAAAATGTAACGTAAGTAACAAATTCGACATAGAAATAGGTTTCCATGATTTTTTTTCACCTGAATTCTTTTCGAGAACACTTTATATAAACTTTTGTTCAGTTTTGTCTTTCTGTTTTGTTTTTTCATGTCTCATAGACAAAAACGTGTCTCCTGTAAAAACATCAGTTTGTGACTTACGTTACTCTGCCAAAAACCCATCGATATATATAAAAAAATACATTGAGAATTCGCATTCTCTATGTGATAAAAATATCAATTCAGAATTACTTTCCACGTCCTGTATGATGAATGTCAATTCATCATACATTCAAAAATTACTAGGTATTATTTCTCGTGCACAAAACGTCAACCTTCTGTATCTAGGAATCGGCAATAAAATGTCAATCAATGAAAATGATCGATCTATCATTGTACAAAAATATAAGGAAATGAAGCGAAGGTTGAAATAAAGTAAATGATGATATTTCTCCAATACCTACCTGTATTATTGTATACATCTTTGAATAGGAGAATATTGTATTTTTCCAGCTTTTGTGCAAAAAAACTTCAAAATGTTTCTCGGGATGTTTCTCTATGCCACATGTCTGTAGCAATAAAAGTTTTGGCCCCTATATCAAGATTGTTTATGAAACTAACTCTACAGTTTATAGATCGGCTCATAGTAAGTCGCTAAATTTCATACTTATATTTCTGTGAACTCGTTTGTCCGAATTGCAAAGATATACAGGCTGTCCCTGTATTCACAAAAGAATACTTAATATTCCTCATCAGACCAAAACAATACGAAATATACAAGCAAACTTACTTCAGTACAAAGTTGCTTAGTTTGAGCCTCGGTTAGAGCGCTAGACAAGTAGACAACATGTTTTAAATTACTAGAATTACGAATTTTTTCGAGATCATGAGAGTAATAGAATTTTATCAAGTGTACCTTCTAGATGTTTATTTACTGAAAAAATTGGATTCTACGCCTAGCATGGAATGATATTCATCATAATTTCGATCATTATCATGATATGGGTTTTATTGCTTGATAAAGCTATGTCAACGTAGGTACAAAATTCTCCAGAGCCGTTTAGCGCCCAAACTGAGCAATTTTATACTTAGGTAGGTAGATTTGATATAATTCAATTGTTGTGGTCTGAGGAATATGTGGTATTTTTTGTATAGACCTTTTAGGCACACCCTGTTTGGTATTTCAAAGTGTTCAATGAAATTGATTAACATTTATACATTTTGTGTCGGCCCCATATTGGATTTCAAGTAGTGTCATATGGTTTTTGTATTCTACTTGTCATTCTCTCTTATTTGGTACCCATGTCGAGGGAATTGTGAACGAATTCAGTAGTTATTTACCAAACAAGTGCGAAAAGTAGTAGTTTACCGCACGCGACGGCTATTGCACGAACGACGCGGGGCGGAGTTCGGGCAAGCCGTCAATTGTGGAAAAGACATTTGCCGCAAGTAGAGTAAGGTATAATGTTTTTCCACGAGTGTTTTTGTCCATATTATTATTATTTGAGAAAAAAAAGTTTTTAATAAACAAGATTTTAATAGTTACATAGATCATTTAGTTAGTCATAAATATCCCCATTTTCAACAATACAAAAATCGTGGCGAAAAGTAACTTTTCAGCACTAGTGGGGTAAAGTAACTTTTCCGCACGCTCGTATAAAAAGGAATTTTTTTTGTCGGCGGCCATATTGGATTTCAAGCTTTGTGATAAATTGTATTCTACTTTATAATAACCGTATTGAATCTGATAATACCCATATTGACCAGACCCAAAGATATGTGTAAAATTTCAGCATGATTGGAAATCGGGAAGTCGACGAAAAATCGATCGCCAGACAGAACTCAAAATGTTCAATAAAAAATAAATTTTTCTCGATCTTCTCATCTTTCCGAATAATTAACAGGATTCCAACGGGAAACCTTGAAGAGAATGAAAATTCGACTGACTAACATAATATGATATTCTAAGTGAGACAAGGTACTCTCGGTGTTCGCGGTACCTCTCCGGCTCTCCGTCAAAAAAAAATCAACAAAGTAGGTCTTGAAGCAAAATACTGTGCAGTCCATATATGTTTTCTTTGCGCAAAATTCATTTTCATATCTGAACATCGTTGAGAAATTTGACTTCAATTTTCTAAAAATTGCTGGGACTACCAAGTTATTCACAAAGAATACCCAAAGAATTCTCGAACTTCCCAAAGAATTCCTCGGACTTCCCAAGGAATACCCGGACTTCCTCAGGAATTCCCGGACTTCCCAAGGAATTCCTGGACTTCCCAAAGAATTCCCGGACTTCCCAAGGAATTCCCGAAGAATTCCCGGACTTCCCAAAGAATTCCCAGACTTCCCAAGGAATTCCCGTCTAGGGTACACCGGACTTCCCATGTGATTTACCCCTCGGGGTATCTCATTGAAGGTACCACAAAGCATAGAAAACATACAATTATACCCCAAATTGAATGGTCTTTCCCTTAGACTGACATCATTAAACTTCTGGAAGAGCTTTAAAAATCTATTCCTGATGGATCAAAAACAAACCATTTACCATGTGAAGACAATGTTATTACATCATCTTGAAATTGGGGGACAGTGTTCTCAACAGCTTCAACTGAAAGCAAGAATCAAGATATAATGTTGGCTTTGAGTTAGACATCAAAATTTACCCAGAATTTGGTCAGAAGAAAACCATCCTCTGTAAAATGAATTGAACAGATGTCCAGATGATGACAATTCCAAGTTTCCAAGATCTATTCTATTGAATTCATGAATCCTCCAGTACATCTTATGTGATAGGTAAAGATAGGCATCAAAAGTATTTTAGATAGGTACTTATACTTCGCCTTTTTACTTTGCCCTCATGTTCAACAAGGAGTTATGCAGTCGTGAACATATCACTTCATCACTTTAACCATGTATAATAGTGATATTACTAAATTTCTGATAATAATATTTTTGACTTTTTCGGAAATAAATTCGATGACAAGCAGTCACAAGTGGCAGCTAATGAAACTGGCAAGATTTCGTTGTTTTCCTCTCATGTATCACCATACAGCCACACAAGTCTGAGATTAGTATAATTTGACCCATATTTCAATGCCCATGTTCTGTTCAGAAATTTGGTATGAAACCATTGGCAATAGAAAATAACACGTCGGTATCTGACAGCGGCAACAACTTGAACACTTCTGAGCGGTTTGTTTTGATGATATGCCCAACAAGCACAAACAAAAAATGAATGGACAGCCTTCAAGAACTCCGACAGGTGGCCTACGCTTATTTTCTATCGCCAATAGGATCGCGCGTTCTAGTCGTAAGATATAAAGGTTATGAGTTCTGTGGATAAAAGGAATAAAAACGAGTGAAACTCGCAAATATACCTCTTGATTTCTTCTTCTCCTGATCGTACATGATGACGACTTCCATGACTTTGCCGAATCTGGTGAAGAAGCTTCTCAGGTCCGTTTCGGTCACGTTGGATGGCAGTCCGCCGAGGAACACTTTGGGGTAGCCGCCGCCCTTCTTCGGTTTCTGCAACGTTCTCGGATTGCACGGTTTCGGATCGATGGTCCTGCAACATGAAGAATTGTCACTTTTTGGTCTTTCTGGAGATGTTTCTAAAATGTTTTCAAAGACTCTTTTACTAGCTTTACCTGTAGGTAAGTATGTATGTTTATGTGTATATATGTATGTAAGTATGTAATTATGTATGAAATTATGTACGTATGTATGTAAGAATGTATATATGTAAGTATGTAATTATGTATGAAATTATGTACGTATGTATGTAAGAATGTATATATATATGTAAGTATGTAATTATGTATGAAATTATGTACGTATGTATGTAAGAATGTATATATGTAAGTAAAATTGGTATATGGGGGTTTTCGGGGTCGGAGATTATGATGCTTTTGTCAAAATTGGGCACTTTCCAAACATTCTAAAATACACGCTTTTGTAGTTAGCTGAACTAAAAAAATAGAAAATATATAGTGTTGAAAAGGAATATTCTCAGATAAATTATAAACATACAAAAAATGGATATATATTTATATAAAGCAATACATTGAGAATTCGCATTCTCTATGTGATGAGAATATTTACTCTTTTTCAGTTAATTCAATAGAAAACAACTACTTTCCTGGCTATATGCCACGACGAACATTGAATTATATCTATTGAACACACACGATAAGAGTTTGAAAATAAAATATAAAAATTTCTGAAATTGAGAATTTGCATTCTCCTTCAGACAAAAATATGTATATACACACATCATTCTGAATATTCAACAGAAAACAACTACTTTCCTGGCTATTTGCCACGTCGAACATTGAATTATATCTGATGAACATTCAAAAGGGGAACATAAAAAATAAAGAATAAAATCCTCCGAAATTGAGAATTGACATTCTTCTTCAATTCTCAATTTCGGAGGATTTTATTCTTTATTTTTTATGTTCCCCTTTTGAATGTTCATCAGATATAATTCAATGTTCGACGTGGCAAATAGCCAGGAAAGTAGTTGTTTTCTGTTGAATATTCAGAATGATGTGTGTATATACATATTTTTGTCTGAAGGAGAATGCAAATTCTCAATTTCAGAAATTTTTATATTTTATTTTCAAACTCTTATCGTGTGTGTTCAATAGATATAATTCAATGTTCGTCGTGGCATATAGCCAGGAAAGTAGTTGTTTTCTATTGAATTAACTGAAAAAGAGTAAATATTCTCATCACATAGAGAATGCGAATTCTCAATGTATTGCTTTATATAAATATATATCCATTTTTTGTATGTTTATAATTTATCTGAGAATATTCCTTTTCAACACTTTCATACCCAATCAGGGGGTTCAAACTTGAACGATGGAAACTTGTGATTTTTATAGACCTCTAATCGCAGATTCGTGATAGAGTCTCAATTCAGAATTCATTTCCACGCCCTGTATGATGAATGTCAATTTATCATACACCCAAAAGCAAAAATATATAGTATTTTGGAAAATTGACAAACATCCTTCTATAGATAGCCAAACGAAAATGAGGCAGAAAATAAAATAATAAAAGTATGTTGATAAATACACACCATAAAATGTACTGATTAGGAAGGTGCTAATCTTTTCTATGTTGTGTATTTATTAACAAACATTCATTATTTTATTTTCTACCTCTTTTTAATTTGTCTATCTATAAAAGGGTAAAAGGCGAAGAAAAGTGTCTCTTTAATTGTTCAAACTATTATTTATATCATTGTCTTATTAAGGACTTTTGCGTCAGTTTCATCAGCGAGAATTTCGAAAAACTGTCTTATTCATCATAGTTTTTTACGCTCTCCGAATTCTTTATCGTTTTTCGAAAATGTATGAATGGAAGTTTGCGTCGGTAAGTCGAGGAAAAGCCCGACTCATTTCGTTAAACTCGTACAATTAATTCATCTTTCATCTCGAAGGCATGAAAATATCGTCTCTATATTTGACGTTTTTCACGACATATCGATGTTTTTCACGTTTGACGCATACGCAACGATTCATTCACGTATTTATCACACTTTTGTTACATACATGATACTTTTTCGCGAGCTTTCTCACGGTTTCTTCATGTCTTATGTACAGGGTTATCCATCGAGAAGCCCAACCCCTATATTTGTTATTATTTATAGGAAAAAAACAAACGATATTCGGAAGTTGAATGACGCAATGAAGCCTTTTCACTGCCCTTATCAGAAGCTTCAGAGGTAAATCCCACAAATCGATTTTTTTGAATGGAACACCGTTTTAAATATTTTTTTTTGAATGTGTGATTTTTTGTGATCACTAAAGTATATATATACAGTATGATATCTACTATTTTCATTTCATTACCATCCACTTTTTTGACCCCAGAAAAACATTTTTTTCTGATTAATTGATGATCACCCAAGTTTGGGAATGTAGGTTTTTCACTATTTTTCGCGATTTTGACGCATACGTGACGCTTTATATGCTTACTTCACGATATCTTCTCGTCAAATGCTCGCTAATAGTTTTGACGCATATATAAATAATGATCTTCCAATTTTTCTTTTCTTTTGACGCATTTAACATTTTTATGTTATAAGGAGATTGAGAAGCGCTCCTTCAAGTTTGTTCACGCATGTTTCCTGTTTTAGGCTCCAACCTTACGCTTTATCATCGTTAATTTCACCTTATTAACCGATGCGAAACACTCTTTCGTTTTTTATTTATCGCTTGGTGCGCACGAAAGGGAATCCCTATAATGTTCGGAGAAAATCATGCGTAGCTAGGGAGGATAGGGAGAGGAGGCATTCGGCATTCTCTCGGTTCCTACCTTTCTCTATCAGGTTCCCATTTCGAAAGACTCTCATCCGTTTCACTGGATGAATGTACCTTGAAACCCACCCCTACTCCTCCTGGAGTAGTCCTCATAACCTTCGTCTTTTTGGTATCATACCTAAGTCGGGTGTGTCGTGTGTGTATGGGTAAGCCTAGAGTCACTGGATGGTATTATAGCCCAGTCACCTTAGGAAAAATAGCGGGAATCGGAGCCAAAGTTTTGAAAATTGGTGTACGTGTTCCTTTAAGCATTACATCTTACCAAAAAAAAGTCACCACCCGTACCTGTAGAGCTTGCGCCGCCATCTTGGAAAATAGGTGCAATATTTCAGTTTTTCACGTATATCTCGGTAACTGTCAACTTTATCGCGATAAAGGTGATGAAATAAAAGGAAGCTAACAAAATTTCTCGTAAAAAAGTATCTCTCAATTATTTTCGAAATATCCACGGTTTTGGACTTATGTCGCCACAACCATTTGGCAAAATATGATATTCTACTGGAAACCGACTGAACAAACTATAATTCAGTTAGATACGCTCCTGGTGACTTGCAGAAAAGCATGTATAGCTATAATCGTTCAATGCAAGTCCAGACAGGCTGAAATCATAATTACGTTTTATCCTATCAGTATTCGCTTTTTTTATGTTCTGGTTTCCCCGAGAAAGGATATCCTGTAATGTTCAGAGAACATCGTGAAGACCAAGAGAAATAAGGTAGGGATTGGTGATTGGTGTTCTTCTTAAATTTCTGGAAAATAAAGAATGTCATCTTCGTCATTTGAGAATGTATGCATCATGTCGGGTTCGTCCGTATTCATTACTTATGAGGGATGAAACGGAAAAAAACGATGCCGTGCATCCTTCCTTGCAATTGCAAGAAATTATCTGACGCAAAGAATCTGGAGCAGCAGATAGAGTAGTTGACACAGGTACCCGACCAACAGCACTCCTCTTCCACCCCCAAAGCTCAGGACATTTTTGATTACCCAACCACTTTTGTATCTGGTGATTGGCTCTGAAGGAGTGCTGCCTCAAAGTTGCTTCCGTCGGTGGCAGAGAAGCCAGATCTACTTTCTTGTTGGTAGCAGATTTACCGAACATATTGTACCGGTGCTTGTTCAATGATGTTTCCGTTGTATGGGCACCATACAAAGCTAGAACGAATCATTCACCTGCTGCAGATACTTCTTCACTGGTCGCTTCCGGGTTGTTGAAAGTCTTCGCAACTTCTCGTAATGACGGCTGGTGCTTCATGAGTTTGGAGCATTTCGACTTTCCTTTTCTGAAGAAACATGATGTGGTATCACAACATCCAAAGGCATGTGAGAAGAAGATAGTGCTCTGTAATTTAGTACTGGTTTGTAGTCTCTACATTGCCTCTTTTTGGTTTGACAAAATAAATGGTGTGTTCTGCTGGAGCCAAAGCTATGGGTAGAATAAGTAGATCTACATCTTCTCCAACAACGGTGACTTGGGTGGAGGAAGACATTTCAATAGATGTCTGTATCATTAGCGAATCCGCATTGTCCACTGCTTGCTTTGTGCCTTGAACCCTTCGTTTTTTGTATCTGTGTGGAGTTCAGCTATTTTTGCATGAATGGTGAAAGCAATAATTTTATTCCAATATTCATTCAAGATATCTCAGAATTATTTCAAATCTGATTCGATTGAGTTTATGTAGGGGCTACAATTCATTTATTTCAACATCAAACTCTTACTCTTCGAGCTACTTTAGGTTACAGGTCGGCTCACTTGAGAAAACGTGGATATGTGGCAACACTGGTATTCTGTAATGACCGATCGCTGTTGCGAGGATCCTCGAATGTGGCGCCGACTCTCTGACATTTACTTGTAGATGGAATATATGTATATCAGAATAATTGTGAGTAAGTTTCTCAAATATCGCATATTGTTTCACGATTTACTGATGAACCATGCACTACACGAATATTTATGTGAGGGCCTTTTTTCTTCTAAATTCAATTACCTTCATTTTACCTAAGCATATTGATCTTGATAAAGTCAACAGATATTGAGATATAACCGAATAACTGAAAAAGTGCACACATTTTTCAAGATGGCGGAGTTAGCTCTACAGGTACAGCTGGTGACTTTTTTTTTGGTTGAAAGTCATGCCAAAGTGAACATGTACACCAATTTTCAAAACTTTGGGTTCGATTCCCGCTATTCGTCAAATTTGATACTAAGGTGATTGGGCTATTAGTTTGATGAGAGTTCGGACACAGCTGAACTTTTGTTCTTTTCTATTTTCTATAATAAAATGGTTTGAGTGAATAAAAGCATAAGAAATATATTCTGCTCTTTGTCTTTTCAATTTCCCTAGTAGCGCCTGATTATCAGATACGATTTTAGAGGTTATATTTTCTGAATCATTCATAGCCGTAAATGGACAATGGAAATAGGGTACAAACACCCACTTCAATTTAGACAATTTCAAGAAATAAAGTCTATATAAGCTTGTGTTCGGAAATGCTTCATTTCGGAGATACAGGGTGTTGAAATACAGAAAACAAAACATTTTTCGATATACATTTCATAGGAAAGGACGAGACCTATCACATGCTTGGTTTTGTTAAGTTCTCAGCAACTTCACTTAGCGCCCAAATTGTAAATATCTCCAAAACGATAACCTCCAGCGTAATTAAAGGCCATTATAATAATTCCCTTGATACATAATAACAATTCATTTTTCACTGTTAAATTTTGAATTTGGTCGGTACCAAAAACGCAATTCAATAATATATCACGTTGTAGTTTACTTGCTTTTCTTACTTTCGTTTTCAAATTTTCAATTTCATTATGTAATTTTGCGATCAATTCCTCTTTTTCCATGATTATTTTGTTTTGTATTTCATGTGATGATAATAATGGAAATTTGTTCTTGAAAATGTCTGCTTTGTAAATTGATGGAACAGCAGATTCTCTCAAACAGATTTTTAAATCTTCTGTTTGAAAATGGGCCTAAAATATATTTTCATTCTAATCAGATGATGTTATAAGAAGTGAATTTTAATGAGTACCTCACAAATTTTGCTCGTCTTCAAATTGATTTTCCACCCAGGCCGTTTCATATCTCCCATCCATAAGCAAATGGTTGATATTTGTTTTGGAAAATTGAATAGATTATATCCATTTTTTTTTTTCAGAATTGGCACAATTCATTACACAGCAAGTAATTTCCATAACTGCTTGTTTCTCGAAAGTATAATTATGGAATTTTATTTCAATTCTGACGTTAATAAAATTAATTGGCAAATTCAAACAATTTGGAATGCAAAAGCGCGGGACTAGTGTGGTTCTCTTCACAATGCAAGGTGTGTAACTTGATATATCTGAACATTCAAAAACCCTAACCGTTGTCATTTCTGTGTCCGAACTCTTATTAAACTAATACCATCCAGTGACTCTAGGTTCTCTGGCTCTGGCTTGAGCACAGTTGGTTTACAATGGGAATGCGATTCACTATTTTCATAGTGTAGTCTTGGTGGTGTTGTATGTCATCAGGATGGGCTTGTTAAGGGGGTGGCCTGTTTTGAAGTTTTGCAATTGGTCTCCCATAACCGCTAATTTATGGGGGATTATTACTTCAAGGACCTGACAAGGAAACAATCGCATAGAGTTTACTTACTCGTCTTCGTCGTCGCTCAGAAGTTGATGTTTAGGTCGTTTGAACCACGCAAGTGGTCCTGCGTCCCTCTTCCAGGACAGCATGATTCATAAACGTTATTATCACGCTATTCTCACACTTTCAACATATCCGCGACGTTAATTTCACGTTTTCTCTAAGTTTTTGACGCGTTTTGACCATTTTTTTCGCGTACTTGGCACATACGTGTCGCTGCTTCAAGTATTCTTTCGTCATTTTAATGTTTTTGACACATACGAAACGCTATTTCCACGAATTTCTCAAGTTTTTGATGCAGACGTGGCTATTCATAACAATGTTTTGGCAGTATTCAACAAATACAAGAAGCTATTTTCATGTTTTTAACGATATCGATTTATCCAAGTTTTTGTCACATAAATGATGGTGCTTCGTCTTTTTACACATACATGACGCTATTTTTAAGCATCAATTTTTTTTCGCGGTATTCAACGAGTTTTTCAATTTCATTCAAGTTTTTGAGGCATGAATAACTAGTTTTTCAACCCTATTTTTCAACTATTCGAAACATACAAGACGTTTTCTTCAAGTTTTTGACGCATATGTGATACTGTTTCACGTCTTTCACACATACAAGATGCTATTTTAACGCTTTCTTCACGTTTTTGAGGCATACGTGATGATTCATTTGAACGTTTTTAAACGCTCTCACGTATTCAACACAAAAGAAGCGCTATTTTCATGTCTCATTCAAGTTTCTCACGTAGACGTGATGAGTTACGTTTTAATCGCGCAATTTTTCTAGTTTTTTTACACCTACAAGACAGTTTTTCAACGTTTTTCACGAATACATGACTAAACATTTTTTTTACGCTACTTCCATTATTCTAGCTTCTAACACATGATTGTGGCCACGACAAGCTACATCTGAGATTGAATTCATTTTTCATGGGCAACATTTTTTCGAATTTTGTCCCAAGTAATTAGGTATCTAAAGGATGTATTTTCTAGGAAGAAGCTTCATTTAGTTAGGTTGAATTATTTAGAAAAAAAAATTCCTTTGTTTTCTCTAGTAATTTTCCGAACAATATACCGTTTAGGAAGGTTCTTTTATTTTTACTCAGACAGAGTTAGGTTAGATTGTTTAGAAACAGTAGTCTCCTAGGCTGTGTCAAGTCTGTGGTTTGACCGAGCACATACGTTCACTATGAAGTGTGACCATCGGTTTGACCAACCAGCTGTTTGGGAATATCGGTCACGTTTCAAACCTGCCCACAAAGTTACCACATTACCTTTTGATGGGAGTTGAGTCAACCATTGGACATCCTAGCATCACCACTGTGGTCGAGTGAATGACTTGACACAGCCCTAGTCTCCTTCCTTATATTATTACGTTATAATATAATATTGAAAGCCAGGAAGATGGATGCAGAGTGCCCAACTGTCGCGAGGCGCTCGTCTGTAACCTGCCACTGACCTGCCGTCCAACGTATGGCGCCCGATCTGCATAACGACATTCACGTTGGCCAGATCGGCGAACGTGATGATTCGATCACCTCGCCGTAGCGCGAAAAGTAGCGCTGCAAGTTGTCCTGCATTGTACACTTTCAACATAAGCGAGACGGCTTTTTGATGTTATATACAAGTTTTTGACGCGTTTTGATGAACTTTTCACGTTCTTGGCGTGATGCTGCTTCACGTCTTCTTTAGTTATTTTCATGTTAATGACATATACGAGACGCTATTTTCACGCATTTCTCACGTTTTCAACAAACATCATATAGGATGATATCGTGGTTGATGGTCAACGAGAGTTGTCAATGAGACATGAAAGATTGTGATAGAGAATGTCAGATAATATAATATGTATTTCAACTGAGTTATAATAGACAGATACGAATTATTTGTGTTCATCAATACGTTCTACTCGACACATTGAAACTGCCGAATAGTGAAGTTAATCTCAATTGAACAACTAGAAAAACAGCGATAAGATTATGAAACTTATGTTAGTGATGTGAAATTAGTGCTCCAGAACAGTTTTAAACAAAAACGGTACAAATCCATCGAGGAATATTGAAGTAAATTGGATTTATTTTTTTCAAACGGACAATTCTAACGTGAGTACGTAGATTAAAATTCATTCGAACCACATCAACAGCTGGCCCCACCCACACATTTCGATATTAGTAAATATATAAAATCGCTAGAATAGACCGATATCAGGATGGCGATTTCACGCGGAGCAGGTGTATACCTATCGGAGATATTTTATTATCTCGACGGCTAAAACAGAATGACAGGAAAATCGAATGAGGACCTGTTTGCGATGTTAGAAAAAGTTCTTCAACAAAATGATGACATCAAGAAAGATATAAGCAAGTTAAACAATAACCTAGAGGATATACGAGAAGACATAAAAGAAATTCGCCAAGAAAATAAAACCCTGGAAGAAGAAAACAAAATTCTCAACAATAAAATAGAATCTTTAGAAAATAAACTGAAGAAATACAACATTATCATATACGGTCTGAAAGAAGAGCGGGAAGAAGTTACCCAAAGTGTGGTGGTCAAACTCTTCAGAGAAAAGCTGGAGGAACCCTTTAACGAAACTGAGATAAGAGATTGCTATAGAATTGGGAAATCGGAGGGAGAGAAACCTAGGCCAGTTCTCGTCGAGTTTGTTAGATTTTTTTCGAAAAAAAACATATTAGCTAAATCTAAAACATTAAAAAAGGAGGAAGGAGTATTTATCACATTGGATTACACTGCAGCAGAATATAAACGAAGAAAATTATTACATAAGCACCTGAAATCTGCCAGAGAAACGGACCATTTAGCGTATATTAAAAATAACGTACTTTGTGTGGATGCAGAGAAATACACGTATGAAGACATCGTCAAAAACAGAATTCCAAATTTTAACAACTTAGGAGCAAGCGGAGAAACGGAGATCAAAGCCAGGAAAGGAGAGAAGAGAACCAACGAGAATTCACCAGATAGAGAAACCATTACCTCCAAACCAAAAGTTTTCATTTCACAAACTGTACGAACAACTAGGCAGTCAAGATTGAACTGAGAAATCATACTATAAAGACATTTATTCCAAGCAGTTTTTGAGCATTCACTTTTAAAAAATCTTCATTTATATTTTGAATTGTTTTAAATATACAAAAATGGATCACTTCATAAGAGACCATACACATGAATCGATTGATACACAAGAATTTTCTAATATTTCAGATCTCAATGAATATATATCTTTAAAGAAACCTGTCAAATCCCTGAATATATGTCATCAGAACATTAGGAGTATCCATAAAAATTTTGATGAATTCAAAATCACTATAAATCAGATCAGTATTGAATTCGATTGTATGATACTTACAGAAACTTTCCTTGTAACTGATGATACTTACATTCAATTAAAAGATTATGATCTGATCTATAGTGAAGGCGATATCAATAAAAACGATGGAGTTATTGTCTACGTTAAACAATCCTTACTTTATACATTCAAAATTATCACAATTTCATCATGTAAAGCAATTCAATTGAAAATCCAGGAAAGTAAAAATGGATATATACTCATTACTAGTATCTATAGGCCACCTTCAACCAGTGTTGAACAATTCATCAATGATCTGAGAGATTATTTGCGAATTATAAAAAATGAAAAGTCTATAGTCAATCACCTCATCATCGGAGACTTGAACATAAACATTTTCAATGATGATAATGACAACGTAAATGAGTACCTAGACAACTTTAGCGAATTTGGATATGTGTCACTGATTAACAAAACTACTCGTGAGCAGGGTGATTCGATTAGTTGTATTGATCATATCTTCATGAGGAGCAGTATAGATGAAATAGATAAAAGATATGTCCCAATTATCCTCGATTCTGATATAACTGATCATAGAACTATCAGCATCAATTCCTGTATCTAAGAAACTCGAAAACCAATCTAATAACCCACAACAAATGAAACAATTCATTAATTACGAAAAACTCAAATCTGATCTGCACGATCATGACTGGACAAATTTTTACCATTTAAGCGAACCAAATGAACTACTCAAATATCTCACAACCTTGATTACAAACCTGCAAAAAAAAATACAAACAATCAGAAGCTTCAGAGAAATTTAAGAAAAAGGAAGGAATGGATTACAAATGGCCTAATAAATTCTATAAAAAGAAAAAATATATTATATCTTCGGCATAAAGAAGATCCGCAAAGTGTAGAAAAGAAAAATGAATACCAAAACTATAAAACTCACGTAAAACGATTGGTGAAAAAGAGAAAAGCCGATTATTATCACAATGAAATAAATAAAAATAAAGATAGCTGTAAGAATATGTGGAAATTGGTGAATGGGTTCACCTCTTCCAAAAAGAAAAAAGAAATAACAAAAATTAATTCAGTAAATAATACGCCCTTAACTAATACCCATGATATAGCGACCGAGTTCAATAACTTTTTTGCAAGTATTGGAGAATCTCTTGCCGACAAAATTAGAAAACCCTCAACCCCCAAACCTATGAGGAAGCGTTCTCCAAACTCATTTTATCTCATGCAGCTTACTGTAAATGATACTATCACCTTGATAAAAGATTTAAAAATGAATAAAGCACCCGGTATAGATGGAATAAGAGCTGAACTATTGAAGACTATTGTAGACGATATATCTCCACCTTTAACTTTCTTGATGAATCAAATATTTGATAGTGGGATATGTCCTAACGGTTTCAAGAGGGCAGTCGTTACTCCAGTCTATAAAAAAGGAGATCCTGATAACGTCAATAATTATCGACCGATATCAATCATAACCACGTTTGCGAAAATTTTCGAGAAAGCACTGAAAAACCGACTGATGAAATATATTCAAAAATATAATATAATTTCCAAACAACAATTCGGATTCAAAGAAGGTGTATCCACGAATGACGCTATCGCTACGTTAACTAGTGAATTGTATAATCATGTAGACAAAAGTACACCAACTCTATGCGTATTCCTGGACCTCACCAAGGCTTTCGATACAGTAAATATAGCACAACTATTAGAAGCCTTGGAGGACACAGGAATACGGGGGCAATCTTTGAAATTGATGAAGAGTTACTTAGAAAATAGAGTGCAAGTGGTCAAGGTTGAAAGCTGCATCAGTTCAGAGAAAACAATTAGATACGGAGTACCGCAAGGAACAGTTCTCGGTCCACTATTATTCTCACTATATATGAATAGCTTACTCACACTACCTAGTAGTGGGAAAATTTATAGCTTCGCTGACGACACTTCTATTATCTATACAGCTCCATCGTGGACCGAACTGAAAGAAAAGGTTGAGAAAGATATATCATCACTGATGAACTGGTTCAACCATATGCAACTTACTATCAACTTTGAAAAAACGTTTTTTATGCCTTTTGCTAGTTATGCATCGTCACTACCTAGTTTCCAGACATTGTCAATCGATAATCAGGGAGTAGTGATTGCGCTAAAATTTGCAAATAGCATAAAATATTTAGGAGTAACGATTGTCCCACACTTGAGATGGAAAGAACATGTAAACGAAGTCACCAAAACATTGAGACAAATGCTATTCAAATTCAAATATCTGAAGAAAATCCTAGACATTTCTCATCTAAAAACAATTTATTTTTCTCTGGTAGAGTCGCGACTTCAGTATGCGATTCTTAGTTGGGGCGGCGTATTAACTTCACACGTCAAAAAACTAGGAGTCCTCCAAAAAAAAATACTAAAAATAATATACAGAAAACAGTACACCTACCCCACTATATGTCTATTCCAAGACGCGCAGGTTCTGAATTTGAGGAAACTATATACGTACCACATCATCACCTATATGTATAAAAATAAAGATCTATTGCAGAAGACAAAACACAAGTATCATACTAGAAATCAAAGTAATGATAATGTAGTGTTAGCAAGAACACAGAAATCTACAGGTCAGAGATGTTTCACCTATTTGGCTGGGAAAATCTTTAACTTCCTACCTGAAATATATAAATCCTATATTCATATTATAAATTCTTTTCCACTTATAAAAAAGTTATTCAAAACTTTTTTATTGAATCTACCAATAATCACGGTGAATGAATTGATCGAGACATAAATAACTTTATCATACTGTCTAACATTATTATATTCATAAACCTATAGTGTACATTTATTCTCTCTATATATCCCCATTATCTTAAGTACATGTATTTTTTTTTTATATAAAATTTTTTGTTTAGTATTGTTCTCCCAAACAACCTACATTGAGGTTACATGGGATTTTTAATGTTTATCCACATCTTTGTTACATAATTAACAAGTGTATATATTTATTTCCTTTTTTGAATAAACATTATTATTATTATTATTATTATTATTATTATTATCAATTAAGATGCATCAGTATTGTAGAAGAAATACACGTCATCTCCAACGTATGCCTAATGATGAGGAAAATCGACTACAAGAGGAAGAAGGAGGAGTACAAAGAGAAGAGGAAATAATTGATAATCGTAGGTCTAGACGTGAGAAGAAGACTTCATCAAGATTAAGAAATTACGTGTTGTGAATTTTGTATTTCATTTGATTCATAGTTTTTAAGGTAATATATATGTGCATATTTCAAGAAAGGGATATGTAGGATATCGTGGTTGATGGGCAACAAGAGTTGTCAATGGGACATGAAAGATTGGGATAGAGAATGTCAGATAATATAATATGCATTTCAACTGAGTTATAATAGACATATATGAATTATATGTATTCATTCAATTAAGATACATCACACATCACATTTTTCCACCCTACTTTTCACGTTTTTGACATCTACAAGACTATTCTTTCACATTTTTTCACGCTACTTTTCACGTTTTTGACACCTACAAGACTATTCTTTCACATGTTTAACAAACATTACATTTTTTCACGCTATTTTTCAGGGTTTTGACATCTAGAAGACTATTCTTCCACGTTTTCAGTAAATATTATATTTTTCACATTATTTTTCACGTTTCTGACACCTAGAAGGTGTGACATGACATTTTTTCATGCAACTTTTCACATTTTCGACAGTTTAAAGACGCTTTTTTCACGTTATTTCGAATTATTCTCGTTTTTTCACGTTTCCAACAATAATCTGCCTGCAATCGGTCACTCACCTGCCGTCCAACGTGTGGGGCCCGCTCTGCAGCACGACGTTCACGTTGGCCGGATCGGCGAACGTGACGAAGCCGAAGCCCCTCGATCGGCCCGATTCGGCGTTCTTCATCACCACGCAATCGATCACCTCGCCGTAGCGCGAAAAGTAGCGCTGCAAGTTGTCCTGCGTTGTCTCCCATGACAGGCCGCCGACGAAGAGTTTGCTGGAAGGAGAAAAAAACGGGGACCTGAATGGGAGCGTTCGCGATTGGCGGTCGAAATTTGGCTAGCAGAGGTTGCTTCGAAATAAAAAAAGGGAATGCTTTCAAGAAGAAGAAGAAAGTAATTGAACCGCTCATCTCTAAACTTCATCACATTTTCTAATGACAAATTAATTAATGCAGAGGTCGCGTGCACATTTGACAGATGACCAACCGTGAAGAAAAAATAACCTCACTTTTCTGATTTGTTTACAAATGATTGAAATAGTTTGTCACAATTATAATAGCTTATAGGTACGGGTTTATAATGGAAGAAGTCAAATACTATCTATAAAGTCTCGAAAATTAATCTCCAAAACATACAAGTTTATATCAACTTTTCTATTCATTTTCGTGAGTACTATCGCCTATCAAATTTTACCGCTTGAAATCTGAAACACTGTAAAATTTTTTTTTTTTGGAAATTTGTATATCACTACTTCAACGTTAAGGACCATTTCTCCAGGAGTCAAAACTTGTGCGGGGTTAGGAAGAGAGGGACCTACAGCTTATAGTGGAATCCGAACCACTTCTAGGGCATCGAGGTTTTGCCAGAATAACCATGAATCACACATTTTAAAGAAAAATGCTCAGCCGATAGTCGGATTCGAACCGGCAGTATCTTCGCATCGTGAACGGCTATCTAGCGAATTTCACCGAATAGACAAACTGGGCCACGGCACATTTTTTGATTCCTGAGACGATTCTGAATCAAGATGTGAATATCATTATCCGATGCACACTTGCCAAATAATTTATAAATTATTGTCCAGAATTCTCTTTAGTAGAAATTGAATTATGTTCATATTTTTTTTAATCCAGTCGCGAATAAATTGGTATCGCTAGATTCGCAGAATTTTATCTTTTCGGAAAGTGGTTGTCAAAAAATAGTCTCGATTTGAGAAATAATACTTAGAAACAGAAATGTAATTTTGACAACTCATTTTATTCCTTACTAGCTACTGAAACTTTGAGATTGTAATTTTCTGACACCACCTAAGGATCTTATTAGCTTACTTTACGTTCGATCATGGCCACCTAGATGTAATATAAAGAGAGACTAGAAAAAATCAAGTAGGCGTAAAAGCTTTCAAAAATGACACATTCTGATGCAAATGTATCATTTTATTCCTTACTAGCTACTGAAACTTTGAGATTGTAATTTTCTGACACCACCTAAGGACCTTATTAGCTTACTTTACGATCGATCATGGCCACCTAGATGTAATATAAAGAGAGACTAGAAAAAATTAAGTAGGCGTAAAAGCTTTCAAAAATTACACATTCTGATGCAAATATATCCATATACAGGTTGTTCCATTAAAAAAAATCGAAACCAGCCATTTTCGTTGAAACCAGAAGATACCAGAGAGTGAAATATATGCGACAAGTCACAAGACAGCTATTACCTATCACATAATACGACTCAATAATCTGTAAAGCTGCCAAACCAGCAAAAAGACTTTATCTGAATGATGCAGTTATGGAGGTCTCAACTATACTATATGCATTGTGTATTATTTCTATACAGTTAAGGAGTTTCTCCTGCACATGGCCTTCGGTACATGTGAGTTGCGAGTTTTAACTTAAATTTTAATTGTCTTGTCAATCGAATATATTTGTACTGATTTAATTTGTGACGATTGTAAAATTCTTGTGATTTTGTATCAATAACTATCTTACTATGTATCTATCTATAGTTATTTGTATAAATTCGGAAACTTCATCAAATATTGTTGGTTTTTTGAGCTCAATATTTTCTAAATAAGTTGAACGATTTTCAAAAACTAAGCACCAACATATAGGGTATTGAATGCCCTTTCTAATGAGATATATTGGGGGTGACACTTGCTTTTTACGGCAAAAGTTACAACTCTCACGAATGAACCCACTTACAATTTGATATGAGGAAGGAAGTATTCAATCTAAAGGCAGATTTGAATTTTCCCGAGTAATTTCCCATTCTTATTTATTTCGAGGCAACCTGTTTATAATACAAAGAAGCAAAAATTCAGCTCAAGATCATCATGACCCCAATCATTTTACATCGCACTGTGATGGGTTTATTTTTTAAAGTAGTAATCGGTAGTCGGTAATTTTGACATACAAACTCCACTAAAAAGAACGAATGATATGAAAATCATTTTGATTACCATATAACTTCTTGAAGTTCCAGATCAATCCTGGAACAAGTACGGTGATGAGCATATTTTAGAAAGAATTTCTGAAGGAAAAGATGAAAGTTTTCATCGAGCCATTTCATCAAGAAAAAACAAACTCAAATTTCTCCTTTTTTCATGGAAAAATGTCACATTCCAAATTGAAAAAATCTCTTAGGAATCCAGAAATCAAAACATTGCCAAAACAAATGAGTATGTTCTGAGACTTCTGAGTGTATTATCTTTAGGCAGTTACTGGCAAATAATTGTCTGGTCAAATCATCATTTCATATCAAAACCTCTATTTCTGAATCTATCTGTAAATCACCTTCATTAAGCTAGCAGAACCACTTTGGATTTTTCTTCGGCCATAATCTAAGGCTAATTCATTACCCTATTGCCGAATTTATTGCTCTTCGATATATGCTAAAAAACGTGAGTTCTGATAGCTTAACGTTAAGCTAGCAGAACCACTTCGTAAATAAAAGTTCAATCACAAAACTAATAATGCCATAATTTAAGGCTAATTTAAGGCTCTAAACCTAGCCTAATGCCGATTTTTTCGCACATTGTTTTCTTTGGCAGAACCAAATCTCAAATAAAAGGAATATAAGAGTATTGAATACACGATAATTTAAGGCTACTTTAAGGCTCTCCATTGAACCTATTATCGATTATTTTGTTAATCGTTTTCTGTAAAAAAATTCCCAAATCCGACATGAACATGACAATACAATAGCAAATCAAAAATAGGTTCAATCACGAAACGAATTATACCATAATTTAAGGCTAATTGAAGGCTCTTATCCTGCCTATGATAATTTTGTCGCATATTGTTTTTGTTGAATCATGGGTTTCGATAGCTTAACCTCTAAGCTAGCAGCACCAAATCTCAAATAGAAGTATATAGAGTACACCATAATTTAATGCTATTTTAAGGGTCTTTGTTGAGCCTATCATTGATTTCTTCATCATTTTTTGCAAAAAAATCCCTTATCCAACATGAACAAATATGATTGCAAATAAAAAAAACTAATAATACCATAATCTAAGGCTATTAGAAGTATATAGAGTACACCATAATTTAATGCTATTTTAAGGGTCTTTGTTGAGCCTATCATTGATTTCTTCATCATTTTTTGCAAAAAAATCCCTTATCCAACATGAACAAATATGATTGCAAATAAAAAAAACTAATAATACCATAATCTAAGGCTATTTGATGGCTTTGATTTTTTCGCAGTTTTTTTTAAATCATGAGTTTTGCTAGCTTCACCGCTAGCAGAATCAAATCGCAAATAGACGGAATATAAGTATATTGAGTACACCATAATTTAGGGCTATTTTGAGGCTCTTTGTTGAGCCTATAATCAATTTTTTCATTGATCATTTCTTGCAAAATTTTCCCAAATCCAACATGAACATGACAATACAATAGCAAATCAAAGAAAGTTCAATCACGAAATGAATTATACCATAATCAAAGGCTGATTGAAGGCTCTTATTCTAGCTTATTTCCGATTTTTTTGCCCATCAATTTTTGAAAAAAAATCTTGAGTTTTGCCAGCTTAACCATTAAGCTAGCAGATCCAAATCTAAAATAGAAGAAATATAAGGATATTGAATACACCATAATTTAAGGCTCTTTGTTGAGCCTATCATCGATTTTTTGTTCATCATTTTATTTTGCCAAATCCAAAATGACCACGACAAACCAATAGCAATTCGAAAAAAGTTCGATCAAGAAACTAATTTTACCATAATTTGTGGCTGAAGTAAGATTCTAATCCTAGCCTATCGCCGATATTTTTTAACATTGTTTTTTAAAATATAATGGGTTTTGCTTCCTTAACCGTTAAGCTAGCAAAACCAAATCTCAAATAGAAGGAAAGAAAAGGATATTAAATACACCAAAATTTAAGGCTGTTTTGAGGCACTTTGTTGAGCCAATCATGGTTCTTTTGATTTATCAGTTTTTGCGAAAATTTTCTCAAATCCAACATCATGATCATGACAAACCTATAGCAATTCGAAGAAAGTTCAATCACAAAACTAATTATACCATAATTTAAGACTGAAATAAGGCTCTAATCCTAGCCTATTGTCGATTTTTTCGCACAATGTTTTTTTTAAATCATGGGTTTTGCTAGCTTAACCGTTAAGATAACAGAACCAAATCTCCAATAGAAGGAATATAAGAATATGAAGTACACCATAATTTAAGGCTCTTTATTGAACCTATTATTGATCTTTCTGTTAAATCTTTTTCTGCAAAAAAATTCTCAAATCCAACATGAATGGCAAATCAAAAAATCTCGAAACTGATTACATCACAATTTAAGGCTAATTTAAGGCTCTAATGCTAAACCATTGCCGATTTTTTCGCACATTGTTTTGATAAAAGGTTCCATGAGAAGCCTTAAATTAGTCTTATATTATAGTCTACTCACTATTCTTATATTCCTTCTATTTGAGATTTGGTTCTGCTTGCTCAAGTTAAGCTAGCAAAACCCATGATTTAGAAAAAAACAATGTGCGGAAAAATCTGCAATAGGCTAGGATTAGAGCCGCAAATAATGGTATAATTAGTTTCTGCTAGCTTAACGTTTTTTGCATAAATCGAAGAGCAATAAATTCGGCAATAGGAAAATAAATTAGCTTTAAATTAGCATCGAATTATGGCCGAAGAAAAAATTTTAAAACCCAAAGTAGTTCTGCTAGCTTAATGAAAGTCTGTATATATCCATGAAAGAGATTTTTTTTTATTTAATTTACCTGTATTTACCATGGTAAATACAAGTGTAACTAAGATCACTAGTAGTTAGCTATTATGTCTATTCAATTGTTATTGAAATATAAAACAGCAGATTTATTCCAAGGCCTACTTCCCATTATGTTTAAATTTTATGAATTTATCATGGTTTTGAAAGTTTCCCATGTGATACATATCTTAGTGGAGGACCCTGTAACTTACACATAGAGAATTAGGATATTTTGAAAGAAAAAAAACTTACATTTCCCCAGTGTTTTGTAGGTCAACAGGTAGCCATTCATTCCTAAACAAGTATCTTATTATAGGTACTTAATAAATTTACTAAACCTTTATTACAAAAAAGGGTAAAATATAGCTAGTGCTATTTACAAGGTGTCACAAAATAACAAATGAAGGAATGAGAACATACTTGTATTATGTTTGGAATTTAGATACTAGGGCAATAATACTAAGTTGTTTCTTAAATAATTATATCATCATTCAACTGTTATCTCACAACACTTAATTTGGACTCAAAACTAATATTGAACAATTGGAGGAATAACTGAAAGTTGAATTAATTAAATAGTTGATTCTTAACACATTCGAATACAAACAAATAGAATACATATGGATTTCGATTTTTATACACAAGTCAATTCATAAATGTCATGAGAATATTCAAAGTGACCAACCAAGAATTTTTCCTTTGTTTCAAATAGGTGCCAAGTGGCACTTATGAATTTTTATGATGTAGCCAATAATAATAAGACTATTTCTATCATCTACTACAAAAAATCAACCTAAATGAAATTATTTACACATTTTACAATGTTACCCATTCAAATCACAAACATTATAATATGTCTTTATAGGAATTCAAACAGTAAAATCAGTATGTTAGTTTCCAAAGTTTTGTCTTGAGAATACTTAATGGATTATTCAGGATGACAACATATTATGGAGGAATGAAAATTCATCATCACTATAATAGGTATAATCTTGAATAATTCTCCCAAATATCTCAAATTTGTCATGTTGACCAGAACATTTTGATATATTTGTATGATTTGAAGTTGTTTTACAGTCCATGGTCCAGTGTAATAGGAAATGAAAGAACTAGTAGTTAAGAACCCATTTTTTTATCAATTCATTACTATATTGGACAGAATATTGGAAATCTTCAGAAGATTTATATCAAAATGAATTACCTAAATCACATTTCATCATTTGGACAATAACAATACAGAATCTGGATGGTTGAAATGTGGTTGAAATGTACAGATTGTTGCTTAAGAACTTTCAAGGAAGCTCAATTGTCATCTGATAATAATTGTGTTGATTTTGGTTCCTGTTTGTATGTTAAGATTGTATTACTATTCCATGTTTTATGATATTGTTGGCAAAAGAAGTCATATTTGGCATAGTAGCAGCTATGTTGAATTCAAATACTAGTATGAAAGGAGCATTTCTACCTATCTTTCGAAATTAAACTTAAATCAGGAATTCAAATCTCAACTAACATTACTTCTGAAGTTCAACCACCACTTCTCAAAAAAATGGAAGAATCGACATACCTGCTTAACCAAAATATTATGAAAGAAGTTCAAAAAAATACAAAATCAAAAACTCATGAAAAAATCTAACTGAACTAGTGATATTGAAGTAGAATAATCATCTATGTTGGTATGTTATAACATGATTATGCATTTCCTCTGAATTTGAAAAACTACAGAAAATTTCAATATTTGTAATAGGTATATAGGTACCTACTATCGGACGGGGTCGATGAACGATAATAGTGAATGACCGCATTTTCACAAAAAATCAAAATGACCATAAAAGGTTTGTGCATATCATTTGATAAACGACCGAATTATTGATGAGCATTGAAATGAAGGCTTTATAACTACACGATTGCAAATTAGACATAATGAGAATGTGTATTCACGGAAGTGACCTAAATAAAACCATATTTTCAATGTTTAGTATTACTAAGGTTTCAAATACCCTTTTTCGTCATCGTCCATTATTTCGTGCTTCAATCTCAGCATATTATCCGTCGAAAATACGATTCTCCAAATTTTTTTGAGCCGGTTCTACTCCAATAACTATACCACGTCCATCAAGCCGTACAAACTACACAACAATGGCAGCTGCGGAAAGCTAACGATTTGCAGTCACTTTCAGATGGAAATAATTCGGCGGTCACTGTCGTAGTCCAATTTTTTTTTAAATAAGTGGAGAAATACATACCCATATTCGTATTCTTCCATAATTAATATGAGTTCTTAACCACTAAACTTAAAATTAATTTAAATCTAATTTTAAGAACTATCCTAATTAACAACTACCATAGGAATACATAGAACACGTTGAAGCAGAGATACGTCTTCCTTTGATTCTTGATTCTTCGTGTTCTCGTGTTCATTAGACAATTGACATGGAACACCGACACTGAAATCATTTCAAATCGGAACGTCAGACAGATTGACAGACAGGACATGGGTTGCTTGAAAAAGTCAAGAGGGATATTTCATTTCAGGATGGCGCGTTCACATGGCGTTCACATGCTGGCTTTTCGCCTTTTGACTTACAGCGTATCCTCATCTCATTGGCCGATTCGTCAGAAAGCGCTTATCGAGGTCATAAGCTCAAAGAGGAACCTACTATTCTTTGCTAGAAAGTCGGTTTCAGTCCGACTTTTGCGGAAAAAGCCCAGATCGTTTGACAGGACCACACAAATATTGACAAAATGAATACATATTGGTGCTATATCATCATATCATGCAGTGTGGGAAACAGTACTGGAAAAACAGTCCTAAAAATGTGATGAATGTGGTTTCTGGAGGACGTACATCTGAAATTTAACCAAATATGTGGCAGTCACTGTCACTTTTCCAACTTCCTCATTACATGTGAACAGTGCGCCCGTTTTATTCAAGCTTTCTGCTGTAGGCATAAGCTATCATGTGAACTCGCCAAGAGTGACTTTCACATTTCCTGTTAAAACCGGTTGAGCGGCGTTCACAACGTTGCAAGATGCACAAGATGCCACACTATGTGTCAAAATGGCAAGATGTAGGAAATGGTGAAAAATAGACAAATACTAAATACTTAACCTATTCTCACACCACACCTCAATGATAGTGTCATCTAGTGTCATCCAATATTTGTCTTTTAAGGATTGATGTTTCTTTCGAACGAGCAATTTACACCTTCGCCAGTTCACATGAATATTATTCGTTATTCAATTAACATTTTTGTGATTATTTTTCACTTCACTTCTGCAGGATGAAGCACAAGTGACAGAACCGAAGGCAACCGAGAAACGCCGTTAAAACACATGAAAAACTCACGTTGATGTTCTTTAATACAAATGGAATTCATGTTTCTCCGAAACTAGGATGCATGTTTTGTAGAAACACCAATTGTAAAAACCGATAATCTGCGCTACATTGAAAGCATGGTATTGTAAAAAAGCAATTTTCGCAATACATAAAATTTCATGACAGTAGATGAGATACATTTTTGCGCCAACTTAAGTCTTTATCTATTGCTTTTACAATACATGAGGCTTGATGTATTGCAAAAATGAGTTTTTGCAACAGATTGATTTTCAGGTTTCGATCTAGTTTCGATTATTTTTTTTTCTTCTCTACTTATCTTAAATCATAAAATGTATAATATTTCTGATGTCCAGATGTCAAAAGTCAAAAAGAACTGAACGAACCCCTATATATATATATTGAAAAAGATTTATCAAAATTCCGAGAATGTATAAAATAAAAAAGGTATTTGAATAATCTGTATTTAAAAATTTTAGAGTACTGGTACTGATATAGGTAGAGGTGATAGGGACATTTGCAAACATTTTACAATTACAGAGGTATTCCATGAGCTGTTTATTGCCCCTTGGTATGAAAATGAGTTATTTTTCTTGTACAAATTGAAATAGGCATATATAGCTTCTGAATGAGTAGTGTTCTAAGAAATTAGAAAGGTGGATTTGTTCTAGAAATGTTCTAGGTTAGGCAATTGTAAAGGTAAATGAATGTGATGGTAAACTCACCTCACCATTTTGGCAGTTTTATATAATATGATATAATAATCCATAGATTAATAATCTAAAGGGCTTAAGGGTGTGAAGAGAAAACTAACAGTTTTGATCTTACGTTTCATGAAAGGCGAATAAAAATATTAGAGGAGTGGTATGATGTACGACTATCTTCAACAGTTCTCAATAATCTCAATAAGTACCCGTTTCTCGTTCAACGGCTTCAACGTAGATCGTAGATGAAGTCACAAGTCAGTGATTATTTTGAACTTTGGACTCTCTGCTATAGAGGTCCACAGGCCAAAAAAAAAAAGAAGAAGTCATTATATTTTTCTTCTCGAGCTTTATTTATCTTTTTAGTTTTCACCCTGTTTTTACTCAATTCTACTTACAATACATGAGGCTTAATGTTTTGCAAAAATGGATTATTGTATTTGATGAATTTTGCTATATCAATTATTTCAATACATGAATTGTTCAAATGTTTGTTTTTACAATACATTGCCACTTAATGTATTGTATGAATCAGTTTTTGCAATACATTGAAATCAATGTATTGCAGAAACTATATTTTGACAATACATTGCTTGTAGTGTATCTCACCATCGTTTTTACCATACATTGCAAGTTGGTGTATTGTAAAAACGTTTCATTTTTGCAACACATTGCGGCAATGTATACTAAAAATGCCAATTTTTGCAATACATTGCCGCAATGTGTAGCAAAAATAACAGTTCTACCATACATTCGATCCAATGTATATTGAAAAGTAAAAAGGCACTACATATTATATCCTCCATTTTTCACATTCGTAATTTGTAAACAAATATTCAAGTTTTCCCTCAACCACCTTTACCAACTATGGAGTCGGAAACGGAAATTACATCACGGTTGAACACAATGAAATGGGATCATCCGCTTTATCCATGACGAGTAATGTTAATGAAATATCCCTCTAGAATTACCTATAACATCATGGGTTCTTTCTATGTTTTATTCAACGATTGGACTCTAACAACTTTTTTTGATATTATGATTATAATTGGTGTTTTGGCAACCTTGCTTCATGAGTGGGAATAACAGATTATCCGACCAATAACAAAACAGCATGAAAACTGACGTCACCATTAATTCGACGTATAGCCAAATGGCGGCCATGAAGGTACGTTCGAAATGAGCTCTGTATTTTAACAATTTCGAACAACGCATAGACTGATTATTTTGTTGACTGATTATTGTGTTGTAAGTCGGAATTCCGTGTTACAAGTCGGAATTCCGAGTTACAACTCGAAATTCCGAGTTACAAGTCGGAATTCCGAGTTGCAACTCGGAATTCTGAGTTACAAGTCGGAATTCCGAGTTGCAACTCAGAATTCTGAGTTGCAAGTCGGAATTCCGAGTGACAACTCGGAATTGGAATAAAAATAAGTTGGTGACCTCTCTACGCCTTCGTACCTATGTAATCATTCCCGCTGGAAGTGTGATAGGTCGATGGAATCAGCTCTTCAAGGAGAATCTGAAAATCCAATGAAGTACAGTGTTTTATTCAAAATAAAAAAGTTACAAAAAATCCGGAATAATTGAGGAAGTGGCAACATTGGCTGTAAGATTTTCAAATCTGCCACGTTTTGAAATCACACTTTGAATAAATTCAAAAAAATCTAACAACAGGTTACCGAGATATTCACCTATTTCCATACATATTCAGCGACCCTGTATAACCAAACAAGCGTCTAGCTAGTCCAGCGAATCTTTCAAACCTCAAGGTTATCAAAAGCTTATTGTTGAGATATGGTTAAGATGTTAGTTCTCGTGTTTATAATAAGACTGATTAAGGTAATATGTAAAATGGATAAAGGAAAGTACTTTCAAGCTGACTTGTCCTAAATGAACCTTTTCCTGAAGAGTATATTTCTGATAAATCAATTGAGTGAGAGAAATTAAACAAAAAATTGACGCATCGCAGGGATTGAACACCAGTCACCACCGTGGAATGCAGAGTATACACAGTGGAATGTGGATACACTGACCAAGGACCATACACTCTTATAATACTTTCTGAATGATT
Organism: Phaedon cochleariae; assembly: GCA_918026855.4. Taxonomy (NCBI): domain Eukaryota; kingdom Metazoa; phylum Arthropoda; class Insecta; order Coleoptera; family Chrysomelidae; genus Phaedon; species Phaedon cochleariae. The sequence continues at coordinate 25,635,237 of OU896715.1, read as the reverse complement.
TCTGAATTACGAAAAAGATCTAAGAAAAAGGCAATGAACTCAACATAAACACCTATATTATTATTGAGTTCATTGGAAAAAGGTGTAGTTTCATAACTGGCGAGAGACATTTGTTGCACATGCAACTTTTTAATGCGAGATCAATGACGGCTAAATGGACTGTCTGATAATGCGAGATGTCTTTTGGCACTTTGGCAGTTTGAACTTTGAAGTTTCGACAGATGTTGTCATTTGTCAACAATGTCAACAACTCAACAATATTTGAGGTTAAGGTTATGGTTATCAGATTTTGTTTAGGTTTTTCAATCAATTTGATTTATAAGGATAAAAGTAGACCTTTAGGCATTGTAAAATAATGTTGAAGCAAACAGCGCTGATTTTGTGTATCGTCATACAAGTCTATCATGCATCTTTTCCAAATGTTTATCCCAAAATCAAGTCGGAAAAAGTGACCGACGCCGACGAGGTGACCGACGATCCTGGTGTACCACTGTTTCTAACGCCCCTCATCGAACAAAACAAGATTAAAGAAGCCCAGACAGCCGCTTTGGTTCATTTCAACGGCTTCAAAAATGTTCAGAGCTATGCCGGATACCTGACAGTAGATAAAACTTTCAATTCCAATCTGTTCTTCTGGTTTTTCCCGGCGCTAGCTGATTACAAAAACGCCCCGGTGATTCTGTGGTTACAAGGTGGACCTGGAGCCACTTCGTTGATAGGTTTGTTTGCCGAAAATGGTCCATTTTTAGTGAAGAACAAGAAAGGCTTGAGGGTACGCCCATACGCTTGGACAAACACCCACTCAGTTATTTACATTGACAACCCTGCTGGCACAGGGTACAGTTTCACCAATGGTGGATATGCTCAAAATGAAACAAAAGTTGGTCAAGATCTGTATAATGCTTTGCTGCAGTTCTTCACACTCTTTCCAGATATCCAGAAAAATGAATTTTATGTTGCTGGAGAATCATATGCTGGCAAGTATGTGCCAGCAATTTCTTATACCATATTAAAGAGTAATCCTGGAGCTAAATTGAAGATCAACCTTCAAGGACTGAGTATTGGGAATGGACTTTGTGATCCTGAACATCAATTCCAGTATGGCAACTATTTATACCAACTGGGATTGATTGATTCTAATGTTCAGAAAATATTTCAAGATCAAGAGCAACAAGGTAAGTTTATATCTGTCAACATTGAACAGCCAATATCAGAATCAGATTGAAGGGTAGATGTTCTGATCATACAGTTGAATAATTTTTGAAATTTTTTGAGATTATATTGAGTATTTGTTGAAATAAGTTATCCTGAGAGTTATCCATTCTATTTTATTAGTTTTAATCATCTTTTTTGCATAATTTTCCTTAAATCCAAATATCTCAAATAATAATATTTTTGTACTCATCACTCATGATTTTTTTTTCATTTCTCAGTTGCAAAATATCTATGTTAGTGTCATGTTCAGGAAGATGGCATTGCAAATTAATCAATAATATCACTGTGAATAAACTGTAGATAATGTTGAGTTCCAGTTCCTTTTTTTTATGTTATGGTTCCCACAAACAGGAGAATAAGGTAGGAATTGGTGTTCTTCTTAAATTTCTGGAGGTTATATTATATATACTTATTTCAGCTTGCTGCTTCAATTTCGCTCATGATATAAAGAAAATTTTGTTTTATCCAGACAAAAAAAAAGAATATAAGGATTCCACAGAGGCTTCTCTGCTTGGTATATATATTGGGATATTGTTCCATGTGCAAAATTATTAGGCAACAATCTGTCGTTACAATCGCCGAATATTTCCTACAAAATATTATCACATATGAAAATGTCATACATTAAAAAAAATCAGTACAGCCCCGGCCGCATGATACCGTCCACAGTAGATTTTTTTTTCGTTTAGCTCTAGTGATCGGATCCCCTTTCTCAATTCTTATTTCTTTGCATTGTCAATGTAGCATGTTCACAAAAATAATGAACTTGTTTACATTCTTTTGATGTATGGTGAGTGTCGCCAAAGTGCAGCAGCAGCAGCAGCATTTCATTTGTATGCGTAGAGATTTTCGTTGAGAAATCATCCAACGTCTCGAATTTTTCTGGTGTAAAGATAAAGTGACACAGGTGAACTTCGTTATTTTGTTATTTTGAAACTATTATATTTCATATCCACGCTACACATAATGGCGATCGATAATGTCCAAGTCTTTTTTTTAAATGAAGCAATTTCTGATTTTCCGGGCGGCTTATCTACATTCTGAATATAGTCTAAATATAGCTGATATTAACAATATTGCTGGCGAATCAACTAACGAATAAAAAACTGAATAGAAAAAAAAAAGAAGAAGAAGACAACTTGGCGATGTTGATTATATCATGAAAAATGATCAACTAACTAACAAAACAACTATAAACTGTAGACATAGGTTAAGTTAAAAAATCAACACAAGTAAAACTGGTAAACAAAAACCAAGACAAAAACATATACCGGGTGTGCATGCCAGTATTTTCTGGGGTGTGAACGGGCTCAAAGTATTATGCGCTGTTGCAAGATATAATCTGCAATTTTCCTAGAAAATAAATCCGTTTTATAATGGAGCGAATTCATTTGAAATAAAAGATCATTTCGTAATGTAACTAAAGTGAAATATTATAGATACTTTCGAAAAATATCATAATTTATCTTGAATAGTATTCAACTTCATCCAGCAAATAAGAGATTAATGAAAATAATTCATAATACTTGACGAAATAGGATAACAAAACCTTTTATATCTCATTGCTGTTGTGATATAGTTATAATATATTCAAAGAACAATTTCCGGAAATCTCCACATATTGATGATCCCGGCAACGTCGTAATGACACATAAAGTACATCATTGGGATGGTGAAGAAGCCAGGTTCCTTTTACATGTATTCATTTATTCTTTTTTTGAAGTGAAATTGGATCTACATTTTACAGGGTGAACTAGACATCAAAATAGCCTAATTGAAATCTTCTTATTTCTATACGAAAATTTTATTCACAGATTCTCCTGAATATTTCAAAATCCTTGAAAGGTACTGCTCTAAAATTCGTAGGGCTATTCACTATCATGAATGTGCATGAAAAACATGTCATACCAATTTAATCAATACACATAGATATTTCACATTCTCTTTGATGAAAATTGTTGTAACTTTTTTGGAGTACGCCACTCTGGGAGCTGGTCGACTCACTGGTCGATCCCAAATTTCATTCTTTTTTTCTCGCAAGAATCTTTTATCGAAAAAAAAAACTAATTTAAAAAAGACCAACAACCCTAGTTCATGAACATGATTATTGTGGCCAATAACTCATCACAACTGAGATAGGAACTTGCAAAACCTGAAAATCCTGACACATCATAAACAAGTATGGAGAAGCACCATGATTAATTATGTTAGATATCTCGAAAACCAAGATAATTTATCAAATGTAGTGTTTTGTATTAAAACACAATATTAGTAATACAGATTTATTACCTCATGATTCCAACAAGAATATCACAATCATGTTAGGTTAATAATGATAATACCGCCAAAAACAGTCCCTGTCATCCATCAGTGTCTACATCATATGTCATGATGTAAATATCCATAATCGGCAGTGGCGGTGTTGTCGGTCATGGGTAAATAACATTGTAGGAAACTCCACATAAAACGAACGGCTGTCAGAAAAAAGTTTGATAATCAATTTTGTCATTCACTGAAATATCGTGGAAAGTATCAGAATGTGGTCACTGGTGTACTCCAAAAAAGTTAATATTAATTTTCATGAAAGAGAATGCGAAATATCTATCTCCCTGTATGTTGATTGAATTGATATGACATGTTCTTCATGCACATTCAGGATAATTAATTGTCCTGCGAATTTTTGGACAGTAACTTCAAAGGATTTCTGAATATTTATTTATTTATTGAATATTGAAGAACATCTGGAAATAAAATTGTTCTTCATTGCCCTTTCACGGCTCAACGGAGTTTATTCGTAAGTTGATTTCAATCAGTCTATTTTGGTCTCTAGTTCAACTTGTAGAATTCATAGAACGTTGTTTTGGGACACCTTGTATATTAAATTTTTACAAACTTCACAGCGAGCTTCACGGTGAGATGAAAACCTCAATATTGGAATCTTCCCCCTATGCTTTTAGGTTCTTTCGACCATCCACTTGCCAATTTTGAACGATCCTTGATTCTTTTCTAGCCGTGACCTACATAAAAAACAAACAGTTCGACGAAGCCTTCTAAATCATCCACAACTTATTGGATGGTGACCTCAACAACCCATCGACGCTATTCAAAAACGCCACTGGCTTTAAAATTGGAAATTGAGCTCTTTTCTACCTTGAACGAGAGAGAGGAAAGTTCTCTCCTCTTCCATCTTTCTCTCCCCTTCCATCTTTCTCTTCAATGGTATCAACTTTTCCGCTTTGAAATATAGAGAGGTCCGATTTATCTCTCCTTGTCTAACCTCTAGTCTGCGCCACTGAACTAATTTCAATGTTATAATAGGCCTGTTCCTTTGTGCTTGCTCTACGTGCTGAAATTGATTTCTATCTGACTTTCTCTGTTTACATCATGCCATGAACAAAGACAACTATGAAAAAAAAAAGTTTAGCAAGTTCAGCAATACAAACGAACAAGCCTTATGATATCCTTTACTTCTGAACTAACTGACATTTCACTTGAACTGAACTGAATCAGTTAACATGCATTCTAACTAATCAAATTCTTTGGAAAGAACACAATCACTGATTCAGGTTCAGTTCTAGTGAGATATTTCAGTTAGTCCAGATTATAATAGCAATATTCTTTCAATCTGAACTTATCTGAACTAACTGAAATATTTCACTAGAACTGAACCTGAATCAGTGATTGTGTTCTTTCCAAAGAATTTGATTAGCATAAGAAAGATAGTTCCACCAGATAAGATTTTATTTGGACGCCATCTACAGAAAATAAAGTTCAACAAACCTCTTTCTTAAGCCAATCCCTGTAGAAAGAAATTGTCTGTGCTGAAGGATAGGAAAACAAATCAAACAAATAAAATTTAGGTTCATTTACTGACTAAAATGGTTATTCGAAGTATCAAATCTGCATCACAAACATTTATAATATATATGTGTCACAAATAATTTCGACTGCAACTGAAATGCAACTAGGTGTATTTATTTATTAGACAGGGTGTTAAATAAACGTTTTTCTATCAGTGAAACTTGACACAATGAACACCAGCTTTGAATAAATCTAATCAATAAAATCAATGGAATATGCCCCAGATATAATGCATTACACCTTCACACATATAGGAATATCGAATAATGATTTATCAATTGTACTAGATTCCAAATTGTACTTGATTTTAGATTATAAGAGATTTGATAATAAATGTTTCAAACGATCAGTGAAAACTTTATGATATGCAGAGAATACCTTATGTCAGCAAGACTGTGAATAAGCCAGAAAATGTTGTTTGACCAGAGCTTATTGATATTTCCAGCTTCCAAATTACATCATGGTCAATTTCATTATCATTTTGGGCTCCAGGTTACAGATTCCATGGGCATACGAGTCTGGTGAGACGTCAGGTGACCTATAAGTATGCTTAGTCCAGCCAGTACGTTGAATTTATGACAAGTTGGAAATTATCTCTATCTTCTTGAAATTTACATCAATAGTTTTCCAGCGTTAACAGGAACAATAAATCGGCTCTAAAAGCCAGGACAATCTCTCCAGGAAGATTGTTTCATATACTCATAAGAAATGCTCACTCTTTCGAGTCCAGAAAAAAGCATTTATCAGCAAAATAGTTACAGTATCTTTCAAATCCAAAAATTGAAGATACAATAAACAGCAAAAGTGAAAGTAAAATAACAGTAAAATAACAGTCTGGCAGAACTATAACATAGGAAAAATAGAAAACATGTTGAAATAACGTAACCTCAAGATGATGAAAGTTCGCAAATTAATTTCCTTGAATATGGACCAAATTCCACAAAAATAATAATTTCAATGAATCAAAAATATTCTTAATAATTGAATAGTTACCTCTGATTAGATGTTTCTCACGAGAAATGGTGGATGATCAGAAATTAACTTTAGCGGACATCCACCAACGAGTTCATTCAATGATGGCCAGATGCAGAAATGAACGATTTCCAATTTTTCTTTCTCTTTTCTAGTTGGAAATTCAAATGTCCATGTCATTAAAGTCAAAGAATCATAGTAACCAAATAGCCAGATTCGAATCAACCGTTGCAATAACCGATATCAGGTTCAAATGAATAATCAATACAAATCAATACAGATCAATAACAATAAGAAAACGCTGACGGCCTACTACCTAGACATGCTAAAGATATAGCGAAGTCTATCAACCTTGATATGTTACTGTCGCGATCCTGCTTGTTGAAGGTCTGAACGCTGAACTATTCGTTAATGCTACATGGGACAAAGGAACAAAAGTAAAAGAAAAATTAAAATTACAATTTCGAACGGATTGAACCTTAACAACTCGTTTGACATTTCATCCAAATATTTTCAAAACAAACTGAAATAATGAACTTTCATTAAGTCAACAAAACATAACATGCAATTGACCTTATTACTACCAGTCGCCCTTTCTACTCACTACGCGGCGCCAGGGGTCCGTGTGGACATTGTGAAAACCGCGAAACATTTTCCATAAGAAATGCATGTAGTACAGGGATTTGTTAATTTAAAAATGTATCATTATTGGGCTGTTTTGTGCCTACATTTTCTATAGATTAGGTGGATAATACATTAGGGTTCACCAAAATCCAAAAATCTGTCACCTGCGACAATCATATTTTGTAAAAATAATTAATAAATTTGGGTGTTTTTAGGCCATTTTCAGTGACACCAGCATACACCAAATGTCAACATTACATTGTCAACAGTCAAAATAAAAAATAACAACATTTTTGGTGCATGAAGATTTCTAGTATTATTTTAATGTTTGGACTTCTGGATACCTACCTAAATGTTATAATCGTTGGGAATTCAATGGTGAAAAAAGTAACCAAGCAATATTCCGATTATCTGCACTTGCACCTGAGTTGAAACACCCGGATTAAAGTGTAATTATTGTGATATGATGTACCTACCTAGGAAGCAAATCAGATATACCTATCCTAATTTCAATTTAATGTGGATCCAAGGGATTAGCTACCTGTATAGATATTTGTCAGGGAATATTCAGTTATGGATCATTTCTCTGCAGTTCTTCAGAGTGAATAGAGTGTTAATTTTTTGTGTGAGTTAGTTGAACAATATGAATATTCTCAATGAAGATGATGTACCTGGAGCCAGCCTAAAATATTCTAGGCTGGAAGATCACAGTGTAGCAGATCTTAAAAGATGGTTATCTTGTAGAAATTTACCTGTTGGTGGACTGAAGAAGAACTTGGTGAAGAGGTATGTTTGTGAATTTCATTTTTTCATAAATAATTGGACTTATCTATTACATTGAATCATAAACAAGTTGTTTTGTAAAAATCAGCAAGAAGTAGTTTGCGAGTACATAATAAATCTGAGTAGGTATAGATACTGGTTGAGATCTTTTCGAACTTCTTGATTAAATTAATGTGTTAAGGTGTTAAGTTTTAGTTTAGAGACAGATCAAGTCATGTTTTATTGCATTATTATCAATTTTTCAAACAAAACCCTTTGATGAAAATAGTGGATTCAAATCATAACATTCTAAATATCCTTTTTTTTGTTACAGAGTTCGTGACTGTATAGCCTCAGGAAATGACAAAAACATATATGTTGGAATTGATGGAGGTATTTGGTATCAACAAAAACGTTTTGGGACTTCTTCTTCGATTCAACCTACCAGTGATGTCACCCACAATATTATGAACTGTTCATGGAATCAGTTTCCTTCAGTATCCATACCAAGGAGTTTCTCTTTGCCAGTGATCCATTCTTGGATGGTGGAACAGCAATATGGGTCATCAGTGCAGCCAGATTCCTCAGATTCTGAAGATCAATTAGATCAGTATGTGGATACTGGATGTAATAGTAAGGCACTGAGACGAGGGAGACTGAGCTTTAAAAGTGGCCATGTCATGAATATGAGTGATGCAAGTGATGATGATTTTTATTATTTGAAATCTGATGTTCAAGCCAGCTACAAAAAACAAATTTACAAACCATTCATTGTTCTGAGCAAACAATCAAGTAGTGTCATAGATGCTGCCTGTGGATGCAAAGCAGGAATGGGAAAAACCTGTTCTCATGTGGCTGCTCTGTTATTTGCTCTAGAAGATTACACCTTAACATACAAATTCGACCCACCAACAAGCACATCCACATTAAAAACCTGGAATAAGGGTCGTTTGATGGAAAATAATCCTCAATCAGTTTTAGCAGCAGAATATACAAGTCCTCACTCTACTGTGACAGAGAATAAGAGAAGATTTGAATCATTCGATCCAAGACGGTATCCCAGAACACCAGATGCATATGATTTGAATGTCAAATTATTAGAAGTAATTCATCATCACAATGTGAGCAGTGCATTTGAACACTTGATATCTATCAAATATGATGATTATGACTTAGATGAACATTTATTGATTGATTTATTGCTAAGAGTGAGATTTGTTATCAAAAGTTTGTATGTTCAAGATGGTTTGCATGAACTTTGTAATCAACAAAATAGTGATAAATGGTTCCTTTACAGAAGAATGTTCATAACTGCTTCTGAAATGAAACCATTTTTTGTAGCAAAGCGCTATAAAAATTTAATCCATAAAAAAATGTGGGCAAGCCCTGAAAATTTGGAATACATACCAGCAATAAAATGGGGAAGGGAACATGAACAGGATGCTTTCGTTTGTTATCAAAATCATCATAAATTATATGAATTGAAAAAATGTGGTTTCATAGTGAATACGAAATATCCAGGCATAGGCTGCAGTCCTGATGGTCTTGTATATGAAAATGGCATATTAGAAGGTATGATAGAAATCAAATGTCCTTATGTTTTAAGGAATTGCAGTCCTATGGAGATTCTGGATAAGAATGTATGTTATAAAATTGAGAACAACAAAATGAAATTGAAAAAAAATCATGCCTACTTTTATCAAGTTCAAACAAGCATGGCTATATTGGAAATAAATTGGTGTGACTTCATTATTTGGACTCCAAAGGGTGTATTGTTTGAAAGAATTACTTTGGAGACAAATTTTATAGAAGAAGTTTTCACAAAAGCTTCTTCTATACATGAAGGGGTACTCATACCAGAATTTCTGGAAATGAGGCTCCCTAGAAATTTAGCTCTCTTCGTTATAGAAAGTCCCTTATAAATTTTGACTTTTATATTTTATAACAAATTTTGCCAGAATAAACATTTTTGAAACTGAGTTGTTTTTGAATCATTGCTGATGAGAATGGATGGAATGTTGTCAATAAACATATTATGCAGGTAAGTTGGTATATTTTTATATATTTTTCAAATATATTCAAAAGTGCTTGTGCAATAACAATATATCATGAAGTAGAGTGATGCTCTAATGTTTTTGAATTAAAAGTGTCAACAGTTTCAATATTTCAATCTCAAACTCATTTGTTCAATTGGGCATGTATAAAAAAAAGACCATTGAATTTAAAACATTTTTATTTCTAAAATACATGCATTATACAATATATACATTTTGAACAAACATGATGATTCAATCAGTAGGTACATCATATATGGGTACTTGAAATGAGATAAGAAACAATGAAAAAATAATACTAGTTACAAAAGATAAAAATGAAAAAAAAAAAATACATCATAGGGCTACCTATCAATAGAAAGTGTTTCTGAACAACCAATATGTTTAGGCAACCAAAGGCTCTCTTAAATTAACTAGGCAGGAAATTACAAAAACTGTTTGTGATATTATAGGAATGAGATTTTTCGGAAGAGTTTTCTGCAATAATCTAAACTGCTTCATAGCACCAACACACCTTTCTACATGAATTCTAGCAGAGGCAATATTTTTTGTCAACTGGACCTCCTCTTTGGTCAACTGTGGTCTATTTTTGAGAAAAGGGGGTATAAAAACTGTAACACATTTTTTATTACAAATATCTTGTACATTGAATCCTTTATCAACCATGATTGCATCTTCGTATTCGAGTTTATCAAACAACCCACTTTTGACAAATATTTCACGATCACTTATTGATCCTTCAAATGCCTCAGATACAAAACAAATCCCTCCTGTAGGTATAATTCCCAAAAGAAATTTGAAAGTAGAGTGTGCCTTATAACTAGAGTACATATTTCCTTGTTCACGATAATCTTGTGGTTTCTGTGTATTCACTTCGAAACCATCAAGTATCACTCTAATATTTTTAAACTTTTTGAACACTTTGGGTTGTGGATTATTTTTAAGTCTTTCTTTGGAAGGAAAAATATCCAATTTTTTAAAGTAGTGATATAAATATTGGACCCAAGTTATTATTATTCTGGATACCCACCCTTGACTAACATTAAAACGGTAAGCTAAGTCTTCCTCCAAAAATCCACATCTAAGACGCATAAGGCATAACAACAGCTGATCTTTTGGAGATAATTGCTTTTTAGATAAAGCTGGTCCTATTTTACTATCCTTTCCAGTCCATATTCTGAGGCAATTTTTATTATCATCTAAAAAGTCCCACAAAACTTCAAACTGCTGCAGAGAAAGCCCAGTGTAAAATTTGATTTTCTTATCATCTGTAGCAATACTACTGAATCTGACTGCAGCAACCACCAAGTTGTTTTGCAGACTGGCAATTTCAGCTTGCAGTTTACGAATGAATGGGGTTTCTACCTCTAAACCAGTTTGTGTCACTTTGTCATTGTTTTGAAGAACAGGTTCATTCCGTTGAACATCTGCTTCAACCTCAACTGCTTCAATCTCAACTGCTTCAACCTCAGCTGCTTCAACAGCTTCAACCTCAGCTGCTTCAAACTCATCTGCTTCAGTTTCATCTTGTCCAACCTCATCTGCTTCAACCTTCTCTACCTCAATATTTCTTGCTGTGTCCTGAACTGATGTCTTCCCAAGTGACTTTTGGGCCCTACTCACTGGCCTACTCATATTATCTTCTCTAAGATATTTTGAACATGTAGGTTCTGAAGTACAATCATCATCCATAGATTGCTGTCTCCTTCTCTTCAGAGATAATTTCTCAGCAGTATATGTCTGAAAATATAAGCAAAACAATATAATTATAAATCAAAATAATGCATCTGGTGAATAATTACCTCAGAAACTGGATCAGGGTGTTCTACAGTAGGTCCATGACCTCCAACAAAATGAATAGAGCAAATATAGGTACTATTCGTTACATTTTTTATCCCAAAGTTTGACCTATTACAAGATGAAATCCATCTTTTGCATTTGGGCAAATCAATCCATGGTTTCGGAAAACGAATGAAAAAAACACCTTCCTCAAGGTATCGGCTATCGGTGTGGCACATTCCGAATGAACAATGTTTTACCATTATTAAAAAAGTTCAAACCAAACAAATCTCAAAATTTCAACAAACAAAAACTGACAACAATCAAAACCATAACCTTATTTGAGATTTTTCAATGTTGTCAAGTCAACAACCTATATTTACAAATAAATTTGCACTTTTTCTTGATTCTCATTCTATTCCACGAATATCAACAATTATAACGAAGAATATTCACAACTTCTAACAAATGTCGACTTTTTGAATTTCGAAAACAGCATTATTCATTATATATGATAAGTTTGTGAAGAACACTATACGAAACCATTGAAAATTGATAATAATCAAGAATAATATGGATATTTGGCATCACTGTACAACAAAAATCCACGAACTGTAAGAATAATAACACTTTTCAGGGGTCGATATAAGGAAAATCGTGAGTTGTTTGGGCATTAATTTACTTCATATTTACTGGTACATAGCTTTTTCATCGAATAGAATAGAAATTATAGCAAATATTGCAATTTCCATTACACAATTTTAAATTGACTACACACATGTTCCAATGCAATCCTTATGGAAAATAACTTCCCGCCATTTTAATGTCCCCATCATCTATCGGTGGGTGTTGGTACTAAAAAGTAGTAATAAGGTCAATTTAAATCGACTATGCAAAGAATATACAGGATGATCTCCGATGTATGCCAGTGACTCGCAGCTCCATGAAATCTGTAACAGAAAAGCTCAAAATATCCTACAAAAGGGAATGCAAGTTCTCGAAATACATTCAGTGAAAACCAGAGTTGAATTAATTACTCTGAAAAGGTCAGTTGAATACTTGGTACTATCAATATTTCATAGAAAAAGTAACATTTACTGAAAGTGGATGTTACAATATCATTCTTATTTTGACATATTTTGTTAATATCGTTAATTTGATACTCTGTTGAATTCGAAAATAGTTCAGTGGCACAAGCTAGATGTTAGACGGAAAAAGACTTATCGGACCTCTCTATATTTCAACGTGGCCGTTGGTAGCATTGAAGAGAAAGATGGAAGAGGAGAGAACTTTTCTCTTTCTCGTTCCAGGCAGAAGAGCACAATTGCCAACATTGGGAAATACTTCCAAAGAAACGACATATAAGCCCCCATACTCGTTGAAGATCGCAACATCAATATGTTTCTACCCATAATTTTTTTTCCAGTTGACAAACCATCTATGTAGGTGTGATGCTCAGAAAGATGGCACCGTTAATAAGCACTGATGTTCAGTTTCCAGTTTCTACTAAAATTCAAAAAGCATCAGTAAATTGAGCTATTTTATTGTATAAACTCTATATGTTAAGTATGAATAATATTCATTCTTAACATTTTTCAACGTGAGACATTTTTGTTTATTTTCATAGTTTTTTCCAAATGAACATACTTTACAGTATACAGGGTGTTCTAAAATGTGAGGCATTTTTTTAAGAGATGTAAAATGCCTTAAAATATACGGAATCACCAAATATCGCCTTACATGATAACGGAGATGTGATCAATTGAACATTTCATACATTTAAAAAAAAATAGTTACGATCCCCTGCCTCCTAACCACCGTCCATTGTAAAATTTTGTTTATTTAGCGCTAGTAATCGCATCCTCTTTCTCAATTGTTTTTTTAGTACATTATCAAACAATATAGCAAGTTTAACAAAATAATGAACTTGTTTCATTCTTTCAATTCATGGCGAGTGTCGCCAAAGCGCAGCAGCAGCATTTCGTTCGTATCGTCTATTTTGATGTTTGTATCTATGTTTATTGATATAAATATGGTATAGTTATATACAAGTTACAAGTGAACATTCAGAACAATTCAATAAACACATATTAAACCTCAGAAACTATCTGGGCGATAGTTTGTACGCGGTGAGACAATAAAAAATAAATAGTAACAGAAAAAAATATATATTTAGATGGAGTTCAGTACTTTACCCAACTTTACTAATTTTGCAAATATCTATTAACAAAAAAGGGAAAGAAAAGATGAGAAGTGATTTCACTTGACAGAACCTAAAAATCATCATTACATAACTATGGCATCACAATCAAATCAAAACATGAGATCAACTATTTTTCATTCAAACATTGCTAAGTCATTTATCTCTCTTCTTCATCTATTCACTACATAACTTTCAACTTCAGTCCTGAATTCATTGAGCGTTTTTTTATTTTTTATATTATTCGGCAAGGTGTTATATAATTTAGTCCCTTAGTACAGGTAACTTCTCTGTCCGATGTATTGGTTCATAATCGATGTAACATACTTTTGTGTATTCCTGGTTTCATAGACATGTGTACGACGTTGTAATCCACCTGTTGATGTGTTCTACATGCTGTTAAAAAAATTCATCACCTCTCAGAACACCCTGTACATACCTCGCCTACTAGGATTTCATTTGAAACGACAATACCATAGCCAGTGGCGAATCGACACGTGCACACATACTTTTGATTTTTATTTTTCATTTTGAGAACTCAACATTTCACCTTCGGATTAACCTACAAACACTGTCTGAACTATACCCCCATGTACAATTCCAAGATTCTTATCGAGCTTCCACTTGTCCATTTTTAACGATCCCCTCGATAATCCCCGATAATAGAGAAGTTCAGCTAGCGTTAAGAGAAAAAAAAATCTCTTCAGGATTCCAATGTTAATTATTGAAAATTTTATATTGGCAATAATAGAAATTAGACGAATTTTTTTTTATGTTCTGGTTCCCACGAGAAGGGATATCCTGTAATGTTCAGAGAACATCGTGAGAACCAAGGGAAATAAGGTAGGAATTGGTGTTCTTTTTGAATTTCTGGAGGTTAAATGCCTCGGGTAACACCTCCCTTGGCAATGTATTCCAGAGCCTCGCTGTTCGTTGGATGAACGAGTCTTTGGAAAGAGATGTTCTGCAGGTCTCCAAAGTGACCACGAAAGGGTGCGAAGCCTCAACTCGACAGGTTAATCTCGCAGGGACTGCCAAGGGAGGAAAAGAAGAACCATTCCAACCTTTTTTATAATGTGTTTGTTCAATGTGGTATTCTCCATTCCATTTCATTTCCAGTGTTGTCAACATGAAATTTAAATTTTTCACGTTTTTCTCTCTCTCTCAAAGCCAGCTGAACTTTTCCATTCATTTTCAGCCGTGACCTACATAAAAAACAAACAGTTCGACAAAGCCTTCCAAATCTTCAACAGCTTATTGGACGGCGACCTCAACAACCCATCGACGCTATTCAAAAACGCCACCGGCTTTACCAACTACTTCAATTTCCTCTACCCGGACGACCCCAACAATCTGGAAATCGCCAACATGGGCAAATACATCCAAAGAAACGACATACGAGCCGCCATACACGTCGGAAATTCGACTTTCAACGGAGAGGATCCAACAGTGGAGAAGTTTTTAGTTGGGGATATAATGCAGAGTGTCGCCCCTTGGATTTCTGAGCTGCTGAGTAATTACCGAGTGCTGATTTACAACGGGCAGCTTGACATCATAGTTGCCTACCCTCTCACCGTCAATTTCTTGCAGAATCTGCAGTTCAGCGGGGCAGACCAGTACAAAATGGCAGCTCGGTACCAATGGCGGGTTGGCAAAGATTTGGCAGGTTATGTAAAGGTGGCGGGGAATTTGACGGAGATTTTGGTGAGAGATGCGGGTCATATGGTACCGGCCGATCAGCCGCAATGGGCTTTCGATTTGATCTCGAGGTTCACAAGGAATAAGCCATTTCACACGAGAAATTGAGTTTTCTTTTCTAATTTCAAGTGGAGGAAGATTCTCATTACGTCAAAGTGAAAAAGCAACTGCCAAAGATAACAACGTCAAAAATTACCACGAACAAAGAAAGCATATTTTCCATTATCAAAAATGAGAAGGAACACAAAATCAGGTACTCAGGTGACCTATTTCAAATTTTCATGACATTCTCTTTTTGAATATACAAGGAGTTTAGTAATTTAAGGCAAGAATATTATTTAATTTTTCTCTGTGATTTTGTTGATCTTAATTTTTCCTGATATGATTTTATTGCCTTATTACTTCATCTCTAAAGGAAACTACTCAAGTAACTGAAAATAATTTTACCACTACTATTCTTATCTCTAACCCCTTAGTCATCATTTCAAATAATTTCAAATACCAAATTGATATTCCTAATTCAAGTATATTTTAACTTGTTCTTGAGTTGACTTAGTTTTGACTTTTTATCTTATATGGATTTAACTGAGATGCTTACTTTGACTTATCTGATCTTTGCCTTGAGTATAAATTGTCCTCGAATTGACTTTTTTTTTTCACTCGCGCAATAAGTGAAGGAACTATTGATAAACCAAGAGATTTTGTTTAGCTATTACCTAGATGGTATATAAAAGTTGATATGCATAGGAATTTCAGAAAGAATATCAGGTACACCTACCTATATAGTTATTGACTTATCTGATCTTTGCCTTGAGGATAAATTGTCCTCGAATTGACTTTTTTTTTCACTCAAGCAAGTGAAGGAACTATTGACAAACCAAGAGATTTTATTTAGCTAGTACCTAGATGATACATAAAAGTTTATATGCATAGGAATTTTAGAAAGAATATCAGGTACACCTAACTATATAGTTATTGAATTAGATACCTATATAATTTTTTTGTATTGTTATTGTTTTTTTCGTGACATTATGTTCAACTACCTTCAGAATACTTAATGTTGGTATTAAAGAAATCTTCAAAATGGTTTTTGTGATGTTTCATTTAAGACTCTAGTTTTAAAAAAAATCCATTTGAATGTTCTCATTTCTCCTACACTTCTGGAATTAAATTCTAAAATATGGTTGTCTTGTCTGTACTAACTTGTATACTTATATCCAATGATTGAATGAAAAACAATAAATTTTTATTTATAAATTACTTCTGTCTCGAATTAATCAATTGATTTAATAACCTTACTTTTATTTTATAAACCTTGAAACAATATAATTTATACTTCCTATGGTTTTCTTCGTTTATTTAAAACCAATACGTATACTATTGATTTATATTGAAAACATTTTGAATAAACTTCATTATTATTATTATTATTATCATTATTATTATCATTATTTGAATTTATATCATTCCAGTCACGACCCTGCGGCATCCGACGCCACGCAGAGTTGTGCTGGATAAAATCCAGTGACTACTCCCCACAGCCTGTGGGGTGAATAATCACTGGGACCAAGAACCGTGTGCCCTGAGTAAACGCAATGATCCAAGTATGACGGCCTTCTGCATTCCACCAGCCAGGATGTGTGGCTTATGTCGTGTGCCTCCTAGGGAGCCGATTATCAGGATGACCAATCCCACAGAATGTTCTGGATAGAGCCTGCGGAGTTCAAAGAGAAGATCTCGATATTTAGTCCGTTTCTCCTCCTCCTTCAAAACGATGTTCGGTTCGGTTGGCGCCGATAACTCGATCACGAACATCGCTTTGGTTTGATGGTCGAGGAGGACTACATCAGGCTTGTTCGCTTGAATTTGCCTGAGGGTGGGGAATGACAAGTTCCAATAAATTCGGCACCTCTCATTCTCCACAACGGACTCAATATCCCCCGGAGCATAGGGCAGGGCAGCACTGGGGTCTCGTATATTCCGTACGAGTGCCTAAAATAGTAGTAGAGCACTCGCAATGCCGCATTGTGTCTATGGATAAAGGCCGAGACTGCGTACACCGTGCAAGAAGACAGCAGGTGCATAATTGTCTCGGGCGCCCTGCGGCAGGCCCTGCAACTTGTGTCAGGGACCTCCATTCCCATGACACGGCTACGGTAGACGAGAGTGTTAAAAACCCCATCCTGGCATGCCATGATGAACCCCTCTGTTTCCGATTTGAGCCCGCCTGACTTGAGAAAAGCAAAAGTGGATAAGTCCCGGTCTTCAATGGTCTTGAAGTAGACCGAATACATGGGCTTATCCATGTGAAGCTGCAGGAGCTTCCTCACTTCTGCAGCTCCGATGCGGGCCTTCCTCCGAGCAGGCTCTAGCTCAATAACTGAGTCCTGAGCCTCGCGCTAGGAGTCGAAAATCAGAGACAATTCATCGGCTGCTCGACGTGCTGCCCTAAAAAGAAAAGCTCCTACCCCTGCCTCTTCATGGGTTTTAACCATTTGCAGGAGGAGATCCGAACTCCTGATGACTGCAGGCGCCATCCAGAACCATTCTGTTATGGAGATACTCCAAGCTCAAGAGTCCTCGGCCACCTTGGTCTCTAGGTATGTATAACCGTGGAACGGACGAATTCGGATGCAGACTCCTATGGAGATGCATCATCTTGCGAGTACTTACGTCAAGTTGTCGCAGCTCGACTTGATTCCACTTTATCACTCCAAATGAGTAAAGTAGGATCGGAACAGCAAGCATATTAGTAGCAGCGACTTTGTTCTTGCCCGACAGTTCTAACGACCAGATCTGTCGGAGCCGCTGCCGATACTTGCTGCGGAGAGCGTCTTTTACCCGTTGTGCCTCCTGGATACGAGTTTCCTCTACACCTAGGTAAGTGTATGTCTCTCCGGCTTCCAGGTGGTGTAGGATGCTTCCGTCCACGTGCTGCGCGTCCTTGTCGTAGTTCTTGCATCGTCCTCTCTTGAGATGAACCAGTGCACATTTGTCCATTCCGAATTCCATTCCAATTGCCTGAGTGTACTCCTGCACCACCCTAAGGGATTGGTCCATATCCCTTTCACCAGAGGCATAAAGTTTGAGGTCATCCACATAGAATAAGTGGGTGACCTTATGCCTCCGGTAACTGGGTGGGCCGCAGTTGTATCCTCTGGTTTTCTTGAGCTCAACGGATAGTGGCAGAAGTGAGATGCAGAATAGGAGAGGGCTAAGGGAGTCCCCTTGAAATACTCCTCTCCTTATAATGACTGGCTCTGTCTGGACTCTCGCATTACCTGATGTTATAGTAAAGCGGGTCTTCCAGATCAGCATCAGTTGTTCTATGCATCTCACTATAGAATCGGGTACCGAAAGGCATTTGAGCAAGTACACGAGTAACTCATGTGACGTTGTGTCAAATGCCTTTCGGTAATCGATCCAGGCCACAGAAAGATTTCGCTTGTACTGCACAGAGTCCTGTGTAATAGATCTATCTATCAACAGGTTATTCTCCTTGCAGCCAGCGACACCTCTCTTTGACCCACGCTGCTCGAAAATCCGTTGGTAAACCGGATCAACTACTAGGAGTACTCGCATGTACAAGATGCGTGTGAACAACTTGTAACATGCATTCAGGCAGGTAATTGGTCTGTAATTCTTTTGACTGGACAAATCTCCAGTCTTGGGGAGGAGCACGGTTCGCCCCTCGATAAACCACTCAGGGATTTGCTGCTCCCCATTTAGCCAGCTATTAAATTTCCTGGCTAAATGGTGGTGGGTACAGGGAAACTTTTTCCACCAGAAGTTATTGATCCCGTCGGGACCAGGAGCAGCAAAGTTCTTGGAGCCTTTGAGGGCTTCTCGAACCTCCTCAGTGGTTATCGGTTGGCGCAGTAATTCGGGCTCAGGCTCTCGGTATCTTTCGCAAAAGGTACCGAACTGCGCCAGGGCTGGAGTATCTCTGTTGAATGGATGCCTCACCTCGTAAATACCCTTCCAGAAGGTTTCCACCTGATCAGCAGTCGGCGGATTGTCAACCACACTTGGAGGCGGTTGAAATGAGCGAGAGGGCTTCTCGCGGAATTGTTTATTTTCCGCCAGCCCTCTCGCTCGCCTCTTCAGTGACTGTTTTGCAGCCAGCACTAACATCCGTATCCAATTATTATTATTATTATTATTATTATTATCATTTTAGTTCATATAATTCCAGTCACGACCCTGCGGCCTCCGACGTCTCGCAGAGTCGTGCTGGATAAAATCCAGTGACTACTATTATTATTCAAGTGAAGGGACTCGATAACAATAAATAAGGTTCCAACTAAAGGAATGCATGTGCCAAAAAAAATATTGAAAAGCTCCATACATGTTATCAGGTTATTAGACTATATAAGCATTCACTCTGAGAAGTTTAATCATGGATGAAAAGAGAGGTTAAGAAGATATTATCATATTGTGTCATTCGCTCTAATTGTTTCCTTGAAATCTGGTATGTGTTTGTTTGATATAATATGATGAGGGTGTTACATAAAAAATATGGAGTTACTAGAACTTTCAGATCCATTGGACCCCTAAAACCCCTACCCCTTCCCCTACCTTGATATAGTATGTAACCAAGAATGATAGATCATTAGAGGATGGCCTCTGCTTCCATAAGCGCAATGCTAAGCGGACCCCTCACCCATTATGACGTAGTCTTGAGTATTACTCCCTCCAGTTTCGCAACAGTGCATGTTTTGTTTGTGTTGGGACTCCGTTCCGATCCACTCCGTTCCTTGATTGTGACTAAGGACTGGCAACACCGAAACGGAAGTTACACGGCAAACGTGCAATATTGCCAAGCACTCCACTCAAGCATACGTCATAATCGACTAATTTGCGAACAGTGTTGCTTGTCAAGTGGGCCATCCTCTAATGGTCTATCGTTCTTGGTATGTAACCATCAATATCTATAATTGGCCATTACAGTCCCATCATTTATGTATGCGCTGTGCTTGCTATGGGAAACTCAATGTGTCGATTATGTTGTACTGGCCTTTTGCCGGGGAACTGAATATGATTGCTAGGTACCCAGCACTGGGACCATCAGCTGCCGGCCGCATATACAGAGTCCCGCATATGCGACCATTTACTGGGCCGCTGATGGCAGGTATGGGGTGAATGTTCGTGATTTACCTGGAATGAGTGTATTAGATCCGCTCGAATGACGTTTTTTGATATTTTTTATAATCTCTTTTGAAATCTATTGTCAGTCTTCAAATTATTTTTTATTATGACAACTTTTCATTTTAGTTTCACAAACAAATATCTTATAATACATTTTATACAAAGGAATATAGATTAATACACAGAATGAATACATTTTAAGCTAATTCACAACATTCTCCCCCTCAGTAATTGGCTCAACATAAGGTGAATATTGAGATAGAGACAATTACTCAATTTTGTTCATCCTGTATATCCAGAATGCACAGTCTTCACACAGATCGACGAAGTACGGTTCCGTTAGCTAAGGTCACATCTACAATCCTTATCTTGCCGTCTTTGGCAGGATAGACTTCAGTTACTATCGTCCTTTTGGCCATGTGTTCCTTGGTCCATTGGGGTCTACGATAATGACTATATCGTTTACCTTTATTAGCTTGCTTTCTTTGTGCCATTTACTTCTTTTGACTAAAAATGGCATATATTCATGCGTCCATCTACTCCAGAAGTGATCGGTGATTCTTTGGGATGCTCTCCAGTTCGCAAGTAGATTCAGGTCTCTTTCTTGAGTCTGGGTGCAAGGTAATGCTGCGTAAGATGGACCAATAAGAAAGTGGTTTGGAGTCAAAGCTTCCGAGTCATTATAGGGTCGATAGAAACGTGAGTAAGTGTTCTTGAGTTTATTATATTCTCGGCCTCGGCAAATACTGTTCTGAGGACGTACTCTTGAGGGCATCTAGATGTTAACAGTTCTTTCATAATCTTCTTTATTGACTGAATTAATCTTTCCCAAGCTCCTCCCCATATGTGCTGCCAGTGGAGGATTGAATATCCATTTCACATTTCGAACAATGCAAAATTTTGAAATTTCTCCTTGGTTCAGTGCCTCGAGAGCGTCGGATAGTTCCCTTTCTGCAGATTTGAAATTGCTTCCATTGTCACTATAAATCTCCTCTGGAAATCCTCGTCTGCAGCCAAATTGTCGAAGAACGTGTATAAAACTGTTTGTGGATAAATCATATGGGCAATCTCCAGATGAATGGCTCTTGTCACCATACAAGTAAATATTACGCCATACCTTTTTTCAGTACTTCTTTTCACAGCAACCTTGATTGGGCCAAAATAGTCGACTCCAGTTTTGACGAAACATCTGGATAGTAGGCTCAATACGACATAATGGAAGTTGACCCATAATAGGTGTGGCTGGTACTACTTTTCGATTTTTACATAATTGACATGATTTAATTATTCCCTTCACGGTTTGACGGATGCGTAATATCCAAAAACGTTGTCTCAAATTATTGATTACTGTTTCAGTACCTTGGTGAAATGCTTTTTCGTGATAATATTGAATAATAAGTCTTGAAATTTTGTGTTTAGAGTCCAGGATAAAAGGTTTTTTAACATCTTCGTCAATGATCTTTGAGTTATTCAGTCTTCCTCCAAGTCGAATCAATTTGTCATTATCTAGTTCACATGAAGAACTGTGAAGTTTACTGGATTTAGCTAATGATTCATTTTGTTCCAGTTGAATGAGTTCCTCATGAAAACAATCATTTTGAATTTTCTGGTATAAAAGTCTCTCAGCTCGTTGGATTTCTTGAATATTCAGTTCTCCTTTAGTTTTGCTACCTTTGCAGTTTCCGATAAAACGTACGATCCACGCTGTGGTTCTCAGAATTCAGTTCCTCTTAGAAAATCTTTGTGGATCCGGAATAATAATAATAATAATAATAATAATAATATGTCTTTATTCATATTGCCAAGAATATAATACATAATTTTTCGTCGTTTTTTTTATTGACAATATGTAAGGGCGGAATTCAGTCGCCCCTATCCGGAGATAATGGTGACTGCTCTTTCATCCAACCCATGATAAATCTTAGCATGTTCATGTTTCTCTTATTATTACATAAAATTGGTTGAGAATTTTGATTGAAGTGAATTTTAAATCTTACCAAATATACAAATTTTGTGTCATACAGAATATTTTAATTAAGTAGGTATGAATTAACTCTACAATGTAATACACCTATAAACATATTCATAATAAACTTGGAACACCAGATGAATAATAATAACAACAACAGAATAATAAAAAGGAAAAAAAAAAAAAACAAAAAACAAAAAACAAAAAAGAAGTTAAATTGAAGTTAAATTGAAGGCAAAGAGTTTTGATGAAGGCAACTAGGGTGAGAAAAACACAAGTGAGAATATCAGAATATTCATTTGGTACATCGTACAAATTATAATTCATCAAACCTACCCTCAAATAACATTTTTTTCAGCGAGGTCTTGAATTTAAATCTATTCATGATTTTTAGGGAGTCAGGAATGACGTTGTAAATTTTTGAAGCATTATATGAGAAGGATCGTTGGTAGAGTGATGTATGGTGCCTTGGAGGGTTGAGGCGATGCCTCTATATCTAGTGTTGAGTATGTGAACATTTTCTCTGAACTGTAGCTTTTCAAATAAATATAGTGGTGATTGTGATTGAATTAAATTATGAGTGAAACAGCACAAATGTAATATCCATCTTTGCTTCATCGTCAACCATCCGGTTTCTTTAATTTTATGCGCTATGGAATTTCGTTTTCTTACTCCATAAATCAGTCGAGCACAAGCATTTTGCACGAGTTGAATGCGATTTTTATCATGATTTGTTAGGCATGAATAATACACTATGTTGGCAAAATTAAAGTGGCTCAAGACAAGAGTATCACACAGTATTTGTTTTGTCTTGAAATCGAGAATTTTTGAAATGTTATAAATTAGTTTGAGATTGCAATAGGCCGTTCTGATGGTTTTTGTAACATGCCCACTGAATCTCAACTCGGAGTCCATTATCAAACCCAAATTTCTTGCGGAGTCAATTATTTCTAGAGGTTCTGAATCAATTGTTATATTCATTTGTTCCTGTAGCTGAATACGATGATTTTTATTCCCAAAATTCAACAACTTCGATTTTGAAGGATTGATGGTTAAACAGTGGTGTTTTGATGCCACTGATAAATTCTTGAGATCATCATTTAGAACATTACAAGCTTCATGTAAATTTTCGTGACAAAGAATAATAAATTTGCGTATCATCCGCATAATAGTGAGATTTGCAATGTGATAAATAAGTCGAAAAATTAGTTGTATATATCATAAATAGCAACGGACCTAAGATCGAACCTTGGGGAACTCCAGTAGTGAGATTCAGAGGTACAGAATACCTGTCATGAATTTTCACAAATTGGACGCGGTTAGAAAGATAATTCTTCATCATGCACTGTGCACTATTAGTGAAACCATTGTAGTGTAATATTGCTAGTAAGAGTTCGTGATTTATGCGATCAAACGCCTTTGAATAGTCCAATAGGACAAGTGTAACCAGACGATTTTCATCAATGGCAGAGAACAAGTCGTCCGTAACCTTCAGAAGCGCGGATGAGCAACTGTGATGGGGCCGAAAACCTGACTGATTGGCCGGTAAAAGTTTATGTATATCTAAGTATTCCCTAATTTGTGTATTCATAACTTTTTCTAAAATTTTTGACAGCATAGGTAAGATGCTGATTGGTCTCAAATCTTTCAGGTTTTTCGGACTACTGATCTTTGGAAGGGGAAGAACATGTGCTATTTTCCAGCAATCTGGAAAAATTGAATTTTCTATACAACAGTTAACTATGTGCGTAATATACAAAATGATACGGGGGCAACACAGTAAAATCATTCTCAAATTTATATCGTCTGGACCAGTTGCATTGGATTTAATTTCCAAAATATATTTTTTTACAGTTTCTACAGAGACTGGCCTGAAATAAAATGTGTCTGACCCTGCTTTGACATTATTGTCATAAAATTGCTTTGCTTTTTTATCAGGAGTGTTATTCTCCTGCTCAGTCCCTACAAAATGTCTGTTGATGACATCTGCATCCGATAGTTCAATAGGTAAGTTGTAACTGTGATCCTTTCCCAGACAGCACCAGATATTCCATGAATCTCCCTATCATATTCCTTTTGGAATATTGGAATATTCTAGAAATAATCTGGAATATTCCGGAATATCTGTGGAATATTCTCTAAATATGCGAATGGGAATTCCTCAGATAATCATAGAATATACCCAAAAGAATATTCTATGTTGAATGTTCCTGGAATATTCCAATAAACATATTCTAAAATAAAAAAAAGTGACCCAAGTAGGGATCGAACTCGTGACCTCAAGACTATCAGAGCAACGCCTTGACCACTAGGCCAGTAACCGAATTGAATAATGTTATACATATCAAGTTCTTGTGAGAGCATTGTTCGAAATCAGATCATAAACACTTTTTGTTTCAAAATCCCCTTACATTTAATTGATGTTCGATACTCACATCTCTGAAATAATAAATGGTATTTATGTGTTGAGAAACATAGGAATATTCATGGAATATTTCATAGATATACACCACAGAATATTCAGTTGAGAATATTTCATGAATATACCGCACAGAATATTCAGTTGGGTATATTTCATGAATATACCGCACAGAATATTCAGTTGGATATATTTCATGAATATACAACAGAGAATATTCAGTTGGGAATATTCCTGGAAGATTCATACCTGAATATTCCCTGAACATGTCCGACTATTCACTTTGGAATATTCCTTTTAGATGTTCCAGAGGCATGTATATATTCTAGGAATAATCGATGAATATTCGGAATATACTCCTCCTTTTTAGCATATTTAGAGAATATTCTATGAATATCCAGTGCTGTCTGGGTTGAGCGGATATTGAAATTTTTCAGAGTTTTCCATAATGATTTATTTCCCCTATCTTCCCTCACAAGCTTTGAAAAATAAGACTTTTTTTGGTGTTCTACCGCCGAATTGCAGAAGTTTCTCATTTGCTTATAATACAGCCAATCTAGCTCATTTTTTGACTTTTTAAATTTTGTTAGGGCCTTTTCTTTTTGTCTCATTATCTCTTTGAGATCTGGAGTGAGCCAAGGCGCATATTTTTTTGTTATTCGAGCATTTATTACTGGAGCATGTTTGTTAAAATGGTTCAGTAGTAAGTCATTGAAAATTGCAATTTTTTCATTTACATCTTTTTTATAATAAATTTGATCAAAATCAATTTTTTTTAGGTCTGATTCGAACGCGTTCTGGTTAATATTTTTAAAATCTCTGTAAGAACAAAAAATTTGTTCAGAATTGCCAATGTTGAGTTTTATTTTACAGCTGACAAAACTGTGATCAGATAAATTCATAACGTCAAATGTCTTACATTCGATAATCTCCACATGTTCTGAACTCAGAAATAAATCTATTAGAGTTGCACTGTTTGCACCTACTCTAGTCGGTTCATTCACATTTTGACACAAACCAAAACTTTCAATCATGGAGTTGAGGTTTTTGAAATTATTTGTAGTAGTATTTAAAAAATCTATATTGAAATCACCCCCACAAAAAACATTATCAAATGACTAGAGTTTCTGTGACGTAAGTCAATAGGTCAAATTCATTTGCAACTTCCAGTATATATTTCCTTTATTTTCTAACAGCTCTGAATTTGATTGTTTTTCTATTGGCCAGGCATCCATTTCTTTCAGCAGAAATTTTGGACCATATAGCCAAGTGCTATCAGAAGAAAAATCTAATGGTTCCGATCTTTTTGTCGCCTCATCAGCTACATTGTACATTGTACAGAATTGGTTATTTCTTGAATTTCACCTAGTCTTTGAATTAAAAATACTTGGAATCTCCGAGCTTCAGATCGTATCCAGTGCAGTACTATTTTCGAGTCAGTCCAATAAAAAACACTGGAAATACTCAACTTCAAATTGTTCTTCAGTGAATGACCTAGTCGTGCTCCCATCAAAGCTGCCTGTAACGCCAACCTAGGAATGGATAGTGGTTTCAATGGTACAACTCTGGTCTTTGCACTCACGAAGGCTGTCTGAATTGAATTTTCGTTCTGAATTCTCAAATATGCCACTGATGCATAACATTTATCTGATGCGTCTGTGAATATATGGAGTTGAATACAAGAACTATCTCTGATGTTTTTATTTATATCGAAATATTGACGAGAAATCTTGATAGAAAAATTATTTTTTAAGTCATATATCCATAGAATCCATTTTTCATTTTCTGAAACATCATCCTAGTCCAATTTATTTCTCCAGATATCCTGAAGGAGTATCTTTCCCTGAACCAGGAAATTCGCCAAAAATCCCAGAGGGTCGAAAACTGACATAACTACTTTCAGTATCTGTCTTTTTGTCGGTCTAGTTCTATTCTCCAGAATATCATTCTTAATCTTGTGAAATTTAGTTTTGAAACAAAAAACATCCTCTTGTGGATTCCACCAAACACCTAAAATTCGCTCTACCTCAGGTTGGGTGTCTTGATCCATTTGCTCACCCTGAGCAGTTAGTGTTATGTCAATATCTTCGAAGAGTGTCTTAGAATTTGAGATCCAATTACAAATAATGAATTCTCATCTTCGGTGCAGACATATTACGTCTTTAATCAGCTACTTGGCTTCATCTTCAGTATCTGCGTTCCCGAGATAATCATCCATATAGTGGTCTTCTATGATTGCTCTAGCTGCCTCAGGAAATTCTTGCTTGAACTCACAAGCATTTCTATTCTTTGCTTCCTGAGCAAGACATGGACCACTAGTAAAACCAAAACAAAAACCACTTCAATTTCATAAACATCAGGAGATCGATTGCGATCCATCTGTCGCCATAGGAATCTCTGTGCAAATCGATCTTCTGTACGGACTTGAACTTGCAGGAACATCTCCTTTATGTCTGCAGTAAAGGCATACCTCTTCATTCGGAAGTTGAGAAGGATACTGTAAAGATAGTTGTACAAATCGGGTCCGGTAAGTAAACAATCGTTCAGACTCATTCCATTTGATTTAGCTGCTGCGTCGAATACAATTCTCAATTTGTTCGGTTTGTTCGGGTTCACCACTCCAAAATGTGATAAATACCATATCTTCGGATTGGTTACTTCCATTTCTTTAGAGAGTTTCCTTACGTAGCCCTTTTTCTCAAGATCCAACATTTTATCACAATATGCTTTACCAAATTGCAAATCTTTGTCCATTTTCCTTTCTGTATTACATATTCTCATAGCAGCAGATTTACTCTCGGGAAGAACCACATTTTCATCTCTCCATAAAAGACCTATCTCATAATTTTCACCATTCCTTCTCATAGTTCTGTCTAGAATAGTCTGAGCTCTTTTGTCATGGTTTTAGAGTCCCTTTGTGTCCCGTAATTATCAATATTTGCCACTGTTGTTTCACCAAATCATGAAGGAGGTCTAAATCATCCTTTTCTCCATGACTTACATGACAAACGTAACCATGTCCTGAAGTGATTTCGACTCCAGTCTCAACATTTCCATGCAGTACCCATCCCAGTAATGTTTTTGTCATTGCAGGTCCGTTCCATGGTCCGGTGATTATCTTTCTGTTGAATAAAAGAGGCCAATTATCCTGTCCAATGAGTATTCTTGGTTTAGCATCAACCATTGAATGAACTGAATTACTTATACAGGGTGAGTCATGACTAACCAGCCATAGCCTAATGGCGGATAGCGGAGGTCAAGGTGAGTTGATTTATATGTAAAAAAATATTTTTTGCCTATTCTTTACAGAAATACAGGGCATTATTTGAATTCGGGGCAAAACTTCAATGAACGATATTTCAGGAACATCTCGATGTTATCGGCTGAAATTCACTAGCAACTTACCTCTACTGACACTCCACAAGATGACGTACTATGAATAGAAAATTCCAGATCCGAACTTGGAAAACTCATTTTCTCTTTAGATGTCAAAATTTTGACCTTCTGGATCGGATTTTTCGGAAACTTCCATCAGAATCAGAAAGATCAGGAAAAATACTACAAGTATGGCTTCTCAACTCGTACGGCACACTTCGATCGTTTTGGTAAAAAAATATCAAACAAAATACCGATGAATTTTTCTTCGATTTCGTCCGGGCATATCACTCTCTAAATTCGACTAGGAGTAATTAAATCAAATTTTTTCCTGGAATGATTCAACAGCAGATTTGAAAAAAGGTATAATTCAATAAAAAACCCAGGACCGGACTTGTTTTTGGATAAAAACAATTATAATTTCCGAAAAAGATTTGTCTGGATCTTAATATTGATCAAGATTCTCGAAATGTCCTCCTCCAATTTCTATACATTTTCTGCATCTTTTCGGGAGATCTCCTATGGCTTTTCCAATAATTTGCCTATTATTTCTGATTATATCTGCAGCTGTAACTATCCTGTGCCAATTTTCAATTGAAATCTAACTTCTACTTGTGATAATGTGAAAACATTGTATTCAAGAGAGAGAATACCTGGACACCCATTTTCCTAACCGCTGGATAGGTCGTGGCGGCCCTCATTCTTGGCCTCCTAGGTCCCCTGATCTCACAGTTTTGGACTATTTTCTTTGGGGGCATTGGTCTATCAGACTGTAGTCAACACCAGAGACGAACTGAGGGAGAGGATAGTTACAGCTGCAGATATAATCAGAAATAATATGCAAATTATTGGAAAAACCATAAGAGGTCTCCCGAAGAGATGCAGAAAATGTTTAGAAATTTGAGGAGGACATTTTGAGAATCTTGATTAATATTAAGATTCTGACAAATCTTTTTCGGAAATTATGATTGTTATTTTCCAAAATCAAGTCCGGTCCTGAATTTTTTATTGAGTTATACCTTGTCTCAAGTGTGCTATTGAATCTTTCCAGGGAAAAATTTGATTAAATTACTTTTAGTCGAATGTAGAGAGTGATATATGCCCGGACGAAATCGAAGAAAGATTCATCGGTATTTTGTTTGATATTTTTTTGCCAAAACGATCGAAGTGTGCCGTACGAATTGAAAAGCCATACTTGTAGTATTTTTCCTGATCTTTCTGATTCTGATAAAAGTTTTCGAAAAATCCGATCCAGAAGGTCAAAATTTTGACATCTAAAGAGAAAATGAGTTCTCCAAGTCCCGATCTGGAATTTTTCATTCATAGTACGTCATCTTGTGGAGTGTCATTAGAGGTAAGTTGCTAGTGAATTTCAGGCGATAACATCGAGACGTTCCTGAAATATCGTTCATTGGAGTTTTGACCTGAATTCAAATAATGCCCTGTATTTCTGTAAAGAATTAGGCAAAAAATATTTTATTATATATATATCAACTCACCTTGACCTCCTCTATCCGCCATTGGGCTATGGCTGGTTAGTCATGACTCACCCTGTATAAGGATACTTACTTCGAATTTCCTCCATATTAACAGATTGTGTCGGTAAGGACAAACCTTTTATAGTTCTCACATGTCTGAGTTGAAAATGATCGGCATTATTCGGTGATTTGATGTTGCATGTCACAATTCTCGAGTCTCCTTGCTGTTTCACTTGATTATTCGTCCATTAAATACTCAAAGTTCGCTGAGGTCCGTCAAGTTCTAATTGATCAGCTAACTCCTGGTCTATCAAGGTAACAGTTGAGGCGTCATCTATAGGAGAGCATAAGTATCCAGACATAACTCACCACGGCTTACAACAACAGGCAAAATTTTCAACAAAACATATTCCTATCTGCTGATATATGATAATTGACTTTATAGTTTTATTTTCTGTCGTGATATTAATTTTCGATTTCTCATTCTCGTCTTTATGTAGAAGCTCATGATGGGGCTTTACACAATTATTGATTCCGCATTTCTTAATTTTTTTACATTGCTTGAAACTATATGATAAGGTAACAAACAAGAAAAGCACATCCTATTTGTTGTGATCCGTGACCACCTATCATCCTTTGTTAATGATTTGAATTTACAACAATTGCTCAAATACTGTGCTCAAATGATGTAGTTCATTATCACAACAAAGACACTTTCTCCCATTTGTTCTCGTACTATTAGTTGCTAAGGTAATGTCTCTTCTGTCAGATTTGTGTTTAAATTTGGAATTGTCAAATTTGGCATGATTGTCAATCATTATTGGATTGTGTACCTGGCATCAATTGAAGATTTGTGATCTAACCACGAACTGAATTCTACTAAAATAGGTTCCTGAAGGGTTTTCTTGGAAATATGTTCACCCAATTTAGCTTGAGACCGGTAGGAAGTTTACTCAACAACTCTTGAAGCAGAATTGTATTTCGTAAGTGATCATTCTCATTTAGACTCTCAATCGTTCCAACAACATTCTTTATTTCATCAGAAAATGTTATTGAGGTATCTAGTTTATCAGTTTTCACTTGAGCTACATTTCTGATTTTGTCCAAGAGCATCATGATGATCATATCCTTACGACCACAGTTATGTTCGTGATTTACCTGGAATTAGTGTATTAGATCCGCTCGAATGACGTTTTTTGATATTTTTTATAATCTTTTTTGAAATCTATTTTCAGTCTTCAAATTATTTTTTATTATGACAACTTTTCATTTTTGTTTCACAAACAACTATCTTATAATACATTTTATACAGAGGAATATAGATTAATACACAGAATGAATACATTTTAAGCTAATTCACAACAGTAAATATAAAAATGTTTGCTGCGCAGGGACCAAGATTATATCCCGAGGCTTCAGCCGGGGAGTACAGTATAAGGTCCCGTGGAAATTATATTATTCTTTACTACCAAGGTGTATATTACATTTTTTTCACCACTAGCAATACATTTCAATCATTTTAGTTTTGTGAAACTGAATTATGAAACCTATATTGTCGTCCCCCTGATGATGATGACCTGACACCCAGATTAGCTTGACGCAGTTCCGGTCTGCCAGACTTCTCAGTTATTCCCTCTTGCAATCCCATACCAGTCGAGATGTCACTTCCTGGCTTTCTATTGCCTTTAGTGTCGCTTGACTGTCTGACATAATACGGATCTGCTCGTTTTCCATAGCTCTCCTGTTATTTTCTTCCGCACATTGGAGAATCGCGTACACCTCTGCTTGGAAAACTGAGGCATACTTCCCCAATGAGTAGCTGAGGCTAGTCTCCGGATGTTTGGAGTATACTCCTGCTCGTGACTCATTCGCAGTCTTGGACCCGTCTGTATACCAGATCATTCCCTGCAGTATGGTGCTGAGTTCTCCGTCATTCCATTAATGCAAATCACGCATTAGAGCAGTAAATTCGGGTTAATTTATAACGCTGTCTTCATTGACTGAAAAATATCTGTCAAATAAATATCTGGGGAAATAGCAGGAATACGCAGTTCAGCGGGGCGGACGAGTACAAAGATGGCGGCGCGTTTACCAATGGAAAGAAACACAAAACAGATGACTCTGAGGTGACCCATTTTGAATTCTCTTTTGATATACATGGGGTTTGGTGATTTTAGGTGAGAATATTATTTCATTTTCCTCTATGACAGTGTGATGTTATGTCGATCTTAATCTTTTATGATCTGATTTCATTGCGTTATTACGTCATCTCTAAAGGAAACTACTCAAATAACTGAAATCAATTTTACCATATTACTACATCAATCGCTAATAACTCCTTAGTCATCATTTCAAATATGATATGACTTATCATGATCTTTGCCTTGAGTATAAATTGTTCTCGAATTGACTATTTATTTTTTTACTCAAGCAATAAGTGAAGGAACTACTGAGAAACCAAGAGATTTTGTTAAGCTATAGTACCTATATAGATTGGTAGATGGTAGGTAGGTATATAAAAGTAGATATACAAAGGAATTGTGAAAAGAATATCAGGTATCTATACCTATATATATATATACAGGGTGTCCCTAGACCAGTGGGACAGTTAAATATCTTCTGAACCAATAGGAATTTTCGAAATATTCTAATTTCACATCATATCGTATTATGAGTGCTAACTTCAGGAACACCCTGTATCTCATTGCATTTTCATATTCTCCTTGAAGAGCTGAGTTCAACGACCTAGCACACTTGGGGTCTAGCGGGAATGATTTCCGAGATATAGGGTGTGGAAAATGTAGATTTTTCATTTTTGGGAATTTTTTGTGTCGAAACTATTCATTATTGGTCAAAACGGATTATACATGTCCATATCTCAACTATTGATTCACTATTTACTCGCATTTAATTGAAACAAATACAGGGTGGTGTGGAATTATCAGCTTCAGTCAGAATTCTACACTACCCTGTATTTGTTTCAATTACATACGAGTAAACAGTAAATCAAGAGTTAAGATATGTACATGTAAGCCGTTTTGACCAATAGTCCAATGAATAAAGGGAAAAAGTTAACATTAATTACGCACTATTTTCATCTTCCGGTTGGAAGTAGCTTTTGGTACCTCATTAAACTTGAGACAAAGTTTGACTGGAAAACGCGTGCGATGGCGGAGAAAAGAAAGATAGGTTTTCAGCCAATATCTCCTAAAATATGGCAGTTAGAGATTTTCGGTTCAGATAAAAATTGAAGTTCAGTTAATTTTCTACAAAAATGGTCCTTATCATGTTTCTCGAAAATTTGCCCGGTTTCGAATTTTGATTTTGAAAGCTGACTTCAAAAGACGTCATATTCTGTGAGATAATCATGTCGATATTTATTTATTCATTATAATAATATTTCTCATTATCACGTGCATGAAGAAATATTCAAGAGGAATCTAAAACCTCATTGTTATTGTGAACTTGAATCGGCAAACTACCTATCACTAATGCCCATATGTCAAGAATATTATCCCTTTCGCAGTATGAACATGTCATTCCATGAGTTTCATGTAGGTATAGTATATCCAATATCAATTGCAGAATACCCCGCACTGTGCGGTGTCGGTGTGTTTGAAGTTTCCCTTGAAGTGACTGCATGCAGGTGCGGCACGAGATTCTGCAATTGTTTTTGGATAAACTATACCTATTTTTATTACTTTTCCAAGACGCATATACCTACAGGCGGCGGTTTTTAAAGAAAATGCATAATATTCAATGATACACTTTTACTTCGATTCCCATTACCTATACCTGTATTACAATAAGAGATAAGAATGGAATAAAAATACATAAAACTCTGTACATTTATCAACATCAGATATCAGGTTGGTATTCAGATATTCAATAGAGAAGTTCAGCTATAGACTGAGAGAGAAAATGTGTCTTCGTTATTTGTCAGCTTTGTCTTCAGTGTTCCATCGGACCATAATGAAAATTTTATGTTGGCAACATTGGAAATGAGAAAAAGAATGAAGAAGTAAAAATTTACCCGCAATATAAGAAAGTTTTGAATTGTTTTCTCCATTTCTTCTTATTTCCTGTCGTGTTGCCAACATGAAATTTACATTATTTCACGTTGGAAGATAAGGCCAGAAGGGGAAGACATATTTTTACTCTCTCAACAATAATAGCTGAACTTCTCTATGATGAGATGTTGAGCGTATGAAACTTTCGCAATCGTTAAAAAAATAGCAGTGTCTCCATTTGGGGTTATCTGAGGTGCCTTGATATCTTTCACCAATTTATTGTTTTGATAATACAGGGTGATTCATTGGGAAATGCGCATACAGTAAGAGTAGATGAAAGATGAAGAGGACACCGAGGTGCTTCTGAATAATAATCTATATTTCATGAGTCTATAATTTTCATTTATCAATTATTTTCCTAATTTTTTCAATCAATCATAACTTATAGGAACCACCCTATGAATTTTTTTGATAATTGGTTTGCATTCACTTTGTCCACAGTGGTGGCAATTGACATTAAGGCACCTTAGGGGGTTATCTAACGACGATATATGGAAATGGCATATTTTACAGGAAAACTATAACCTAAAGAAATTTAGAGTATGTACATTATAGGCTCTATATTGAAAATTAGATAATCACCATCGGGATGTGGAGGAGGCGAATTGTGGAAACAATCCCCATATACTTATATCACGAGTACGTGCCCAAAACGTACCGAGATCGTCCGGCTAACACGTTTCGTACGTACTGGGGACGTCCAGATCCCCTGGGCCGTAGATGTACTAACCCAGGTAGCAGAGTGACGTCCAATTGACGTCATTTTTTGGTCATAAAATGACGAAGTGGACGTCCAAAAATGACGTCTGAGAGACCCTATAATGACGTCAAAATGTCACAGCCATATGACGTCATACTTAGACGTCATAATGACGTCGCAGAATGACCAATAAAGGACGAAATAAAAAAATTAGGAGGTTTATATATATACGGTATTATTGGTACATGATAATATACACCACAAACCTTTGATGACATTCATTTTGTAACTATACGTTGTGGTAACTTGGTTGATGGTCCTCCCGGGCAGTCCTGTTGAATCCTAGCGCTATCGCTACTACCTATGAATCTTTATATGAGAATATCGTTAGCTACTCGTATTTGTACCTAAAATTATGTAGCGAGCGTCGGCGAGATGTAAGCTAATAAACTTATTTTTAGCTAAACTATCCATTTCTGAAAAATCCTCTGCAGCAGGTCGATTTTATTTCCGATTTGCCACATTTGAAAGTAAGAATCATATATTTACAGGGTGATCCACGTTTAAGTTAAGACGTCCGCGGCAATTTTTTCAATTGGAAACAATAATAATAACCTATATAAGATACATTCAATTTTTGAAATATTCATGGAAATCTGAATTTAAAAATATATTACACATAGGGTTTGTATACAGTGTGTCCGTTAAATTGAGTCATCTCGCGTGAAGAAAATAAAGTAGCCATGCAATCAATGTACTATTATAACCATACAATTCCTTGCTGAGGAATCTCCCAAAATAGGTCGATTTTTATTTTAAATTACCAACAATATTGAGAAAAAATTGAATATACAGGGTGATTCAAGTTTGAGTTACAACGTCCACGACCATTTTTTCAAAGGAACACCCTATAAATTATTCGATTTTTGGAGTCTCTATTCAAAGCTGGATTCAAAAATATATGAGTCTGTATACAGTGCGTTCGTCGAATTAAGTTCTTTTGCGAAGTTGCGAATAAATTTGTTGAAAATTAAAAAAACATTTTTTTTTCAGAGAATAATTCTCGAAGCCGTAGAATTTCATTTTCATTTAAGCTTCATCTCATATTAAATCAATATATACAGAATGATTCGTGTAGGAGAAATTACGTCATCTATATATTTTAATGGCGATCCAATTTTACGAGAGAACTGAATTCAACGAACGCCCTGTATACAAACCCTTTGTGCGATATACATTTGATTACGAAAATTCAATAATATATATCCGTTTGAAAAATGTGTCGTGTACGTCATAATACAAACGTGTATCATCCTGTATATTTGATGATTCCTCCCTATAAATGACGAATTAGAAATAAAAGCCTCTCCTGTTTTCTCAGGAATATATAAGATAGATAGATATTGGATAATAATGAATTTATCCACTACTTCACGAGAGCATCTTATTTATTGGACGCACTTACCTATACAATCCACATGATTGTGTTAAACATTTTCGAATTCCGCTTCCCATGGTTATTCCAAAGATTGTGTAAAATTTATATAAAAGGTGCTCTATTCAAAAAAATTGTCGTAATGGTCATAACTCAAACGTGGATCATCATGTATGTATATTCAATTTTTCTCATAAATATATGTCAAATTGAAAATGAAAATCGACCGTTTTCAGCAGATTCCTCAAAAATGCATAATTTGGCTGAAAATAAATGTGTTCATCAGTACTCACGAAAACACTCTATATACAAACACAAATTTAGTACGTACAATTAACAAACGATGAAAAAGTAAGAAAGCGACTGATGTTTCTTATTTGGTCGAATATACGACTTTGTAGGGACGTCATTTAGACGTCCAATATTGAACGTCAATAAGACGTCATGAAATATGACGTCATTTTTAGGTCCCTCTGAAGTCGAGGACGTCATTGACCAATAATGACCTAAAAAAGACGTCATTATGACGTCATTCCACTAACCTGTGCTACCTGGGAAGTAGGTACGTACTGATGGGGACGTCCAGATTCCGCGCATTTGTGCATCCTCCGTACGTCCATTCAGGACAATGGATACCTGAATCAACGTAGATCTGCCTTTTTCTACTCAGATAGTTGAAAATAGAAGTCTAGACAGAGTAGAAAAAAATCTTATTTTGAATTAAAAATGAATAAAAAGCGCTCCTGCCGGGAATAGATCCCGCTTCCTTTAGATTACCAGGCAACTATAAGACATTATGTGCGAATGTCGATTGACCCTTCACATCGATAATTTCATTGAATCAGATGATCACGGCAGAGAATTCCTAAATAGATATTTTGTGATTAGGTAGCTACCGCCAGTAAAAAATGAATT
Source organism: Phaedon cochleariae (assembly GCA_918026855.4). Lineage (NCBI taxonomy): Eukaryota > Metazoa > Arthropoda > Insecta > Coleoptera > Chrysomelidae > Phaedon > Phaedon cochleariae. The sequence goes on along the minus strand of OU896715.1, from coordinate 25,598,563 downwards.
GAGAGAATTGTATTATGTTTATGTTTGCAATAGATATGAAAGATCGAGGGTAGAAATTGAATGCGATGATTTCAAATATATCATTGTACAATGTATTCAACTTCGTCCACAAAAAGTCGATAACGTCCAGAGTTGGACGTACTCAGTACCAGTGGCGGATCTAGGCAGTTTTTCAGGTGGGGGGCATGGGCCGTGAGTTAATGGAATTTTGAAACCAAAGTAATTGAAACCACATGAATAATGAATTATATGTATATGAATATATATATATATATATATATATATATATATATATATATATATATATATATATATATATATATATATATATATATATATATATATATATATATATATATATATAATACTTAGTAGTGGGGAAGCAGCAAGTAAAAGTGAAACTCATGCAAGTTCGTCCAAGCTTTCGGAAAGTTATATTTCCATCATCAGGGCCAGACTACAAAATGTTATAACAATTATAAGCAAAGCTAGTTGACTAAGTGGTGCAGTACTTACAACTCATTGAGGTTGGTTACATTGATGTTACTAACAAGTGATGTATAAATAAAAAAATGTTTGTATAACATATCTGGAACATGACAAATTCAAAAAATTAAAATATTAGGTCAATATCAAAAACGTTGTTGATTTAAAATCATGATGAAACTTTTCTTTTCACAACGTGTGTCAGAATAAAAATCTTTGGTTAGGAAAACTGAACCTTATTCTTCCAATTCACTGGTGACATGGAGCTTAAGTGTGATGACCTTGATGGTCTTATGGTACCTAGTGCTATTGTGTGTTAGTCACAAGAGTATTGGAAGGAGAAAGTTTTGAGCTACTAGTAAAACGGGTAATATTCTTGCAGGCAATATGTGCATCACATCAAGATTATTAAAAAAGTTGTTTATTGTTGGTTATGTTGAGTTGCTATTATTTAACACCGTATTAGGGTTATCAATTGATAAAAGATATGAATAAATTTCGCTAAGATGGTTAATGTCCGATCTTTTGTTGATACAATTTGGTTCTTGGGCAATGAAAGACATTTCCAAAAAAGTTCTTTTTTTGTGGTTACTTTCTGTAGCTAAAATTCTTGCTGATTGAAAATCCATTTTGTGATCAGAGGAATTAACATGGTCCGCCAAAGCACATCTTTCTGGATGAAGCCTACAGTCGCTCCTGTGGGATGTGATTCTGTTGGCTAATGATCTCTTTGATTGCCCGATGTATATTTTATCACAATCCTGACAGGGGATGCTGTACACCACATTCGTCTGTGCAGTAAGAGGTGTCTTTCTTTTTAAATGAAAAAATCTGTGAACTGAATCTTACTGTTCTGAAGAACTAATGTGGTAATGTGAAATGACCCTTTTCACCCTTTTCTTTCAAAACCAATTGGTGTTTTTTGCGGTTTCGGATAAAAAACAACTACCCAACTAGCATTTTCAGTCACAGGCACCATGGTTCAAGAAACTATTACCTATATTTAGTGATAATAACGTATTTATCACTTATTTCAGAACTTCATAGTATAAATGTCAGTGATAGTTATTTAGTGAGTGAAAATTACGTAGTTTTTACACTAGATAATAACTTCAAAGTGAGAAATTCTCATGGCTTATTACGAAGTAACTATTTCGAAACTGTCACTCCTCAAAACTACTCTTAAGGTTTCAGAACTTTGGATATATTATTACGGTAACGCTTACCACCCCAAGAAGGCTTCACAGTTGCAATTACTCTATGGTCCCCAATTAGGTTTCTACGACGTTGTCGTTACTTGATCGATCACCTAATAATTTAGTCAATTCTTGGTGATATTTCAAGTAACATATTGGTAATTCCTACTCAAACAATTCCTTCATAGTTGAAACAACTTTTCGGTAATTATATTCAGTTGAAGTTACCAATACATAGGTTATCATAACTGACGAGTTCCAAAAGTAACTTTCTGATTCATTTTCGATTGGAAGCCATATTGATTGATGTGATAACCATTTGAACAGGAAATAATTTTGGTTTTTCTTGTTGATAAACATCATTTTATGAAGAATAATAGCATTCGTTCGATCACAAATTGCATAATAATGGAAATTAACATGATTTACGATGATTTTTGAAAAATAGCCGAATGAAATAAAACCATATTTTTGGTGAAATGAGCCGTATTTTGTGGGCGCATCTTGAATTTCGAGGCAAAATCATCACATTTATCGAAAAACTGAATGTTGTTCGAATTTTTCAAGTTCGAGTATCAATTATTTCGCGTGTTTGTCCTTGTATTATTTATTGAATGGTTAGGCATATTGGACTTGTTCATTTTTCGTGAATGTGAACTTCATGGATGAAATGAAGAATAATAAAGAGAGAAAATAATATTTTTATGAAGTGGAAAAGAAATAGAAAGTCAGGTAGGAAAATTTACTACATCTTTACGTAATTTCGACGTCGACGGGTCGTAAGCATTACGTAATTGTGTGAGTTCCCGCTACGTCGGCAAACCGTAATAATTACTCGTGATTTGTTCCCCATTTTGGTCGTAAATACGTAGTAACGACGTAATTATAACGTAACCGCAACTAGTAAATATTACTTAATAGTCGACCCAATAGTCGTAATTACGTAATCGCGACTATAAATGCTAGTTGGGTACTTATTTCAGTTATTCCCTTTGTTTTTGATTCTTGCCGCTCACCGCCACCGGTCACCGCTTACCGCTAATTTGCATTTTATTGAAGCCCCGGCCTTGAAAATAATTATTTTTCCTCTATCGTTATCTGTTTTGCCGCCCTTTGATCTGACCGCCTGTGTCGTTTTCCCATATTCCCACTGCATACAAGAATATTTCTATATAATATTTGTATATGATAATGAATGAAATTCAAAAAAGAGTTGATTTGGCATGTTCGAGTGTTTGAGGAACCATTCAATACGAAAACTAAGAATACGAATAATTTTGGTTTGTATAACGTAGCTTTGGTTGCATATCCAGACTGATTGTTGAACCAATATCAACTACTTATTCAGAGCTCTGGGGGGGGGCCATGGCCCCCATGGCCCCCCCCTCAGATCCGCCAGTGCTCAGTACATCGGAATCGTACGAACCCAGTACGTCTAGAAATAGTAGAAATGGACGTTCTCAGTACGTCTTGAAAAGGTCTTGGACGTTCAGACCTAAATAGGACCTGAAATGGACGTCCCCAGGATGTCGAGTGCTATATGGGTCATAATTGGCTATATATACAGGGTGATTCACGTAGGACACTAATCGAGAGTTTTCCAACTCGCATAGTTGGTTTGAAAATTTAGAAATTGGTTTGCTGTTGTGATCGATATCATTTCCAATCTACCTGTAATATCTAGTCCTCCAGCTGAACAGGGTCGCGCGTACAAATTTCTTTCTTCTTTCAAATGGAAACATATACTTTTTTCACATGGTTCGATTGGCCAACTATGTATTATTATCGGACAAAATTTTAACACCATTTTTTTTGCCACACAAAACTCTATCAATATACCAAACTTCAGCAAAATCGCTTATGTCGTTTTAAATTTATATGGAAAAAGCGATCAAAAAATTTTAACTTCAAGGCCCTCTGGAGCCCAAACGATGCAACTTTGTACTGAGGTAATTTTACCTGAATCGACTTATTTTGGTCTAAGGAATATGTGGTATGTTTTTGTAAAGACCTTTTACAGACACCCTGTATATATCCATTTTTTTGTGTTCATAAATATATCTGAGAATATTCCTTTTCACCCAATCAGGGGGTTCAAACTTGAACGATGGAAACTTGTTATTTTCATAGACCTCAATCGCAGATTCATGATTGGGTTTTCCCAATTCAGGATTTCTTTCCACGTCCTGTTATGATGAATATCAATTTATCATACATAAAAAACTAATTCACGTGGCGCCCGCTGTAACAGAACTGTACATAACATAATGAATTCCCTGAATATAATTATGCCTCTGTGTCGATTCTGCTAACAATTGATGAATAAAAAGTAAAATTATCAGCAGAAAACGAAAAAAAAAAGGTTTGATGCTCTGTATCTTTTCCACAGCAATATTTTATTGAGGCATATTTAGTCCCACCATATTTGGATCCAAACAATACGCCCTCAGCCTATATGTCCCATTATTGAAAAAAAAAGGAGGATGATACCTTCCCCTAAAAACACAAGGATGTCCTAGGTACGTCCCTTTTTTGTCCCGCGGTACAAGGACATGATTGGGACATCCAGGGGATATCCTGCAGTGGTTGTCCAGTGGACATCCCGCCTGGTACATCCCTAGGTTATCCTATTCGTGTCCCTGGAGTATCTGATATCCATTCACATCAGAGTCATTGAATTTCATCAAACTATTGAGTTGAATTTTTTCGAAAATGTTTGTTTTTCTTCCGGAAAATGATTGTAATGAAAATGAAGAATAAAGACTCGGAACTTCTTGAGAAATTACCATTTTTCGCAGACAGAAATCGTACATGCATAATGCCCCTCATTTTTAAACACCCAAGAATGATAATAATTATATCCAATTCCTAACAAAGTTGTATATATTCAGGTTTCTGTAGTTAAGTCCTGTTTATGAATCTGTTCAGTACATAAATCTTCAGAAGGCATGATAGCCAATGGATCCTAAGAATATCCTTTCATCGTACTTGGTACATCCCAGGGACGTACCAGTAGGACATCCCTTGGATGCCTTTTTTTGTGGCCAGCGGATGTCCCTGGGACATCCCTAGTATGTACGTTGCCCCGACAAAAGACATCCCTGGGATGTCCTAGTATTAAATCAGGGACGTCCCTGGGAAGTCCCTAGGATGTATTGGTGTTGTTAGGGTCACTATAAGGGGTTGTAGCTTCATTGCCTATGCTTTTTGCGTCAATAGTTGTCTGCCTGACAAATAAACTTGACGTGTTTTTGAATTTCGTCAAATAGTTTTTTTCCAGCATGTGATGCGTGCCTTCCGGCACGCTTTTGATGGACCACCCTGTATATGACAGCTTCCAGATTTCCAATTCGACGCTTGGCCGTCATCATCAATGATTTATTATTATTGTTAACATATGAAGGACCTCATTCGTTGTTCTTTCTTCTAGAATTCGTGACAACAATAATTTGAACATTCAAATAAAAAACTTTCATTCCATTGGTGATCGAGCCTCATATTTTCGTAAAAATCTGCACATTTCATTCAAAATAGCTGGAATTCACTTTGTTATCTTTTTGTTGAGTATATAAAGAATGGGAACATAATAAGGATTTCCTTCCGTGCGCTTCAAGAGAATAAAACACTGAAGATTTATATTTTTCTGGAACCTGCGGTCCATAAAAGCCCACTTTTCGCCCTTGATTCGTATTACAATTATTTATAGGTACAAGTGTGTGAGGTGGTACTTTACTCAAGTGTTATAGAATATTTTTGCTACAACTATCACTATCAAAGAATAGGTCAACCTCATTCAACATATATAATATGAATGATTAACATGACCTTCGGTTAATTTAAATAAATCGTTCATCCCGTTGTTGGTGGACTGTTTTGTTCGTCGAACAAGTATGTTCGAACAAAAATGACGCAAAACCGAAGTGTGTGGTGTGTGGCTAGCGAATGAGAAGACCATTTTCACTTCACACTTCGGTTTTTGGGCCATTAATGGGCCCCTTTCACGCAAGCATTTGTTCCATCGCCTAGCAACAACCGTAAAAAAGTGTACTTTTTTCACACTTTTTCGTAACATAATGAAACAACATTTTGATATTGAAAAATTGTACACTTAAGGCACACAAAATATATTGAAAAAGTGCAGTTTTTTTGACAGTTGTAGCAAAATAACTATTATGCACGACCAGGCTGAAGTGGCATTTTATATCTCAGATTTGCAGGCGTACAAAGTAGGACTTTAGCGCCCTAGGGCAGTAAAGGGGTACAGCCAGCGGTTAAGTATTCCGGCGGACGGTAAAGTAAGGGACCAGGCGGTAAAGTAATTTCACCATTTTTCCAGTAATTTCAAGTAGACCACCATTCGATCTCTCTTCGCTAGTGACATACATGATTTTGCCAAATGAATTCAAAATCTTTAACACATTCCATATTGAGAGTAAATAAATGTCTATAAAATGGTCGAACATTGAATGTTGTATGTATATTTCGGGCGTAACTTGCTTTCATGGACATATATAGGCGCGTTGATACATAATAAAAATCCTCGATTTTTCTCAGTCGTTAATGAGTTGTAGAATTTTCCATCAGAAACTATCTAAATCAATGTAAAATTTCACGAGGCTTCCGTATTTCACAATAATGACTTCACCTAGTACAGTTGTATTTCAAAATGATCGCTGGTATTTCATTATATATATGTATAAGTAGGTATCCATCGATTATTAGAATGTTCCCTGATTGAATATAGGGTGTCCCAGAACACGACGAGGTGTATATATATCACGTATACATACCACGCGGTTTAAAAATAGGTACAGGATGAGTCATGACTTACCAGCCATAGTCATAGAGGAAGTCAAGGTGAGTTGATATATATGTAAAACAATATATTTAACCTATTCGTAACAGAAATACAGAGCATTATTTGAATTCGGGGCGAAACATTGATGAACGATATTTCAGGTACGTCTCGATGTTATCGCCTGAAATTTACCAGCAACTTACCTCTACTCACACACCACACGATAGCCTAATATGGAAAAAAAAATCCAGAGCTGGACTTGGAAAACAATTTTTTTTACATGTAAAAATTTCGACTTTGTGAATCGTATTTTTCAAAAACTTTCATCAGCTTTACAATCTGTACGGCACAGCTCGACCGGAATGGTGAAAAAATATCGAACAAAATATTAATGGACGATTTCATGATTTCGTATTGGCTATTAATGATTGTAGTCACATTGTTCAACAATTCATTCGAATCGATTTCTTGCATATCTATGTATTATAAGAGTTGGAAAGAGGCTCTATTCTATAAAAAATTCCAGGACCGGACTTGCTTTTCTTGAAGAGGCCTTTCAAAACATGGAAATAAGTATGTATCATTCAAGAGAAAAATCACAATACCTATATATCCTCTCCCTGTCCTACCCAGGTACGCACGATGATATTCGAATATTATATAAATTTTCTTTTGTGCGCTCCAAGCGATAAAAAAATATAAAAAAATTTTGCTCAGGTGAAATATTTTTTCCCAATCAGATAAACGTACTTACTAATACTACATAGCGAAAATTTGTATACAGGGTGTTCCGTTGGGAAACGGAAATACTTTAACGGTGTGGATAGAGGTGATCAAGGTGGTTCTGAATATACCATATATGTTGGGTCTTACATGTTTCATTGTCGAGATATTTGAAGATGTTTTATCAATTCTGGTCATTTCTTTGAAGGCTCATAGCATACGAACCACCTGGTATATTCTTTCGATATTTGGTAGACGTGTTTTTTCCCACTGCTACCTCAGCAACTTGTATATCCGTCAGAGAAAAATTCCAGGCTTGGATTAACAAAAATTCAACATATTATTGGGTCCTCGAAAAAACACCCTGTATGTTTGAATCTACTTACATATCTGAAGAGATCACAAAATGTTGAATGGCTTTGGACAGTTTCAATGTTTCTGCATGCTATTTTACTACTGAATTTCTCAAGCTGCAATGCAGGATTTGTGAATTTCAATAGCTAAGAACGAATTTTTTTCAGTATTTCATATCGAATTATGAAAATTTTGCAATTTGACAATTCATTTCATTCCATTTCGTTCTGTGATTATACACTGGCCCGTTTCACAGGCATGAAAAATGCAGACAACGACTATTAAATGGAATAAAATGAGTTGAAAAATTTCCAAAATTTCCATAATTCGATATAAAATACTATAGTAATTTTCCTAACAAGTGCGGAAAGTGATTCTTTCCCGCACGTGACTGCCGTTGACACAGACGACGCGAAGCGGAGTTAGGGCAAGCATACATACTGAATACTGCAACAAACTTAAACTTTTATATTCCATCACCAACCACTCATATTACTAGCGATTTTATCATATCTTTGTTTTCCCGCAATGTTGCGGGAAAATGACACTTCCCAAACTAAATTGCGTGCGGGTATAGGGTGAATCACGCACGCTTGTAGAAAAAAAATATTTCGTTTTTAGTTATTGAAATTCACAAATCCTACATTATAAGGCTTCAGAAATTCAGTATTAAAATAGCATGCGGAAACATAAAAACTAAACAAAGCCATTCAGGATTTTGTGCTCTCTTCAGATATGTAAGCTGATTCTATAAATTCAAACATACAGGGTGTTTTTTCGAGGACCCAATAATATGTTACATTTTTGCTAATCCGGGCCTGGAATTTTTTCTGACGGATATACAAGTCGCTGGGGTAGCAGTGGGAAAACACGTCTACCAAATATCTAAAAAATATACCAGGTGGTTCGTATGCTATGATCCTTCAAATATAAGTGACCAGAATTGATAAAACACCCTATATCTCGACAATGAAATATGTAAGACCCAACATATATGGTATATTCAGAACCACCTTGGTCACCTCTACCCACCGTTAAAGAATTTCCGTTTTCCAATGGAACACCCTGTATAATATATCGAATGTGATCTCATTGCATGTGAACTCTCTCAACAAGAAAATCAAATTGTGAGATTGGTGCTCATTATTCAGAAAACACTACAAAAGAAGGCTGCGATCGATGTATGAGAATGGCTTGAAATAATAATAATGATAATAGTTTATTTGTAGTTCAAATGGGTATTTTCTCTCAACAGAATGGGGCACCTCCACATAACTAAATACAAGTGAGAGAATACCTAGGCAAACAAGTTTCTATAATCGCTGGATAGGTCGTGTCGGCCCTCATCCTTGGTCCCCTAGGCCCCTACTCACACAGTATATTAGACTATTATCTATGAAAACATATGGAATGAATGGTCTATCATACTTAAGTCAACACCAAAGAGGTTCGAGGGAGAGGATTGTTACAGCTTACGATATATGATCAGAAATAATAGGAAAATTATTCGAAAAACCATGAGAGATTTTCCGAAGATATGCAGAAAATGTATAAAAATTGGAGGAGAATATTTTGAGAATCTTCGTTGAAAAAGATCAGGATACAGACCAATCTTTTTCGAAAATTATAATGTTTTGTAATTCTTTCCAAAACCAAGTCCGGTCCTAACACCTTTTCTCAACTCTGCTAATATATCAATATGCGAAAAAACTGATTCGAATACTTCTAATCGAAATCTAAGAAATATTCAACTGAATCTTGTTTGATATTTTTTACCAATCCGGTCGAAGTGTGCCGTACAAATTGAAAAGCTACACTTGTAGTGTTTTTCCTAATCTTTTCGATTCTGACGGAAGTTTTTGGAAAATACGATTCAGAAAGCCGAAATTTTGACATTCAAAAAGGAAATAAGCCTCTGGAATTTCCCTTCCATACTAGGCCATCGTGTGGTGAGTCAGTGGAGGTAAATTTCTGGTGGATTTCAGGCGAAAACATCGAGACGTTCGTTCATCAAAGTTTTGGCCCGAATTTGAATAATGCCCTGTATTTCTGTCACGAATAGGCAGAATATATTCTTTCACAACACAACTCACCTTATCTTCCTCGAGATATTATTCTCAGGAATGTATGAATTGGCTATTAAAGTTAATAAACTTTCGATTGTTTGACTCAGTTCAACTTTTACAAATCGAACGAAATTTCTAGACACAAAACTCAATAATTAACAAGCATCAGTAGAATTAACAAATACGTCAAGTAGATGTTACAAAGTCGATTTCAAGCAACCTTTCATTGGATTATACACATTGAAGGTATACTTAAAATTAATTAGGTTTCCGTCTTTTTGAGCATAAAAAATATAATTGACAACGAACAACAGTTATAGTAGCAGAGTAATTACCACCAAGATGATTTCGATACAATATTATGTCAATCTATAATACAATTTCGATAGAAATTAAAATAGATTTTAAGCTTATAGTCAGTCTCCTGTCTGATCCGAAGATTCGCACAGTTTTCAACAGTAACAGTTCATAAACACACATTTTTTAAATACACTTAATTATAGTTAGATTTTATTCTCATCATGAAGACACCCTTATATATTATATGTATATACAGTATATAGGAACCCAAGATGTACTAAAATCCGTATTTCCTTGAACAGAACGAATTTTATTCTATTGTGGTAATAACTTTGAGTTTCTCTTCTTTGAAAAATAGTAACTATCGCGATCAAGCAAAGTGGTATACCTATAGTACCTTCCCTAGATTTCTTTGGCATGTTCGATATTTTTTTCATCATTTTATGTAAGTTCTTTTCAAGTTCAGCTAGAATATTCCATATAAATTTCTAACGATCCTCCCTGATTGAATGCACCATGAAAACTCGAATCATTGGCGGAACGATGTTAATGAAGTCGAGAAGAGCTTATAAAGAGATAACCAAACCACAGTTTACCTAAACATAAAGTCTGTCTTTTAATATGTGCTCCAATGTACTTCAAATGGTGAAGATGAGTTTTGAATATTCAAATTCGTCTCAAAATTGCACCTATTATTTTAATAATTACTCCGTAATAGTCTCTTTGTATTATTGAATTTTCCCCTTTTCATTGCGTATTTGCAGATAATGAACCCTCATTTCAAGATCAATATTTCGTTTGGCAAGTAGAACTTGTTTGATTTCACAATCTGCAATACACAGACAAAGCGATAGAACCTTTGAAACGTTACTTGCTCGAGGGAAAATCTAGATAATCTACTTCTTCGTCTCACGTCTTAGGGATATTACAACATTTGCCATTTTAAGCAGAATACCATCACCCATATTATTTTTTCCATATTTGTTTCCTGATGATAGCATATTGATTATACCGGTATCAGTAATCTCCAAAGTGATGGAGATAGCCATCGACATTGAGCTTATCAAATAACTGGAAAGCTCAGGAATCATCACTGATAGACAATATGGATTTCGCCACCGAAGATCAACTGAAGATCTACTTGCCTACGGCACTCATATATGGCAAGCTTCAATAGAAAAGCATGGGGAATCTCTAGCTGTGGCGTTAAAAATATCGAAAGCATTCGACCGTGTTCCTGCTTCCTGTTCACATTAACAGTTCTGCAGATGATAGTACCCTCGCGTTCGCTTTCAGAATTCTCATTTCTTTCCAGGAATCTGAGAAATCGCGGCGAAGACAGGTCATTGCTGTCAATGGAGATCTTGCTAAAATCACAGCCTGGGGAACCAACAACCTAGTTGACTTCAACGCCGCGAAAACCCAAGTCTGTATTTTCTCTAGAACGGCGGAACTCAGTATGCCTGATGTAACAATGTCTGATATCAACATTCCCACTAAGTCAACTATATCTATATGCTCGGTGTCTCCATCAGCTATACTCTTTCATGGTATAATCATCTCAGATCCATCGCGAAAACTGATGCTTCACAAAAACTCATTATTCATTCCGTCCGATAAGCTACTTTGCACCTCAATAGCTTCTCATGATTTACAAAGCACAGATACGACCTGTTCTAGAATACCGTTCTCACATATGGGGTTCAGCATCCAAACATACTCTGATGTTCTTAGATTCCATCCAGAGAAGGGTCATTCGCCTGGTTGGCGATGTCACATTCACTACCACTTTGACATCGTTGGAACACCGTGAAAAGTTGGCTGTTCATTTTTTGCTGCCCCAACTGACCTCTGAAATTTGATACCCACCCTAGTTCGCAATCATATTGATAATAAGAGTTATTCTGTCAATAACATTGCAACTTTATGATTTGTGCTCTTTATCGTCTTCATTACATCAGTTTTTTTCTCGTTGTTACCTATAGCATTATTTTGAACTATGGTATCGTTGTATCAGTTTCTAGATCATTTTCACAACCATAAATTTAATGAAGGTGGCTGCACTAGAAATTGTTTTGGGTGTATTTCTGAACTGACAGAAGCTGAATCATTTTTTGATACCAATAATATCAACACAGCTTACACTAAAGGTGGATTCATGCAAGCAAAATTTGAAACTTAAATGAATTTTAAACTTAAACCAATAATATAAAACTATAAATAGTAATGTATAGGAGCTCATGCAAAAAACTAAAGATTTGAAACTAAAATTGAAACTAAGAAAGATGGTCAACATTCAACTAAGAAATTCATTTCTTCCATAATTCACGACAGCGCATGCGCCAAATATTCACTAGCCGCGCTGGAAAAAGATTAAACAGCTGATGGAACGTTATCAATGAACACCCATAAAATTCGTCTGAATCTTAAATTCATTATAATTTAGTAGATGTTGCATAAATCCACCTTAAGACAAAATAATGAACATTTAGTAAACGTTGTTGAATGTTTCTAATTGCGCTTACAGTTCAAAAACAATACGAACAGTATCTCCATTAATCCGGTCAGCGTTGGGATTTTGGGACTATGGCTTTGTACTGAATCGCCGAACCAAAATGTACCAGATTGTACCAGATTGTACTATATTTGGCGGGAAATTGAAAAGTTTGAATTTAATGAGCGGTAATTTTCTGTAAATACCTAGTTTCAAACTGATTGAATTAAAACACAATTATGAGAACAAATTATTTTTATTAAGAGAAAAATAAATAAAAAATGACAGTAAAATCAGAAATAAAAACAGGAGAGATTGAACTAATAACAATACAAACGAAAATATAAAATCTGAGTTCAATATGGATAACCATAAGAAAATAAGGATACTATGATTGCAAATAACAATAACAAATACATGCGCATACAATGACAATTGACAAGATGACAAGACATAAACAATCAAATCATCGTCAGTCGGCACAGAACTCAAAGTGAGTTCTGTGATCATTCATCGGGCAACCACTGCAACCAGCATTTTTAATTTTTATGGTTTGTTCTTTGTTGCCTATACTACTTCAAACTCCACTGAGAGAGTAGCTATCGAACAATCGAACGCTGTTTGTTGAGATCTTCAAAATGTACTAGAATATAGCCAATTATCGGTTTGTTGTACTAACGTATTTTTGCAATGCAAATGTACCAGAAATAGTACGATTGTACCAGCATTCCCAACACTGAATCCGGTCGATGATGACAATAAACTGATCAAGTTATGCAAATCTTAAATTTTGCGAGATTTGAAATTCGCAAATCAATTATACAGGTCTTCACAAAAAATTACCACATATTCCTCAGACCGAAATAATTCAATACAAGCAAACTCAACTCAGTACAAAGTTGCTTAGTTTGGGCGCTAGATGGCTTTGAAGTTACAATTTTCAAATCGTTTTTGCTTCATAACTTTGAAACAGCTCATAAAATTCTACTCAAATTCGGTACGTTGGCATAGCTTTACTGGGCAATGAAACCTATATCATGATTATGAAGAATGTCATTCCATGCGCGTAGAACTTGATTTTTTCTAAAAATAAACATTTGAAACTTCTACGCCAATGGAGAGAAAGGGGTTTGAATATAGAGCTTGTTTACTATCAAAGAGATACTCTTGATAAAATTCGATTACTCTCATGGTTTTGACAACATTTGAATTTTAGTGATTCAGAGCATCAGTCAACACTAAAACGATTAACAGACATTTTACAAAAATTGATCTAAATTTTCATTATTTTCACGAATACAAAGATTTATGCGACGAAAAAAATTTGAATATGCTATCAGCTCATATTTCTATACGATTCTTAACATTCACAGGATATTGGAAAGGAATATTCTGAGGATATGTCAAATTGAATGTTCATAGAATATGTTTTGCAGTGCCACTGACCATATTTCGATATTTCGATGAATAACAAATAAATTGATTATCTTTTTTCTAACTGCAGTCTTCTTAGTTCTCGAGATATCTAACAAAATTCATTTTGATGCTTCTCCATACTTGTTTATAATGTCAGGTTTACCTATCATATTTTGCATATTCCTACCATATTGTTATTGTTATTGAACACAATATCCATCCAAAATAGTGAACATTTTGCAAATTTATCATCATATGATCTGGGAACTGGTCGATCGAAAATTTCACTATTTTTTTTCGCAAAAAACTTTTTTCTAGTATAAAAATTTATTTGAAGATAATCATAACAACCTTGTCATATACTGAAGGGAATCATAAACATGATTATTGTGGTCAATAACCCAGCACAAATGAAGTAGAAACTGGCATATCATCATAAACGATAGTATGGAGAAGCACTAAAATTAAATATGTTAGATATCTCGAAAACCAAGAAAAAATAAAAATAACCTGCAGTTGAAAAAAGTTGGATAATCACTTCTGCCAATTATTGAGATATCGAAATATGGTCAGTGGTGTACTAAGAAAAAGTTATATCAAATTTCATCAAAGAGAATACGAAATACCTATCTCCCTGTATATTGATTGAAATGATATGCCATGTTTTTTATGCTCATTCACGATAGTAAATTGCCCTACGAATTTCAAAGCAGTACCTTCAAAGGATTTTGAAATATTCAAGAAAATATGGAAATAAAATTATTCTTCAACGCAATCTCACGACTCTATGGTGCATTTTCGTATAAAGGTAAGTTGACTTAAATCTGCCTATTTTTGTCTCTAGTTCACCCTGTAGAATTTATGGTACGTTGTTCTTTTCTAAAATAAGTAAAAGGATTATCTGAAATAACACATGCGGATTATCAATCAAAACATATATATCGATATCATATTATTAAACCCAAAATAGGTGAATGTATATGGGTTTTGATGGGGATTCTAGTTCTTGTATGTGGAATGTGCTAAGAAAATTCAATAATTGCGTCTCTGTTTGGTTATCTCGAGGGTTATCAAAAATCATACATGCTACAGGGTTTTCAGAGTGAATTGTCAATCCAAACTGATATATTATCATTGAACTCAAAGTAGGTAAATATGTATATGGGTTTTGATGAGGATTCCAGTTCTTGTATGAGAAATGAGCTTAGAAAATTCAATAAGGGCGTCTTCATGAAATTCGAAACACTTATTCAATCACTTTCGTTAGAAGGTCTATGATAATCAGCCTGTGGAATACTAGTGGTAGTGGCCTCTTAGTATCACCTCGACAATAAACTCGATGACGTCATTGCGACGACCATTGCATACGAGATGGAGGTTTGCAAGGACACCGCACTGTTGGAACGATGACCTCTGGCTGGTTCTGCTAAACCTGTGGGAAAATAATCATCAATGAATCAAATATTTTCTTCTATGTTGATGGCTCACTAGACTAGTATAGATTCTTCAAAAATTGTTTCTATTTTGCGTCTTAAGTCATTATGACACCCCAATGCGTATCGAAAAAGCTTCTATTGGGACACGCTGAATTTCTTGTTTCAAAGTTGGTAATGATAACGTCAACGTCAAACAGTCAAACACACTAGAGTCTAGAGTCAGGACGCAACAAATAACTATAACATTAAAGGTATCTTCAATTCTTGAGCATTTCATTTTATAACCTATCGAATCTGTTGGCAAGCCTTGTAGGGCTGCTGTTGTGACAAAATTAGGCTCATTAGTCTGATTATTCAAGTTTTGTTTGTGCAATACGATTGTGAGGTAGAGGCATCAGAATGTGTTGTAGAAGTTGAAGGCTGGAAAGAAACCATTTGAGCTACCTACCTCAATTTTTCTCTTCATAGAAGCTCATAACTTGTAACCTCTAGCAATTGCTAAGGATTTCACCGCCTCTATTTGATAAATGGGACACACTAGAACGCCGAAAACAATGTACTGTAAAAATCTCGAGATTTGGTAATTTTAGATATTCTGCAATGATTCTTGGCATTTTTCCAATTGTGTTAATTCTATTTATGCAGTAATCATGGCGGTATATAGGTCAACAAGAAGCGTTTGCATTCACATATTGTGGTGGTATAGGTCGCCAGTTTAACACCATAATTGGAAATTGTGAAATTTCTTTTCAAAAGCTGGACGAGCTTGGGCAACAAATCATTTATAGCTGTTCGGGCTAATTCCCTCAGTTAAGGAGGGGTGCAACTCAAGTTTGCCTCTTGAGTCATTCTAAAAATAGGAAATTCAGAATTTTGAAAGACCAACGATTTGTTGAAGAGATATTCGACATAGGGTTGAAAACAAAAATATGTGAAAACTGGGCCTGTCGAGTTAGACCGACTGGTTTTGCTAGTTAAGTGGGAGTCGGTACATATAGGAATGTGAAAGGTCGCTAAATATAACAAACCGTTTAGATCATGAGAGGTTGGCTTTCCACTCGAAATAAAAATTCGAGTTTTGTAGAGCAGTTCTCGTGATGGATCTCACATGATTTTTACATGAAAGAGTATTTATTGCTGATGTAAATACCGAACATAAATATAGTGGACTTTGTGATAGTGGTGGTACCATACATTGTTATATCAAGCATAGTGAGTTCTGCTCTTCTATAAAAAAATATAGGCTGAGTTTAGATGGTGTTGAATTCGACTAAGTTATTGGTTCCCCAGGCTATATTTGAGCAAAATCTGCATTGACAGCATTGACCTGCCTTCGTCGTAGGGCAAGTGTTTATTTATGTTCTGGTTCCCACGAAAAGGGGTATCCTGTGATGTTCAGAGAACATCGTGGGAACCAAGGGAAATAAGGTAGGACTTGGTGTTCTGCTTAAATTTCTCGAGGTTGTATGCCTCGGGGAACACCTCCCTTGGCAATGTGTTCCAGAGCCTCGCTGTTAGTTGGATGAACGAGTCTTTGGAAAGATATTTTCTGCAAGTCTCCAAAGTGACCACGAAGGAGTGCGCAGCCTCAACTCGACGGGTTAATCTCGCGGGGACGGCCAAGGGAGGAACAATTGTTGATATTTCAGAAGAGCATCGTCCATAAAAATATCTATGAAATGGAGCCAGATCGCCAACTTTTCTACGGTATTCCAGAGAAGTTAGTGAGTTGTGAGCGAGGCATCACCCACGAGACGACTTGCCCTGTTTTGGACAGAACCCAATAGTTTCAGGGTATGTTTGGGTGCTCCACTCCAAATATGGAAACAGTATTCTAGGACAGGTCGGATCTGTGCCTTATTGATCATAAGCATCTGACTGGAAGTGGAATAGCTTCTGGCCCGAAACAGAAAACCAAGTTTTTGGGATGCACTTCTCGCAATTGATCTCACGTGATTTTCCCAATAGATCGTTGATATGAAGTAGAAAAAATGTTGGTGCCAAAATTGATGCATTTCTCCAAGGATACTTCCGCAGGAAATGTTCTTAGTTCCCTGGGAAGAAATGGGAATTCTCGAAGAGAACGCAGTATACAGAAGCTGTGGATAGAGTAAGTGTTTACTCTCAACAGATCATTGATATAAAGTAGGAACGATATTGGTGAAAAAATTGATTCTTGTGGAACGCCAGTTGTGAAGTATATGGTATCAGACGATACTCCACCCATCACCACCAAATGGAGCGATCTGCCTGAAAAAAAAAAACTCAAGAGAAAGAAGGCATAGCTGAGGTGTTAAGCTGTATGATGGTAGTTTGTGGAGCAGTATATTCCATCCATCACCACCACATGGAGCGATATGCCGGGAAGAAAACTCGAAGGAAGAAGGCATAGCTGAAGTGGTGAACTGTATGGTTGTAGTTTGTGGAGGTGTCCTTGTTACCAAACACGATCAAATACTCTGGATATATCTGACGCCACAGCTTGACATTCCCCATGTTTTTCTAATGCAGCTTGCTATATATTGTTAACAAAGGCTACTGAATCTCCAGTTGACCTTTCCTTGGCGAAAACCATATTGTCTATTATTAATGAATCCTGAGCCTCCCTGATGATCGATAAGCTCAATATGCTGATGGCTTTTCCCATTAGGTACTCTGGAAATTGATGATGACGGAGCAAAAGGGCTCTAGTTGTCGGGCAGGTTTTTGTCCATTTCTGAGAATTGGTTGAACTCAAGCTATTAATATGATGGGTGGAATTCTATCAGGACCGTTAGCCTTCGTTTTGAGACCAAGCAGAATGCTCCTGAGATAGTGTGTTGACGACAGATGATTTCGGGCATATGGTTTTCAATAGGAGTAATATCTGTTGGTACTCTTCTTTAGAAATCTAAGGTGGAGTTTGCTGCAAAGATGTCTGCAAGAAAGTTTGCTTTTTCATATGATTCTGTTGCTGATGTGCTGTCGACTCTGGATTCCTTCAGACTGCATTAAACAGGGACCAAAATGAATTGGGACAATCAATAAATTTCGATTAAGACATGCCTAGATTCAATTATGTCAATCAAAGAGTGGATAATATAAATCAATATTTCAAAGGAGCTCTGAGTTGTCAGATCTCTGGTAATCCCTGTTTAAATAATGATAACTTTAATGAGGTTGAAGCCCTATCAGAGCCATAAAACATACGTCACTTTCATTACTTGAGATAATAATACCAGATGAAAATTTTATCGACTAAAACCCGAGTGAACAAAACTCCGTATTAACTGAATTCATTCTCCATCGGGATGCAGGCATGAATATTAAATCTAATTCCTCCCAAATTATCCCCTTTTGAGTCCAGTTTTCGAGCACTCAGGCTTCTATTATTCAGGCCAATTATTAATTGTAGGATTCGATTCTTGATTCCAGAAAATCGAGAAATTATAAAATAGGACACGAGAAATGAGAGTGAATCATCGTTGAATGAGGAAAGGCCTGAAGTTATACAGGACTTTTCAAAAAATGAGATTAAACGGTAGAAATTCAGACTTGAATATTAGGTATACAGATGAAAACAATACAGGAAAATCGAAAAATTTATGTTCGATGACGATGAACATCTGAAGAGAAATTTAAATTGTTAACTCATCTAGGATCATTTCAATAGGGAAACATATACAGGGAGTTCCAACTTTGAAATATACGCTGTTATAAGATATCATTCCCCATTTACCACCTATACAGGATGTACCAAAAGTGGAAATCAACTTTCTCATTTCAATTTGTACCATACGGGGGCAAGCCATTTTCAATAGTAATACTATAAGTACATCAGAATATTCAAGTTCTAGGAGCCACTCTGCCCGAAGAAAATGTCCGAGAACCCATCGAAAGTGTTTTTGAGATAACCGGTTTCGATTGTAGAAACAAAACTAATACACGATGCACTAATCGCGACTATCGTACCGACTGCGCCATTTTTATTTTCGAACAATCAATTCATCAAAGCAGAAAGCAAATTTTATTAGATGTTCCTCGAACAGAGTTAGTTATCTGACTGAATATTGCGATGAACAAACATAACAAGATGCTTTTCAAGAGTCAGATAAATTGAAGAGGTCCCTGGGAACGTCGGTGCAGAATCTCCAGTTCTTATGAAGCTTATGGAACCGGTGATATAATTTTTTTTTATTCGGAAGTGCTCACAAAAGGTTGGACCTATAATCCTGTGGTGGAACTGCGAGCACTAAGGAGGGACAAATATCGATGGATCCTCCTCTTGAAGGTGAATAGATTGTAGTTCGCTGGAAATACAGATGTGATTAAATAATTCCACAGTGAAGATGTCCTACAAAAGAAGGAGCTCTTGAAATATGTTGTTCTAGGTGTTTCAATTTTGACTGCATATTGGTGTGAGACTTGAGCCAGCCGCGTTTGGCGAACAAGGGTCATTCTAGGAGGGACAGCTGATGACAATTCAACAGAGCATCGTCCATGATAGTAGCGATAGAAGAGTGATAGGTCTGCAACGTCTCTCCAATGTTGTGAAGTTTGCAGTGATCTTGTCAGAGTTGGGTCGTTGATGAGCCTGATGGCTCTTCTTTGAACCGACTCCAGCAACCTCAGGGAGTGTTTTGGAGCTGAACCCCAGACGTGCGAACAGTACTCAAGGGATGGTCGAATCTGGGCTTTGTAGAGTGTCAGAAGCTAATGTGAGGTGAAATACTTCTTAGCGCGGAAGAGGAATCACAGCTTTTGAGAGGCAGCTCTGGCTATATTGGCAACATGGTCATGCCAAGATAAACTGTCAGATTCATAAGAAACACCAGTTTGAAACTTTTTTTGTGATTGCTTATAGAGAGCGCTAGTAACACTGTTACTTTGGTGAATATTTCATGTCTTTTTTTTTCATTGGATGATGATTAAAATAAGTGAAAAATATGAAAGCTCGTTCAATTTTACATAAAAATTGTACTCTTTTTCAAAATGTCCAGCCCTAACGGTTTTTGCGTTATTCGCTCTTGAAGAGATTTATATGTTTCACTTATAACATTTCGTTAATTTCGAATGAAAAAGTTAGCGAACTGACAGTGAAAAAACATACAGTGATCAATGATGACAATGACGAACAACGCCAACAACAAACTGAATTTCAAAGTAAATATGAACGGTCAGAGTTAAATAGAATTAAATCATTCTTCGAGCACCCTGTATTTGCAATATTTCCATAAAATATGTTGGGTTAAATCTTGATATTTTGGTGTTTACTAACTGTAGTTCCAAAATTTCTCATTCTTAGTGTATCATCCTGTATATACAGAAGGAAATTATTCTTTCTGCGTGAAAAAGTAGACTAATTTCTCTAAAAAATCTGACCTAACTTAGTCTAATATACAGGGTGGCAGGTACATTGAAATAAATACAAAGATTTCGAAGCCTAAATAATTTTGACAAATGGTTACTATATTTTTTCCACAAAAGTTCTAGACTGCAGCAATTCAGACGTCACCTATGTACTAGTTTCAATGCGGGAGGCACATTCACGCGAGGTTCAATCATTTAAATTGCTTTGAGGTGGCGTATTTGATTTTTTTTCGATTTCCATTAAATTTTCAAGATCAAATAGAACAGTGTGGAGTTCCAATTGTATTCGATACGATTATTTTTTTGAGTAGTTCTGATCGAACGTCAACATTTTAGGACGCGCTTTGTTTGTTTATGTAACAATATGAATTGGTTACTATGGAAATAATTCTGAATCTTCTGATTGGTGGAGTTGCTAGGTATATCCACGCATGGTTCAATAGTATATTATGTAACAAGTGTTATAAACGTCCTTTTAGTAACGAGTAGTTTAAGCACGAGCGGAGCAGAGCGGAGCGAGTGTTTAATAAACGAGTGTCTACAAGAGTTTATAAACGCGTTACATACTATGATTTTTCTACGAACTCCGAAAATTACATTAACATACCTGCGATTCCTGCTAACCTACCCAAATAATTCGAAAGGAATGGGAATTGAGAACATAATACATGCAACTGCATGCAACCAACGAGACACGTATAAGTGATATTGGTTGTAGATGTGTCCAGTCCATTGCTTACTAACCTTTGTTTCACGTTTATTGTCATGCTTAGCGCAGAATAAATAATTTTTTCTCAAAGATGGATGCTTCATTTTTACACTTCTTGGAGATATGCAAGTACCAGAACATTCTCTTCGATTCCACTTTCGTCTACTTTTCGCATATATTTTTAATGAAGAATTCTGATACAAACGAATGATGTTTGAATAATTCTGATACAAAATTCGAAAATAACAGTTGACAGTTAATACAATTGACAGGCCAGACATGTCTCAAATTACTGAAGCTGTGTTTAATGAACTGCGTTGCCATGGTAATGTGTTTAAGAAATCGTGTTGCCATGGTAACGTGTTTAATATTTTGAATAAATCACAGATCGACAATCCGTGATCAATCGATCATTTAGCGTGGTACATTTCCGTACGCTAAATGCCATTTTAGTTATGTGAGTAGGAAAAATTATACAAGGTAGCTCAACCCAATTGAACGATTCTCTTAAAATCATACGGAGAAAATGATAATACTTATACTTATACCCCCTAGCAGCAGGATGAAATGGGGCAAATTTTCTATCAACGAAAACATTCATGAACTTGAAAAAAATTATCTGAAATTATATGTGCTGCGTGGGAGATTCGGTAAGAAAATTTCATAAATTGGAGATGCTTTTAATATGATGGAAGATTACGAACTTATTCTGCGTGAAAATTAAATGAAATTTGATACTAAGGTAAAACTCGTTGTTACTACTAATATGTGAGGAACATTAAATATCCACTTGATGGCGAGGTTGGACTTGAAGGGGAGGAGGAAAAGAGAAGTTGGCCAAGAAAGGCCGATAGATAGATTGAAAAAGAAAGAGAGAAGAGGATATCACCCAAGACAAGTTGAAGTATGGTGATAAATATCCGGCTAGGGTACTTCGGGATCACCATTCCCGTAATCACAAGTTGTGAGTTCCTGAAGGGTTCTTTCCTTCTTAGATGGCGTTGATTTCATATTGTCGATGAAAGACACCTCTGAGGGAATATAATGCATAAGTACTTGAGTTTTGTTTGGCTAGGCTACGCTTAGTCGGCGGTCTTGGGACTGCTGGCTGGAGACTGCCCTGCACTGATGAGAGTCAAAGAGCTCGAAACCGGTCTGCAGGTGTCTAGCGTGGCGTGGCTAAATCAAAATCAATGGGCATTCAGGAAATAATTACCTGTATCAGTATTCGTTTATACGAGAGGATGTAATTCAATGTTCTTCGTAGTATGAGCCAGGAAAGTAGTTGTTTTCCTCCCAAAATCAACCATTGTTGTTTATTTTTGTATTTATTCGTATTTATGTATCCATGATATTCTGAGGACGTCCTTGAGACGTCCATGAGACATTGAACTCATGTTATCTCATGAAATTATATTCCCTTATATGTAAGAACATATGGATCATCTAAAGGAGTTCCATCCAAAGTTATAACAGTTCAAGTAAAAATTGATCATGATAATAATAAGGGCTACTTATTAGATATTTGAAGAAATATGTACCACCTGGGATATTTCATGGTTGTTCTAGAAGATACATTATATAAGATCCGAAGTCATTTCAGAAAGTTTTCTACTTGGGACATCCGATGAATGTCCCTAAAATGACTTCAAGATTATATCCCATCAGGAAAATGCTAAGGACGTCCTTGCATGGACATTCTACAATATGTACCACGTGGGACGTCTGAAGGATGTTACTTCTAGGACATTTAAAATTATGTATTAGGTCAGACATGTTGTTCCAAGGGTTGGGTCAGGGACATTTGGACTCAGAATGTACCGACTAGGGACGTCTCTAGGAGGATGCATGCTATTAGGGTATGATCTATCATAAACAGCATACTGATTTCCGAGTTTTCGATCCAACTACAACTTGGAATACTTTTAATCTCTAGCCTATACGTAAATCACCCTGTATATAAAAAACTACAGATCGATGGTAATTCATCCTACGAAATTCGAACTCTTGGTTGATGGGAAATTCACTGATGTGTATGCCGTCACACGCTCAACTTACCTAATGTTTTCCCTCATCATTCATGTTATGGAATATCGTGAATTGCAGTAATCATTTGAAGAATATACAGTTGTCTGAGAAAAATATTGTTTGGGCCAGTACTTCAAAATAAATACATATTATTTCTCAATGAGAGAAGTACATACTATAATGAAATTTTGATCACAAAATTAGGACTTATAATAGATTTGACATTGACTATAATGGCTGATGTTTACGAAACTTATTTAGGTGAGCATGGACGAACCAGCCCCATAACTATAACAGTTGATTTCCGTACAAAGTGAATCATACTATCAGATTCTTATTTTTGTGCCTACTGATTGTCAATATCTAACCATTTCCAAGAAATATAGAGTTAAGTGATAAACACAAAATAATCGCATCCACCAAAATTTCATTAAAGATTACCGACGTAGGTATTCAAATACTAGGACACGTATTGTTTGTTGTTGTTTATTTATGAAGCGTTCAGACGAATCACTTTCTCAATGTAGCCACTATAGCTATAGTGAGTCAGGAAATCATGTTTTCATTTTGAGATGAGTTCACTCATATAACAAATATGATTAATTTTTTTCCCATTTCGAAGGTTACTTACCACCAACGATAACGTGGTTGTTGTGGGAGATCGGTCCGACCTTAATTTCTGAAACAAAAAAACTATTGAATTATACATGATCAACAGTAATATCACGATGTTCTGAATATCAGAGACTAATTCACGCCGTTATCGAATGAACCAATCAGGAGCTCCAGTCAAGTTCGACTTAGGGCTTATCGATAACACCGAACTTGACTCTTGATTCTGATTGGCCTGTCAGTAAAACGACAAATATAAGTAATAACGCTGTGCACACGCATTTAGCAGATTACATTCACCTCACTGAACAGCATCAGGAAAATAGTACATTACACACCGGTGGGAAGAGATTCATTCCTGTCGTGAGATTAGTTAGTTAACCGAGACACAAAGCGTCGACTATGATCTCGAGACAGGAATGAAACTTTCTACCGAGGTTTGTATACTGATTTATTCACAACCATCATATTTCGATCAGAATTGATAAACCTCTATTTCGTTCCGAACATTCCTAAAATATTACATAAGTGAGGGCGGGAAGCAGTGAGAGCATGAAGTGAAGGCGGGAAGTAGAGCTGTGTAATGTGACAATTCCCAACCTTCAATGACGTGGATTACCGACAATTGGACGTGGTCAATTGGACGCACAAAAACTGGACGCGGATAATTGGACGCGGCGACAATTGGACGCGGCGACAATTGGACGCGGCGACAATTGGACGCGACGAAAATTGGACGCGGTGACAATTGAGCGCATGCGAAAATAAAAATAATTTTATAATTCCAATGAAATTTATTGCATGGAATATGCAGGGCTCTTATCTATAATATAACAAATACCTAATCTAACCTAACTAACCTAAAATATTGTACTATATTCGTATCGTAAATTCATATTACGATATGAGATAGGAAAATAATTGTCAAACGAGGCCATAGGTATTTGTTATAATTATGGATATAAGCCCATCAGTATTTCATATTTTATACAATGAATTTCATTGGAATTATAAAATTATTTTTATTTACGCATGCGTCCAATTGTCGCCGCGTCGAATTGTCGCCGCGTCTAATTGACGCCGCGTCTAATTGTCGCCGCGTCCAATTGTCGCCGCGTCCAATTGACTGCGACCAATAGTCGTGCGTCCAATTTTCCACGTCCAATAGACGCGACACCCAATGACGTTAATGATGACAACATTACATATTTGGTTGTAAATAAAAATAATTGCGATACGAGAAATAATAGGTATCAAGATATAACAATTATTGCAAACACAAGCAGATGCTTGAATAATCAAGATCAAAGTATCGTTTCTATCTAA
This sequence comes from Phaedon cochleariae, assembly GCA_918026855.4. Lineage (NCBI taxonomy): Eukaryota > Metazoa > Arthropoda > Insecta > Coleoptera > Chrysomelidae > Phaedon > Phaedon cochleariae. The sequence goes on along the minus strand of OU896715.1, from coordinate 25,573,270 downwards.
TAACGTTTTTTATGTTCTGGTTCCCACGAAAAGGGATATTTTGTAATGTTCAGAGAACATCGTGAGAACCAAGGAAAATAAGGTAGAACTTGGTGTTCTTCTTGAATTCCTGGAGCTTATATGCCTCGGGGAACACTTCCCTTGGCAAAGTGTTCCAGAGTCTCGCTGTTTGTTGGATGAACGAGTCTTTGAAAAGAGATATTCTGCAGAAGATGGCGGCTTCCAAATAATTTTTTGTTTTGTATGAATGACGATAACTCCATTGTTATCAACACAAAACTATTACTGCGACATATCATCGGTAAGAGAAAAATAAGTTATTTGTAACTAAGTCATAGTGAGCTATGACCTACATTTGAAAAACTAAAGTTGGTGCTGATATCTCAAATTCTAGAAGAGTTGGTATGAATTTTATATTTTTTTCGAAATCACTTCAAGAAACTGCCATGAGAATGTGGAATTCCTATTTGAATATTTTCATGAATAAAGGAGTTACGGAGGAGACATGAAAATGACCAAAATCTGTTTCTTGCGTATAAAACAAAAACGAATAGATTTTATCAAAATATTTTTTCAAATTATAGTTGGCCTTGACAAACTACACATTTGGTGTCATTTAACCGACCTCGTATCTCTCACCGTTGAAAAGATACCCATGGTGAGCATGGTAAGAGGGACACACTGTATATATATATAAATATATATTGGTTATTGATATATTGATTGATTATCTCTATGATGTTTTTTTGAGGAGAGAGGACAGAAAACAGGAAAAAACAAGACCTATGAATATTCTAGCTTTGCGAATAAAAAACAGATATATTTCAATGTACTCATTTATTCGAAGAATATAATAAAACATGATATTGTACAATGTCATTATGCCATATCGTCAGCTCCAACCCCATTTAACGAATTCTCTAAGACACCCGTCAAATTCCTTATCAGATTCGTGATGCTCCTGAAACTGCCAGATTCCAATGGCGGCGGTTTGTCTTCAGTGAAAACCTTTACTGCCCCAAATTCCTTCGACAAATAACACGACTTCGACACGTTCTGCTGCAACACGGTACCATCAAAAAAGCTGGTTGCATTGACTCCACTCTTGTTCCCTTTATTTTCCGATTCGTCTTCATTAGATAGACTACAAACTCTGTCGCAAATTGCCTCAACATCGATTATGTCTTGTTTAGTTCGCCTGAAATGTTTTAGTCTGGATTCAGAAGTGTCAATGAGTCTAGATAGAGCATCTTTTGGGAGACGAGGCTCAGGTTTTTTGAAAGATAAACGATTGTAGCTATACCAGCTATTCCCTTCTGTATCTTCGTCTCTGGTTTCGTCGAAGGTGTGATAGTTGTCAGATGAATAAAACCTTGGTGATTCTCTACCTCCAGTTTTCGGGCCAGCAGCATCAGGCTTTTCATCCAATTTCTTCAGTAACAATATGTCTGTTGTATCATTCTCAAAAATCACTTCTTTGCCTCTAGCTGTAGACTGTTGAACAGCTCCATCACCAACTGATACTGGGTTAATCAGAGATATATCTCTAGGTGGGTAATCTCTATGAGTTTCTTCGTCTCTAGTTGTTAATTCATCTAGCTCTTGGATTATACCTTTGAGTTTTTCGTCAACTTCGTTGTCATGTTGAGCAGTGTTGCTTTCGTATATGGTTTCCACAGACGTGGATTGAGTGAAACTGTCATTGACATTTCGATATATAATCTTTGGTCTGCTAAAATATTTATCTTCTAAGCTTCGTAGCTTTTGCTGCACAGTTGAAAGAGTAGTTATGTAGTTCTTCTTTAGACAGTCCTTGTGATGGTGACTGTTTCTCTTCGACTTGTACTTGGGTGTTTTGGGTCTTTTGGGTTTATCGGTTTCCTTAGCTTTGATGAGATTTTTTATGTGTGCCAGTTGCTCTGCTGCTATCGATAACTCCATGTTGGTCCTCTCTATGAAACTAGATGGAGTTTTCTTTAATTCCAATGATGGTTTTTGCTCTAAGGTTTTTTCAAGCTCCGATAATTTTTTTACTATACTGAGTTTCGAGGCAACTTTTTGAGCGACTTCAACTTGTTTTTGTTTCAGCTTCAGGCTTTTGAGAACAGGTCTCTTCCACGGTTGTAAAATCGCCCTTTCCGAACCAAAACCGGGCATGTCCATGGTGATAGTTTTCACGTTAGTCTTCGGTCTTACGTCATTGTTCCTGTGTTGCGTTTTCTCTTGACTTTCGTCATTATATCTAGCATATACTGCCTGAAATTCTAGATAGTTTTTGTTTACTTCACTACTTGTTTTCTTTTTGAGTATCGATTGCAATGGAAATATTTTCACGGTGTTTTCGAGTGTTTCTTCATCTTGTGGCATCGTTCATCAGGAGTATTTAAATACTTGCTTCAAGAAGGGCAGATAATCTTGACGTATTTTTAGATTTTATTTTCGACATTTTCAATTTTGATATGTATGACATTTCCTGGTGAAATGACATATCATACACTGGGTTGATACTTAGGGTTTTATTTTTTTTCTACGAACACTGTGAAAGTGTGATATCACTCCAGTATACCAACGGCGTATCGCTGCTGCTTAAATTTGTGGTGAGTTAATGTTTGACAGAATATAATCATTTTGAAATCATGAAGGAGATCATGCCATAGCCGTAGTACTTGGGCTCTTTGATCATTGTACATTTCAAATTTCTACTCCAATCGAAGAGAATGCTTTTGATTTCCCCATTTATCCCAATTTACTACGCCTAAACAGATCAAAGACTGGAACCTCAGATCTATTGTAAAATCATTTTCACTGAAGAATGCTCTTCAAAATATTCAAGATATTTGATTGATTCCATTGAGGATTTGAACATTTGATAGGAGTTCTGTATAGTGTACTATTTGTTATACAGGGTGGGGCATTAGTGCGTCGGAGCTCGATTGCTCGAGTTCTATGAGAGCTAGAAACTCGATTCGAAAACGAATGTCAATGAGACAACACGGTCCGTAACTAGAAATTATTGCCGCATATACAGGGGGCATCTGAAAAAATCTAGGTGGTCAGGATCACTTTTTCTCAATAGAATGCCAATGCTCATTGACATTCGTTTTTGAATCAAGTTTTTAGCTATCATAGAACTCGAGCAATCGAGCTCCGACGCCCTAATGCCCCACCTTGTATAAATTCATCTTTTTGACGATGTGAGCTTTCTTGTTAATTCTTAAACAGAATAATATACTACTACTACTATCAATAACGCGGTTATATCACGATGTTCTGAATATTCGAGATAATTATGTCGCTTTATTGTTCACGAAATTGTGTTCTCGAGGTATTGCTGAACGGCAACACAATTGAGTTAACAATGAGAGACATAATTATGAGGAGACATTTAGAACAGAGTGGTATTCTGCTAGACTATTTCACGAAGTATTGGAAGAATTCATTTTATAAAAAATAAATTCATATAACCGAAGCGATTGATAATTCATGTACAGCTCTAAAATTATTTAATGTCAAACTGACAGACCTTTCTTCACTATCCATGGTTATATATGGTTACATCATTGAAAACACCAATATACAGGCAGGTAGTGACAGATTTTCGTATGTGATTTCACCGAGTATGCCTATGGAGGGTGATATTATGTATACAGGGTGTAATTCTATTGATGGCTGAAAATGAAGGATATGGTTCCTCAGCTTATTTTAAAAGGAAAAGTTCATATGAGCATAATATGTCCTTAAACTCTCGACCTTCCAGCTATAGGGTGTTAAAATTTTGAGAAATTCGTTCTCTGAATATAACTTCAATACTGTTCTAGAAATCTTCATGGAATTTGACATGCACCATGCACCTACTAAGCACCAATAAGCATTTTTTTGATGCAGGAGATTTTTCAATATTTCTGACAGTGGCGTCCGTTTGGGATGTTTCCTGGAAAATTTTGAAAAAAAAATGCACGCCCTTGATTTTACCGAGTGTGAACTCTTTTTTGAAATCCTCATTTATTTCACAACAATTTAACCTCCTGAATTTTCACCGTCCGACAAACCGTTTTCGCGTAAAAAATGAGAAAATTTTTCATGCATTTGTGGCATGACGAAATTATTCTGAATCAATTGGCTAGTGTCCCTTCACGATTTCAAAATGGTGACATATTTGGTCGATTACGTTGCATTATTATTTTGACAAGTTTTTATAAACCTGACAGTTTTTTACGATGTGAAAATTTCTTTAATCAAAAATGAGAATATGAAATTTCAACACCCTATAGTTAGAAAGTTGAGAAATTTATGGCATATATTCATCAGAACTTTTATTCTTGAAATGAGCTGAGGAACCATATCCAGAATTTTCAGCCATAAATTGAATCACACCAAGTATATTTTGATGTTAAAAAATGATATAGATGAAAAATCCTTCCGGCTACGGAAAAAATGGCATACCGTGTACACCTAAATCTTGAAAACATGCTCGAATGCATAAAAAACCAGGAAGGATTCTCTCATGTATCATTTTTTAACATCAAAATAATGATGAGATAAACCTCTTCATTTGTTTCGTCAGACTGGTTCTTGATATAAACAATTGAATTTCAGATGATGACGTGGGGTTCATATATTGAATGTTAGATGGCGTGATACCTAGAACGTATGATCAACCTAAGTTCTACCGAATTTGATGCGGCTAAATCGCAAAATGTATTCCCTATTTTCATTGGTCACAATTCGGTCACAATTGTCACATTGATGCCCTGTAATTTTGGTACGGCACCAGACCAAACTTAACAAGATTCACCTACGCCATGTTATGTTTATCGAAGTAGGCGAAAATCAAGCAGTTGTGAAACAGGAAACGATTAAAGTGCGTACACCAGATCAAAATATATACATAATATTCTCCAAAAGGCATACTTGGGGAAATCACGTCCGGAAATCTGTCACTACATGTCGGTCTATATACAATCCTGGATAGATCAATCAGAATTGAAAGACAGCTATAGTGTTTTCATAATAGTTCAAGTTGTCTTTGGCTTGTGATTGGTCAGATTATGTGAATATTTTGAGATGAGTGGAATAGTCGGATATAGATTACGTAAATTATTCGAAACGAAATCCTTATTTATATGATTCGAGTACACAGTTATGAATTTCGCGTTGTAGCCAAAATACCCATAAACAGGGTAGTCCTGAATTCAAGTGACCTAAAAATTAGGAAAAAAGTTCATCAAAAAGAATGGTATAATATTCCTTCAAGTACTATTCGTGGCCTTATTGACAGTACGAAACGCCGTATGCAGGCAGGTAGTTACAAGAGCTGGAGGTGGTGATACAGAATATTGAGCTAAATTTATTCAGGTTGATTCAGTTACAGTCAGAGTGTAATTTTGAAGTGGAATTGAAGTTTGTATAATATTTATTTGTTTTACTTGGCAGCACAGTAGTAGATTGTCAGCCGCGGCAGTCAATCTAGTTTGATGCCATGTGAAATATATAATTTATTCATCGAATGTTCTATGAGCAATTTTATGTAATTTTTTCATTGAATGCTCAATTATTTTGTGTTCACCCAATATCAGTGCCAATTTTGATTGCAACCTACACAAATCGTGCTGATGCACCAAGGTCACTAGACCACTATAATTGGGTAGTAGTGGGCATCCGCGCTAGCAATAGCCGAAGGTGGGGTGGGTCGAAGAAAATGATTTGGTTTTCAGTGAAAACAAGATTTGATGGTCATGGGCGCCAGGCGAATTTCTAACCCCGCGTAGATACCCTAAACAGTTCAAACTCAATCTCCAAATTCACCAAACGAGATTGAGGCAGATTCGAGTCAGAAACGTTAAACAATAAAATTCGAGTTAACCTTGAATGTATTTATTACACCTTGAACTAAATCAGTCCCTATTCAGTTCCTGTCGTAACAATCCATACTAATTAATAACATATAAATCTCTAAAAATATCCACTTTGGTTCACTGGTCTATATAAATGAAAAAAAAATAGTCAGTTACTCCATAGTAACTGGAGGTATTAGGGAAACAAAAAAATATAACGGTGAAGCACTAAGTACAACTAAGCAGTGATTGGCACAAACATAGCATAGCCAGGCAAGCATCGACTACTGGGGCGAGGGCTCACGTAGAAATTAGAGGGTTGATACCAATAAAGCGTAAATAGCAAATACTTATTATGTCCAGTTAGGGAATACGCAACGCATGAGCTCAGGCGCAGGTATATAGACAAGTTGGGAATACTAACTAATTTTCCACGTTCAGTCTCTATAATTTCTACTCACATAACCCAAGCAGTATGATCTAAACCCAAATATCTTTTTATAAACATCTAAAAGGTCAAGTCGATGAAACAGTAGTGAGCAACGCCATAATTTATGATAGCAACGATAGTAAGCAAAAAAAAATCCAATGCTGTATGCCTAACAGCCAATTCAGCGAGGAGATACACAATAACAGCAAGCATAGGTAAAATAGCAATTCATATACATCAACAAATATAGCAAAAAAAAAAAAATAGCAGTAATATATCATGCGCAGCAAAGTATCAAGGTCAATATATATGATGCAAATTTAGCAAAAAAAAATATATCAGCTAGGTATTCGTAGCAACTTGCCAAACTCTATATAACTATAAAGTAAATTCAGTATAAAGTTGAGCACACAAGCAAGCACAGCCAATATAGATATCAAACTCTACAATATAAAGCAAATTCGGCATGACCGTAAGAAAGCATAGCAAACAGCAAATTCTTCAGATATAAAATAAATGTAGCATAAGAGTAAGCATATGGTGCAAAATTAGCAAATTTAGCAAGTTCTATAAATATGTAGTAAGTTCAGCTTGATAGTAAACAATCATGGCGAGCATAGCAAATGTAGCAAATTCTATGAATATGTAGTTAGTTCAGTTTGATAGTGAACAATCATGGCAAACATAGCAAATGTAGCAAACCCTATATATGAAGCAAGCAAAAGCAGAAAAAAAATAAGCAATCAGCAAATCATAGCAAACTCAGCATAAACAAACAAAATTCAAAAACTTGCGTGTCCTCTAGTGGCTTGTTAAAGTTGAGACACCCTGTATCACACAGGTGGTAGGTCGCAGCGTTACGGCAACCTCCTTCTAGTACTGCTTTGCCTGACCAAACGACTCTGATTCTGCTATAGTATCATGCACCATGCCCAGTGTATAGTTGACTTCGAGCAACCCAAAGTTGGTATCCTCAAAAAAAAACCCCCGGCCAAGAGGTTTTATGTTCTGACAGCACATATAATGGTGGAGAGGTGTCCTTCAAGTGATTATAGGCCTTATGTACTTGTCATTAAGGGTCAGGCCATATTCCGGACTGATATTCAACAAATTAAATAGCTGATGTTCGTAGAGCCGTCTCGATCACTTCATGTATGCAGGAGAATGGTGAACTTTCAAATCCTCCTAAGAGTCCAATCTTGGGGTAGTACTCCAAAATATACACCAAATAACGATAACCTTACACCAAGATTAGTAAAAATGGTCGACAAAAATAATCCCTAACTAGGATGACCAAAATAATCAAAATTTTGTGACCAAACGGTTCACCATCACTTTTACTCCCAAACACGAAGTAACGAAATGGGCCGACTCCACTCGAACCCAGCAGGGGTCGCTTCCAGCAGCAATCCCGCTTCCAGCCTATCAGAACCCTTTCCACGAACACGGAATTACAATCTGAAGTCTCCACCTCTGTTGGATAGGTGTCGACACCATAAAGGATATGTTTATTGCCTTAAAATTCCGGAAAACTGATGGGGATTCTCAGCAACACCCGAGTTCACCTCCTACAGCCTATTACAGGCAAGTCAGGACTTATATTTCCCAAAATATAGTCCATTATACAATCAAAATTCCAGGACTTTCCTGCTATTAGAGCTGGCAACGCCGCCCTAGAGATGGGCGCAATTCCAGCAGTAACATATCGTTACGGTTGAATCACAGTTGAATGCTCATCTCCTGGGTCCGACCAACCATGGACTATGGAATTCGAGAGCCAGTCGCCGAAACCTATCTTCAGGCAGACCAGCGATTCGGTGGCCGACCATCAGCGATTCGATCAGCTGATCGAAAATCAAAACAACAGACGGATGCTGAATCAAAAACTCCTTCGAGATGATCTATAAGTTCTATAACATAAGACGAATAAATTAATAATGTCCTAGGAGTCCCAGGTACGTTTTATTATTTACTTTATTATTGTTCATCATCGACTATCTGTGCTAATAAATGAACGAACGATACTACGAATACACCACAGTTATACTTAAATCTAATTATTTACATTTTTGTTGCAGGACGGAGCAAGAAGAGATAAATTCATCGAAGTAGTGCTGGAACGAGTCGAAGAAAGATCAACAAAGAATAGATTCCCGATTCAACTGCCTGGACGTTATTGTACAGTTTGAAGCAGTGCCAATATTGTTTAGTTTAATTAGTTTCTGTGTTGTGACAATAATGTTGAATAAATATACAGGGTGAGTAAATATGGGTTTCATTCAATTTTTGAAGCTTCAGAGATAGATTATTATTTAACGTGGAAATTCAACGTTACAAATTCCCCCCTTACTTCAAGAAATTTGCCCGCAAATTTTTCCTAGGTAAAAAGGAAACCTAAATATTTAGAATCTATATATACCCCATGAAACTTGTAGCAAGTACCCTCCTTGGTACAAGATATGTCCTAGGACATCTTGAGCTCCAGTTGCTTCACAGATGGATGACCCGGACGATTGCCCGAGCGACAGCGTTCCAAGGGAGCCTCGAAGGGGCCCTCGCGAAGATGTCAGACGCGTCGTGGACCAGCCCTCCGGTCAACCTTCCATCAGCAACCCTCGGACGCGCCGCCGCACGCACGGCCGACCGAGCCCGCCATCCGCGTCACACTGGATACCCGCAATGGAAAGCCGAAACATGTAAAAGTAAATTTTGATTTAGGGCAAGCCCAAGGACTGCCAGTTCAACCCTAGTGGACAGGAGGGCCCACCACCCTGAAACGGCGCTGATGCCGGTGCGAGATCAAACAAAACATTCGGGATTATTCCACAACGCAGTGCGGCGGACAATCTCTCGTTCCCTCGGCTCAGGGACTTCTGACCGAATTCAGGAGTACTGACGGGCCATAGTGACGGGCGCCCGTAGGCAACTCGCGATTCCGTCGACCGGCCAGCTCCTGCATTCGTTCTCCAGTCCCGAACACGTAACCCTGAAACCGGGAACGCGACCTGCCCGCCCCCACTGCGAATAGGTCCCTACCAAACAAAACCCTCGCGCAAGTAAAAAAACACCCAAAAGGCGCACTGATGGCTCGGAGCGGATGACTACGAACATAGACCTCTCAAGACAGACCGAGGCCAACCCGAGAAAATCAAAGCTAAGACAATGCGTAGACGTCGGAGCAAGTTTTCACGTCCCAGAGATACCCCATTTCACACCTCCAATAGGAGAACAAGAACTAAAGTGACAATAAGGGCAGGTAACTACATATTCAAAAATACAAAAGAAAACCAACACCGACGACTCCACATATGAAATAGATATGAGTTGAAGACGAGAAGACCAATATCACCACCAAAACACAAAGACTACTCAACTCCGCGGGAACATGATCAAATACCTCACACCTTTGCGGGCCAACCAATTGAGACCCAAATCGTGAGATGTTGGAGTGTGGCCAGTTGTGGGACTTTTACCCACCGGCTGGTCATACCCCGGCAGGAGTATTCTCAGGCCCCTTCCTGCAGAGCCCCCCTTGCTTCAGGAGATTTACCCCTCAAGTCAAACTAAATCGAATCTGCATGATCAGGGGAGGCCCGAAGGTGCTTCGTGTGCCAATTCCCCTTCGAATTACCAGCCTCATCTCTCAACTCATAAACCCATGGAGACAATCTTTTCTTGATATAAAATGGGCCGTCGTACTCTGGTGCCAGCTTGGCCGAGAAGTACTTCGTTGCGTCCGAATGGACCATATTCTTTTTCCAAACAACCTGATTTGGCAAGTATTCGACATGTCGACAACGCATGTTGTATCGCTCGCAGCTCTTTTCACCCGCGACCTCCAATCGCCTCTTCACGTCCCCAAACATTTTCCTGAAAGACTCATTACGACTCAAGTCACCGGTTTGAGTACCATCCTCGATATCCAATGAATCATTGTCGCGATAATCTTTCCCTGACAAAATCATATTTCTACCAAAATTAACGAAGTAAGGTGTTAATTTCATCGTCTCATGTTTGGACGTGCGAATCGCACATGCAATTTCGTCCAGATTCTCGTCCCAACAGCGGTGGTTATCTGATACATAAATGGATAACATCGTCTTGATTACCCTATTGACCCTTTCAGTAGGGTTAGCTCGAGGATGGTAACTAGGAGTGAACTTAATATGACTACTGTACTTATCGGCAAACCTAATGAACTCCCTACTACGGTATTGAGGCCCATTGTCACAGATGATGGTTCTGGGGACTCCAAACAGTAGAAATACCTCGCTTTCCATCTTACGAATGATGGATGTACTCGTGGCCTTCCTCAGAGGAAACAATAACGAAAATTTGCTTAGGTAATCTGTTACTACCAACAAAAAGCAATTACCATGTTTCGACCTAGGAAGTGGTCCCATGAGATCTGTGGAGATCATTTCCCACGGCCTGTCAACCTTCGGGTGCGAAATCATCTTATCCGAGGGTTGGCTGTTCGAAACCTTATGCGCCAAACATACTTCACATCGCCGGACAAACCTAGCCACGTCATTGCGCATTTTCGGCCAATAATATCTCTCAGCTATCCTGGCAGATGTCTTGTAGACCCCACAATGCCCTGAAGTAGGAGGTACATGAGCTGAAACGATTATACTATGGCGATCCTTCTTGGGAACGACAACTTTCCAAGAATCGGATGGAGATGATAACTCAGGATAATCAATGTCCACATGTTTCCACAAACGGCCATTGCTCTCACGCCAACTGCCGAATTTCAAGGGATTCTTCCTCACTCTGACAACCATACTTTGATACCACCTATCGCCACCAGCAGCCTTCAAATCTGGGGAGTCCTCAACTACGATCAAATCTACACAAGAAGGGTTCTCATCAGTCGCATCAGAATCAATCATGGGTACCGTTCTAGAAAGCATGTCAGGTACAACATGTTCCTTCCCTTTACGATGAATAACAGTGAAATGGTACTGTTGGAGTCGTACCGCCCAGCGTGCTAAACGTCCTGTAAGGTCCTTGAGATTATGGAGCCAGAGCAACGAGTAGTGGTCCGTTACCACGGTGAATTCAACCCCTTCTAGGTACGGACGGAGTTTCTCTACAGCCCATAATACCGCTAAGCATTCGCGCTCTGTTGTGGAAAAATTCCTCTCCTGTCGAGTCAATGACCTACTGAGGTACGAAATCACTTTGTCGCCTTCAGGGTGCGGCTGGGTGAGAACGGCTCCAATGCCATAGCCAGAGGCATCAGTCTGCACTACAAACGGCTTGTCATAGTCCGGACAACTCAATATAGGTGCGGCCACGAGACATTCCTTGATCAACCTAAATGAACGTTCACACTCCTCACTCCATCTGAACTTACTACTTTTTTTGAGAAGTGATGTGATGGGTGCTATAATTGAAGAAAAATCCGGAATGAACCTTCTATACCAGCTAAAGGTTCCGACAACCATCCGAACTTCCTTCACGTTAATGGGAGGTGCAAGGTCTAACATCGCCTTAACTTTATCAGGGTCAACGTGCAAACCGTTCCTGTCGACGACGTAGCCCAGATACTTCATCTGTGGCCGGCAAAACTGACATTTATCAACACTTATTGTGATATTGGCTGAACGCAACCTACGGAAAACTTCATCCAAAAGTTCCAGATGATGCTCAAGGGTCTGACTCACGATAACCACATCATCGAGGTAAACAAAGAGGTTAGGTTCTAGATCGTGACCTAAAACGTTATCAATCAGCCGTTGCCAGGTAGCCGGGGCGTTATGCAATCCAAACGGCATACGACGAAACTGAAATAGCCCACGGTTGGGGACCGTGAACGCCGTATACTGTTTGGACGACTCAGCCATCGGTACCTGCCAATATGCGGATTTCACGTCCAAACTGGAGAGATATTTGGCATCTCGTAGCTTGTCAAGAGTGTCGGATACTAATGGCAGCGGGTAACTGTCGCGAACAGTGACTGAATTTAGTTTCCTGAAGTCAACGCAGAAACGAAATGATTCGTCTTTCTTCCTCACAAGTAGGATAGGTGATGACCACGGGCTATTTGAGGGTTCAACAATACCTAACTTGAGCATCTCCTCCAATTCAAGATCTATTTGCTTTTGGACCAGGGGATTCACGCGGTAATATCTTTGTTTTATAGGTGGGCTGTCCGTAACAATAACGTGTTCAGCCTTAGTGGTACAGCCTAAACCATTGCCCATCAATGCGACATTACGATCGATAACTGCCTGCAATCTCGCCTTCTCCATCGGGGTTAGCAAGGTTTGCCCATTAACATGCTGCAATGAATTGACTATAACCGGTTCCTGAGAAAAATGCCATTCGTTATGGCGCAGATCAGGTACTATTCCCATCTCCCTCCAAAAGTCAGCTCCGAGTATCAGCAAATGCGGTAGCTCCGGCACAACTATTGTCTCCACCAAACGGAACCTACCTCTCAATAAAACTGGCAATCCAACGACACCTATACTCTGGCAGCGTTTTCCATCTGCGACGGTACACGAAGTGGTCCTACTACTATCAACCAGTAATCCCAATTCCCGAATAATCTCTAACCCCTTAGCACCAAGTATGGTCCTAGACGCGCCTGAATCCAACAGCCCCAACAACGATTTACCCAACACCTCAACACGTAGATATGGTCTTTCATCTTCCACAGCATGGTCCAAAACGTAGTCCAGAAGAATCTGGAGTTTGTCGATCGAATGCTCCTTCTCGACACGTCCATCTCGATCAGCTAGGAGTGCCGGCGAGCGTTTCCCTGCTGATTGCACACTGGACAGCTCTTTACAGTTACCCCCTCTTTTTTACACCTATAACAAAATTTTCCGCTTTTCACAGCACAACCAATTGCCCTGTGACCTGGTTGATTACATCGGAAACATATTACCTCCTGTGACGAGCCTGCTACATTCCTAACTGGACTACTGACAACCAACTGACAGCTGTCAACAGGAGTATCTACATCAACATAGGCGAGATCGGCCTCTAATGCACCACTTCTCCGACTAGGCGGAACGAAATTCTCGACGGCCTCCTTTCTAGCTTCCAGTCGCCGACCTAAATCGCGAAGGTGGGAAATTGAAGTAACATCAACCAAGGCCAACTGATTTTGGTAAAATGGAGCTATGTTTTTCATAAGTACTTTCAGTTTGGTCTCCTCAGGTACCGGACACGTAAGTCTATTGAAATAACCTGTCATTACAGCTAAATAAATCCCTATCGACTCGTCTGGCCCCTGAGTTCGTTTTCGTATTTCTTCAAAAAGTTTTTCATTGTAATTCGGGGTTAAATACTCTTCACGAAGTAAGTTCACTAGTTCATCCCACGAACTAACCTCTTGACGATACGCGAGATAAAACTGGTAAGCTCTACCTGTAAATAAGTCAATTCCCGATTCAAGTAAAGTGTCTTTGGAAACATGTCGTGCGACCCTCAGTTCCTCGACTCGTTCTAGGAACGCACTTAAAGATAAGCCTTTCTTATCACCCGAAAACTTAATGTCCCATTTATTCGGGAAGATTGATTTGACAGATGATGATTGAGGTGGAGGAGACGGTTGATTAGTTGGTATGCTTGAGGACCTTCGACCTTGAGATATCCCCGCTGTGAAGCTGGCTTGTTGCAATAGGTTCATTTGAGCTGGAACATCTAGAGCAGCCTCAAAATCAGAAGCCCTTTGCTCTAAACTTTCCAAAAGTGACAAAGTTTTAGCCAGTATTCCAGGTCGGTCAGCTGAAGTCTCGTCGATATGATCTATCCTAATCAGAATATACCGCAATTTCGCATGATATTTCTGATAGGCCCCACTATTTGAAGAGTCCTTGAAATCATTGATGAGTGGCTCTAAATCACTCAATTTTTCCTTCACCGCCTGAACATCTTCGTCCACAGTGAATGGATACTTTGGCCACAGTACTGTGTCTCCACTTTTCTCCATTCTCATTGCCATAGCTAGTGTATGCCGCATTTCCTCCACCGTGCCGGTGGCAATACCTCGGATACGAACCAAATATGACAACTCCTCATGATTGAGACGATTTGGTGGAATTCGACGAATCATAATTGAAATTTTGGATATCGACTATAACAACCTCTAATTGGTCGAAAATTCCCAAAAATTTAAAAAAAAAAATCGGAACGAATTTTAAGAAACTAACATTCAAGGTCACTCTAACCTTGAAAGGCCCCACGTTGGGCGCCAAAAATGCAACCTACACAAATCGTGCTGATGCACCAAGGTCACTAGACCACTATAATTGGGTAGTAGTGGGCATCCGCGCTAGCAATAGCCGAAGGTGGGGTGGGTCGAAGAAAATGATTTGGTTTTCAGTGAAAACAAGATTTGATGGTCATGGGCGCCAGGCGAATTTCTAACCCCGCGTAGATACCCTAAACAGTTCAAACTCAATCTCCAAATTCACCAAACGAGATTGAGGCAGATTCGAGTCAGAAACGTTAAACAATAAAATTCGAGTTAACCTTGAATGTATTTATTACACCTTGAACTAAATCAGTCCCTATTCAGTTCCTGTCGTAACAATCCATACTAATTAATAACATATAAATCTCTAAAAATATCCACTTTGGTTCACTGGTCTATATAAATGAAAAAAAAATAGTCAGTTACTCCATAGTAACTGGAGGTATTAGGGAAACAAAAAAATATAACGGTGAAGCACTAAGTACAACTAAGCAGTGATTGGCACAAACATAGCATAGCCAGGCAAGCATCGACTACTGGGGCGAGGGCTCACGTAGAAATTAGAGGGTTGATACCAATAAAGCGTAAATAGCAAATACTTATTATGTCCAGTTAGGGAATACGCAACGCATGAGCTCAGGCGCAGGTATATAGACAAGTTGGGAATACTAACTAATTTTCCACGTTCAGTCTCTATAATTTCTACTCACATAACCCAAGCAGTATGATCTAAACCCAAATATCTTTTTATAAACATCTAAAAGGTCAAGTCGATGAAACAGTAGTGAGCAACGCCATAATTTATGATAGCAACGATAGTAAGCAAAAAAAAATCCAATGCTGTATGCCTAACAGCCAATTCAGCGAGGAGATACACAATAACAGCAAGCATAGGTAAAATAGCAATTCATATACATCAACAAATATAGCAAAAAAAAAAAATAGCAGTAATATATCATGCGCAGCAAAGTATCAAGGTCAATATATATGATGCAAATTTAGCAAAAAAAATATATCAGCTAGGTATTCGTAGCAACTTGCCAAACTCTATATAACTATAAAGTAAATTCAGTATAAAGTTGAGCACACAAGCAAGCACAGCCAATATAGATATCAAACTCTACAATATAAAGCAAATTCGGCATGACCGTAAGAAAGCATAGCAAACAGCAAATTCTTCAGATATAAAATAAATGTAGCATAAGAGTAAGCATATGGTGCAAAATTAGCAAATTTAGCAAGTTCTATAAATATGTAGTAAGTTCAGCTTGATAGTAAACAATCATGGCGAGCATAGCAAATGTAGCAAATTCTATGAATATGTAGTTAGTTCAGTTTGATAGTGAACAATCATGGCAAACATAGCAAATGTAGCAAACCCTATATATGAAGCAAGCAAAAGCAGAAAAAAAATAAGCAATCAGCAAATCATAGCAAACTCAGCATAAACAAACAAAATTCAAAAACTTGCGTGTCCTCTAGTGGCTTGTTAAAGTTGAGACACCCTGTATCACACAGGTGGTAGGTCGCAGCGTTACGGCAACCTCCTTCTAGTACTGCTTTGCCTGACCAAACGAATCTGATTCTGCTATAGTATCATGCACCATGCCCAGTGTATAGTTGACTTCGAGCAACCCAAAGTTGGTATCCTCAAAAAAAAAACCCTGGCCAAGAGGTTTTATGTTCTGACAGCACATATAATGGTGGAGAGGTGTCCTTCAAGTGATTATAGGCCTTATGTACTTGTCATTAAGGGTCTGGCAATATTCCAGACTGATATTCAACAAATTAAATAGCTGATGTCCGTAGAGCCGTCTCGATCACTTCATGTATGCAGGAGAATGGTGAACTTTCAAATCCTCCTAAGAGTCCAATCTTGGGGTAGTACTCCAAAATACACACCAAATAACGATAACCTTACACCAAGATTAGTAAAAATGGTCGACAAAAATAATCCCTAACTAGGATGACCAAAATAATCAAAATTTTGTGACCAAACGGTTCACCATCACTTTTACTCCCAAACACGAAGTAACGAAATGGGCCGACTCCACTCGAACCCAGCAGGGGTCGCTTCCAGCAGCAATCCTGCTTCCAGCCTATCAGAACCCTTTCCATGAACACGGAATTACAATCTGAAGTCTCCACCTCTGTTGGATAGGTGTCGACACCATAAAGGATATGTTTATTGCCTTAAAATTCCGGAAAACTGATGGGGATTCTCAGCAACACCCGAGTTCACCTCCTACAGCCTATTACAGGCAAGTCAGGACTTATATTTCCCAAAATATAGTCCATTATACAATCAAAATTCCAGGACTTTCCTGCTATTAGAGCTGGCAACGCCGCCCTAGAGATGGGCGCAATTCCAGCAGTAACATATCGTTACGGTTGAATCACAGTTGAATGCTCATCTCCTGGGTCCGACCAACCATGGACTATGGAATTCGAGAGCCAGTCGCCGAAACCTATCTTCAGGCAGACCAGCGATTCGGTGGCCGACCATCAGCGATTCGATCAGCTGATCGAAAATCAAAACAACAGACGGATGCTGAATCAAAAACTCCTTCGAGATGATCTATAAGTTCTATAACATAAGACGAATAAATTAATAATGTCCTAGGAGTCCCAGGTACGTTTTATTATTTACTTTATTATTGTTCATCATCGACTATCTGTGCTAATAAATGAACGAACGATACTACGAATACACCACAGTTATACTTAAATCTAATTATTTACATTTTTGTTGCAGGACGGAGCAAGAAGAGATAAATTCATCGAAGTAGTGCTGGAACGAGTCGAAGAAAGATCAACAAAGAATAGATTCCCGATTCAACTGCCTGGACGTTATTGTACAGTTTGAAGCAGTGCCAATATTGTTTAGTTTAATTAGTTTCTGTGTTGTGACAATAATGTTGAATAAATATACAGGGTGAGTAAATATGGGTTTCATTCAATTTTTGAAGCTTCAGAGATAGATTATTATTTAACGTGGAAATTCAACGTTACATGATTACCAATTTCATTCGAATTACTTGGGAAGTTGCAACAAACTTTTTCTACCCAGGCAGAGAAAGTACTTCTTTGCCGCCTGTTAAAGTGCCATAGAGAAGCTACTTTCTATGCCGTTTGGAGAAAAATACATTTCCATTTTGTTCAAGTTCAAGTTCGTTCCTATTTTCGAAAATGAATCAGTGCGCTTGAAGACATGAACCTAAAACCACGAAGTAGGAAAGGAATGATTCTTAACAAAAATCGTTATGTTGGAAGTATTTGTCTTCGAAATTATTCCACAGGGTGTTTCGAAATCAGGGTTATACAAATTTTCAATCAATCGTGTATAATGATTAGTATGCTAGCATTTAATGAAATACTGGATATGCAAGTTGAGATTAGTTTATCCACAGTAAGCTGAAGAAATTGAAAGTTGAGCCAAGAATGGAGAAGTTATGAAACCGAAAATGTTTCCAAATATTTACTTGTTGCGTTTTTTTCGTCTGAGTGTATTTTATTCACAATTTCAACGCCCGTATGTCGCAAACAAATCATTCTGCGACCGAACTTCATATTTTTTAGACGCCTTAATTGTATTGCTCTCTATAGATACTATGAAATCTAATATATACAAATATCCTGTCTCTATCAAAGTGTTAGGAGCCAATAAACTCCCCCGACACTGGTCGATCGATTTGTATGAAAATTTTTGTGCGTATTCGGTAGTTATGAGAATCGGTCGTAAGCTATTTTTTGAATTGGAATTCAAAATGGAGAATCCAATATGACGGACGTGTTTTGTAATCAGATTTTATTCAAAATTGGTGAGTATCCGGGGGTTTCGTGGTAGAAGATTATGATTCTTTCGTCAAAATTTGGCAAATTCAAGATGGCGGATCCAATATGGCATCCGAGTTTTGTAATTATAGTCTGATTCTAATCAAAATTGCTATCTGGAGATTTTCGGGGTCTGAGATTATGAATTCTTCGTCAAAATCAGAAAATTTTAAATGACCGATCCAATATGGCGGACGAGTTTTTTTAACTAAGGCCGATATTCTATTTAATTTTTGGTATTTGGGGGTTTTCGGGATCGGAGATTATGATTCTCGCATCAAAATTTGGGAATTCAAGATGACGAAGGAGTTTTATGATCCGATTCTATTCAAGATTGGCGTCTGCGGTTTTTGACGTTGTAGATTTTGATTCTTTCGACGAAATTCGAGATATCGGATATATGGTGGACGAGTTATGACCCGATTCTATTTAAAATTGATATCTGGGGGTTTTCGGGGTCGGAGATTATGATTCTCTTTTCAAAGATCCAATATGGTGGACGAATTTTGTAATTATGATCCAATTCCATTCGGAATTTGGAGAATAAAGATGGCAGATCCAATATGGTGGATGGTATTTTTGTAATTATGATCCGATTCTATTCTATCCTGGGGTTTTCGGAGATCATGATTTTTTTGTTCAAAATTGTAATGAATGAAAGTTTGAAAGACTATAATGAAACACGCTTTCATAGATAGCCAAAGTCGAGGCCAAACTGAGAAGTAGTGAAAATTGATAGTATAGTTTGTAAAACGAGATAGATTGTCGAACTAAAAAGAAGTAGAAAATAAATGGTGGTTTGAAAAACTTATAAAACACGATTTTATGAATAGCCAAATCTGAAAGAAGGAGTAGAATTCAAGATAATAAAAGTTTGTTGATGAATATTCAACTGAAAAAATATTTGCTAGAAATTAATGTATATAGCAAAACGACGTTTGCCGGGTCTGTTATTGCAATAAATAGTAGTTTGAAGAACTTATGAAACACGTTTTTGTAGATAGTCAAAATAAGAAGAAGTAAGTAAAGAAAATAAAGAGTAGTTTGAAAAAATTAAGAGATAAATTAAAGAAGTAGGAAGAAGTAAAAAATGAATAGAATAGTTTGGAAAACTAAAGGAAGACGCTGTTATTGATGTTGATCAATATTTAACGAAAACTATATTTTCTAGAAATAATGTTTATGGCAATACAACGTTTGCAGGGTCAGGTGGTACTCTCTATAAGAATCTGAATATAAAAAGAGGTTCTTACCATACAGTCTCAAAGTTCCTTCAGCTCTTCCCAAAGAATTAGTAGAGACGCAGTTGTAAGTTCCGATATCGCTAGACGAGAATGATTTTATCACCAGCCACATGAAAACTTTATAGCCGCTTCTGTCTTCTCGTATGGCGTATTTCGATCTGAAATAAAAATGCGGTAATAAAGAACATCGAGGAATTATATGGATCTCCGAGTCGAAACAAAGTTAATTAAGAGAAGAACAACGAGAAAATGGGAGAGGCAGTTTTCCACTCAAATATTTACTTTCCCGCATCACATACAGGGTTTTTCTCGAGGTCAGAGTTTCATCATGCCGGGTGCCTGGGAAGACGTGGAAATATCATCTGATTCAGATAGAACTTGAAGAAGAAAATGACAATTCCTATGATTTACTCTTCATACGAAGACTTGGTTTCCTAACGGACGTCACTGAAAATGGGTTTTTCTTAAATAACTTTTGAAGTGATTGACATAATTCAATGAATATTCTATATCAGGGAAATTCTATATGATTCGCACAGATTTCTCAATGACATGATATATATGTTTCGCTAACATAGTAGCATCTTCAAGCGAAATAATCATACAATAAACTTACATGACTATGACTTGCATAACTTATGTTGCATATACAGTGTCATCCATAAAGTCAGTAACATAATATGAGGAAACGTTTATTACTGAAGTAACGAGCATTTTTTTCTAGGGGATATAATATACATGCCCGATAAACTGAAAATACATTTTGAGACATTTCACATGATTTCTGATGGTACATGGCGGTTAATCAAAAACATAGTAGTAAAAATAGAGAATCACGCTTTGATAGATAGCTAAACTGAAAAGAAGTAGAAAATAAAATAATTAAAGTTTGCAGATATATAAATACACAACATAGAAAATACTGCTTAGTTGTAAGATAGTGAATTATTAATGTTCATAATATATCTGAGGATATTTCTTTTCAATATTGAAAATACTGATTACGGAGGTGTTGAAATTTTCTGATATGTTGTATATTTATCAACAGACTTATTTCTGCGATCGGCTCAAGAGTCGTCCACTTTTGTTCCAAAATTAGCTCTTGAAGTTGACGTCTCTCTTAGTGACACAATTATATTAGGATGTATGTTGCTAGGCAAGACTTTTAGTGTCTAGAAGCTAAAGCTGAAGTTCAACTTGTGGGAACTGGAAACTTGTCGGATGATAGCTGCTATCACATCGACATGCTCACGTGACTCAAAATAGTGGTATTTTCACTTTTTTTTTGTTAACCCATTTAATGTTCAAAGTTCGGAAACAATTGTTATCAAGTTTTCACCCAATAATAAGTTTGTTTTTATGATAAATAGAATACTTTTTGTTGAAAAATGAACCAACATTTATAAGGAAGAAGAGAAAATGGATGTCCCTTGAAAGGAACGTTGTACAGCTGATAACATAACAATTATTGCATAATGGAATGGAATATTTCGGGTATAACTGTTTATCGCACTTGGAACAAATGCCAGTGCTAACAAAAACTTTCTGAAATAATTTCGGATACATCATTATCTGATGACCAGTTCATCTATTCGTTGGAATATTTTCCATATCAGAATGATGGGAGAACTCCAAAGGTCACGAATAGTTCATTTTCAGTCAGAATCAAATTGAGGTTTGTCTATACATATTATATAGAGTTGTCTGCTGCTCTCTTTTTTTGAAAACTAATTCTAGAACTACAAGATTTCTTCTTTACATGGATCTCTTTGATGATCTCTGGAGATTTCTGCTGAACATAATCCTGCTTTGACAATTTCGGCTTCCTGAACTTTTTTCTGGATGAGACATACATCCACCATAAGTTGATTCCAAGTACATAGATAGTCAGGAGTACTCATGTATCGTGTTGGTCGAAGACACATTCAGCAGATAGTGTATCTGGTCCCAGACAATTATTAGCTTGGTTTTCATCATCAGTCTCTTCACTATCTACTGGAGGTGTCATTGGAACATCACGTTCCTAAAAATCTTCATCTTTTATAATTTGTAGATGTTGGTGTAAGGATGATCTGGGACACTGAGTATGATGTCCGGGACCGGCATATTTTGCTGCTATTTCTAGTCACTGACACGAATATTTTCGACAAGTTCATTTATGTTTCACTTCTACATACATATATTCTGGACTGTACCCTTTCAATCTTATGTGGAAAATTTTGAAGAATTGATGCCTGTTGTCTTCCTTGAAAACTTGATTTCATACGAGTACTTGGTGCAAGACACAGCTGTCTCTCTGGATGTGAATATTCTCATTCTCATACTTCAGATCCTGATCAGAATAATGGAAGAAAACTGAGTAATTAAGCTATTATTATTAAGTTTCAAATGAATTCGACGTTCTGAAGTGGCTCAAAATCAACTGTCTCTCTGGATGTAAATATCCATACAAGTATTTGGTGCATGACAGGGCCGTGTCTCACGGTATGAAAAGCATGGTAGGAAGTTATTCGAAGGAATAATAACGTACAGGGTGAATCACCATAAATGTCCCTCACTCACTCACTTATTTTTGAACCGATTTCAGAATTTGAAAAACCATCTGAAATTATTTTTCAGAATTTTTTTATCCGCTACATCAGAAAATGCAGGGTGCTTGGAACAAACAATCTACAAGGTAGTAGTAGATTATTTCAGATAGGACCCTATGTATTGGGTCTAGCGGAATACAGAGATATAGGGTTTTCAAAATCGAGATTTTTCAATTTTAGGATTTTTTTGTGTCTAAACTATTCATGATTGGTCAGAACGACTCACATGTCCTATCTCAACTTTTGATGTTCTTTCTACTGAAATTTAATTGGAACAAAACAGGGTGGTGCAAGATTCAGAATTTTGATCACCCAGTATCTGTTCCAATTATTGAATATCAGTCGGTGGTAAATCGATAGTTGGGAAAAAAAGCCGTTTCAACCACTCATGAATAGTTTCGACATAAAAAATCCCCGAGTTGAAAAATATAATCTCCAAAAGTTCAAAAAAATTCCAATACCTACCTCCTGTCCTTATCCTCCCTAGGAACGCACGATGTTCTTTGAACATTACAGGGATTCCCTTTCCCGTGCGCTCCAAGCGATAAAAAAAAATATATCGATTTTGAACACCCTATATCTCTGTAATCGTTCCCGCTAGACCTCAAGTGTGATTTATAGATGACATCAATTCTTGTTCTTTGTTCTGAGCACCCTGTATTCTCTAATGTAGTGGACAAATAATTCATCAGAAATCTTTTCATATGAAATTTTGGTGGTGGAACATAATCTCCATTTTTTTCGGGATGAAATCGCTCATCCTGAAGATATTGATCAGGATAATGGATCAAAACTTTTGAATTATGTCATTGTCATCGGTCCCCAAGTGTGATGTATTGATGAAATCAATTATTCAGGGACAATCTGAAAATGCAAGGAATGAAATCGACTAGTTACCTGTTGATCGTTTTTTCTGAACACCCTGTATTTTCTGATGTAGTGGAAAAACACTTCGTCAAAAACCATTTCAAATGATTTCTCAAATTTTTCGACCGGTTGAAAAATAGCTGAGCTAGAGGGGGGGGGGGGGAGGAATTATGGTCAATCACCCTGTATGTATGAGATTTTGGTGGCGAAACATCATCCCAATCTTTTTCGGGAAAAAATCACTCATCCTGAAGATATTGATCAAGATAATGGAACGAAACAAATACCGTTATTGTCATCGGTCTATGATGAATTGATTCAATTTGACGTTTCTAAGTGGGTTAAAATCACATTCCGTTCATAAAAACTTACTCACCAAGCTGATGAAAGCGGAGTGGAAAAATTACTATGAAGAGGCTAGATATCGAGACAAGTTGTTGTTGTTTGAAGCAGTTGCTTCGAATTTTATTTTATATTACTTACTGAGTTTCAAGTAATTATTCGAGCAAGTACCTATTTATTTCGAATACTTTTTGATCTCATCACAAGAGGGAGTTCACCATCGGCTGAAAAAGTCCTCGAGATAGACCTATGTAACATCAGTGGTCTGAGTAAGAACATCAACGATGTCCATCGACACCTTCAGACTGAAAAGCAAGAAACTGACTGAAAAGCTCTGACTGAGACACAGGTCAATTTATCCACCAATACTATACCTAAATGCTCTGTCCTGGGTACGAACTCCACACACGCTACAGGTTCAAGAAAGGTCTCTACCTCTTTGGGACTAAATGTGTTTGATATAATGTGGTTAAAACTCGTAACAGTGAGCTGAGACGGGTTTTTGGGGGGGTTAGACAGAGTAAAGAATACGCCAGGAGTAGGAGCTGGAACTGGAACTTTATTCGTCCGCGTGGTACTTCGGCTATTATAGAAAACACTCATCTCAATCAATCCATAACAACTAAAATCATCGTATTCATTTACCTATTATAGAAACACCAGGTTGCACAATAATTCCCATACAGGGGTAAAATACTGACCAAACCGAAAGGTTGCCTCTTTACATCACCGATTCGGACCCAACGTTAACTTCAACCAGACATTTAAAGTTTAAATGCACCTGACAAGGGGAACGACCTCCGCGCTGCGATCGCTGACCGTTAAGGAAGTTTGAAAAAACAGTTTCCGCGCGCCAAATTCAAAACAAATAAAGGAATTAATATAGTCGATGGAAGTCTGTCACAGAACCACAGGTTAAGGCAGACGGACGCTGCGGCGGCTGAGTATAGTTCACGAATCTTGGACTAGCAAGTTATATGGCAACACGGTGGCTCGGGACTGGCAACACTGTCACCCGACACGAACTCATTTTACAATATGAAATACGAAGAGCGAAAAGATAAGGTTAGGATCGTGGACCTAACCTACAATATGAAGAATGTAAATAACAAATTTATTACAGCCGATGAACGATTAATATTCCAGCTCACCTGCCCACCTCTGAAGCGGCTGTATCTGTCAAGAAACGCCTGCTTCACCACCATAATAAGGCCTTAAATGGCTCACGTGAAAAATTCCTCTTTCTTTGCCATTTTCAGGGTCTTCCAACACATAAGAAGCAAAACTAACAGGTTTTTTAACACGGTATGGACCTTCAAATAATAGTAGAAATTTCTTTGTCTCTTGATTAACAGCAGAAGAAATTGGATTCGCTTTTAATAACACCATATCACCATTAGAAAAAGTAGGATAGGGCCGACTAGGAAAACGAGCAGCTCGTCGGGCTGCTTTGCCTACTAGGGTTTCTCTCGCCAGTATGAGTTTCTGGTCATACCCCAATTCATCTCTGTTGGCCGGACGAAATCTTTCTGGCAACAAACTTAACCGTTCATGACCAAACTGTAATTCGTTTGGGGAATGACCAGTGGATTCATGTGTTAAAGAATTCAAAAAATTAGTTATATTTGAGACTTCCCAAGCCCAACGGGTGTGTTGTCCTGAGCAATAGGTGCGAAACAATCTGCCAAGTTCTTTCATAACTCTTTCTGCTGGATTTGCCTCAGGATGTCGAACAGAAGTATACATGACCCTTACACCATGCTGCTCTAGAGTTTTTTTCCACAACGATGCAGTAAATTGTGTCCCTCTATCCGAGAGGATGCTTTGGGGGAGGCCTACATTGGGGAAATAGTCATTTTCAAGGCGGTTGAGGCACGCCTTTGCAGTAGCTTTTCGTAAGGGATATAAGGCCACAAATTTGGTGAACAGATCTATGACAACTAAAAGGTAGGAAGCGCCAGCCCTACTTTTTGGCAATGGCCCAAACAAGTCCAAAGCAACTATCTGACCTCTTCCAGGAGGCAAAATAGGGTTCACAGGAGGCTTTGGCAGACTAACTGATTTTGCTTTTTGACAAATATGGCATGTTTTAATCACCCTTTTTATATCCCGATACATATTAGCCCACCAGACCTCAGACCTGAGCACTGTCCAACACTTATAGGACCCATAATGGCCTAAAGCCTCATGATAAGCATTTACAAAGTCTGTCACCAATGATGATGGTACACACAACAAACACCTTTCACCCTCACCTCTCCTTAAATAGAGTATATCATTGAAAATTACAAACTTTTTATTGATGGATTCCTCCTGCATATTTTGTTTAATACTAGCCAATTTGACATCACGTTCCTGATACTCACTAATCCTGTTTAAAATGTTGACAAACGTAGGTGGGAGACTCAAAAAAGACATTATTTTGAAACATTTATCTTGTGGCACTGGTGGCCTTGCACAAGAATGGCGCGAAAGCGCATCCGCCACTACATTTTCTCGGCCTGGAACATACTTAATGTCGAAGTTGAACTCTTGTAAGGCAAGGGCCCACCTTCCTATACGTGGTGATAGTATTCTACAAGTCTGAAGATATACCAAACCCTTATTATCTGTGTATAAAGTAAATTTCCTACCCAGCAAATATATCCGCCATTTCTGCATCGCCCATACTGCAGCAAGAATCTCCAACTCACTGGCATGATACCTACGTTCTCTATCAAGTAGCTGTCGACTGGCCCAAGCCACAGCTTTCCTTTCTCCGGAAACAACCTGAAAAAGTTGTGCTCCCAGCCCAACTTCTGAGCTATCAGTTTGGAGACAAAAAGGCAGTGAATAATCTGGGTGATACAATATCGTCGCCTGTTCCAGTTTGAACTTAACATTCTCAAATGCCAGGTCCTGTTCTGCGGTCCATTTCCAGGCATTCTTTTTCCTTAAGAGCTGTGTGAGGGGTTCCAGAGTTGTAGAAAAATTTGGACAAAAGGCCCTATCGAAATTGCACATCCCTATAAATCTCTGCAGCTCCTTGACATTAGCTGGTTTAATATAGTCCCGAATAGCCTGAATTCTACTAATATCTGGCTTAATGCCTTCTGAGCTAATTATATAACCGAGAAACTTGATTTCCTTACAAAAAAATTTACATTTTTTGAACTTGATGGTCATTCCTGCCTCAGCAAGTCGCGTGAAAAGCAGCCTTAGGTGTTCCAGGTGACCATGAAATGTGTCTGAATATACAAAAATATCGTCTACAAAAGCTATGGTGAAATCATTAAAATTTGGCCCTAGGATCTTATCAATTGCACGAGTGAAGGACGAAACAGCTGTTGTTATCCCAAAAGGCAAGACGCAGAACTGGTAACTTTTGGTACCATAGACAAAGCCAGTATACTTTTTGCTAGCCTCAGTCAGTGGAATCTGCCAGTATGAGTGGGTGAGATCAATTCGAGACATATACCGAGCACTTCCCATTGTGAGCATTATGTCTTCTACTGTCCTCACCAATTCATGGTCCTTTTCCATCAAAGAATTCAATTTTCTACAGTCCAGACATACTCTCACTGTGCCATCTTTTTTTAAAGTTGTAACCAATGGTGAACAATAAGGGGTTGGTGCTCTTTCAATAATACCCCACTGTAACATCTGATCGATAGCCTCACCTACTGCCTTCCTATGAGCCACTGGAAGAGGGTAGGGTTTAATAAAAAATTCTTTATCCTCTCTCAACTTAATTTCATGAAAATATTCCTTGGTTCGCCCAGGAATATTAGAAAAAACGCCTTTATTCCTAGCAAGCAATTCTAAAAAACACAATCTCTCATCCTCAGGCAAATCACAGCTGACAGATGTTATATCAATATCAGAATCCTGGTTTTTGAATTCCAGATGACAAAGAGACAAATTATTTTTCATAGTTATACTATTGATTTCCAAGGATTCTGAAGTTTCAAGCTCATGGGTCGTTTGTATTTCTGACACTGTAAAAGATTTACCATTTTGAATGCCACTTATTACATTTTTGCCTAAGTCAATATTAGCTTTGATTTTCCTAAGAAAGTCCATACCGATAATTGCAGGATATACCAACTCTGAGATTACCAAAAATTCCTGCTCAAAGTGAGCATCATTTATGGAAAAATTTAAATTTGCTTGCAAATTAACTTTTTTTTGTTTTGCCTTGAAAGGCCCTGAAATTCTTATACCTACACATGGGAAAGTGGGTATAATTTCATGGTAGTCTGAAATCTGTGACCAGACTTCACTGGAAATACCACATATTTGACTCCCACTATCCACTAGTGCTACTATATTAAAATTATATAACCTAATGCTAATAACCGGAGAACGGTCATTCAATATCTCATGTTCTAAATCACAATC
Source organism: Phaedon cochleariae (assembly GCA_918026855.4). Taxonomy (NCBI): domain Eukaryota; kingdom Metazoa; phylum Arthropoda; class Insecta; order Coleoptera; family Chrysomelidae; genus Phaedon; species Phaedon cochleariae. The sequence goes on along the minus strand of OU896715.1, from coordinate 25,545,533 downwards.
TGATAACAAGTCATCACAGGGGTTGTTTTGAACTAAAAATGGACCCTTGCTCAATATACCAGCCACATTTGGGTCTAAACATGGTCGGTTTGTTCGTTTCCCTCTTCAGACTCTAAACGAACTGGTGACATATTTCTTGTATACATTTTGGGCTCACTAGGCTGATTTCTGTTAAATCTAAATGATTTGTTAGCAGTTTTATCAAAATGTACCTTGGGTTCCCCTTCAGGTCTCCTCTGAAAAACGTTACAAATTGGTCTACCCTCAAAATACTCATCTGCCTGACGTAGACGTTCTAACATTTCTGTGAGAGAATAACAATTGAAAAGAGCTGATGAGACCCAAGGTGGATATAGGTTAGCAATTCTTTTCAATAACAGCCGCTCAGGGTAGGGGGGATCCAAGTATTTAACATTTTTCAAGATGTTATTAAAATGATCTACCAAAGTACCTGATCCATCCTGAAATTTGTTTCTTTCCAGAGCAACCCTTGCTGCATCTTGCTGGGAAACTCCCCAATAAAGATTTAAAAAAGCCTCCCTGAATTCTGAGTAGCTCTGAAACTGACCCAAAAAAGCATCTGCCCATAACTTTGGTGAATTTATAAACAAATCACCCACAAAGAATTGAAAATCCCTATAGTGCATTTCTCTGACTTTAAATACATTCTCCAGTGTTTCAACAAAATCTACTGGGTGAATATTTACATTATCAAACACTGGAGGCTTCCTTGTGATTGTGTCAGTATTTCTTACATGGTTGTTATTAGAATTACTTGATAAATTTAGTCTTTGAATGCCAGAAATCACACCATTTATTAAATCTGACATCACTTGAGGTGTTGCCATCAAGATAGGCTGTGATGGCCAAGCGCCCCCTTGTTGACTTGGGGGGTTAACTGTAGGAGGAGCTCTAGCAGGCTGAGAAGGTAAAGGCCCTGTCTCTTGTGGCCTCCGAGGTTGAGAATGAAAAATTGGAGCGCTCATACCTGATGCCATACTTGAGGGTGTGGGAGGGGGGCATGGCCTGGGTGGCACCATATTACGGTGCCGATCTAAGAAGGCCTGTACACCTTCATCAATTGGTCCCTGAGTAGGTCTTTCTTCTGGCCTTGGGGTACCTTGTCTTTGGCCTTGCTGTCGACCTGTTGATCCTGCTTGCCAGTTTCCTTGATGCCCACCTCTTGATCGAAGATTATAAGTTCCTGTACCTAGAGGAGTTCCATTTCCTTCCATCATATCACTCGCCCCACGTTGGGCGCCAAGATGAGCTGAGACGGGTTTTTGGGGGGGTTAGACAGAGTAAAGAATACGCCAGGAGTAGGAGCTGGAACTGGAACTTTATTCGTCCGCGTGGTACTTCGGCTATTATAGAAAACACTCATCTCAATCAATCCATAACAACTAAAATCATCGTATTCATTTACCTATTATAGAAACACCAGGTTGCACAATAATTCCCATACAGGGGTAAAATACTGACCAAACCGAAAGGTTGCCTCTTTACATCACCGATTCGGACCCAACGTTAACTTCAACCAGACATTTAAAGTTTAAATGCACCTGACAAGGGGAACGACCTCCGCGCTGCGATCGCTGACCGTTAAGGAAGTTTGAAAAAACAGTTTCCGCGCGCCAAATTCAAAACAAATAAAGGAATTAATATAGTCGATGGAAGTCTGTCACAGAACCACAGGTTAAGGCAGACGGACGCTGCGGCGGCTGAGTATAGTTCACGAATCTTGGACTAGCAAGTTATATGGCAACACGGTGGCTCGGGACTGGCAACACTGTCACCCGACACGAACTCATTTTACAATATGAAATACGAAGAGCGAAAAGATAAGGTTAGGATCGTGGACCTAACCTACAATATGAAGAATGTAAATAACAAATTTATTACAGCCGATGAACGATTAATATTCCAGCTCAACAGTAACAGACCAAATATCTTTGTTATCTCCACTTATCATCAAATGATCCATCCATTGAAGAGCTCTTCGGGTTCTTTACCTTGTAGTTCGAGCAGCAGCAGAAATCATCATCATGGGCGACTTCAATGTACACAACACTTCTTGGCTCCAACATAACGGATGATGCTGGGCGACAAGCAGCTTATCAAGGAACCTACACGAATTCCCAATATCAACAATCATTTAGCCAACACACTCGGCTTATTCCTGATAAGTAATTCAACACCTTACACCATAAATGTACGAACACCAATTGGAAATTCTGATCACATACTCATCTCCACAACCTGTCCATTCTTCAATCCATCAATTACTTTCCTAGGCATAGAATATGCTCTGATTTTGAGGATCTTCCACAGTGTGCGTCGGAAATATCCGAGACCATCACGCTTGGGTTGGACACATAAATACCTCATTATTTGAAAAGACCATCAGCTTCGAAACCCTGGTTCAATAAGAACTGTTCTAGGGTTGTTGCTCAGAAACAAACAGCCTACCATCGCTGGCGCAAGGACCCTCACCTCATGATTAGAGCAGAATATGTTGAAGCAAGGAATAACTGCAGCCAAACAAGAGATGCATCAAAAGAATCATACAACGCCAAAATAAGATCAAAACTCATAGACTGTCCTAATGGCTTCCGTTCGCTTTGGTCCCTTGCTAAAGCAATCGAAAGGAATTTAACTAATGGTTCATTCCCACCATTCTCCAAAGGTCCAATGGTCCTGATGCAATTCCACTCATTATTCTGAAAAATTCTGCACCAGAATCGACACCGATTATCTGCAAGCTATTTACCATCTTCTACAAGTCTGGCATTCTTTCATCTTGATGAAAAATAGCTAGATTTCAATCAATCTCCAAAAGAGAAAACCAACAACTATAGGCCAATTGCCCTGTTATCGGTCATCTCCAAAGTGATGGAGAAAGTCATCAACATTGGGCTCATCAAATATCTGGAAAGCTCAGGAGTCATTAATGATAGACAATATGGTTTTTGCCACGGAAGATCAACTGGAGATTTACTTGCCTACGTCACCCATATATGGAAAATTTCATTAAAAAAGGATGAGGTGCTAGATATATCTAAGGCATTCGACCGTGTTTGGCACCAAGAACTGCTCCACAAATTACCATCATACGGCTTACCACCTCAGCTATGCCATCTTCTGTCGAGTTTTCATTCAGGCAGATCGCTCTATGTGGTAGTCGACGGAGTATCATCTGATACCATCGCCATCAATTCCGGCGTTTCAGAAGGCACCATCATTGTTCCCACTTCATATCAACGATCTATTGGGAGCAACCACTTGCCCTATCCACACCTTTCTAGACGATAGTACCTACTCTCCATACTGCGTTTCATTCTAGAATCCCCATTTCTTCCCAGGAAACTAAGAACTTGCGACGAAGGCAGGCCAACGCTGCCAATGAAGATCTTGTGGGAATAACTGCCTGGGGAACCAACATTCTAAATGAACGCCACCAACAACCTAGTTGAACCACCAATACGCAAACCTGTATTTTATCTAGAAAGGCGGAATCCAGTATGCCTGATATCACAATGTCTGGTACCATTATTCCCACCAAGACTACTATTCATATCTATGCTCGGTATCACCAATAGAATTAACCTCTCATAGAAAAATCATGTTCGAATCATCGCAAATGCTTCTTCACAAAAACCTGGTTTCTTGTTCCGTGCGAAAATCAACTATACACCTCAACAGCTTCCCATGATCTATCTACAGAGCACAGTTTCAGCCAATTTTTGAATACTGTTCCTATGTATGGGGTTCAGCACCTAAACATACGCTGATGCTCTCAGATTTCATTCAGAGGAGAGCCATTCGCCTGGTGGGTGATGCCACACTCACCAACTCGTAGACCCCATTAGAACACCTTTCACTTTTCGATAGATACTTCCACAGGAAATATTCCTCAGAAATCTCTGCTATAACATCATCAGTAGCAATACAGACAAACTCTACAGCCCCAGTCAGCACGTCCCTTTGTCGTCAACTGTGAAAAATGTCGAACAACACTACCAAATTTCGTTCGTCCATAGGAACGGCGAAGCTTCAGAATTCTTTGCTAATGGAAGTATTCCCAAGAACTAACAACCTCCAAATGTTGAAAAAGAGTCCCTAGATACGCGCGATGTTCCACGAACATTATAAGAATTTCTTTTCGGGCGCTCTAAGAGATAAAAAAATACGCAGAACAAACTTCTCTCTACAGAATCAATATACATGATCTTGATGAACTAAACACAAAATTGCAACTTCCTGAGAATCCAAATACCGCAGAAATATACATTCAATTCGAGTTATGTTTTGGATAAAAAATATGCAAAATAATCAATATCTCTATCGCTGAAACTGGTGGTTGGCCTTCTAACAGGGCACTGCCACTTGAACAAGCATCTCAGCACGATCGGGATTGTGGAGGATCCTGAATGCAGATGCTGCCTAGAGGATGAATAGACTTCTACTCACATCCTCACTGAATGCCCGGCAGTAGTGGCAGCAAGGGATATCCATTTTGTGGGTAGTATCCTGGACCCAGAGGATGTTAAAAAGATTCGGCCTAGAAAGTCGGTCTCTTTTGCTCGCGAGATCGGCCTTCTCCATATCTGACTTGCGATCCCAGGAATGTGGGTGCACAATGGGCCCGAAAAGGGAGTCCTAAGTGCGTCAGGTCCCAGACCGCCCACACACATACATACATACATACACAATCAATATCTCAAAAACCCTTAGAGATAGGTATAGGATAGTATGGAAGAGAAATAATCAAGAAGTGGCAACGCTATATTGCTGAATAATATTTAAGATCGATAGATCAGGAGCAATTACTTGAGTAACCAATTTTTCGACAAAATATTATTATTTGTATCAGTCACATGTTTGTTATTTCAAATGAGATATCACATGTTATATCGCTCGTACATATTTTATATAACATATCACATGATTGGCAGGGTACGACACTGCAAATGACACTGCCAATATCGTTTCAAGTTTGTATCGACCGAAAAAAATGGAGGTGTCTAATGCACTCTCTCCACCGCGAAAACCTATCATATTTCACATGAAACAATATCATTATGTCTATGTATGAGGAGAACGGGCCCAAAAACCGACTGCTTCATAAGGAAATTTACTAACCTTATTTTCGAAGGCGCGAAAAGTGGAGAAAAAGGAAATGAACTTTGGTCTTTATGTTGTAAAGCTTTGTGTGGCGTGAATTTATATCCGATTACCCACATAAATTATATTTGTGAGATGATGAGTATTTTCGGGCAGTGTTCCGACCCGAATTCTGCTACGTTTTTCGATTAATCAGTGATTGGGTAGTTTATTATTTTTCCATTGTTTGTTTGCTTTCGTCACTCGGGATGATTGATGATGTTTTCCATCGATAATGTTGAACTCGATGTCGAACCAGTGTTCTTTGAAACATTTTGTTGAAAGTTGAATAATATTTTTGTTTTTTCTAACAGTTCTATAGATTTTTTCGAATTCAAATTTTTATCAAGTCTAGTGCCTGAACTAGTATCTAGTCTATTGTGTCTAGTATAGTCAGATGTCTAGTATAATCTAGTCTGGTGTCTAGGATAGTATAGTGTAGTGTCTAGTATAGTCAAATCTAGTGCCATTTCTATTGTCTAGTCTAGTTCCTAGTCTAGTGTCTAGTCAAGTGTCTAGTCAAGTGTCTAGTCAAGTGTCTAGTCAAGTGTCTAGTCTGGTGTCTAGTCTAGTGTCAAGTCTTGTGACTAGTCTAGAGTCTCGTCTAGTTTCTAGTCTACTGTCTATAATCTAGTGTCCAGTCTATTGTATACTCTAGTGTCTGGTCTAGTGTCCAGTCTAGTGTCTAGTCCAGTGTCTAGTCCAGTGTCTAGTCCAGTGTCTAGTCCAGTGTCTAGTCTAGTGTCTAGTCTAGTGTCTAGTCTAGTGTCTAGTCTAGTGTCTAGTCTAGTATCTAGTCTAGTGTCTAGTCTAGTGTCTAGTCTAGTGTCTAGTCTAGTGTCTAGTCTAGTGTCTAGTCTAGTGTCTAGTCTAGTGTCTAGTCTAGTGTCTAGTCTAGTGTCTAGTCTAGTGTCTAGTCTAGTGTCTAGTCTAGTGTCTAGTCTAGTGTCTAGTCTAGTGTCTAGTCTAGTGTCTAGTCTAGTGTCTAGTCTAGTGTCTAGTCTAGTGTCTAGTCTAGTGTCTAGTCTAGTGTCTAGTCTAGTGTCTAGTCTAGTGTCTAGTCTAGTGTCTAGTCTAGTGTCTAGTCTAGTGTCTAGTCTAGTGTCTAGTCTAGTGTCTAGTCTAGTGTCTAGTCTAGTGTCTAGTCTAGTGTCTAGTCTAGTGTCTAGTCTAGTGTCTAGTCTAGTGTCTAGTCTAGTGTCTAGTCTAGTGTCTAGTCTAGTGTCTAGTCTAGTGTCTAGTCTAGTGTCTAGTCTAGTGTCTAGTCTAGTGTCTAGTCTAGTGTCTAGTCTAGTGTCTAGTCTAGTGTCTAGTCTAGTGTCTAGTCTAGTGTCTAGTCTAGTGTCTAGTCTAGTGTCTAGTCTAGTGTCTAGTCTAGTGTCTAGTCTAGTGTCTAGTCTAGTGTCTAGTCTAGTGTCTAGTCTAGTGTCTAGTCTAGTGTCTAGTCTAGTGTCTAGTCTAGTGTCTAGTCTAGTGTCTAGTCTAGTGTCTAGTCTAGTGTCTAGTCTAGTGTCTAGTCTAGTGTCTAGTCTAGTGTCTAGTCTAGTGTCTAGTCTAGTGTCTAGTCTAGTGTCTAGTCTAGTGTCTAGTCTAGTGTCTAGTCTAGTGTCTAGTCTAGTGTCTAGTCTAGTGTCTAGTCTAGTGTCTAGTCTAGTGTCTAGTCTAGTGTCTAGTCTAGTGTCTAGTCTAGTGTCTAGTCTAGTGTCTAGTCTAGTGTCTAGTCTAGTGTCTAGTCTAGTGTCTAGTCTAGTGTCTAGTCTAGTGTCTAGTCTAGTGTCTAGTCTAGTGTCTAGTCTAGTGTCTAGTCTAGTGTCTAGTCTAGTGTCTAGTCTAGTGTCTAGTCTAGTGTCTAGTCTAGTGTCTAGTCTAGTGTCTAGTCTAGTGTCTAGTCTAGTGTCTAGTCTAGTGTCTAGTCTAGTGTCTAGTCTAGTGTCTAGTCTAGTGTCTAGTCTAGTGTCTAGTCTAGTGTCTAGTCTAGTGTCTAGTCTAGTGTCTAGTCTAGTGTCTAGTCTAGTGTCTAGTCTAGTGTCTAGTCTAGTGTCTAGTCTAGTGTCTAGTCTAGTGTCTAGTCTAGTGTCTAGTCTAGTGTCTAGTCTAGTGTCTAGTCTAGTGTCTAGTCTAGTGTCTAGTCTAGTGTCTAGTCTAGTGTCTAGTCTAGTGTCTAGTCTAGTGTCTAGTCTAGTGTCTAGTCTAGTGTCTAGTCTAGTGTCTAGTCTAGTGTCTAGTCTAGTGTCTAGTCTAGTGTCTAGTCTAGTGTCTAGTCTAGTGTCTAGTCTAGTGTCTAGTCTAGTGTCTAGTCTAGTGTCTAGTCTAGTGTCTAGTCTAGTGTCTAGTCTAGGGTCTAGTCTAGGGTCTAGTCTAGGGTCTAGCCTAGTGTCTAGTCTAGTGTCTAGTCTAGTGTCTAGTCTAGTGTCTAGTCTAGTGTCTAGTCTAGTGTCTAGTCTAGTGTCTAGTCTAGTGTCTAGTCTAGTGTATAGTCTAGTGTCTAGTCTAGTGTCTAGTCTAGTGTCTAGTCTAGTGTCTAGTCTAGTGTCTAGTCTAGTGTCTAGTCTAGTGTCTAGTCTAGTGTCTAGTCTAGTGTCTAGTCTAGTGTCTAGTCTAGGGTCTAGTCTAGTGTCTAGTCTAGTGTCTAGTCTATTGTCTAGTCTAGTGTCTAGTCTAGTGTCCACTCTAGTGTCTAGTCTACTGTCTAGTCTACTGTCTCATCTACTGTCTAGTTCACTGTCTCATCTATTGTCTTGTCCACTGCCTAATCTACTGTCTAGTCCACTGTCTAGTCCACTGTCTAGTCTACTGTCTAGCCTACTGTCTAGCCTACTGTCTAGTCTACTGTTTAGTCTTCTGTCTAGTCTACTGTGTTGTCTACTGTCTAGTCTACTGTCTAGTCCAGAATCTATTCTAGTTACAATTGTATAGGCATATCCAAAAGGCCAACGTGAGCAAACTGACTAACGCGTGCTCATATTTGAATCATCTACTCTTTTATTAGTCGAAGCGCCAGGAAGGCCATGTCTGAAGGCAGTAACCACATTCTGGATGCGTGATCACTGCATGCTAAACTGTTTACTGCTGGTCTCTTGGATTTGGAATTACTATACTCTAGAGTCCAGTCTAGTGTCCAGTCTAGTGCCCAGTCTAGTGTACAGTCTAGTGTCCAGTCTGGTGTACAGTCTAGTGTCCAGTCTAGTGTCCAGTCTAGTGTCCAGTCTAGTGTCCAATCTTGTGTCCAGTCTAGTGTTCAATCTAGTGTTTATTCTAGTGTAGTCTTGTCTAGTATAGTGTCTCTTCGAGTATCTAGTCTACCGTCTAATCAAGTACTTTTTATTGTATCTAGCGAAGTGCTTATTCTAGTGTCTATCCTATCGTATATTTCAGTGTTTAGTATATTGTCTAGTTTAGTGCCTAGTCTAGTGCCTAGTCTAGTGCCTAGTCTAGTGTCCATTTTAGTGTACTTAGTCTTACCAGCTATCTAGTCTAGTGTCTAAGCTAATAACTTATTTCATCTGTAGTCTAGTGTAGTGTCTAGTCTTGCGTCTTGTCTAATGCCTAGTCTAGTTTCTCGTCTTGGTAAATCTATTGGACAACAACATTATCGGAATATTTCCAGCTTCAAGAAAAATGTTCCACTAAACTTCTGGATTTACTTCTCCTGAACGTGCACAGCTTTGGAATATCAACTGATGGAATGAAATATCCACTACCTCATGCTATTTTCGTTAAAAACGTTCTTCTAATGGATACTTATCTGTCAGGGATAGTGAATTTACGATATTCCATTTTTCTGATCATATCTTACTCCAGGCTGTAGCCGACTTTATCCCCTTCCATGACTCCTTTGATAGAAAAACAACTTCAAACAACTCTTGTTTCCTCCGAATTTAAATCGTTCTGATTCCTTCAGCTCCTTCAACCACCGAAATAGAATACCAAACAATAGCGGGAAACTTCTGTCGAGAACCCTTTTAGCGACACTCTTTTAATTGCACAAAGAAATCACTTCTCATTATCTTTTTCCGTCTTCGGTTCGCTTCCTAGGTTTGTCAATGTGTTGGATGCCTTTTTTCACCCCTCACACTTGACATTGCGGTTATTTCGTCTACCGCTCTCAGGGTTTTTGAGTGCATGTAGTGTGCTTTGGCTGTTATTTGATGTTGTTCGACGATATGGGGTTGGTTTTATACAGGGTGAATTAACACCAAGTAGGATCGTTTAAGTGAACTGTGCATCTGACAGATTTTTTTAAATGAATTATGTGTTCACTTTCAGTAACGCTCTCATGTCAACCTGTTTTCTGTTAATAAATCGAGTTGAGGAATTGATATATTATCAAAATTGTGGAACTGACTTTGAGCATATTCATATTGTTATGCAACCAACCTATTCTATAAAAATATAAAACGTAGGATATAGTATATAAATTTATTTTCCTATTTCTCGTTCAATCTGTGTTGCAGCAATAAAAGCCATATCATTGTTATTATTATTATTAGATATAAACTCCGAACGCGAATATCTTCGTAATCGTTTGAAATATCCCTATCAAACCCTGTATCGTTGAATTCGATATAATTATTCCTAACCGATTATAGAATAAAAAACAGGTTACAAGATGGAAATAATTCCTAGAAAGTGAGAAAGTGCCCCCAGTGAGCATATTCGATGTTCCGAATTTCAGAATTATAGCTAGAAAAACAAGGGAGAAAAGGGGGGTATTCCATGAGTCTGTATCACCCGCTATATCTCATAAAATACTGAAGGTGAACTTATTGAGAACCATTCTTATAGAAACAAGATATACATAGTGCTTCATTGAATTCGTCGTATGCACATTTTGCATCTTCATATACCTACATTTTCATAGGTTATGGAGATATATAGAACTCCTGAATAAAAAATGAAAAGAATTAGGAAGTTTCAGATTTTTTCAATAAATGAATAACATAAAGGTAGAGAGTTGTGAGGAGTGATGGGAAGAGAACAATGAAAATTAATTGAGGAACAAAAAATTGAATAATAGCATTTGAACAATGTTAGGGAAGTCGAAGCTCTGAGGGAGCAGAAGGACGATCTAGCCTTCATAGCCATCTAGTGGCTTAAGTGCAAGGTGTGTAGGTAGATTCATCAATCATACCTTGCGACTAAGTCGTGCATATAGACCCCTACGTCTATATGCTTACAGAAAAGACATCCATGTCAGATTCTGTAGACTATCGCAACACCTGTAATTCTCAAAGTGGTTTAATGTTCCACTAACAGATGGTGATAAACCTAGAATCTCAAGATTCACGAAATTTCCCTAGAATCTCTTAGTCTTGAGATTCTAGGTTTATCAATGTTAGGGAAGAACGGTATGATTGGAAATGGAACATGAAAAAAGTGCTTTGATTGGTTTGTACTGAAGTTTTCACTTACCCATTCAAAAGCATTTCGCCTCTATTTTTGATCCAATAGTTTATCGTATTTGGATATGCTTCCACATAGCATTCTAGTTGAACATCTGTACTTACTGGTGCTCCAAGAAGTTGATTGGGCACCTTTATAACAGGAGCAACTGAAAAAAATTAACAGGATGATATAATGAATGAGTAAATTTTTTCTGTGTTGAAAGACGCGTATCCTATTGATATCTCCTTGAATATAAGAATTTGGATCTGCGGTTAATAAATATAATTATTTTTTGGGCGAATCGTCTGATTTGTCCATCCTACAGGTTTATTGAAATGCACAAATACATTTCTTCAAACAGACGAGAAGAAGATATGCCAAAAAATCAAAGAAACGAAACACGTTCGTTCATTGAACGGCAAAGATTTCGAATAAATTCAATAGCTGTGCATCAGGGTGTTTCATAATATGAGGAATACACTTCCAGATTTATCTCAAGTTCTTTTAATCTTCTGGAGTTCACGACTTGAAATGCTTATAATGTTCGTGAAACATCGTGCGTAGATAGGAAGGATAGGGATAAGATGTAGGTGTTGGATGTGTTTTTGACTTTTTGGGAGGCTATATAAGTTCTTGGGAATACTTCCATCGGTAAAGAATTCGAGAGCTTCGACGTTCTATAGACGAACGAGTTTTGGTTGAGTGTTGTTCGGCATCTTTCGAGGTTACTGACGAAGGCATGTGCTGACTGGGCCTGTAGAGTTCGTCTGACTAGTATTGCTAGTGATGGAATTGAAGTAGAGATTTCTGAGGAACATTTTCCGTGAAAGTATCTAAAGAAAAGTGAAAGGTCGCTGACTTTTCTACGATGTTCCAATGGGGTGGGGAGTTGAGTGTGACATCAGCCACCAGGTGAATGACTCTTCTTTGTGAAGCAGATTTTGCGATGGATCGTACATGATTTTTTCATGAAAGAGTATTGCTGATGTTAAAACCGAGCATAGATGTAATGGTCTTGGTGGTACCAGATATTGTTTAATCAGGTATAGTGAATTCCGTCTTTCTAGAGAAAATACAGGCTTGAGTTTTGGTGGCGTTGAATTCAACTAGGTTGTTGGTTCTTCAGGCTGTAATTTCTGCAAGATTTTCATTGCCAGCGTTGGCCTGCCTTCGTCGTAAGGTCCTAATTTCTTGGGAAGAAATGGAAATTCTAGATAAGTGGAGGATAGGGCAAGTGATTGCTCCCAATATAATAGATCGTTGATATAAAGTAGGGACATTGTTGGTGTCAAAATTGATGCACTTTTCCATAGATGAAATGTTCCTCAGATATCTCCGCTATAATTTCATCACTAGCAATACCAGTCAGATGAACTCAAAAGGTCCAGTCAGCACACCCTTTCATCGTTAACCTTGGAAAATGTCGAACAACACTCTACCAAAAGTCGTTCGTCTATAGAACGGCGGATCTATGGAATTATTTGCCAATGAAGGTATTCCCGAGAACTTTTAACCTCAAAAAAAAATAATTCGAACACCTACCTCCTGCCCCTGTTCTCCCTATGTACCCACGATGTTCCACGAACATTATAGAAATTTCCTTTTGTGCGCTCCAATACGGTGCAATGCCTTCGATATATCGAATGCTACAGCTATGGCTCCTGCAGTTTTCAGGATATTCAGCTCAAATTTGGAATGCGGGTTATGCTGTTTTGAGAATCTATAGGGAGATAATGGTTACATTCCCTCTTTTCACCCTGAACATTTTTTGATGTGACCTTGGTGGATTTCAAAGAACAAGATCTCTTATTTATGGAATCTAATTCGATGTATGGGCCTGGTGGATCATTTCACTCAAGTTGTCAGGTCAGGTAACTATGCCACAAGATGGCGATACCATGACCAGATTTCCATGTATTTTTCGACGAGAAGCATATATTTGTTGCACTCAACTCTATATATGCATCATGCAAAAAACATACACTTTCCACACTAGTTGCACAAATAACATAACTATTTACGAAATTTTTGCAGCAAATGATTACCGAGATACAGTCGGCGTCCGATGTCAATAGATTATCGTCGAGACGTTTTCGTGATTCCCTCAGAGGCAGATCCAGGCGATTTTCGAACAGGGGGGGACATATACAGGGTGTCCTAGAACAACGTACCATAAATTCTACAGGGTGAACTAGAGTCCAAAATAGACCGATGGCAGTCAACTTACCTGTAAACGGAAGCGTAAAATGGCCGGTCAAGGCAAGTCGCATGACATCGATGCTCCAATAAAACCATGTAAAAGATGCAGAAACATTGCTCAAACTGGGCAAAAGTGTATAAAATGTGATACTGTGACACATTTCAGTTGTGTGAAGAATTTGAAAAATGTAATTGTACTGAATAGTGAAGAAATAGTTTGTTGCGGGAGTGATATACCGGTAAACGACAACAATGATGGCCCATTTTATGATGCTAAAGACGAAATATCACATCAAGAAAACAAAACAGATTATCAGGTATTCAATTATATTATCAAACAAAAAGATGTTATCATCTCGGAACTGTTAGATAAAATCGATCTTCTTCACAAACACATCGAATTAATCAGTGAAAATAATAAATTAAAAGTTGCTTTATCGCAAAATTCCAAATCAGCGAACGAGTCAACGACATCTGAAATAAAAAGCGACACAGCAAAAAATAATCTCATGCCAGTCGAACAAAAACCGACTGCTAAATCCATTGTAGTAAATAAAACCAATAAAAACTATACAGGGAATTCCCAAACAATGAAACAATCTACTGATAAGAAAGAAAAAGGAGAAGGAAACTCCCAAACAACACCAACAACAACAATAAGAAATACAGATGTTTCATTAGGACTGGCAAGAGAAGAAACCAGATTAAAAATGAATGATTATATTCATCTGAATATCGATCTGAATAATGGTAAAAGTAGCCAAAACCGTCCAAACAACCATCAATTACTAAACCCAGAACCAAACAAAAATCCAAGCAGCTCCTACGAAAACTCAAAAATGACAAATCCTAGCCATCAGGGTCATGGAAATGAATGGGAACAAGTCAGGAATAGAAGAGGAAGAAAGCATCGTGTTATTATTGGAAAAAACACTGAGAATAACCTTGTGAAAGGTGTTCCAAAATTCACGACGTTACACGTTAGCCGAATTAATAAGGATACAACGAGTGAAGCCTTGACCGAATTACTTCACAAGCATTTTCCGGAAGCCACTTGTGAAGCAATGAACTCAAGGTATCCAGACTCCTATTCATCATTTAAAGTGAAGATTAGAAATGATAATTTTAATAAAGCCATGGATCCAGAAGTGTGGCCATACGGCACCTGCATCAGTCGTTTTTTAGAGAGAAGGAGACAAACGACGCCAATGATATAATATTCACTCCAGATCTTCTATTGCTAAATGTACGGCTGAACGACAAGAAAATATGTGATCTACAGGTAGACATTGATGATTTTGATTTAAATTTTATTTGTTTGACTGAAACCTGGTCCACTCAGGAATCAATTCATACACATCATTTACATAACTTTAGTCTGAGAAGTTATTACTGTAGGAAAAATATGAACGGTGGCGGGGTAGCAATATTTTTAAAACAAGATTTGAAATCATGTCACTTGGATCTTTCTGAATACTGTTTAGAACAGGACTTTGAAATTTGTGGCATATCCACTAAATTAGAGATAGGACAGACAATCATATTATGTTGTTACAGAGCACCATCAGGAAATATCAATATATTTTTGGATCGAATATACGACGTTCTAAATAGTTTATATAGTCCAAAAATCAATATTTTAGTTTGTGGTGATTTTAATATAAATTGTTATGGCGGTAATAATAACAACTTTAGGAAATTATGTGATTCTCTAAGCTGTTTTGATATGCGTCATATGATTGAATGGCCTACTAGGGTAACGAATGACACATTGTCATCTATAGACCAAATATTTTCAAATTTCACAGATAAAGGAACAGCATGTGTTATTGATAATAATCTCTCAGATCACAAAACAGTGTTACTGAATTTCAATATTGAAAAAAGTGTGAAACAAAACAAACATCAATTTAAAAGGTCTTATAATGATAATGCGATTGAAAATTTTATTCGGGGTATAGAATCAGAGGACTGGTCTGACCTATACAATATTGAGGATATTGATTCAGCGTTCACATATTTCTGGGATATTTTTTCCTATAACTTTGAACTTTATTTTCCAAAAAAATTATGCCCTATTAATCTAGAAAGAAAGGAGTGGGTTTCTGATGAGATAAAAGTATCAAGTAATAAACTGAAGGATCTCTTTATTGCAAAACATCAATTTCCCCAGCTAGAGAATATATATAAAATACAAAAACGAAAGCATGAGAAGTTTGTCAAAGATACCCGGAAAACATTTTATCAAAATAAAATTAGTAATTCGGATAACCCCTCAAAAGCTGCCTGGCAAATTGTCAGAAAATTAACTA
This sequence comes from Phaedon cochleariae, assembly GCA_918026855.4. Lineage (NCBI taxonomy): Eukaryota > Metazoa > Arthropoda > Insecta > Coleoptera > Chrysomelidae > Phaedon > Phaedon cochleariae. The sequence continues at coordinate 25,530,474 of OU896715.1, read as the reverse complement.
ACAAATCTAGTCAAAGTGGAAGTGATATTTCTATTTCTCACAACAACACCATATTGGAGGAAATAACCGATGTTACCAATCTTTTTAATCGATATTTCACATCTATACCATATGAAACAGTAGACAAAATCTCAACCAGTAATCATTCATATGATTATTATATGCGGAATACAATATCTCCCAGTAATTCACTCTTTCTCAACCCTTTCACAGAACAAGAAATGCATGACATGTTGAGAAAAAAACTCAAAAATAAATACTCATCAGGTTTCGATGAAGTTCCTATGTTTATCTTGAAAAAAACACTTCATATCATGGCCATTCCGTTCACTCATCTTGTAAATTTATCATTTATACAAGGAAAGTTTCCAGATGTATTGAAAACTGGAAAGATAACCCCCATCTTCAAGAAAGGTAATCCTCAACTTCTTTCCAATTACCGACCCATTACAGTGCCATCAAACTTTTCCAAAATATTTGAGTATGCCTACCTGGATAGACTCATGGTTCACTGTTATCGACATAATATATTTTCGAGAAATCAGCATGGCTTTCTTAGCAAAAAATCTACAATGACAGCAGTACATTCCTATTATGAAAAACTTGTGGAAAACATTGAGGCAGGCGAATGTCCTGTTGGGATATTTTGCGATCTCAGCAGGGCTTTCGACTGCGTCAATCATCATATATTACTTACAAAATTATACAGGTATGGTATAAGAGGAAATTCACATCAATGGATATCAAGTTACCTGTCACTAAGACAACAGTATGTAGTACTGAATAACACGGCATCGTACCGCTCGGATATTAACATTGGTGTGCCACAAGGCTCGGTATTGGGGCCAATACTTTTTATAATGTATATCAATGACCTGGATAAATTGCCAATACAAGGATCGATCACTATATATGCAGATGACACATCAATGATAATATCCGACAAAAGCAATCTTGAACTTGCTACCAAATGTAATCAAGCTTTGCGATTGGTCAACGACTGGACCAGAGCAAATGGACTATTTCTCAATGACAAGAAAACGAATGCAATTAGATTTCACAATCGCCAAAAAAATTGTGATAAGATCATTTTACAAGTCAATGAATCTTCAGATCCAATTTCTACAGACACAAATGATGTGAAATTTCTGGGGCTATATATCGACGAATGTCTTGATTGGCATAAAAACTCTGAAACATTGAAATCTAAACTCAACTCATTTTCATATCAATTCAGAAATCTGAAAAATGTTCTCAACAGGGTACAGTTATTGAATTTATATTATTGTCAGATTGACAGCCGACTTCGTTACGGCATTTGCTTTTGGGGTCTATCCAGTTCCGCACAAGATATTTTTATTGCGCAAAAACGCGTTGTTCGTTCTTTAGTAGGTGTGTCCAACAGAACAACATGTCGTGACATTTTTAGGGACCTGAAAATTCTGACACTACCGTCATTACTAATTCTAGAATCGTGTCTATATGTATTTCACAATAAAGAAAACTTTCACACGAACATTTCCCGCCACGGAGTAAATACTAGACAAAAATATGATTTTTATATCCCTTTCAGTAGGATGAATGTAACGAAAAATTCGCCCAATATCATGGCAGCGAAAATTTTTAACGCTCTACCTAATGAGATCAAACTATGTAAGACCTTAAATTGTTTCAAAAGATCCCTTAGAGTGTTTTTAGAGGAACATTCGTATTATTCTGTCGATGAATATTTTTCTCAAGTATTTTAATTCAAATCTTACGTTTTATACATACTGTTTTTCTTTTTGATTTTAATTATTACCTACTATCATATCATACTTATCAAGTGTAATATTATTTTACTATTGTTGTTTTACCTGTACTATTGTATTATCCATATTCATTTTTGTGTTGTTTTGTATTGTATTGTCTTTAGATATAAGTTTACCCATTTGACTATTCCTATACAATTTTTTTGCAATTGTCTACTGGAAAATTGAATAAATAAATAAATAAATAAACAAATAAATAAATAAATAAACAAAAATGCACATTGAGCCGTGAGATGGCGTTGAAAAATAATTTTATTTTTAAATTCGCTTGAATATTTCAAGATTATCTGAGGCATCTGCTTACTATCGTGAATGTGCATGAACATCATGTCATATACATTTCATCAATATACAGAGAGCTCGACAGAGAGATAAGTATTTCGCATTCTCTTTGATGAAAAATGATATAACTTTCAATTATCAAATTTTTTTCTGGCTGCAGATTTTTTATAATTATTCTTGGTTATCGAGATATCTAACATAATTGATTTTGGTGCATATTTCTTCATGATCTGTCAGGATTATCATGCATGCAAGTTCCTATACCTCATTTGTGTTGAGGCAGGCAAGCACAAGGCTAAAATGCCTTCAGACGATTTATGTACTAAACAGATTCATCAACAGTACAAAACTGGAACCAGAATAAATACAACTTTGTTAGGATTTCATGTAAAATTATTATCATCCTTGGGTGTTTAATAATGAGGGGCATTATGCATTTACGATTTCTGTTTGCGAAAAATGGCCATTACTTAAGAAGTTCTGAGACTATATTGTTTATTTTCATTACAATTATTTTCCGGAAGAAATTTTTTTTCAAAAGAATTCAACTCAATATTTTGATAAAATTCGATGACTCTGATGTGAATGGATGTTAGATATTCCAGGGACACGAATAGAATAACCTAGGGATGTACCGGGTGGGATGTCCAGGGACAACCACTGCGGGACATCCCCAGAATGCCTCAATCATGTCCTTGTACAGCGGGACAGAAAAGGGACGTACCTAGGACATTCCTGTGTTGTTAGGGTTTTATATATGTGTGTAAAATGTATAAGAAACGAGTTTTTCTGAATACCTTTCGACACTGAAAATGCCCATCCTGTATATACAGGTACGTTTCAAACCTAACGGTTTCTTATGATAATGTATACATGGCTTAGAGATGGTCTGAGGAAAATGGACGTCGACAGGACGTCCCTCCAGTGTCATGAAACTGACATCTCATTTTATCCATGCATTCAAGTGACGTTCACTCGACGTCGATATGATGACGTGATTATCACGTCATAGAAAGTACGTCATAGTGACCACATAAATTGGTGTGTGACATCTCTGATGGAAAATCATCATTTAGGGCCGTCACAGTGAAGTGTTATCAATCGTCATATGGTTGCCTGGGATATCCCTTTCCTTCGAAAATCGCCTGTTTCTGCCTCTGAGGCAGTCACGAAAAGTCTCGACGAAATACAAGATGATCCATTGACATTGGACGCCGGACACCTTATTATATCAAGAAGGAGGAATTCTTATTGGTACCTTCTGAAATGGCATTCATAATATCTACATTTTTCGCATGCCTCTATGCTCCCCCCAGGGTACGCACCTGGGCTCGCTCGGGACTCAACCTTATCCGACCTTCGCCTTTTGTAAATTCTGTATTGTTATGGTCCTGTCCGTTACCCACGAGTCGTAACGTCCTGTCCCTGTCATTGGTGAATGCTTGTCGTAGTTCGGGTCTGTACCTTTCCATTAAGTCCCTCTTAATTGGGGTATTTTAGCAATGGCAAAACACTATTTTATTTCGGCCGCGCCCCAATTTCGTCCAGACGTGGGCTAAAGGCTTTCGAATATTAGATTATTTGGGGCGCTAACGTCCTTATCGCCTGAATTCTGCGAGAAAATTTCGGTTTGTCCCTAACTAATTGGGACATGGAATGATCATCCACAATGAAAGCGCGATTAACAAGTTCTTCGAGATATACACTAATATATAGGGTTTGTGAATGAATAAGTGCGAAACAATTCAGGAAATTACTCGATCCCTGTCATATTTTATGAGATCGAGATGTAATTTATATAAACACTAGGTGTACCCTGCGCGCGTTGCTACGCTACTTATTAAAATACATTTGAACATTAGAAAGAAAGAAAGTACACAAATATTGAATAAGGTTCGAGTAATTTTATTGATTGTAGCTGACCCGGCAAACGTTGTTTTGCTATAAACATTATTTCTAGAAAATATTTTTTCAGTTGAATATTCAACAACACACTTTCATTACTTTATATTTTACTTCTGTTCATAAAAGCGTGTTTTCGAAGTTTTTCAAACTACTATTTATTTCATACTTCCTTTCAGTTTCATTAGTTTTTCGGAACAATATTGATAACAAAGCTCGTTCGACATATTGAATTCGGCATCTGATATTAAAACCATCGAATTTTATCTGCCAGATACCAATTTTGAATATGGACATATTATAATCAAAAAGTCGTCCGCCATAATGGATCCGCCATATTGCATTTTTCAATTTGGACAAAAAAATCATCATCTCCGACCGCAAAGCCCCCAGATATCAATTTTGAAGCCTGGCAAAAACCCTAAATTGCCAAGCAGCTACCGTCCGATATCGCTGCTCAGCATGATTGCTAAGGTGGTGGATAGGACCCTCCTTTATATGATCAACACTCTTGCCGACGACCTTAGTGTGATTCCTCCTGAGCAGTTCGGGTTTCGAAAGGGGCATAGCACAACGTCCCAAGTTGCCCGAATTGCTCACGGGATGAAAGAAGCCTTCAATCAGGATAAGAATACTGTTATGGTACTGATGGATATCGAGAAAGCCTTCGATACGGTGTGGCATGAAGGTTTAATATCCAAGATGGTTAAGGCAGGGCTGCCGATATTTATTGTGAAGAACGTGAACTCGTATTTAGCCCAAAAGTCAAAATCAATAATACAATTTCAACAAGTCAGCCACTCGAGGCAGGTGTTCCACAGGGGTCGTGTTTGTCACCCCTGTTATGATTACTTATGATGATGTTATGGTTACTTATGATTTTCCTGTGTCTGAACGTACGAGTACTGCACTGTACGCCGATGACACGGCAGTATACGCACATTCGTACAGTTCAGACGTCGCCAGGACTCAGATCCAGATCCATCTGGACAGAAAAATCATACCGTATTTTGACAATGCAAAGATCCGTGTCAATGATGAGAAGACTCAGTTGATGAATTTCACTAAAAAATATACCAACAGTACTTTACACGGTCCTTTGCTTGTCAAAGACGCAAGTGTGACGGTCAACACCTCAGTTAAATACCTGGGAGTAGTGCTGGACAAGCGTATGTGCTCCAGAGAGAACATCACAAAATTAATTGGTAAAGGCCATGCAGCCATAAGACAATTGTATCAATTGTTGGTCAGGAATTCAGGACTAACAATGGAAAACAAACTCCCCTCATCTCTAATAGACTGACTCTAGACAACAAACAGCTGAGAAGCTGAATTGAACGAGAACGGTAGTCGTTTGGCCGGGTCGTATAGTCTGAACGCTGTGTGGCCCGGCTGAACGACTATCGGAGCATTACCATGGAGCAAGAGATAGCACGCCTATCGGCTAACAAAACTAGTGTATTGGCCGATACGGAATCAGTCTATTAGATCCCAATCATTAGATCCCAATCATTAGATCCCAATCATTAGATCCCAATCACTCTCCCACACCTATCCCACCCCTCATCCCTCATAGTGTCTTTCACAGAGAAATTTCAAAATTTGGTTTTTTATTTTCATTTTTCAACACAGAAAATGGTAAATTAGAGAGGAAAAGGTAGCAATCGACGATCAATCTTTTTTGCCCTGGGCAACTCACTGACATGAGCTGGATTAACGGTTTACTCCTGGGAGTCAGCTCCCTCATGACTGCCATCAGGGTTGTTAGACAAAAATTATCGGCAAGGCCTGCATCGGCTGCCTCTGAGGGCTCCCTTGGAGGGTAATTCTGTGGCGTATCTAAGTGTTCTACATTGTATGTTTTGCATTTTTATCATGTCCAATGTCCCCTTTAGAAGATTTTTGTTTACACGCCTTGTATTGTGAAAATTTTTTTATTGAATGAATGGAATTGAAACGGATTGAGATTACAAAACTCGTCCGCCATATTGGATCCGCGATCTTGAATTTCTTAATTTCTTCTCTCATAGGAACCTTCTCTTGACAATAATGAGCACAACAAAATCAGATTTAGTGAAATCGGTCAAGCCGTTTACGATTCTATAAAGGACATACAAACAAACATTCATTTTTATATATAAAGAAGAAGATGTGTCCTAAGTTGTTCCGTTTTTGAGATAGGTACGTGATGTTGTGTTTTTCTATCTCTTGGAGCGCACGGAAGGAAATTCATATATTATCCGGAGAACATCGTGCGTACCTACCTAGGGAGGATAGGGAGAGGAGGTAGGTGTTGGGTTCTGTTTTCAACTCTTGGAGGAAATAAGTTCTTCCATTCACAAAGAATTCCAGATCTTTGCCGTTCTATAGATAAACGAAATTTGCTAAAGTGTTGTTCGACATATTTCAAGGAAGTGTCTATTATTTTTTCATTGCTTTCCCCCTTGTTTAACTTTCAAGGTGCCATGATTTCACTATAGTTGGTGACTGAAAAAGTCTCAGAATTGCAGAATGATTTGTATTGGTATAATGATTGGTAAGTGTGGATGGTGACAGATGCGCTACCTGATTAGATCTATTGTGCCTTATCTTGTTCTGCTATCTCAAGGTTTTATTGTTTATAGCAGCTCCTCAAGCTTCAATTCAATTCAAGAATTTTGAGATGATCTTTCCGTCGTATTTCTTCGATGGTCTGATGCTCCCAGTATATTGAATATTTTGTGATGTACAGCATAACAGCCCAGCAAAATGTGGTGGGGTGTTTATGGAAGCCAATATAGATTCCGTAGATGTTCTTTGAATCTACAATGCTCTGTTGGAAATTCCGCTATTGCTTCGAGACTGCTGATGATGTGAAAAAAGTAATAGGCTCATTAGCCAATAAAAAAAGTACAGGACACGATGAGGTGTCAACCAAAATTATCAAAGAATGTGCAGAAATTCTATCTAACGTTCTAGCACACATCATGAATCTATTTATCTCTATTGGCGAATATCCAGAACTTTCGAAAATTGCTGTACTGGTCCCAATACTGAAGAGCGGTGATGATGAAAATATTGAAAATTATCGTCCTATTTCACTTATTAGTGTCTTCTCGAAAGTTCTTGAAAAGATCATATATGTCTTAGAATAAATGAGTATCTGGAATCATTTGATCTGATGACAAAGTGCCAACACGGATTCAGAAAAAATCACTCCATAGAAACTGCAACTCTCGATTGTACCCAACATATACATGATTTGCTCGATGACAAAAATATTGTAGTAGGCATTTTCTTCGACTTAAGTTGAGCTTTTGACACCTTGAACATTAAATTCGTAGCGGAGAAGCTATACAATATTGGTATTCGAGGCAATATAAATGATTTATTGGTATCATTTCTGACGAATAGATGTTTCCAGGTGAAACAGAAGGATGTAATGTCAGATAAGTTCTTTGTAACAACATGAACTTTACAGGGAAGTGTTCTTGGGCCACTAATTTCCTACTTTATGTGAATGATCTGCCAAATAATATTAGCAATGGAAAAGTATATCTCTATGCAGATGACACGTCAATCATACTATCAAGTTAAACATGTGAAGATATGAATTATTTAGTCAATACAGTTCTGAACGAATTCAGTACCTGGTGCTCAAAGAACAGGCTCATAATGAATCTGAATAAAACACTTTTCATGGAATTCGCGTACTCATCTCGAAGCCTGCATAACTTTAATTTCACTTTCCAGAACAAGACTCTGAAATCAGCTAGCTCTACAAAATTTCTTGGAACAATGATCGACTCAACCGTCACATGGCAAGAGCACATAGAGTATATATCCAAAAAATTGAATCGATCATATTACCTTGTGAAACCGCTCAGAAATAAGTTGAATACAAAATCACTGATATCAGTTTACTATGCTAAGTTTTACTCCATTGTTTATTCTAACATCGCTTCCTGGGGACTAGCCACCGGGATAGACAGGATTTTTGTGAAACAGAAATCATTGCTCAGATTGATTTTCAAAACTGATTATAGAACTTCCTGCAGGGAGACATTTCAACAAAATAAAATTCTGACTGTGACAAGTATGTTCATCTTGAAAACGTTAATGTATATCCACGAAAATAAAGGTCAACTACAAATGAGAGCAGAAGTTCATAATTACGACACTAGGAGTAAAAATATGCTCAGTACTCGAAGACACCATCATGCAAAATATGAAAAATCCCCAAAGTTTATCGGCATTCGTCTGTATAATATTTTGGCAGATGATATGAAGACGGTATCATCTCAGCTTTTCAAGAGAAAACTGAAACTTTTTCTATCGGAAAATTGTTTCTATACAGTAGATGAATTTATACTTGGAGTTGACCGTTTGTGTACATAAATTAATATTTTTGGCGTCGGTGATGTTCTTGTTCAACCATATAGTATTCTAGTCCTATATTATACCTATTCAATATTTATTTTGTGATTTTTTTTGTTTTTTAACCTATATTATACATGTATGTATAAGTATATGTATTGTGTAGTGTATTTTAAATGACTATTTTATATATTATCTAATGTATGACTTATCCTATCTACTTATTGTAGCACAAAGAACTAATGAAATCTATCTATCTATCTATCTATCTATCTATCTATCTATCTATCTATCTATCTATCTATCTATCTATCTATCTATCTATCTATCTATCTATCTATCTATCTATCTATCTATCTATCTATCTATTTTTGCCGAGGTTGGTCAGTGTCTTCGAATTAGCTCCGTTGGAATTGCCTATAGGAAATCTTTGGCCTGCCGCAGTCCTGAAAGTCTTTGCCAGAGTGTTACTCTTATTGCTTCTTTAGCTTTATCAAGTTCTTCTCGAAAATGAAAATTTCTGAGGCTGCAGAATGGTTCTGGTCCGATCAGTGGCGTTGATACTCCTTTTCTTGCCAGCATGTCTGCTTGTTCATTTCTCGAAATTTTTTTGGTGGCAAGACCCTTTTCAAAAACAAAATTTTTGTTGAAACCCTAAATCGTAAACTGAAAGCGAAACCAGTTAGACGTGTCCTGTTTTTTGATATTAACAAAAAAAAAGGCAGATGAAGTGAGCAGTGAGCAGTAAGCAAATGATGAAGCTAAGTTCATTTGATAGGAGGCATGAAATTGTTTTATGATAGAAAGAAGTTGAATACTCATGTCTTGATCAGCATCCAGTTCATTGCGATGTAATGTTCTTGTAGCTGTATATGCTGGATATTCCGTTTCACAAAAGTACGTTGTTGGAACCGACCTTCCCGAACCGACAGAAGAAGATTCAGAGTCTCTGTGGAAAGTTGTGGACATTCACCCTGTACCAAGAATCATTTAGTGGAATCGTTTTTATCAATGATACCATGCTTGTGTTCAATGTCATTTCATAAAATGACTTAGATCTCATTTGAAATATTTTCAGATTCCTAAAAATCCGAAAAAGGGTTCATTTTCTATCAGTTTCATGTTCTGTTGTTCAGGAAAGTGAAGAATCATTTCACTCGCAGATTATTGAGATATTACACCAATTCAATAAATGTGTTATTTTGAAATATTTCAGTATCAACTCGGTATTGGCACTTAGCAGAGCCCTACCGGAGGTTTCGCGGAGCACCAGGGCTCCGCGGAACCATCTTTGAGAGAATGTTAAAGGATCTCAACGCTTTCATGGTTACTTAGCTGTCAGAGAGGATAGCAGCGATGTCCTTGTTCCGGTATTTCCTGTCGACGAAAGACTGAATGCATCTTTTTATGGCGTAAATTTCTGCTTGAGAAACGCTAGGAAACTGGCTCATGGTTCGGAATATCTAGTGTTATGCCCAAACACTTCTGCTCCAGTTTCCTCGGGTGTATTCTTTTCCAGTGCTTGAATGGATTTTGTGCTCCATTCACTCTTGGCGCTTAGTTTTGTTCGGGTTTTGTTTTCGAATTGAACTTCCTGATAATTTATCCAGATGAGAGATCGGTGAGGTTTGCATTTCCAGTGGGAAGGGAATCACTAACGTTCTGTGTTTTCCCTTTGAGCCCTTGTTGACGTAATTGAGTAATCTCAGTGGGTGTCTTCAGAACATCTGCATTGATATTCGTCAAATCGAATTCTCATTGTTTCTTCAAGAACTGAGCGATTACGAATGTAACACAGGAGACAAGAACGTCCTATCATTGTTCAACCCGATGGAAATATCAAACTAAGAAGAACCAGTATGGCGTAAAATGATATTCACCATAAATATATCGATAAGGTGACCCATTGTGACGCCACTGGAATCATAATTTCTCATCTAATTAAACGGAAAGAGGCTTCGCCAAGTTCCATTGATTTTGAAGAGAATACTTTTCGGTAATATGAAAAACATTTTTTTTGAGGAAACATTGATACCCTATATCTTCAAAGCGAAGCTTGTTAGGACAAAACATGTTTACATGCACCTCTCGTACCATAAACTTTGTGAAGGAATCACCCCCAACATCTTTGCACTTATTCAAACACACCCTGTATATGACCTCTGTACACACTAGTCGAATTTTTGCCATATACAATATCTATTTTTCATAAGCGTGCGTGATGCACCCCATACTCGCACGCAATTCAGTTTTGGAAGTGTTATTTTCCCGCAACAGTACGGGAAGAACTGCAGTAAAAGTATGTATGTTCAGAATCATCCATCAAATCGTACTTTTTATTGTAAAAGTTAGAAATATTGAAAAATAAAAATTTATTGTTATTAAAATACCCCTATAGATTTGGATTGATCTAATGAAAAACAATTATTGTTGTCATGCCAATCAAACCTCAAAATTGTCGGAGTGACAGACACAGCGTTACTGTCATTTAAGATCCAGTGAAATTGCCACAATGCTACAGATGCCATATAGATGCATTATTGCCAACGAAGTCTTGTGGAAGGAAAAAGCAATACTCGCATTTTATTGAATAGTGCAACAATAAAAAATGAAAACATCAAATGGAGAAGAAGTATATTTGACTCATTTCCTAGAAGTGTCTGGAAACTAGAGACCAAATACATTATAGACATGGTGGCTTCCGCATTCCTCATTGACAATAGCAATTACTAATAATTAGTAGATAGAGAATATATTACTTTTGTTAATCGTTTCTATTTGCATGAATGAATAATTGAACAAATCAATTAATTTTCTACGCTTGTAGAAAACTAGTTATTTATTATTCAAGGGAAGAAAGTGAGCTGAATATTATAATAATATTCTAATATTTTTCACTTGTATAATACACTGTTTTCTATCTGTGACAAGAAAAAAAATCAATATTGAGAAGATATTACATTATATTGAAATCAGAAAATTGTAGACGTGAAGCTTTTAGCAGGAATGAATGAATCTTTCTGCAGACATCTTTAGCATTATTTTGAAGTAATCGAATATCTGTCAGTCTGATCCTGTGACTAAATTTTGAGAAATTGCGAATTTGGTGGCTGTTCAGTAATTTACGTAACCGCAAAGTCGAATGGAAGATGAAAGCACTTGCAGTTCTTTCACGGAGACGGTGTTATGAGCTTATTTTTCGAAACTATAGGACAACAAAAGCCATCAACATTGTATATATACCTGATATACATATACAGTGTGTCCCAAACAAACAAAAATTCCATAACTCCGATTAACTTCAAATTTGGCAGGTGTTCATAATTTCGGTGACAATACATTATGGAATTTTTGTTAAAATTAAAAAAAAATGCTGCTCCAAGATGACGGACAAGATTTGATCCGATTCCATTCATAATTGGTAAGTTTTTTTGAGGTCGGAGATCATGATTTTTTTGTTAAAATTCATAAATTCAAGATGGCGGCATCCAAATAATTTTTTGTTTTTGTGTAAATGACGATAACTTCGTTGTTATAAACACAAAACTATTACTGCGACATATCATCTGTAAGAGAAAAAGTTATTTGTAACTAAGTCATAGTGAGCTATGACCTACATTTGAAAAACTAGTTGGTGCTGATATCTCAAATTCGAGGAGAGTTGGTATAAATTTCATATTTTTCTCGAAATCACTCTGAAAAACTGCCATGAGAATGTGAAATTCCTATTTGAATATTTTCATAAATAAAGAAGTTACGGAGGAGACATGAAAATGATCAAAACCTGTTTTTTGCGTATTAAACAAAAACGAATAGATTTTATCAAAATATTTTTTCACATTATAGTTGGCCTTGACAAACTCCACATTCGTTGTCATTCAACCGACCTCGTATCTCTCACCGTTAAAAAGATACCCATGGTGAGCATGGTAAGTGGGACACACTGTATATCCTGAATAAAAAAGACTCAATTTTTCATCTTGGAAAAAAAGTAATCTATGAAAAGTAACATTTTATAACCTGTCAACGGAGGTGAAATTTCTAACTTTCTTGCCGTCACAGAAAACAATCTCGGCTTCGCGTCGTTCGGGTCAACAGCAGTCGCGTTCGAGAAAGTATCACTTTCCACACGTCTTAGATAAATTACAATATTTTCCCGATAATCGAAATAATCACCTCTCAAAAACGCTGGCTCTCGATGACGTGACATACCGATAACCAGAATTGGTGTCTCATGGCTCAACAACCAATGAACATATTTACACATTCTACATATAGATGAGAATTTCCACAGTATAGCAGTGTACTGAAATAAACACAATAGATAAGTCATATCGTATGTAGTTCGAATGGATTGATCGAGGTATATGACGTCACGTGCAGTTCTCTGAGGAAATAGTTTGCGATAGTGTACAAGTTTGAGTTAGTAACTCAAACTGATGAAATAGAATTTTTCATTGAAACAAGCCCATTGTTACACTCATTATTCAAATATGAATATTTTTAGAAGACAATGCATAATTGATGCTCTGATTTCAATTGACTCTATGTTCTTGTCATTCTGGTTGAAATGGTGGTCAAAAATCTTAGCATAATCAACATAGTCATTGATACAGTGTTGTGCTCAAAGATGGGGCACATCATCCTGTATAATCGTGATGACATTTCCTGTTACCATGTTCAAAAATCGTTGAAGGCGCCTTTTCGAATCAAATACCCAATCGTCATTGAAATACAAGGTCTTATATACTCTGAAAAGAAAAAACATGAATGTTTCGTTGTTCACATCACAATAAAATGGGGAATTGAAATCTGGCGAATTCACCTCCGCCATATACTGAACCTCCGCCATTTTTTGAAGTCGAAGTCGGATTTCGTAGTAGATATTTATACAGGGTGAGTCAATGTGTATTGTATACGAAACTATATGAGACTAGTTTCATATAATTATTCATATACGGGGGTTTTCCGAAGTGCATGCTCGTTTCAACTCGAATATTTTCAGTTTTCTGGATTACTGAGATTTATGTTTCTTTAATAAACCCAAGATCGTTCACATTAGTTGGAAATCAACATCAAAATAGTTGATTTCCAAGAGTCACGATAGTTATAAATAATGTATTCCCATAATATGATTTCTCGTAGATCGGAATTTTCCTGCACCGGAGTGTGAACGAGGAAAATGAGTAAAAAGGCGAGAACACGTTCAAGCGAAGCAAACTCCTTCAACTCCTTTCCTTTCCTCCAACTTCTCGGCAAGTTTCAACTCAATATCTGGATTTCGAAGTGGGCTCTCGAGTTATTCCTGCTGGTCAGTTATCGCTCTTGGTAAATTCCATTCAGAATTCTACATATTCGACACCAACATCGATTTATATCTACCTCTACTCTGTGAAAATGATTTGTTGTACAGGGTGTTTCCATTTTTGATGTGCTTACACGATCCTCTTTTGCTATTTTTTTGTGAAACTCACGATACCGCAAACAGAATTCTTATATATAGCTTACTTCTTTCTTAAGATAAAAGGCGAAATTGAAAATAAACTATAATTTTTTTTTATGTGGAATCCACGAGCGTAATCATATTTTCCTGCCCAATTCACATCAGCAGAATCATTGCCCAAATTCTTACATGTAGCAAAGCACGATTGAAATTAACTTATTATCGCTCCTTGTATATAATCAATACTGAACAGAGAGAAACTCTAGAACATTTCCTTCTAGTCTGTACCATATTTTATGGCTTGAGAAATTAACGATATATTCGTTAAATTACGAGTCATTGATGACCTGATAGATATTATCAACACTCCTTCATATGTATAATTGAAACAATTAGCTACAATTGTGATGAATATCCTGAAATTACGATCTTTTGTCATGAATGAATGAGTGGCTTGCCAGTTTCTTCTTATTAGGTCTCAGAGTAGAACTTTTCTATTGAAATTATCTCTTGATTGTATCCTGAATATCATATGATGCCATACTATTTGTTGTTTCTTCATTCTTGTTTTTTCTGTCATATGATATAGAACATATTTCTCTTTTTCTCAGTGTATGTATAACCTGAACAGAATAGATATTCACAGAGGGTATTCTAATAGAATCACAAGTTTTACTAGGCAGAAAAGTAGTAGATTGACTGCCGCGGCTGATAGTTCATAGCCGAGCGTAGCGAGGCTAGGAATGCTGCTCCGTGTAAAACATAGAATTTTTTTTCCAAATGATATAAAACCAACTTTGTGTCAGTGTCAATTGTTATTACTAATTTCATCAGAATTTTTGGAACGGTCCATAGCAACAAACTTTTTCTGCCTAGGCAGTAAAAATACACCATTTCTGCATGTTAAGCAGCAGGAAAAAGCCACTATCCTTGCCGCTTGGAGAAAAAGTATATTTTATCGCAATCAATTTACATTTCAGTGGCAAATGTGCTTAATTAAGTGAAAAAGCATGACGGATAATGCGATTTTTTAGAGAAAATATACTGTTTTTTTCTACCCATTTTTATCAGTGCACCCAGTATGCCTTCTGGAGGGTTTCATTATATTATGTACTTATATTTTTCGATGTTAAAGAATGATACATGAAAGAATCCTCTCGGGTTCTTCATGCATTTATGCATGTTTTCAAGGTTCAGGTGTACTTGGACATGCGCAAACGGTATGACATTTTTCCCGTAGTATAGACAGGGTGATTCAAAATTCGATGTGAATATTTTGAGAACGCATTGTTGGGATCAAAATGAGACTTTTTCTTTACATAAACAGTGTCCTAAAATGCACCACCTCCGAACTACATCCCTCCTCCAACTTCCCCAAAACTAGGTGTATCTACTTAATTCTGAAGGAAAAAAGAGATGAAGTGTCTAGGAAGGCAGGAACATGCAAAATTTAAGAAAATTCGATCCGTTATGTCAGTCTCAATTGAGGATAATCTCTTTTTTTATGATGAAATGAATATTGAGAGGAATGTTGTGAACAACGGAGAAGGAAATAGTGGACAAAGCCCTCATGAAGAGTTAACCGTAGATACGTGTTTCGGGCTTTCGGCCCTCATCAGTACGGTGAAAAAGTGCGAAAGGTAGGCAGCACTCGGTGGAAGACGAAACAACAAAATAACGGAGTCAACAAACAGAAGCCAGCCGCACAATCGTGGTTTCGGTCAGGAGACCCCGAGTATTCGGGAAAACAACAACTGCGTGACATCCGAGTCCAGGATCACAAGCATGATGAAACGAATATTGAGGGGAATATTGTGAACAATGGTTAACTTCTTATGAGGGCTTTGTTCACTATTTCCTTCTCCGTTGTTTACAACATTCCCCTCAATATTAATTTCATCATGTTTGTGATCCTGGACTCAGATGTCACGCAGGTAGCTATAGCTGTTGTTTGGTCTTCCACCAAGTGTTGCCTATCTTTCGCACTTTTTCACCGTACTGATGAGGGCCAAAAGCCCGAAACACGTGTTGACGGTTATTTTTTCATGAGGGCTTCATCAACCATTTCCTTCTCTTTTTTTTACCTAACTCACAGTGGCTGTAGCTCGGATATGGTGTATTTTAGGACACATGATTATATAAATAGAGAGTATTATTTTGATCCCAACAATATGTCCCTGAAAAATCTACATCGAATTTCAAATCAACCTGTATATGTAGTGCAAAAACATGTATACTTCTGGAAGGCAGCCTGTTTGAAAACGAGGAATAATGAATTTTTTAAATGCAACCACACCAGACCGTGATTACCCTTTGGGCTCACGCAACTCGATATGCCTTTGTATTTTCAACTATACGCATATCACTTATATTTCATTTTGGAACATAGGCAGCTAGAGTGGAATCGTATCGAAACGCTCAACTTGCGAACAAATAATGTATATTAACTTCAACGCATGAAAAACTCGGGAGAGGTGATTCAAAATTCGATGTAAATATTTTAGGGACGTATTGTTGGGATCGAAATAAGACTTTTTCTTCATGAAAACATGTGTCCTAAAATGCACCCCATTTCAGACAATAAGAGTGAGTCCCTCCCCCCCAAAACTGGGTTTACATCATTTTTGAAGAAAAAATAAAATGAAGTGTCTTAGGACAGGGGCCTGCCAATTTTTATTTCATTATTTTTGTCACGATTTCAGAATATCTTTCTCTTCACCTAACCCTTGATTATTCACACTAGTGTGAATACTCAATGACCTAACTTACAGTGGCTGTAGCTTGGAGGGGGTGGAGTTAGAGACAAATGTTTATATGGAGAAAAAGTCTTATTTTGATCCCAAAAATATGCCCTTAAAATATTTGCATCGAATTTTGAATCACCCTCTTTATACTTATTGATACCCTCCATACTGGGTGGAATCACGTCCGAAAATCCATTTTATAAGATAACAAGCAAGTGAGCTTTGAACTGTCTTGCTCAGTTTATCCATGTCCATATGACATTGCTGAAATCAGTTGAATCTCAAGAGCGGTGAATGTTGAAATATGCAAAAAGTTGAAGAGTCGAATGAGACGGCCACGTTTAACGCTGATGTTTATCTACCTGAATAGTGAATCATCGATTTTTCTCGACATCCAATATACTGTCGACATTAGTACCTACCGCTGACGATTTTTTGCCGTGTTCTAACGAGAGAATTTCTTTTGGAATTCACTTTGGAAAATCTAGAAGGAATGAAATATTAAAAAACATTCGCTGTGCTTGTTTTCATCGTGGTAATCTCCATAGTGTTTCTATCAGAAATTAGGAAAACCAAATATACATTTTTTTACACGAGGAATAAAAATTACGTGAAAAATTTTTAGAGTAAAAGGAGAACTTCAATTTACGTGGTGATAGCAAATCACCAATGTATTCTTCTTCTATTCAACCTTGATAGGTCTTTTTGCCATGATGTAGCAGTATAAGCTTTCTCATTTAAACGATACATAATATACGTGCGCGTGATAACAAGCTTTCAACAAATGAATTATTTGGGTGAGAAATCAAGAGGCAAGGAAATAAATACGTTATTGAAATATACATTCATAATATAATCCATTCACTGTTGATAGAGAAAAAAATCTCTTGAATTGATTTTGAAATTCCACAGACTGTTATCTTCAATCATTTGAATAATAGAGTCAGTCATATACTTCATATATGTGATTGGAGATTGACCGTTTGAAAAATTTTAACTTGAAAGGGGGTGGTATACCCTTATATCTTATATTAAAATATCAGGTGTATCATTTCCATTAACTTTTGGACCAAAGATCATCAGTTTAGATTTCATTGCATTCATTGATAAACAATAGTCAAATGCAAGTTCCACAAAATCATTCAGCATTCACAAGCATTCTCAATTTCATCCAGAGGCAATGTATAATAAATTTGGGTGTTATCGGTATAGAGATGCACAGAATAATTCTCGAGAGATTGTGATAAACCAGAGGTGTATATATATATGGTGAAGAGCAAGGGTCTCGAAATTGAGCCTTGAGGCATACCTGACTTGAGATCAAGATACTGAGACACGTCACACAGATAAAAAGGATTTCTTGATTCAATGGGGTACAGCATTGATTCAACCATATGGCGCTCTTGCATAGGTCCAACCAAATATTTGTTTCATTTTTCTATAGAACTTTCTTGACTTAACCTGTCCTAACCTGTCCTCTTCTTTTTCCCCAGAATGTCACAGTGCCTGAAATTGCTTGAATGTAAAACCACGAAAACTCAGAGAGAAGAGTGAAATCATCATCATGTATAAAAGTTGTTATACCTATACCTATTGGTGCGTTTATCGAATGAATGCGATTAGTAAAATCGTCACTGCAGAACGAATGTGTGTAGTGCAGGTTATACAAACATGGCCATATGCGTTGACAGTGATGTATAGTTATGGTTTGAGGTATGAGATATCTAGGTTCTTAGCATGAGAAGCGAAAACAGCTCACTAGGTATAACTATGATACAAAGATATACAAAGTTCTTACCCCCGAAGATTGTTCTCGAATATGGAATGCCGCATTGCTGTGAAGATGATACTACTCCTATTATACATGACTCAGAACACATGATTCTTGAATACTTCACCATTGAAAAACAAAGGTGCTTCGCACCGTCTTCAGAAGAAACAACAGCGGCAATTACGAATGACGGCTAACGACTGAGGAGTCGAATGGGCGCAGGCGTACCGCTGTATATACGTCACTGCGAGTCTTTCAGACAAGCAGAGATTTTCTTGAACCAATATAAATTTGAATTTATGTCACTTGTAGTCGAGGTTTTCTTGAATGAGAAAATATACTGTTTATGTTGAGCAGATTCATATCAAGAAACGAAGCAAGCAAGCCGATTGATTTGAGACAAGTGTATGCTCCATTCGAATGAAAAATTTGTTCAAAAAGCAATTCAATTTCTAGAAAATGGATTCATTTTGTCGAAAAAATCTTTTTTATTTGTGCATAGATCAATATGAACTTTTTACTGTCTGGTTTTCAAGTATGACCTCATTTAGGCAACGGCGGTTCAGAATGGCCGAAATAATGTAAGATCGCTAAAAGCAAATCAAAGTTGATATCTTGCTACTGAACAGTGACCCACCCTGTATATGATCGTATTCCACTCGGGTTCACGTCATCGGCATTGCATTTATTTTTGTTGTAGTTCTGATGGGAACTAACACGTCGTGTCCGAAGCGTATCTTGGAGAAAAGCTATCGATTAGCTGTTAAGATGCTCACTGACGAGGGTACAAAAAAAACGTGTACCTACTCGTGATGAAACATGGCGGAAGATAAATTAACCGTTAACTACAACAATGATGACGAAGATGAGGAGCGTATCATGAAGTTTCTGGACTCTGACGTGTGAACAGTGTTGCCACAGGCATATGTTTTTTCGAGCGGACTATGGTGTCAAAAGAGATGTCTACTCGAAGAGCGAGATTTTGTTGTTGTGATGATGTCGCGATGAAATAAATGAATGGAGTTATCCTACTTTAACTCACATTACTCTGTTATCTAGGTACATAAATAAATATAAAAAACAAAATTCTCATTTTTTGTATGTATGTCCTGAAAGTCTTAACTTTTGAGATACAGGGTGATAAAGTTTCGAAAAAAATCAGTATCTTAATAATGACTGGAATAATATTGTACACATCTTTATGAAATTCGGTACATATCTTCTATGCATCAAGCTGCATTTTTTTATGTATACAAATTTTCCTTTTCTCTACCAGTGGCTCCGTTAGGAGGATATGATTGATCATATTATACTTGAAACTGAGTAACGAGAGAATTCAATTTCATACAAAAAAGATCATCTTGTTGATACCCGTTCTAGAGAGAAAACGAAAAAACGAGATCAAACTTCAAGTTTTGATGTGAATGCTAAGCTTGAGTACTCCATTCAGAACAGCTATTACTGGATAACCACAGTATGTAGCATCTTGAAATATAATAATATACCTACCTGTAATACACTTCATTAGATATACAGGTAACAACGTAAACAAACATTTATAAAATTCTCCGTGAGATTTCTCTAAATAAAATGTAGTACTCTTTAATTCTTTTTATGGTTTTGTTCCCACGAAAAGGAATATCCTGTAATGTTCAGAGAACATCGTGAGAACCAAGGAAAATAAGGTCGGAATTGGTGTTCTTCTTAAATTTCTTGAGGTTTTATGCCTCGAGGAACACCTTCCTTGGCAATGTGTTCCAGAGCCTCGCTGTTCGTTGGATGAACGAGTCTTTGGAAAGAGATGTTCTGCAGGTCTCCAAAGTGACCCACGAAGGGGTGCGAAGCCTCATCTCGACGTGTTAATCTCGCGGGGACTGCCAAGGGAAGAACAATTGTTGATATTTCAGAAGAGGATCGTCTATGAAAATATCTATGAAATAGAGCCAGATCACCAACATTTCTACGGTGTTTCAGAGAGTGAGTTTGTGAGCGAGGCAGCACCCACGAGAAGAATTGTCCTTTTTTGGACAGAATCCAACAGTTTCAGGATATGTTTGAGTGCTGCACTCCAAATATGGGAACAGTATTCTAGGATAGGTCGGATTTGTGCCTCAAAGATCATAAGCAGCTGACTGGAAGTGAAATAGCTCCTAGCCTGGAACAGAGAACCAAGTTTTTGGAATGCACTTTTAGCAATTGATCACGTGATTTTCTCAAAAAAGGTTATTGCTGATAGTAATACCAAAGTAATATAGTAATACCAAGCATCGAAAGGTATGGTTACTTCTGATAAGCTTATGTTGGGCACAGTGAGATCGGCTTTTCTAGAGAATAAGAAAATAAAAAAATCAATGACAATGACGAATCTCATTTTGACTATTCAACCATGTATCACACAGAGGCATTTTTTTTTTCAAATGACTATTGAATTCGAAGCCTATTTAAAAAACATTAAGTTGACTGCGATACGAATTTGTTGATCTTTCGAGCATTATAGTGAGCAGTTTTTTTTTCCTTGTTCTTTCGATCTTCTTCTTTCTATCTATTTCCTCTTCTAATCAATCCTTACAGGGTGACAATAATCTAAATTAAATAATGCAGGGATTCTTACAGGGTGTCTAACTGAATTGTGTCACCACTCTTTATGCGTGTAATTATTGGGCCAGATAGCCGTGCGGACAGAGTGTCAGAATTCTAATCCGCGTTCGCTTGCTGGTCGTGGGTTCAATTCCCCGCGACTGCAGACATTTTTCTGATGGCCCAAGGAAGTGTTTGGGATCACAAGTTGAAAGGTAAGGCCTCTGTCATTCCTTGCTCGCACAGGTCTTTCGAAGACTTCTGAGGGTTGCTCGTAAGGGGGCAATCGAATGACGGATAGAACAATTTCAGACCAATTTAAGAACATCAATAATTCCAAACATATTTCGGTCATTCAACAACTTTACTGGAATGGATTTCTCACAAATTTTTTGAATCTGTGCTCACTTCATATTTATATCAACAGAATACAGGAGCTAGGAAAAAAAAATCCTAATAAAATTATCGAAATTTTATTCGATAATAATATATATTAGATATATTTATTTAACGATATCTATTTCTGAATTTAGATTGACTGGCATCATCGAATCATAAAAAAAATAAAGATCATTGCTTTTGAAAAACAGTTTTTTCTCTGAGCACAGAAGTGAAAAAAATCGTAACGAATTATTCCTGGAAACTTTTCGAATACCCAAAATATGTTGAGAATTGCGAGGATGAAGGGGGAAGAGGACACAGTACACTTGAAATATCAAATGCGATAACTTCCGGTCGAACAAATGTTCGACAAAATCAGTTGGATTCAGGGTAAATGCTATTATTGATCAGGATCACTTGACGAATTTGAAATAAAATTGCAACATCTCAAAACACTCCCTGTATACGCGTGAGTATATGCTTGTACGAATGGGCGCGTATTTTACACGGGAATACAAGATAGATCCTGTTAGCGAACTCTATTAAAACTTTTTCGAGTGAAACCAGAGGAACCGTCCATAAAATAGAAACACTCAAGAGATCACATCAGACTTTGTTTTGCCGTATTTCGGAGTTAGAGTTTTATCTCCAGCTTTTTATGCCCCCAACATATTCGCCATATACATCAGCCTTCGCCATATACATCAGCCTCGGAGACAGTAAAGCAGAAATCAAAAGTAATGCACGCGACCACAACCGTCTGAAACTTCTGAGCCGTGTTCAGGGAATTGATGGCAACGCCGCTACACGAAGACACAGATGTACGATGTACTAGATATGCACGTACCTGACAAGTTAGGAAACGTGTCAACGATTGGATTTCGCGGGATGACCAAAGCGAGTTCCCGCAAAACACAGAGTTACACAATAGTTTATTGTTCAACGAGCACGGAATGATAGTGATTACCTACGAGAATGAAGTATGCAGCATGAGCCATAAGCGAATGCTCCGATCATTCGAGTAGGAAATTAGCATTCCGATCAAGTTATACACATTATTTTTCCTACGGCTATAATACAGCGACATTTTCGATTTCTTCGTCTTGAAGCAATCAGATTTTCTGTCAAGTAATGCTCATCTATTAGACAGAGCTATCATTGCTTACAATTTGACATTCCATGGGCGATGAGTTTTTTTGAAATAAACTGCGTGACATATAAAGTGGTCCACCTGAATATTCCACCCAATTTCAAAATCGAATATTATAAAAAAAACAATGTGAATGATATGAAAAATTCAGTGAAGCATAACTTTCATAACATTTTTTTGATGGTTATATGGCTCAATTGGAACCATATTTGATGGGTTTATTTTTTTTTGCTCAACAGCCTCTGGGACAGGGTTGATCATTCGCAGCACAGGCAACGTCAGCCAGGGAAGTTCTAGGAGTCCCAGTTCTGTGTCTTTCGCAGTTGATCTCTTAAGACAAGATACCTGATGGGAAATTCTCGTGGCCTTGTGGATGGGCTGTAAACAAAGTTCCCCAAAAACCAGCAGGTGAACCAGCAAACCTAGCGCAGGCCGAAATCTCAGCAAGGTATCTTCTTGCCGTATCCAGGGTCAACAGCAGCTCCGCAGGACTAAATGAAAATACCTCTCTAGGAGGTAAAACGACCGGCGTGGTCTCGAAAAATGGCCTCCTGGTTTCAGACCCAACTTAACAGGCCCACAAGTCTATAATAATAGATTTGGGATCACTATATGGTGATTGACAAAAATCGCTATAGAGAAAGTGAACTCAGAAAAAAATTTACCTCCAAACTGGATAACCTGTTTATTAGGCTCGCCACGTTTCAGCAGCCTCACCAAAAACAAAAAACCTCATTTTCGAAGTCACGTCTTCCAGCATCTTGCAGAAAATGAAGTTGCCGGAAGGAGAAGAAAAAACTGTGATGCGCACTCGAGTTGCAAGCATATCCAAAAAAACTCGTGGAAACAACACCTTCTGAAATTTCGTTTCTGCACATCAAAAAAACAAAGTGTCCAACACTCGTGACCCACACGTGACATTTCTACGCAGCCTGATTGGTTTAAATTGGCACCTACATCAATCATACCACCACTTGAAATGAAAACTGATGGGAGTTATTTCCGGTTATTTAAAGTATGAGCGGGAAATCGAGACATACAGACAGTTCTGACTCCTGTTGTCCCAAGGCTGCAACAACGGTATTCTTCTATCCATTACGATCAGGAACGATTAACATGGATGCAAAATCTCTCATTGCAATCCCAACTCTAAATACCTCGGTCATGTTAGCTCCCGGCCGGCCAGCTCCAAGCGGCACTTTTCCACCACCGGTCAATTTTCGTTTTCGCATTGCTCTTCGATCGTTTCGTTCGCCGATCATTAGTACTTCCTCTACTAATCGATAACATCCACGGATACGATGAATATTGATAATTTTTGTGTATTATTCAGTGTGCTCACCGTTATTCATGAATTTCCAGATTTTTCATCCACCACAAGAAATTATCAGCCGAGAAAAACAATCAATAGAAATCTCAGAGGAGTACATGATCAATACAAAGGATTTTTTTCGTTTCATCATGTCAACCCCAAAAGGCCAGCCCCAAGGGTAGAATTTTTCGATGTCAAGTTGTCAAGCAATTCAATATGAATTTCTGAATTATTTTCTACCATGAGATATTACCGGCCAAGAAAATCGATTGATGGAAATCGTAAAGGGGTACATGTTCAATAGGCGACTGAGATTAAGATCGTAGCGCCAGAACGGCGAATGTCGGTACTACTCTATGGGCCATTGGCGGATTGTTTACATTGTTTGGTAATGGTGTTTATGTTCATTTCGTTTTGAGTTTTCAAACGTCCAGCTTTGTTATTTGTCTATTTTCGAACTTTGTATTTTCCAGCGGTCTACTGTGTTTTGATTGAGGACTATATTATCTCTGTTCAACATTAGATAACCTCCCTACCTCTAGTTGAACTTCATATATACCAACATGCATAGGCTGTAAGTTTTTATCATTATTGAACAATAATTCTCATGAAAACCTGTGTGGGATGTTGATTTCCAATTCGAATATATAGCTGGGATATTCCCCTGATAGTGCATGATATTTTTAAAACAAAATCCAGCAAACTTTTTGGGAATAAAGTGTTCTTTGGAAGGTGAATTTAGGTAAACAGTTTCAACTTGACTTTTTACAACATAATCATCGAAACCCTGATTGATAACATTCTTTATTGTTTAAAAATTCTACTGTTCATGAGTAAAGATATAATCAGTTTGAAATTTGTTTGTTCTTTTACCACCACCTCAAGAAGTATAGGTATTATATTCATGATAGACATACATTTGAAAATATACCTATAGGTATGAGTAAATTTTCAGTGAAGTGTAAAGAACAATATCTCATTATGTTCAGACACTTTACACTTTTTCCAATCTTCAAGTTATGAATCCACACCTTTCTCCTACCGATCACTTCCTTGTTTCCCAAATTATTAGTTTCAAATACAAATTTAGACTGTCCTGATATTTGAAAGGAATGAAAGCTATACTCGAGATTTTTTTGCTCAAGATGAACAATGAGGTACACAACAATGATGACTCATGTTTTTAAACGTTTATAGAAGTTCTCAAACGAAATTATAGACAATTAAAACACAACTGCTTTTCATACAAAATACACGCAAACTAATGTAAACAAAGCAATCAATGGCCCATACGTTAGTTATATTAGACAATGGTAGAGGGAGTACTCCTTAGCATGAATGACCGGCCAAGAAATCGATTGATGGAAATCGTAGAGGGGAACATGTTCAATACAAAGAATTATTTTCGTTTCATTAGGTCAACCTCAAAAGGCCAGCTATTCGATATTGAATACTGAATTTTTTTCTATCATAAGAAATGACCGGCCAAGAAAATCGATTGATGAAAATCGTAAAGGGGTACATGTTCAATACACAGATTTTTTTTCGTTTCATTAGGACAAACCCAAAGGGCCAGCTCCAAGGGTAGAATTGTTCGATCTGAAGCTATTCGATATGAATTCCTGAATTTTCTTCTACCATAAGAAATGACCGGCCGCGGAAATCGATTTATGAAAATCGTAAAGGGGTACAATCATGTTCAATACATCAGGAATTCATATCGAATTGCTTGACATCGAAAAATTCTACCATTGGGACTGGCCTTTTGCGGTTGACATGATGAAACGAATAAAATCCTTTGTATTGATCATGTACCCCTCTGAGATTTCTATTGATTGTTTTTCTCGGCTGATAATTTCTTGTGGTGGATGAAAAATCTGGAAATTCAATCGAATAACATGAAATCGTACAATTTTATCGTTCGCGCTGGTCCCTCAGAATAACGGTGAGCACAGTGTATCTACATCTTTTGCCACTTGGGATCATACACAAAGATCATCAATTTCTATCGTATCCGTGGATGTTATCGATTAGTAGAGGAAGTAGTAATGATCGGCGAACGAAACGATCGAAGAGCAATGCGAAAACGAAAATTGACCGGTGGTGGAAAAGTGCCGCTTGGAGCTGGCCGGCCGGGAGCTAACATGACCGAGGTACTCTAAATTAGGCAAATATCCCGAGGCGAGAGATAAAAACCAGCAAGCAGAAGAAGAATAAATTTGGTTATGTGATTTCTTATGTCAGATGCGACGAAATCAAAATCATAATATAACTTCACATAAATGATCAAGAAAAATCAGAAATCATCCGAAATTATTCAATTTCAGGCAAGGAATTAACAAGGTACGAATCTGAATGTAACCCAGCGATTTATTTGTTTACTTTAAAAGTTTTCAAGCTGAAATATTTTTACAAGATTTGTACTTCAACTTTATGAATCTTCTTAATCAATTCGTTCATTTCAGATCAACATTTTACTGTCCAGAAACTTCGAACCACTTCACAGATAACAGAAAGGACCTATCAAAACAATTGGCCACGAATATTCAGGTAAATTCATTCAAATTCCTTTATCCTTATCACCTTATTAATCTTGGTTTTTTTTAAGGTATTTTCAAGTGTTCCAGACTATAAACTGCTAGAAACCTATAGATGTATCATGAAATGAATAAAATATGAAGTGGTATTTGTGTATTTTCAAATGAATAAAGGATATCATACAGAGTGAGTCACGTGAGCATATCATAGTAGAGATACCATTTCACTATCTTCAAACACTAAAATCAAAAAATCAATATTTATGGTCTGGTATCTTTATGTTGGTAAGTTCTTCATTTATTTTGAGATTCTGAACCAGATATACCATGTGATATAGAAATTGGTCAATTTTCATGTTTCAATCTGAAAACACAAACTCAATGGGAAGAGTAAGCAAACCATCTCATTCTCAAATGATTTTTACACAACATGGAATAAACCGCTATAGAATTGTGGCCACGTAGCCGTGCGGACAGAGTGTCTATATTCTAATCCGCATTCGCTTGCCGGTCGTGGGTTCGATTCCCATCGATCTGATGGCCCAAGAAAGTATTTGAGATCACACGTTGAAAGGTAAGGCCACCGTCATTCCTTGCTCGCACAAGACTCTCGAAGACTTCTGAGGGTTGCTCGTAAGGGGGCAACCGAATGACGGATAAAACAATTTTAGAACAATTTTTAGAATCGGACTAGTATATTTTATAATATTTGATTTCGAAATTGGGTGTACATTGACAGAACTTGGGAAGTTCTCTTCTTTGGTATCTGAAATAAACTATCAGTGAATTTCAAGTAAGCTATATAGCCTGCTGCCAAAATAGTCAGGTGGAAACAAAGACTCAAGTCTGAGGCAGAGGTAGATTCCTTTTAGGACTGAAACTTCATGGTATCATCATATCATGATGGATGTTCTCGAAGAAGAATATCAGTTTATATACAACTAAATTTGATTCTTCGATTTGATGAGATTGAATAATAATGCAAACATACAACATTTTATTTATTCACTTGTTCACTTCACATTTCCAAATAACAAATGACATCTCATGCGCAAAAGTACAAAAAAAAAACAGAATGAATAAAGACCTATAGTGAAAACACATCAATTGTCGATTGTCGCCAAAATGCATTGTCATTTCATTAATGAGCAGTAGTGTTCCAGTGATCTTTGTAAATTGGATTATACCCATTGATTCCCATATGTCGTAAAAATAGTGTAATCCTGATCCATAGAAAATACACTGTTGTACCATCACAATGCGATTGCAATAACAACAACAACAACATATTATGTGATTGAAACGGCAATGAGCATATACTTTTTCAGTACCGAAAAATAGTGCCCGCAGTATGTCATCAATCAAATCAATGGGCCATTGAATCGCCAGCTATGTCGTGTTTGCTGGGATGTTACGTTCCATTTTTTTTTTAAATTTTGATGGAAAACTTTGCACGAACAAGAATAATTAACAGTTTTACATGAGTTCTACCAATTATGTATGTATAAAATTTTGTTGGCAAGTTGACTTCGACGGTCACTTTGAAGTATCCGTCAAACAATAATATGGTCACAAATCAGCGACGAACTGCACAAAATAAACTGGTTTGATATTCTCATATCAGAAAGCAGCATAAAAAATGCACCGTTCTCTTTGTCCATCCATATTTTCATTTCGTAACTTGTGTTGAAATGGAAATTTCATCACCAGTCTTGAAATATATTTTACTTCACGCAACTGGTTACGTAAAGTAAGACGTTTCAGAACTTTCGTCAGTTCTGGAAAAGTGTTAAATAACATGTCAAAACTAAATCTGAATGGCAACCTAGCT
The DNA here is from genome assembly GCA_918026855.4 of Phaedon cochleariae. Taxonomy (NCBI): domain Eukaryota; kingdom Metazoa; phylum Arthropoda; class Insecta; order Coleoptera; family Chrysomelidae; genus Phaedon; species Phaedon cochleariae. The sequence goes on along the minus strand of OU896715.1, from coordinate 25,502,377 downwards.
ACAGTACGTCTTCGTCAGAGTTGCCAGGTCAAGACTGAAATAAGCGGTGGACATAATAAAGCGGTAGATTTGAAAATAAAACGGCAGATATCACTTGGAAATTGATTCAGTTTTTGCCAACTTTTATTGGTTCATTATTTACCCATTTAGGTTATTGACAGAGGACCGAAGAGGAACTAATTAATCATCATTCTTGTATGAACTCATTTCTCTGCGGTAGAGTAACAACATTGGGAGGAGAGCAATTTGGAAAAATCGATTGAAATTACCTCGACAAATCAAATTTTCACCTCGATTTTTCTATAAAAATAGATTGAAATGAGAAAACAAGAATGGCTGTATATACACATCGACCTACATACCTTGTGAGAGGAGCAATTTTGAAAAAGAGATTGAAAATACCTCAAAAAATCAAATTTCCACTTTTGAAACTCCTAAAGCTCCGATTATTATGAGGACGCTGAATAAAATACGAAATACCGACTTTAGTTCGGCGAAATATTGATAAGGCAGCTGGTGGTAGTTCATAGCATTATTCTTGACTAACTTTATTCCACTAAAGTTGGTGAAAACATAGTTTGTACAAGAAACTCGAAGCAGTTTGCAGAATTATTGAAATTTACATCCATAACACTATTATGTTATTGTATGTTGAATAAAACACAATCAACTTACTCCAGTTACAGCAAATTATTTTCACTTGTTTACCAATTCATCATTGAACCAGTTTACAGGTGGTCTATTGCTAGTGATGAAATGATAGCAGAGATTTCTGAAAAACATTGCCCGTGGAAGAATCTATCTATAAAAAACTGAAAGGTCCTTATATAGAAGATAATGTATATTTAATGTATCACAAGTATTAACTCGGCCGTCAATTGATGGAAAACTTCATGTTGCTGTTGACGCAACAAAACAAACAAAAACAAAGTTACGTGATAAACCTTGTACATGGGGATATCCTCGGAAATATCCGAATCAGTCGATCGAAAATAAATGTCTGATTCATTGCTCTAATTCTCATCATTTATAATACTGAACGATCGATGATACCCCATCAACGCAGCGAAACGAAAGACTCCATCAATAAAATTGTTTCCACATCTGTTGTATCCATCTCTGTCTATGGGATGAATTTTATGTTGATCAGCAAAATTGTATTCTTGAATCTTGAATCAGTAAGCTCTTCTTGAAGTTGGGGATATCTTCGAATGGGTATTAAAAGCTCCTCATCTAATAGCCATTCCATTGGCAGGAACCGATGGAGTGTTTCAGAACTCAATGTATATATGTATATGTTTGCTTCTCACTCGCATGTGTTGAACAGAGTTAGGTAAATAGTAGGTAAATAAACACTCATAGTAGTGAAACACTCCTCCAGTTCTAGCCAATGGAATTCGACAATATTTACGAACTACAGTTCTCAACACACTAAATGGACCACTCATAATTTGACTCTATTTCGAGGACCTGTATTTTTTGAAAAAATTGACCGATCTACTTGCGGTTTTCGATATCAGATGTGATGTTTTATCGGCCCCAAAGAGAGCTAGAACATCTGAAAAAGTCCGCAGAATAAAACTTACACAGGGTGTAAAGTGGAACCATTACACTATGGTCTACATTTCCAATGCTGCCAGAACTCGACAATTTTTTTTCTGATCAAAAATCACTTATATTATAATACACTGGGACTTCATCTCGGAACGTTTTCGTGTTTTTTTTTCGAAAGTCTTGCATTTCGTGAATTTTTTCTCTAGAACTCCACTTGAGCTGACTATCAATTAGAGGCAAATTTTTGAAAATATCTCGAGTTATTAGTCTAATATAAATAATGGATATCAAGAAGGCCGTTTCTGACTATACTGAATCGAATGGGCCATAGTTCTAGTCACCATTTTCGATGTTTTTTTTACTGAAATGAGTCCTATTCTCTTATCATCCTGTATATTCCAAAAAAGTGCTTCTTTCGTCTTTCATTGTCCTCCGCAAAACATGAGAGAAGTTCTCCCCAATAGTCAGCTCAAGTGGAGTTCTAGAGAAAAAGTTCAAGAAATTTCGTATATTGTTCCAATGGCCAATTCAGGAGAAATCACGAAAACTTTCCGAGATGGGGTCCCAGAGTATCATAATATGACTGACTTTTGATCAGAAAAAATTTTCTCGAGTCCTGGCAGCATTGGAAATGTAGACCATAGTGTAATGGTTCCACTTTACACCCTGTGTAAGTTTTGTTCCACGGACTTTTTCAGAGTGTTCTAGCTCTTTTTGAAGCCGATGTAACATCACATCTGATATCGAAAACCGCATGAAGATCGGTCAATTTTTTCAAAAAATACAGGTCTTCGAAATAGAGTCAAATTATGAGTGGTCCATTTAGTGTGTTGAGAACTCTATATAGGTACTAGGACTTTCGCTCATACCGGTAGCAGGCTGTCGGTTATTTTGAATAGCTCGACAAAGAGTAGAGACAGATTTTTGAACGTGATTTCACCTAGTATTCCTTCTGAAGGGTGTCAGAGTTTATGGAATAGATATTCTTTTCCGAGATGCGGGTGGTAAAGTAAAGGAATAATAATCGAATTTCTCAGAATTTATGAACAATTTACGAGGTATTACTTCAAAAATTCATATCCGAGAGTTTAAAAGGGTGCGAAATACGAATACGGAACTCTTCTCACTGTGGCAATCAGAGGGCTCTTACCAATGGACTTCTTATAGCTTAGAAGGCACCTAACTTTTTTCTCAGTGTAGCTTCTCACCTTCTTCCTTGAGAAAATAGTTCTTTGGATATTTTGAGCAAATGAGGTACACTTGTGGAAATTCACTGAAGTAAGCCGTGTACGAGATATTTCAGTTCACTGAGAGAAATTATCCGTTCTAAATACCTAAAGTTCACTATACCAAGCGTTGTGGTTAAAAAGGCGCCAGTCACTACATTCATCAAATATAACAACTGCAAAATAGTATGATTGAGGCAATATGACATACTGAAGCACCAGTTATTAGGGACCCTACCTGTACGGTGAACCTTTTAATATTACCGTTCGCACTAATACGTAGTGGTAAATAGAAATATCAGGGGAGTAACATTCAACACAATCCTAATACCACTACATAAGATATATTTATTAGTTACTGGATATGGAACATGTTATTTGATGAAGTGGTGAATAATAATTTGAACTATTAATATTCGGAGGTGGTGTGCAATAGGTTTGTCTAAGTATTGATCACTTAAATAAGTGATATCATTACATTTAGTTATACAAATTTTCATTTATTTTCTCAGTGTTTTTTTTAGTGTTCCATGCCGCATCGAAATATTTAAATTATTTTGAATGAAAAATGTTTAATAGTATCTTTGTGGATGATATTTTGTCAGTAAATGAGCAGTGCAAAAATGAATTCTTCAATTTACATTTTTTGTTTAGTTGTCGATTATTATTTTTTATCTCCACCACCCTGTATCTCGAGAACGGAGTGATTTCAGACTGAGGTATGTTGCTTCAAATCGACTCAGGATTATGTACTAAGATTTTGTACACACCTCTCAGGTACACCCTGTATATTTTGATGTAGAAAAATGATACATGAAATGCCAATTTGTGAATTTTGCTTTTAAAATTGTGAGTAGCTCTCTTACAAGGTGTGTCAGGTGATGCAATACTTGTTTCAGAGTTATTCAAGATGATGATACTTACAGTTGACGCTGAGGGATATCCTTTTACTGACTGCTGGAGGGATATCGTTGCTGGCGATGCATAGATAAGCTCCCATCTGTTTCCTATCTAGTCTCCAGAACTGTAGATTTGTGCCATTGTAGGTTTCCACTGCAAGATAAATGAGTGGGTATTGTAATAGTTCGAAGAAAGTAAAATTTATCAGTAAAGGGAGGACTGACTTATTCAGTTCTTCCGACTGAAATGTGAATGTATTTTCCATTCTTCCAATATTGAGTACATGAAACGTTCTTTCTCTGTTTACTCTCTTGTGTAATTTTTGACAAAATTTACCCCTGATAATGTTTGTAGCTGAAACATATGAGAATTTGCTCGTAATAAAGTCTGTGTACTATAACCCTTGTTTTTGTAAATATTCTGAATATAACAAAGTACACACAACTTTGCCTTCTGTTCAACTTCACATGAACGTATGTCGTGAATGTCATAACCTCGGTCCTAACTTTTGCAAAGTTGAATTGAAAAATAATGAGGTCAAATTAATAATTGTTTTCAATTGTTCTGGTTTATGAATGTATAACTAAGGGATGAGAAGCTAGAGTAAATTGAAAACTGACGCACATGCGAATACCATTCATTCTATATCGGACCATATTAACTTTTATACGCTTTTTCAGAGGAGTAAGTGTGTTTGTGAGCAAGGCATCACCCACGAATCGAATAATTGCCCTTTTTTTAACAGAATCCAACAGTTTCAGGATATGTTTGGGTGCTGCACTCCAAATATGGAAACAATATTAAAGGACAGGTCGGATCTGTGCCTTATAGATCATAAGCAGCTGACTGGAAGTTAATTAGCTCCTAGCCCGAAACAGAAAACCAAGTTTTTGAGATGCACTTTTAGCAATTGAATTCACGTGATTCTCCACCTCAGCTATGCCATCTCTTATCGAGTTTTCTTTCAGGCAGATCGCTTCATGTGGTATTGGACGGTGTATCGTCTGATACCATTGGCATCAATTCCGGCGTTCCACAAGAATCAATTCTGGCACCAACATTATTCCTTCTTCATATTGTTACGACCCTGGCAATCGATCCCAGCTACCTGCGGGAATGTAAACAAGCCATATTTCTTGGAATAGTAATTAGGTGATTCGACGGCTATTGAGATGACTCGAGAAGATTATCGACCTGTTCACGATATTTCGAGTGGAATCTAGACGTTTTATTAGGTAGTATAAATAGTTGTTGTTAGGGACAGGAAGAAAAGTCTTTATTTGGAAGCGTTATAATAACGATCGAAGAAGTGTTGTGAATCGGAAGTGTTTAGTACGAGTATTGTAATTATTGTATAGTAGTGTTCAGAATAAATCGTTTTAAGTGTTATACCGAGTGTTAAGTTATTACGGACCCAGAGTAAAATCGTAACAGTGGTGTCAGAAGTGTGGATTTTTCGAGGACATTTGAAGACGTATGGTGAATACAAGGAGTACGTCATACGACGCGATGGAAGACATTTTGAAATTTATGCAAAATCAGTTCGCGGAACAAGAGGAACGACGACAGAAAGAAAAACAGGAGGAGGAGAAACGTCGTCATGAAGAAAAATTAGAAGAAGAGAAACGTCGTCATGAAGAAAAATTAGAAGAAGAGAAACGTCGTCATGAAGAAAAATTAGAAGAAGAGCAACGTCGTCAAGAAGAGTTACAGAAAATTCTAGAGCATCAAGAAAAAGAACGAGAACATCAGAAAATCTTCTTCGAACAAATTCTGCATAAAACTGATGTGCAAATAGATGAGTTGAAGACAGATTTCACCAAAATTGACGACAAGCTTAACCAGGAGGTTTCAAGAATAGATTCCATGTTCGATACAATCAAAAGAGATGTAGCGAATCAGATCGCCTCGCTACGAAGTCAAGATCGTCGTGACAGGGTTGCCACATCGGGTTCTTCCGTAAAACCACCAACTTTTGATGGACAGTCGCCTTGGTCTATGTATCGCCGACAATTTGAGGCTGCAGCAAGTGCAAATGGGTGGAGTGACGAGGAAAAAGCTACTGCACTCATTGTAGCTCTGAGAGGACCAGCTTTGGGGATGTTACAGTCGATCCCAGTGGAACAACAAAACCACTTCGGAGATTTAGTGGCTGCGCTAGAACTCAGGTATGGTGACCAACATCGAGAACAGCTTTACCGGGCTCAGATGAAAAATCGTGTGCAGAAGTCTGGAGAGAGCCTACAGGAGTTCGAAGCAGATGTGAGAAGACTGACTCAATTAGCCTACCCAGAGGCACCAGAGGACTTCAAAGAACAACTGGCGGTGCAGGTATTCATCGACGGGCTGAGAGACTCAGAAATACAGAAGACTCTGAGGCTTACACACTTTAAGAGGAGTGGTGAAGCCCTAGTAAGATCTCTGGAGGTAGAAGCGGCCTTCAACACCTCTAGGCCAAAAGTGAGAGCTGTGTCCATCGAGGAGCCTTCCGAAGACGTGGACCCAGTGGCGAAAATGTTGAGAAAAGTGCTTGAGGAACTCAAAGAAATTAAGAGTGGGTCTAGTAACCAGCGAAATAGATCCTGCTATCGCTGTGGCAGAACTGGACACCTGATAAGGGACTGTAAGGTGAGAGTACCACCACGATCTTCTTCACCTGCAAGGACGCCATCACGGTCGTACTCACCTGCGAGGACTAGGTCATCTAGTGAGTCCTCAGATAGATACCAGGAAAACTAGAACTAGCCAGCGTATCGGGGCGCATGCTGGCTAGTAATAACGAAGCCCCCAGGGTCATTAACATCAAAAGGATAAGAAGAACAACTGATAGCCTCACCATCAAAGGAAAAATCAACCAAATGGATGTAACCTGCACCATAGATACCGGTGCATCAGTTTCTCTGGTACGCAGTAACATTCTTCGGCCTGGAAGTATAAAACCAACCACTTCCAACTTTGTTCTTCGTACGGTCACTGGAGAAAATGCACCAATACGAGGGATGGCTGATATTGAGTTGACGCTTGGAAGACTCCATATAATGAACATGGTATACGTCGCAGATATCGAAGATGAGTTTATCCTCGGCATGGATCTGATAAGTGACTACGGGTTTTCATTCGACAGTGATCAGAAGATCATGAAATTTGGAGAAGAGTTTGTACTAACGACACCAGCCGAGAGGGAGACGTCTGTAAGGCTACGACTAGCGAAGACTGTGAGAATTCCTGGATTCACTGAGAAGATCATCCATGCGCGATTAGAAGAGGACCCTGGGTGCTGCGTTGGATTAGTACAGTCATGTGAGGAATCCCCCAGCAAGCTGTTACTTGCCCGAGCTTTAGTGACCACCGAACGAGACATTCCTGTGAGGGTAGCAAATGTTTTACCTACCACCATAACAGTAAGGGAAGGAGATATTATCGGAGCTTGTGAACCAGTCAGTTGGGTAGCAAAATGTGATAAGACTAACGAGCAGAGATGGAGGGAACGAGATGACAGTGCATTGAAAGTTCTGGAAACCTCCTTGGACCACTTATCACCAACAGAATATAAAGCTGCCAAGAAATTCATAGCAGACGAAAGTGATATCTTTGAATCAACATCAACAGGGCGGACGAACTTGGTCAAGCACAGAATAGATACTGGTAAAGCTCACCCAATTCGGCAACCACCAAGAAGAATGCCATTTGCTAAGCAACAGGAGGTGGAACAGCTGGTTGACAAAATGATGAAGGATGGGGTAATTGAAGAATCATCCAGCCCTTGGTCTGCACCGGTTGTATTAGTGTCCAAGAAGGATGGATCCACAAGATTCTGTGTGGATTATAGGAAGCTCAATGACGTCACCAAGAAGGATAGCTACCCGTTACCAAGGATTGATGACACTTTGACTACATTGGCTGGCTCCCGATGGTTTTCGACACTGGACTTGAAGAGCGGATACTGGCAAGTGGGCATTCACGAAGAAGATAAGGAGAAGACTGCTTTTACGACTGGTAATGGACTGTACCAGTTTACTGTGATGCCTTTTGGACTATGTAATGCCCCAGCAACCTTCGAAAGGCTGATGGAATTGGTACTGCGTGGGCTCACTTGGAAAACTTGCCTGGTATATCTGGACGATGTTTTGGTCATGGGAAAGAATTTCGAGGAACACCTGAAGAACTTACGGGAAGTGTTCCAGCGATTCAGGAATGCCAACCTCAAACTGAACCTGAAGAAATGTTCACTATTCCAGAAACGAGTAGATTTCTTGGGCCACACGGTAACGTCAGAAGGAATACAAACTGACGAGACAAAGATTCAAGCCATTCGAGACTGGCCAAGACCGAAGGACAAACATGAAGTTAGAAGTTTCTTGGGATTGTGCACTTACTACCGTCGTTTTGTGGAAGGATTTGCTGATATTGCGGCACCACTCCATAGATTGACAGAAGATCGAGTCAACTTCAACTGGTCTGTAGAATGTGAGAAATCCTTCAAGAAATTGAAGGCTGGCCTCTGTTCGAGTCCTATTTTGGGGTTCCCACAAGAGAGAGGCTTGTTTATTTTGGACACAGACGCGAGTAACATCGGAATTGGAGCCGTGCTATCACAAGTACAGGATGGTCAAGAAAAAGTTATAGAATACTACAGCAAAGTGATGGCCAAACCAGAAAGGAATTATTGTGTCACCAGGAAAGAACTGCTGGCAATTGTTAAGGCTGTTGACCATTTTCACAAATACTTATACGGGAGAGAATTTCTCATTAGGACGGATCATGCAGCTTTGAGGTGGCTGATGGAGATGAAGAATCCTGAAGGTCAAATAGCAAGATGGCTGGAAAAGCTGAACCAGTATCACTTCAAGATTAAGCATCGTCCAGGAAAACTACACCAGAATGCAGATGCCATGTCCAGAAGACCTTGTTCGGAAACCTGTAAGCATTGTCTGCGCATTGAACATCGAGAAGGAACCGCTGATGTTAGAAAAACCAGACTTGTGACCGATGATAAGTGGACAGCAGCACACATGAGACGAGATCAGGAGAACGATCCGAATATCGCCGATTTTCTACGTTGGAAAGAAAGAGGAACAGAAAGACCGACATGGAAGGATATCTCGGATAGAGGGCCTGCTTTCAAGGCGATGTGGGCACAATGGGACTCACTAGTTGTGGAGAATGGATTATTGAAGCGAGTTTGGGAATCAGCTGATGGTAGATCAACAATTTCTCAGCTGGTTGTGCCCCACATCAGAGTTAATGAAGTTCTGGAAGAAGTCCATGGCGGAAAATCTGGTGGACATTTTGGAGTTAACAAGACATTGAGTAAAATTCGAGAAAGATTTTACTGGGTTCAATGTCGTGACGACGTGGAAAGTTGGTGTAGAAGATGTCCTGTATGCGAAGCCAGTAAAGGTCCCAGAACAAGATCAAGAGCTGGAATGAAGCAATACAATGTGGGTGCTCCGTTTGAAAGGATCGCCATCGATGTAGCCGGACCATTCCCTTTGACCGATGATGGAAATAAATACATCTTGGTTGCTATGGACTACTTCAGTAAGTGGGTAGAAGCATACGGCATGCCAAACCAAGAAGCCTCCACAGTTGCCAGGATATTGGTCGACAACATGTTTTCACGGTTCGGAGTACCAATGGAATTACATTCTGATCAAGGGAGAAATTTTGAGTCGAACTTATTCAAAAAGGTCTGTGATCTAATGGGAATCAGTAAGACGAGAACAACTCCACTACATCCACAATCCGATGGCATGGTCGAAAGATTCAACCGAACTATGGAAGAACATCTTTCCAAAGTAGTCGAAGAGCATCAGAGGGACTGGGACAGGCATCTTCCCTTATTCCTGATGGCGTATAGAGCAGCTGTCCATGATTCAACGAAGCTAACTCCAGCTAGTATAGTCTTTGGAAGAGAACTCCGCTTACCTTGTGACTTGGTGTTCGGTTCACCAAGTGTTGAAGAAAAGGAAGTACAAGACTACGCAGATGAGCTCCGGAATGGCTTGATGAAAATTCATGAGACTGCTCGGAAGAGATTGAAATTAGCAAGTGACAAAATGAAGGCACGGTACGATCTCAAAGCCAATTCAGAGGGATTCTTCGAAGGAGATCGAGTTTGGCTGTATAATCCTCGACGGAAGAAAGGCGTATCACCCAAATTAACACCATCTTGGGAAGGACCGTATAAGGTGTTGAAAAGGATCAATGATGTGGTCTATAGAATCCAACGCAGCCCTAGGACAAAGATGAAAGTCGTTCATCTTGAAAGACTGAAGCCTTATCATGGTGAGGAAAGTTCTGTTTTTGATCGGGACGATCAAATTTGAAGAAGGGGGTAAATGTTACGACCCTGGCAATCGATCCCAGCTACCTGCGGGAATGTAAACAAGCCATATTTCTTGGAATAGTAATTAGGTGATTCGACGGCTATTGAGATGACTCGAGAAGATTATCGACCTGTTCACGATATTTCGAGTGGAATCTAGACGTTTTATTAGGTAGTATAAATAGTTGTTGTTAGGGACAGGAAGAAAAGTCTTTATTTGGAAGCGTTATAATAACGATCGAAGAAGTGTTGTGAATCGGAAGTGTTTAGTACGAGTATTGTAATTATTGTATAGTAGTGTTCAGAATAAATCGTTTTAAGTGTTATACCGAGTGTTAAGTTATTACGGACCCAGAGTAAAATCGTAACAATATCAATGATCTGTTGGGAGTAACAATCTGCCCCATCCACAGCTTTGCAGATGATAGTACCCTCCATACTGCGTTCTCTTCCAGAATTCCCATTTCTTCCCAGGAAACTAAGAACTCACGGCGCAGGCAGGTCAATGCTGTCAATGAAGACCTTGCTGAAATCACAGCATGGGGAAGCAACAACCTATTTGAATTCAACGCCACCAAAACTCAAGCCTGTATTTTCTCAAGAAAGGCGGAACTCAGTATGCTCGACATTGTAATGTCTGGCACCCCATCTCCACCAAGCCCACCATATCTATGCTCGGTATTTCCATCAGCAACACTCTTTCATGGGATTATCATGTCAGATCCATCGCAAAAGCTGCTTTACAAAAACTCGGATTCTTGTTCCGTGCGAAAAGCTACTTTACACCTCAACAGCTTCTTATCATCTACAAAGCGCAGATACGGCCTGTCCTAGAATACTGTTCCCACATATGGGGTTCAGAACAGAAACATACGCTGATGCTCTTAGATTCCATCCAGAGAAGAGCCGTCCGCCTGGTGGGTGACGCTACACTCACTCACTCTTTGACATCATTGGGACACCGTTAAAAGGTCAGCGACCTTTCACTTTTTTATCGATACTTCCACGGGAAATGTGCTTCGGAAATCTCTGCTATCATCCCTTCACTAGCAATTCCAGTCAGACGAACTAGACAAACCCAGTCAGCACATCCTTTCGTTGTCAACCTCGAAAGATGTCGAACAGCACTTTATCAAAACTCCTTCATCCATAGAACGGCTAGGCTCTGGAATTCATTGCCTGAGGAAGTATTCCTAAAAACATATAATCTCCAGACGTTCAAAAAAAAATCCAATACCTGCCTCCTATCCCTATCCTCCCTACAAACGCACGATGTTCTCAGAACATTATAGGGATTCCCTTTCGTACGCTCCAAGCGATAAAAAAAAGCATCGAAATGGATGTCTTCAAAGGTATGGAATACACAATTATTATGATGGTATATGGAATCTTTCAAAGCCCCATCATTTATGTTCCTGAATAAGATATTGATGCACTCAAATTCCTTCTGCACTTCATGAGTATAAGAATAGCTCGTGCTCCTTTCAACAGGCGAGGCTGAATGGAAAGTGTGAATGTGAAATTCTTCAAAAAACTGAAGACACTCATAAGTTTCTTGTTCATAGAAGAGAGGCGTCGATATCGTGATATTTTCATTGGTCATCTTACCAAATAACAACAATGACTAATAATGGTGTAAGTAGGGGCGTTTTCGATGGTGTTCAATATAATTTTTATAATTGAGTTTCTATTTCTATATTGAAAAGAATTCGTACAGCGTCATCTATTAGAATAAGATGTAAGAATAACCTTATATTGCGACTTTGAACTATATATCTCCGTCAAGTTTCTACTTGATATCAGGAAATAAAACCGATGAAACGAATCTAGATTACATATTTCGGTGTATATGTTTTATTCACAGGGTGTAAATTTGAAAACTTCCAATGCGAATATCTTGCGAAAGAAAAAAGTTAGGAAAACGCCGTTTGGCAAAAATTCTAAAGACTTAAGGGGAACTAGAACCACCATATTTCGGTCAAGGGATGAGTCACCCCGTCGGCGCGACACACCCCAACTCTGAAATGTCAAATGGCACTACCTCTTTGTGATGCCTCAAATGAACAGTCTCAGTCAGTAGTATTCACCTGTACCAGACTTTTTTTCCACCCACTACAGGGTGTATGGAAGATATAAAGTCGAATAAAATAAAATGAATTGTGTTAAAAGGATATTTTAATTGATCAGATGTTCAAAATGCATTCCATTCTGTTGTAAGCAATAGTATAATCGATGTTCGAATGCCATTCTCACATTTTCGGAACACATCTCTGGGAATATATCGGCATTCTGCATTTTATTTTATTCGACTTTATATTTTCCGTTCACCCTGTAGTGGGTGGAAAATAAGTCTTGTACAGGTGAATACTACTGACTGAGACCGTTCATTTGAGGTATCACAAAAGAGGTAGTGCCATTTGACATTTCAAAGATGGAATGTGTCGCGCCGACAGGGTGACTCATCCCTTTACTGAAGTATGGTGGTTCTAGTTCCCCCTAACTCTGTAGCATTTGTGCCAAACGGCGTTTTCTTAACTTTTTTATTCAGCGAGATATTCGCATTGAAAGTTTTCAAATTTAGACCCTCGACTTTATGTTTTTCGTACACCCTGTAGTGGGTGGAAAAAAAGTCTTGCACAGGTGAATACTACTGACTGAGACCGTTCATTTGAGGTATCACAAAAGAGGTAGTGTCATTTGACATTTCAAAGTTGGGGTGTGTCGCGCTGACAGGGTGACTCATCCATTCACTGAAATATGGTGGTTCTAGTTCTTCCTAACACTTTAGTATTTGTGCCATGCGGCGTTTTTCTAACTTTTTTATTTCGCGAGATATTCGCATTGAAAGTTTTCAAATTTACACCCTATACATATAAAAGTATATTGAACTCCTCTTAGAAGCTGCCACTGATGCCAACGAGCTGATCGAGGTATTGTTTCAGAAGTAGAGAATCGGTTTCCACTATATACTAGGATAATTCCTGAAATCTATTCTTGGCAGTACCGTATTGTCAAGTAATCACTAAACATACGAAAAACTTTCCTGTAGAAAGCGAGCGACTTTCTTTCGTTTTTTTGAGGCTTACCAGCAATTATCCGACATATGAAGAAACGCACATCAATCGACATCAACAAGGCATAGGGAAAAAAGCCAGACACAAAGAGAACGCGCTGAATAACGTTTGATTTTTCATTAAACAAAGGACTGTCACGAAACACAAAAGCGCAACGTGCTCTCATTTTTCTTTTTGTTCGTCTGAAAGTGTGACAGTTTTCAGGATATGGGAAATTGCCCGCAGTCGATGATAAGGTTTCTGATGGACTGGTGATGAAATTTGTACTCCTCGTCTCATATATCACAGTATTACATAACTCAAAGAGACATAATCTGATGAGTTGAGGCGACCTTATATACTATATTAATGGTGGAATTGTGGTTCTCAATGATAGTTATTTCTTTTACTAGGCAACAAAGTACTAGATTGACTGCCGCGGCAGATAGGAATTCACCCTAGCAGTTAATCTATATTTGCTGCCGTGTGAAACATTCAATTTTTTCTCCTAATTTTTTTAACAATTTCATTCAAATTACTTGAATCGTTGCATGCAACAAACTGCTCCTGCATAGGCAGAGAAGCTTCACCTTTCCTGACTGTTAATTGCCATAAAATAGCCACTTATGCCGCTTGGAGAAAAACACTCAGAGAAATAGTCGGTAGTGAATACCAAACGTGTAGTAAAATAGGCGCCAGTCACTGAATTAATCAAATGATACCACAACAAAATTGTATAATAATATACTATATGTATCATACTACGTTTATACGTTTATGATAATTGTGGATGCTGTTTTGGACTTCGTCTGTTTGTATCCTAAAGTTGTTAAATAAAAAAATGTATCAATAGATATTTTGTAGGGGTGATATTTGATACAGTATAGTATTGAATAATTTGTTGTGGTATTATTAGATGAATGTAGTTACTGGCGCTCATTTTACTATATACTTCCTACTATTTTTGTCACTTTTAATCACATGAGAGCTTTTGTTTGTCGAAGTAAACTTGACATGTAACAATAGGAATTTTGTTGCCTGGCAATTTGACGAAGAAAATTACCTCTGAAGAAATTACGAGCCCGTAGGACGAGTAATTTTTTCTGGCAGTTTTTTTGAGATGAATTATCTAATGGCAATCAGGCAAATCTACAGAGACCGCCTCACATAGTCTGGTGGGAAAGATTGAAAAGGCACAGGTAGATGAAGAAATTGCTCCGTGTGCTTTCATCGACAAAGAAGGAGCGTTCGATAACACTTCCTATGAATCGATAGAGCGAGCCACAACCATCAAGGGGCTCGAGGCTCCAACAACAGGCTGGATACAATCCATGCTCAGGAGTAGAAGAATAAAAGCTACACTGGGAAGCAGCTCGGTAACTGCACAGGCCACTAGAGGTTGCCCCCAAGGAGGGGAACTCTCTCCTCTTTAATGGTTCATAGTTGTCGATAACCTATTCAACAAACTGAGCACCGCTGGCTTCGATATTTAAGGCTATGCGGATGACATTGTCATAATAATAAGAGGCAAGCATGATAGGATTTTATCAAACCTAATGCAGACTGCACTCAACTTGCTGAAAGACTGGTGCTTTCAGGCTTGAATGTCAACCCAAGCAAAACAGTCATCGTTCCATTCACCAAAAGAAGAGAGATCAAGTTGAAGGAACCCATTGTGGATGGAACACCTATCAATTTCTCCGAAGAGGTCAAATATCTAGGAGTAATCCTAGACAAGAAACTCACGTGGAACCAACATTTGACCAAAATCGTCAATAGGGCAATTTCAGCTCTCTGTATATGCCGAAAGATGTTTGGCCAAACGTGAGGTCTTAAACCAAATATGATCTACTGGTCTTATCTCTCGGTGGTCAGACCCATGGTCACATACGATTCTCTAGTGTGGTGGATCAAAAGTAAGGAAAAAACAGCACAACTTGAGCTGCAAAAAATCCAGAGACTCGCGTGTCTTGGGATCACAGGGGCTATGCGTACGTGCCCTACTGCAGTAATGGAAGCTATGCTTGACCTACTACCCTTGCATATTTTTATCAAGAGGACTGCAGCTCTCAGTGCATACAGACTGAACTCCACTGAATTGGCCAGACCAGGTGATGTCACTGGTCACATGGTCATTCTACAAGAAGTACAAATGGAATCTGCAACCAAACCATCGGACATAATGCCAGCCAGGCTCAGTTTCGATCATACCTTTGAAGTGGTTATAAAAATCCGCCCTAGGTACGGTTCCGCTGAGCCTCAGCTGGACAGAGGGTCCCTTGTTTGGTACACCGATGGTTCGAAAATGAAAGAAGGGGTACGCGCGGGTGTATATGGACCCGGATGTAGACTGTTTGAAGCCTTAGGCTCTTCCGAACTCTTCCAAAGGTGTCTGAGCAGAGGTCTGAGGGGTGCCAACATATATATCTGCTCAGACAGCCAAGCCGCACTGAAAGCACTGGAATCATTCGTTTTCACATCAAAGATTACATGGGACTGCTTTGAAACACTCATGCAACTGGGAAAGGGCAACAAAGTCACACTTATGTGAGTTCCAGGGCATGAATGAATTGAAGGAAATGAGGCAGCTGATCGCCTTGCGGAAAAAAGGTGCAGCATCTGCACTTTTTGGTCCCGAGCCTTTTTGTGGAATAAGCAGATGTCACTTAAAGGGAGAACTCAGGAAATGGGAAGAAATTGAAAAGTCCTTCTACTGGAGAGCAACTCCAGGTCAACGACAAGCGAAAAGGTTCATCAACCATTCGCAGAACTTAGCCAAAGAGCTACTCAGCCTCAGCAAACCAGAGCTAAAGCTTATCACAGGCTTTCTCACAGAACACGGCCATCTGAGGTACCACCTCAAAGAGATGAGCCTGGCGGACACTGACACTTGCCGCCTTTGTAACAATGCGACCGAAACCGCGGAACACATACTCTGCTCATGTGAAGTATTAGTCCGCCAAAGGCTGAACCACCTAGGTCTGTCTCACCCCTGCTGAAGTGGAAAAGTCAACAGTCAGGAAAATCGTAGGCTTCATTAGAAGTCTAGGGTTAGAGGACCAAAACAAATAGGGGTAATCACAATAGATCTTCTAGGTCGCAGTGATCGAGAGATCTCTTAGCCTATACGACCCATCTACAATCTACAATCTACAATCTACCTAATGGCAACGAAACTGGAATTATAAATACCAAGTTTACTTTGTCTAAAAAAAAATAGAGTGTAATTTGGTGAGACAATTTTATTCATCAAACATTTGTCATGGCTGGTTGTCATGCTTTCAAAAGTTAGGTTTCGTTATTGTCGTTGGAAA
Organism: Phaedon cochleariae; assembly: GCA_918026855.4. Taxonomy (NCBI): domain Eukaryota; kingdom Metazoa; phylum Arthropoda; class Insecta; order Coleoptera; family Chrysomelidae; genus Phaedon; species Phaedon cochleariae. The sequence goes on along the minus strand of OU896715.1, from coordinate 25,486,002 downwards.
AGTTAGGACAAACTTTTTTCGCTGACGCATATTGCATTGTCAGTGGAATAGCTACCTATTTTTCTGTAACGGGAAATAAGTTTTACATCTAATCTCTGTTGAGAGGTCATCAAATTTGATTTTTTTCCTGGATAAATACAGTGTGTGTGATTTCAACCCGCAACACCCTCCTAATTCGAAACCTGTCGACCGATTTTTTAAAACGAAATTCCAAAATCTGAGATATTCAGATTTTCAAGGTTTACTTTCGTTTGTTGAACCACTATAAAGCATTTTCTTTCGAAATTTTGACTTTCCTGTTCGATTCAGGCATAGCGGGAATGAACCCATACGAAATTTGAACGCGAAATCTCATATAAGGTGTTCGTTATTCAATGGCAAATTTTGATATTTTCGAATTTTTGATTCACCCTGTTTCAAGATATAAGGAGTTGATATAATCAATGAAGCAGTCATAAGATGGAGGAGCACATCGAATACGAAGTTTCATCATTGTACCTTCTACAGGATGATCTCTTTAGGTCAACCAAAAATCAATAAAACTGAAGTTGAGGTTCACCATTCTTAAAACTCAAGTAATCCATTTTTGACACACTTCAGCACACAGTAACTCCGAAAATCGTCTCAATTAATGAATACCTGTCGAATATAACACAAATGGAATGACAGACAAACACTCTCCAAAGACTGTATAAGGAGATATACTCTGATGCTTGATTTTGGCGAAATGGAATGAGAATTTGTGATATCAATGGGAATTGTTATATCTAGAGAATATTCTCTCGTATTATTCAGCACAAATAATATTTCCAGAAAAAAAAACTCAAAATAAAAAAAATCGCAACATCAATTTCAATAAATTTTGGTTGACCAAGAGAGATCTTCCTGTGGAAGTAACAACGATGAAACTCCGTATCTGAGTATCCGATGTGTTTCTCCATTGAATGACTCCTTCAACGGCTATATCAATTTCTTAGATTTCGATATTGGGTGAATCGAAAAATCAAAAATATCAAAATTTGCCATAGAATAACTAGCACCCTATATCAGATTTTGCGTTCAAATTCTCTATAGAGGTATTTCAGCTATGCCTGGATCGGATAGGCTAGTCACAGTTTCAAAAAAAGATTGACTAATAGTCGATTTTGAAATTTTGACCCCTTCAACAGATGAAAGTAGGCCTTGAACATATGGATATCCCAAATTTGCTCACCTTTTCGAATTGTTGTTGTTGTTGAGTACCATATGATGGATTCTTTTTTGTTAATCGGCCGAGGGGTTCCAAATTGAAAGGGTGTTGCGGATTGAAATAGCACACACTGTATATACACTGTTAAAGGCTTTTGTTGTGTGTTGTGTTGTTCTTCATATAGCCTGGCTCGTAAAAGATGACCAGCGGAAAGAATGTGAACCCAGAGCACAATATAAATGTTGCGATCATCAATTCACTGTCAATTCCCGAACGGAATCCCAAGCGCTCGCTACAAATGGTGATATCACTTTGTTCAGATATTCCAAGCTCAGCGAACTAAACTTCTTCATCCTCTTCCTTCCGTCCCCGATCTTCTTTGGCAAGTCGAACCATACAGTGGCTGGTGTGAATGGTTATGATATCAAAATATGAGATAAACTTATTTGTATAGGCATAAATATTAGATGAATCGAATGAAGCTGAATATCTGTTCAATCATAATCATAAAAGCACATTTTATTTCAATTTTAATTTTATGTTTCATTTATTGTCACTTTGTTCTACCAGGTTAGACTCAACTACCAAACAGGACCATGAGTATAACAACTACTCAGGAATCTTGAATTGATGATAAGGAATTTCGTCATTCGATTGTCAGCTGATACAAGACAGACTGTTTCGGCTTGCTACGCTACGCTGACATTTTTGCCACTAGATGGGTCTAAACTCCATTCTCTTGCATTTGAGCTGTATTTCATCCATTACATTAATTGATAATTGATTTACGAAATTTCTCTAGAACCTCTGAATCCTTCTAGATGTCTCTCTTCTGTCGTTAAAAAAATAAAAATTTTGGCGAATGCGCGTTAGCCACCAAAAATTATGTATTAAATGGTGAATGATACAAAGTGAGTAAGTTGGCAGATGGTCGTCATATCAATATATCTTCATCTTCAAGTGTAGTAATAATTTTATAAAATTCTATATTTTATTTCTTATCTATACTAATATTATGAAGAGGAAATATTTGTTTGTTCGTTTGTATGTATTGCATAGGCTCCGAAACTACTAGAGCGATTTGAAAAATTGTTTCACCATTATAGAAGCCGACATTGTCACTTATGAACATCTTTTTCTTATAACTTCTAAACGGCTGAACCGATTGGCTTGAAATATCATATGGGTAATTCGATGGTTTCCTGGATGATTCAAAAATTCAATTGGACGCAGGAGGTGGCGCTGCCTTTGGTACGTCAACTACTAAACGGCTTGACCGATACCGAAGAGATGAAAATAGGTGTAAGTTGTAGCTATGGGTGAGCACAAAAAAATGTACTGAATATACGAGCATAACTCAGAGCAACTGGAACAATGTCTAGTTATTTTAATGGGTATACCAACTGAGCTAGTGTATGATATAATATGATCCCACCATTTTCATGGGGACAGTATTGCTATTTCCCAGAACATAGAATGTGGATCTAATCAAACAAAAGTTGGGTAGTTTGAACATCATCAATATGCCATTTTGCGAACTGAAAAAAATCCAGTTGTTCCAGAAATATTTCGGAAATACTGTTTTTTCATTTATCTTCTTGGTTAATATTTCAGGAATGAATTCTGAATTTGGCATGAACAAGTAATTACGTAATGAAGTCAAAAAGTTATATTCTATCTTCATCATTTTTTGAGACGCACCGTTCTTTTGATGGGCGACTCCATTCTCCATAATCTCCATAATCTGTCATTTTTATCATTGAATAGTGTTGAAAATTGTCGTCACATCCATGTATAACATATCGAAATTTTGATAGTCGATAGTCGAAAGGTTCGATGTAACAATGTTCTAACATTTCTGAGATGAGAATTTTCTTCTGCCAAACATTCTTATTGTTTTCCAGAACGGAGTGATAATGCTGGGTCACAGAATATCGATACTCAGCAGATGTTTGTTGCGTATTTTATTCGGAGATGTTCACACGAACAAGATTGATGGACACATAATGGACCATTATATGTCGATACAAAGGGAGTTTTTTTGCCCTTTGTCAATAATGAGAATTCGCTTCTTGAGTCAGCATTTTTTGCGATGCTATTGTATTGTATATGTCTGTAGTTTGATCAAAGCCCAAGCGGCATAAAAAGTGGATGTTCTATGACACTTAACAGGCAGGTAAGGTGAACATTCTCTGCCTAGGCAGAAGAAGTTTGTTTCTCTGCATGCAATGCAACGTTCCAAGTAATTTGAATGGAATTGGTAATCAAAAATTGACACAGACATTGTGTGAACACAAAATGATGGAATTTTCAACAAAAATATCACACAAAATTGGTTCAATAATGAATAATAATAATGATAATGAAATATTTTTTCATACAAAATAAATGTTGTGATCTTCCTTTTCATCACATGGGAATAAGAGACTCCTGTGAATGGTCACAGTGATCACTTAGAGGATGATGGTATATTTCACAAAACAATCATAGAGTGCTCAGTACATAAATTGAGTTAGCGATGTTGAATCAGGAAAGGTTTCTCACAAACTAAACTAAAATGGCTTCTCTGAAGGCATATGATTTTATGAACGAAAGTTTTGATAATATACTGGTTGTGAGATACAAAAGATTGAATGCAATTCAAATGGATACACTTAAGTATGCTCTATACTTCTTTCCTTTATGAAACTGCTGAAATTGATGATGCTGAGACTGAACCTAGATACTCAGAGTAAGTTTCGAAATGGATATTTCACAAGATATCAAACGAAGTTTCGTTAGCTTTCAATGCTTCGTGACTGATAAGAATGCAAGCTTCGAGTATCTACTGAGAATATCTGAATATTATATTTAAAGCGAATAAGATTCATGAGAAAATTCACAATATTTCTTCAAGTAAAGATGATATTGATCAACTATGTGAGGGTTCACAACAATCAGATTTGGAGAAAAAACTATATGGAGAAAAATAACTATCAACAGGCAGGAAAGGTTTACTTTCTCTGCCTAGACAAGAAAAGTGTGTTGCTGTACAACTTTCCATTTAACTTGAATGGGTGAACACATAATGATGGAGTTTTCAATCAAAAAATTACACAAAACTGTTTTCTTCAGGCAGATCGCTCCATGTGGTGGTGGACGGAGTATCGTCTGATACCACTACTATCAATTACGGCGTTCACAAGGATCAATCTTGGCTCCAACATCGTTCCTACTTCATGTCAATGATCTATTGGGAGCTACTACTCTATCCACAGCTTTGCAGACGATAGTACTTTCCATACTGCGTTCTCTTCTAGGATTTCCTTCTCTTCCCAGGAAACTGAGAACCTACGAGGCCTAATATAATAATGTCTGGTACCACCATTCCCACCATTATCACTATATCTATGCTCGGTGTTACCATCATTAACAAAACTCTCTCATGGAGAAATCATGTCTGACTCATCGCAGAAGCTGCTTGACAAGAACAAGAACCTTGACAAATGTCGAACAACACTCTACCAATACTGGTTCGTCAATAAAACGGCGAATTGGAATTTTTTGCCAATATAAGTACTTCCGAGAACTTATAACATAGGTACAAAAGTTCAAAAAAAATAAAACACCTACCGATTCTCTCTATTCTCCCTAGGTACGCGCGTTGTTCCACGATCATTATAGAAAATTCCCTTCGTGCGCTTCAAGAGATGAAAAAAAAAGTGGAGGAAAAATTATATGTTTGACACGGCAGCAAATGTAAAATAACTGCCCTGGCTATTTCTCTTAATTTTTGCAAAATTTCTCTCTTTGTCTCTATAAGTGAAAGTATTAGTCTGAATTCAATAAACTTGATGTAAAATCATTTCACCTGTCTTGGTGTCTGTCTGTGTGTTTGTGTGCGTAGTCAAATCTGGCAAATAAATATGACACACTTCCAATCGTCCGATAGATTTGACATTTAGCAGGTGTAAATAATTCTGGTGATATTGCATCATGAAATTCTTGTTATAGAAGAAACAGAATGGCGGCTCCAAAATGGCGAATGAGTTTTTGAATTATGATTCGATCCCATTCAACATTGGTATCAAGGGGTTTTTGGGGTCGACAACTCTTTTGTCAAAATTGAAATATTCGAAATGACTGCTCCAATTTGACGGACGAGTTTGGTAATCATGATCCGATCCTATTCAAATTATGTATCTAGGAGTTTTCGGGGTCGGAAATTATATGATTCTTTCGTCGAAATTGGGAAATTCAAGATGGCTGATCAAATATAACGAACGGTTCCTGGAATTATGATCCTACTTCATTATTTATATCGTCGATAGCATGGCAGGCAACACGCGTTCACATAGTTCTATCAGCATAAATTATAAATGTTGCAAAACTAAACCATTTGTGCATTATGTTTGCACCGAATGTTCAAGTGTTTTTCATAAGAGTTGTCTGCTAACCAATTTCAAGAAAAAAGTTGTTTTTGTGAAGGACAATAAAATAATATGCTGCAAAGAAAAAGTTATAATTAACCAAGAACTGCAAGAAGAGGAGACAAGTTTATTGGAAAAAACGATAAGCGAATTAGTTCAAGATGGTGAGATGAAAAATAATTATATGGAGAAGCTGAAACATGAAAAAAGTGTATATTTGCAACAGGCATTAGATATGGAATCTGAGATGAACAATCTCATAGAAATGCAAAATAAACTAACGAAAGAAATGGAAGATAAGATAAACGAACTTCAGAAAGAACTTCTACAAAAAAGTGTACTTGGGAATACAATCAGTACACAAACGAGAAGCACACCTACGTATCATAAAGCCACAAATACAGAAGGTCATTACAGTGGCGTTCCCGCTGAGACTGAGAAAAAGGCAGGGATCTCGGCAGGGTCAATGATTATGCGTCAAGACGCAGGCAATGACGTGCAATGTGATGAACCAATCCTATCAAAAGACTCGAATGTATCGAATATGACAATTGATTCGAGAACTTTCAAAATCAATGATGAAAATAATACTGAATACAATTTACAAATAGAGGAAAACGAGGAAGAGAATGAAGCTGCGAATGCGAGAGATATCAGCCTAGATAGCTCAAGTATTGTTAGTGACATAGCGGATACAGAAGTTAATGCAACAAATGTATCAAGTGTGAAAAGGAGAATTCTCGTCTGTGGAGACCAGTATGCAATAGGTTTTTCTAGAGTAATAGACAAGTCATTAGGGTATACATATAGTATAAGGGAAATAATTACACCCAATGCTGAACTATCAGAGTTCACTGAAAATTTATTTTCCAAGACGGTTGATTATGGTCAGGATGATATACTTATCGTGATGTTCAATACAAACAACGTAAGTAACAACAAAACTTTGCATCTATTTTTGAAAAATACCCTTGGTCTCAGTAAAACCACCAACGTAATAATAATTTCTCAACGAAGCTGTATATTGGACAAAAAGATTAATAATACTATTTACAATCGAATCAATTCCTTCAGAAAAATCAACAAAAACTGCTCTTTATATTTTTTCGCTGACCAAAACAAAAAAGGAAGCAAAGTTGATGTACTTCAAAAAATCAAAAACTCCATAGATCAATGCAAGAAATGTTTAACAACTGCTTTAAAAACTATCACTTTAACTGCAATGTTTAATAAGAATCCAATACTTTCGAGTGAAATCAGTGAATATATTTGTGGAAACATGGAAAACAGCAAATTGGATAATTCATCAGTAACAACACCTACTACAGAAATCTCATACAACCAAGTCTCCAGTAATAATCTGAGTTTATACGAGGAAATCTCAATTCAATGTGAAACAAATGAAAGTTTTTTAGAGAAGGCTTGTGTGAAATCAATTCAGTTCTGACATCATCACAAATGAAATATGCACGAAGTAAAAACCAAGACTTATCACTCCTATTATTGAATATTCAATCCATTCGCAACAAAACTGATGAACTATACATTTTCCTAGAGAGTCAAAACTTTCCTAATGTAGTCCTTCTTACTGAGCATTGGCTGAAAGAGGGCGAGGCTGTATGTGTTCCAGAATATTCCGTAATTTCGATGTATTGTAGAAATAACCATATTCATGGCGGAACTGCAATAATGCTACATAATTCACAAGTACTAAATTTTGTAAATATTGATAAATATGACGCTCTTCTTCAAGAAAAGACATTCGAATTTTCTATAGCATTCTGTTCCACCATGAAATTATATATCCTTTGTATTTACAGATCCCCTGCGTCTGAGGTTCACTCGTTTTTAAATTGTTTAGAGTTACTTCTTTCTCAATTACCTACGAATTCATCTGTTCTGCTTGCAGGTGATTTCAATATTAACTTTGAAGATACTGAATCACTTTGTACTCAATTATTGAATAACCTTCTCGACTCATTTGATCTGACTATGCATGTCAACTCGCACACCCGTATTAGTCAATATTCTGCATCAATAATAGATTATATCTGTACCAATACCGATTCGGAAAATATTGACTGTTCTGTTGTTTCTGCAGGTTTATCTGATCACGAAGCTATTGCTTGCACTTTTAAATTTCAATCCGATAAATTATCAAGTAGAGATAAAATTGGTCGGCTATTCAGTAAAAATAATTACAATAAGTTTTTTACGCAATGCGTACGGACTAACTGGAACTCATTCTTAACCTATTCTCGCCCGTTCGAAGCATTTTATTTCAAATTATTGGACATTTTCAACACATCGTTTCCCTTACAAAAAATCAAACAAAAAAACAAGAAGCCATGGATTACAAAAGGTATCAGAATAGCTGCAATGAACCTAAGATCATTACATTATATTAAAAAATTCACGGATCCAAATCAGACTTTCTTTTATGACTATTATAATAATTACAGGAGAATTTATAGAAGAGTCCTAAAACAGGCGAAGCAGCTATACTACAATCAAAGAATTGATAATTCAGGAAATAAATCGAAAGAGAGTTGGTCCATTATCAATGATCTCAGAGGAAAGCCTCACAAGAACTCGTCTGTTGACTTGGATTCCAATTTGCTGAACGATTACTATTGTACCATAGCTGACACACTTACAGGGAATTTATCATCAGATACTAATCCATTATCATATTTAGATAATATAAATGTTCTAGAGAATTTTCAACTCCAGGAAACAAACCCGGCCGAAGTTGTGGCAATCATCAAAGATATAAAAAACAGAAATAGTCGAGGTATTGATGAACTCTCCATAAAAATTTTTGAAAATCTTCCGCATTCTGCTATAACTACATTATCACAACTGATTAATAAATCATTCGAAACCGGTGAGTTTCCCCACTTTTTGAAGACATCAGTCGTAATTCCTCTCCACAAGGGTGGTGATTTGAATGATCCTTCCAACTTTCGACCTATTGCACTCATTCCAACATTAGCTAAGATCATTGAAAGACTAGTTAAGAACAGGATAGTGACATTTTGTAATCACAACAATATTTTAAGTCCCCATCAATTCGGTTTTCAAGCCAAAAAAACCACTAGTGATGCTATGTTTTCCCTATTAGAGAAAGTGTACACTGAAACCAATGCCAGAGAGTCAGTTGCTGCAGTCTTCTGCGACCTATCTAAAGCCTTCGACTGTGTAAACCATGACATTCTTCTACGAAAGCTTCATCGTTACGGTTTCAGAAATACCACTCTCAGCTGGTTCGAATCGTATTTATCAAATCGTAACCAAATTGTAAAAACTACGAAATATTCATCTGAGCAGTCTGTCAGATGCGGTGTCCCTCAAGGATCAGTACTGGGCCCAACTCTCTTTCTCCTATATATAAACGATCTAACCCTTGTGAATATAACAGGCGCCTTAACTCTCTTCGCAGATGACACTACTATCTTGTGGCACAATAGAAAGCTGGACGAGTTGCATAATTCAATATCTCATGACATAAATAAAATAAAAAAATGGTGTGATTCGAACAAACTCTCTTTCAATATAGGCAAAACGAGTATTATCACCTTCAGATGTGCATTACCTGATATTTGGCTAGGAAATGATTTAATAAATAAGAAGAACAATTCCACATTTCTTGGACTTACTGTAGATGATAATTTGAAATTCAGAGACCATGTAGTGAAGTTGAGTAAGAAAGTAGCATCTGGTTGTTATGCTCTGAGAGTCATTTCTGATGAGTTGGGATATTCCCTATCAAGAACAGCCTACTTTGCTTTAGTAGACTGCCACATCAGATATGGAATAGCTTTCTGGGGAGTTTGTTCAAGAGAACTCTTGGATATGATTTTTGTATTACAAAAAAGGGCATTACGGTACGTTTGCAAGGCAAAAGTAAGAGATAACTGCAAACCATTATTCAAGGCACATGGAATCTTAACAGTAATTTCCATTTTTATTCTGGAATCAGTATGTCTGATAATGAAACATAAAACCTCTTTCGCCAGGCATGTTTCATCGTACAATACCCGTCGACCTACCTGTAACCTAGATCTTCCAATTCCAAATAGTTCTCTAGTTAGGGATTCGATGATTTTTAATGGAATCAAAATGTTCAATCATTTGCCATTACATATTAAACAAATTGAGGAACCAAAGGCATTCAGAAAGGCTGTGAATAGGTTGTTTATCGAAAAGACCTATTATTCTCTACAGGATTTCTTTGACGATAAGTTGGAGTGATTACTGACTTTTAACTGTTATATGTTATGTTACATGTTATTTGTTATTTATGCCTTTCCTACATACCTAACAAATTTGACTGGCTTGTACATTCCTAAATGTAATAAGTGCAACACATTTTTATTAATTATATTATGTTCAAAACCTATTACTTTTTTACCTTAAATTTTATTTATTTTTCATCTGTTTTATATATATATATATATCTGTATTCCAATATGAGTGCATGTCTATACAATAATTTCATCATTTATATTTTATCATTTATTTTAATTGTTAATGTTTTGAACTATCTATATGTATTTTTGTTTTTGTATTCATCTATTTTGTATTTTAATGGGTTCAACTTTGACTGTGAAATTTTTTATTCACTTCATTCACTATATTTATATTTATTTATTTATTATCATGCTTTGTCAACAAGAATTTGTTTCTTCTGACAATAAAGTATATTTTGATTGATTGATTGATACTCTCAAAAATCTGTACATGGGGGTTTTCGGGTCAGAGATCATGATTCTTTCTTTCGTTGAAATTGGAAAATTCAAGATGGCGAATCCAATATGGCGAACGAATATAGTTATTATGATCCAATCTTATTTAAAATTGGAATTTAGGTTGGAAATTATGATTCTTCCATCAAAATTGAGAGATTCAAAATGGCGAAATGGCGACTTCGAAATGGCGGATGCGATTTGTGATTATGGTCCAATTATATATTCGAAATTGGTACGTGGGAGCTTCTGTTGTCGTTTTTATTCTGTTTCACCTGTATCAGTATCTGTTTTTGAGGGTGTGTATATTATGTGCGTGTGACTCTGCGTGTCTGTAATCAAACATACTCAATTACTCATATCTATAGACCCAAAGGGTTTTGACCATTAATAAAGTATATTATTATGTACTTTCGATGGAGAAACTGGAGTAAAAATTCAACATTATGAAATACACAGATACAAAATATAGGGAATCTTGAGCGGTTTTCTGAATTTATTACTCACAAAATAACCTAGATCGAACATGACAAATTTCTTTTTCCTTTTCAGTTCATTTTTATAAAAGCTTGTCTAGAAAATTGAATTGTCCATAAGATATTTATTCATGTTAGACTTTCTTCATCTGGATCGAAGATATAGTCTCTTGAAACGCATAATTTCCATTATAACCCATGCAATTGTATATTACTTTCAGTTCCACCGGAAATAGACGAATTTTTTTAAATAACGGCTGAAATCAATATGGCGACACTGTGACATCGTCGATAGAATTTTCGCCAAGCAACCTGATGAAATGGCAAATGAACTTAGATTAGTTTCAGATGAAACATTTCGAGTCATAATTTCTTTAAGTATCATAAAACGGGGCTACTATGAACCGATTTCGAGAAAAAATTTCTAACTGGGGGATAAAGTATCGTAGCCACGTGACACGTGACTGGGGTTACATTGCCACTCTAACAGAAGAATACACAAAAACAATGTATTCCAATCGTGTGGTCACTTTGGCGACATTCAATTTTTATTTGTTTTTAAGTAAAACTCTAGTTCGGTATAATTTTCGGGCCTTGAGCCAGCCATTGCACCATATTTTGCGTAACGAAAAAACTACAGAAAGGATAGTTTTTAATAAATACAAAAAGCTCGAAGTCATTTCCACATAATGTTCATGAAATGAACAACAATGATAGATTTCGGGAGGAAAACAACTAGTTTTCTAACTAATGCCACGAAGAACATTGGAATACATCTTCCCGAGATCTATGCATCGACTCGTATAAACGAATACTGATACAAGTGATCATTCCCTGAATGCTTATTGATTTCGATTCAGCCAGGACATACTAGACACCTACAGACCAGTCTTAGGACTGCTGGCTGGAGACTGCCCTGCACTGATGAGAGTCAAAGACCTCGAAACTGGCCTGTAGGTGTCTAGCGTAGCCTGGCTTAATCGAAATCAATAGAAATTCAGAAAAGAATCACATGTATCAGTATTCGTTTATACGAGTCGATGCATAAATTTCGGGAAGATGCAAGTTCTTCGTGATATTAGCCAGAAAAGTAGTTGTTTCTCTTTCGAAATCTACCATAGTCGTTAATTTTATGAACATTGTGTGAAAAAGACTTCGAGTTTTTTTAGTTATTCAGCATTTCATTCCACTTTGAGCATTGTGGCTATTTCGTAGTTCAAAATAGTTTTACTGTAATAATTTCCAAATGACATTCTTCTTCTTGAATTTTCTTCAAAATTTAAAATAAAAAATTACACTTATTTTGAATTATAACTCAGTATCTACAGAGAAATGCCAAGCACATCATATCTTCCAGAATATTTATTTTACCTCTGATAAAATCTCTGATTCCTCTCCTGATCATTATCGGCTGTCCATCCTCTTTTTTCCACGTGATCCTAGGAGTGGGGTGTCCTGCTGCTCTGCAGGACAACGTTGTGTTCTCGCCTTCTGATACTGACATATCCCCACTGGTATCCTCATTAAGTATATCTGGGGGCACTGCAAGAAAAAATGGAATTTGCAAAAATATCAGAGATTTGTGAGTAAAGGTTCTTCTTAGGGAGAAAGAAAGATTGAATAATTACGGCAAAAATTAGAACCATTGATTATTTTAAAATATGTTTAATAAAAGCAATGCCATATTCGATTTTATTAAAACCTCCATGGGGGCTCATACCTCACCTATTCGTTCGAGAAATGAGAAAAACGTTATTGAAATTTCTAACAGAAAACATCTACTATCCTGGCTGTATGTGAATCATATCTTCAAGTATTGAAATAACGTAATTTGACAGATATGAGTAATTCAATCAGCCAGGAGAGTAGTTGTTTTCTGTTAAATATTCCAACAATTACTCATTCTCAACCAAACGGAATTACAGTGATAATAGATGCTATATTCAAGAGATTACCAATCGCAGAATAACCAACTATCATAAATTGTGGAGACTTTAACCAGGATAAATTCGTTTCTAAGAACTCTCGACATATTTATGTCAACGATTTAATATATTTATTCACCTTTTTCTAAGCCAGGGGTAGCTGAAATCACACTCAATATGATTTTTTCAAATGTAACCATATGGCTGGTGACGCCTCATTGGAAAGCTGGTGGAAACAGGAATCCAGCATACTAATCAGATTTTGATTTTCTCTGCGTTTGAAGGTTGTATAGATAGATAGATAAATATATAAGCTTCAGTGTCTAAAAGAAACACATTTCGTCGACAAAGTCAATATCTTGCGATTCATTAATTGCAAGATATAAATAAATAAAATAGAATAGAAGAGAAATATATAAAGATAACATAGAACAAAAATATATATAAAATAACATAGAACAAGTATCTTAATTTTTACAGAGATCATTTCTCTTCAAAATCAATAATATAAATCTCTAATAATTATCACATATCATAGAAGGACTAGAATTTGTAGGCTATGTATTCGTCTAAACTATACAAGCATTTTCCCACTAACATATCTTTGACAGATTTCCGGAAGTGTTTCAAATCATTGATTTTAGCTATATAATCTGGTAAATGATTGTATATTTTTTTACTCCTATAAATCGAGGATTGTCTCGTTAAAGATGAATTAGGCAGAGGAAAGCAAGGTTTCTTTTATCACGCGTATTCTTGTCTATGTTTGTGTTCATGAAATTGAAATGTTATTTTAGAATTCAATTCTTTTTCGAAGTATCAGTCGCTCAAAATGGGTGTTGAACAATTGCTATCTATGTATTGTATTGTTTTTATATAGAGCCGCAAGAAGAAATTTAGTTTCTTACCGTATTCACAGTTCGAAAAGAAGTGTTATTGCAAACTCGTGTTAATAACTGTCACTAAAAGTCGAAATTTTTGATGGAAATATATTGAACTTCGAAATTATATTTTGATTTCATGGTACCCCCGAATGTTACTTTATAATGAGATATGATCAGTACGCTTGATTTCTCTTTCAACCAGCTTTCCAATGAGGGGTCGCAAGCCATAGGGTTGCATTTGAAAAACAACATGTTGGGGTTGATTCCAGCTACCCCTGAAGGAAAATATTGTCCATATTCCTCGCCAAATGTGGGTAAGTACATATTTTGAACATCGACGTGTTCCGCGTATCTTCAGAAAAATCATCCACTTCCCCAGTAGTGACAATGTTGTCGATGGCAATGAAGAATAAGTCATCTCTTGGAGCGCACGAAAGGAAATTCACGAATAAAGTTGGCATTAGAATATTTGTCTCTGCGGGAGGGAAGTACTTTTCTGTTATAGTCGAATCGGATGTTCAGAGGATATTGAACTGTCCCGATTATGATGAAGAGAAGAAAGAATATGTCTGTGCAAATGACATATTACCCATTTCCCTTCTTTTTTATTTGATTGAATGTAATGAAATTTTTTAAAAAGTATAATGTTGGATGAATTCACCCCGGCTTAACTTTGAGACACAACGTGGTTCAACGAATAGCTATGCATATTCAATGCATATATACGTGACCACGTCAGTGCTGTTCCAAACTTAACCTAATCGGATTCTAGAATAGATCAGAAACACAGAAAACATGTAATCCTCTAGAAGTTTTTACTTACTTCGAGATTGGAATAGTAGGTATGCTTATTCTAAAAATGTCTTCATGAATGATTACGTCCCTGATTTGATATTCTCAAATTGAGAAGTGGTGTAGGGTATTGATGATCTTGTGCTCTATTCATTGAATTTGAATCCAACCTTCCACTTTGAGCAACGATAGACTTCAACCAACGTTTATCTATTATGTTGATCTTGCGTGATCTGGAATGATGAGTTGCTCATCGATAATTAATCCACGGATTCAAATTGATATGAATAATGCTGGCACTCTATTAGAGCTGTATCCCGATTCCCGAAATTACTAAGTATACCATCCGAATCTTGTTTATCAAATTCCTGAGATGCCTTCACTGGCACTGAATAACCTACAACTCGATAAGGAACTCTCGGTTTGTCTGCCAGTTCGTGCGCAATACTGATAACCAATGAACTAATTATATTATAATAAACACCTATAGATAAGGGATACTTCATTCACATTGCCTGTCATGTTTGAAGCTGATGATCCCATTTCATTGAGTTTAACTGTGACGTCATTATCATTAACATTGGTTGCTTCATGACATTGAATGTGGTCTTTTTCAATGAGTATTACTAGATGTATAACAATCACGCATCGTACTACATCATATGTACCTATAATATCGTGTAGATGCTTATTGAATAGAATTTATTATCATTGTTATTATTATTATTATTATTATTATTTCCGTTTGGATCATATGAAGGAAGTTGAAGGTGAACTTGAATATTTGTTTACGAATGATGAATATGAAAAATGGAGGATACGATAGGAACTTTTAAATTGTGAATGTATGGAGTGGATGTCGAAGTATAATAGATACGCGGGTGAACTGTGGAAGTGGGTGAAGTGAAAGAAATAGGAATTCGAAAATTGTTAATGTTGACGTCATAGTCTGGATACTGTAACCGGGTTCAACGGGGAATGTGAATGAAATATCCCTATAGTGTCTGGAGAGAAAGGATTTGACAACATAAGAGTGAACCGCAAGAAGCAAAGACATAATTGCATTATACAGCGATGGGCTAAAGTATGGAACCAAGTGAATATCTCGATAATCGTTAGATTTCTAACTTTATTCTGCCTGAATGAATTCGCCTAAAAACCATGAATAAATTATGAGCGAGAGCTGAGGGGACTTTTTTTACAATCGAACCTAATTAGGCTCTAACCTAACTGGGCCTGAATGAACCTTCCCCTCGCAAGGACTGAACTCCGGGCTGCAGGCGCGGCATGCTGACACTCAGTGATTTACGTTAAAAAAATCAATCTTGCATGTGCACAGTCAGGGCCTACTCTATCTCAGTAGGCCCTGGCACAGTCGTTCGTTGAAAGCCAGAATATTGGATGACGGTGCAGGAACTGTCTGAGGGCACTCGTCATAATGATAATAAATCAGGGAATGATTACGTTAGTTCAAGTTGGTGACGGCAGGAGGCGGTCGCTGAAGTTGCTGCCGGTAGGGCTACGGGTAAATAGTACCGCGTGAGTATTTGATAATTTGAATATTATGAATATAATAAATCGAGCAGGTTCTTATGATATTTTGATATTTTAAAATAAGTATCATCATAATGATTACCTATGCCAAAACCGAACTGTAATTGAACATAATTTTAGATAATCTTTCATCTATAACTTCTTTTCGTGATATAAGTTATGAGAATTAAACTCTATTCGCGGTCACCAAGGTATCATTAGATGACAATGAGAACTACGGAAAAACATGTCTGACTTTCAATCTATGGCAGAAGTTTGTCATTGATTTGTCATCTAAGGCCTGTTTGTTTGTGCTTGCTGTACCTGCTGAACTTGATTTTTTTCTATGACTTCCTCTGTTCACATCATGCCATGAGCAGAGACAACTATGGAAAAAAAATCAACTTTAGCAAGTTTAGCAATACAAACGAACAGGCCTATATGATGACCTAGACGACAGCGAATATATAAGTATATATCACTATCATTAAATAGAGAATCAAACAAATGTATGAACTTGGACCGAAGATTTTGCTTATTCATATAATTCATTGAGCAATTTGGCATAGGGTAGGGAAGATAAAATGAAAATAAGTATACATTATTATATAGAGTATTTCAACAAGAGCGCCAGATTAAATTTGAAGCCATTTTGATAATAGGAAATCTACGGTGATTTTTTTCGGCAGTTGTCACGAACATACATACCACGCGATTTGAGGTCACAATACTGCGCATTATTGCGTCCAAAAATTTTGACATGATTGGCGAACCGTTTTTGCAGAACTTTCGCCATTTGTGTTATGCAATTTTACAATATTATCAGAATAATATTTTTAGATTTTCTCGAATATCTGATCCGAATTTTTTTTATTTCTTGGACCGCACGAGAGGGGATCCCTATCATATTCGTAGAACATCTTGCGTACCCACCTAGGAAGGATAGGGAGAGGAGGTATAGGTGTTTGAATGAATGTTTGGAGGTTTCAAGTTTTGTTTGAGACATTTCAAGGTTGACAACGGAATGATGTGCTGACTGAGCCTGTCGAGTTCGTCTGTGTGGTAGTGATGAAATGATAGCAGAGATTTCTGATGAACACACAAGTGATTCCGGACAGGGGCGGATCCAGGCGATATTTCATCAGGAAGGGGGGCATAGGAAGTCACGAATAGCAAAAAAGAGAATTTTTTCATAGGTCGTACCTCCTGAGAAAAATCCATTTTTTGGAGAGTTCAATTCTAGCTAACATAAAATCATATTGAGTTCTTTCCCGAATTCAAAATTCCTGTTTCGAAAAAACCCATCCAATCTATTCGATATATTCCATCAATATACAGGCTAACTAACAAAAACGCTCGAAGCCGCTACTTACTATCCATTTCAAGGAACAAAGAAACACTCGAAATTACTCATCAACTACTATTTATATGAGTATAGGCTCTGATCATAATTTGTTCAAATTTCAACAGTAACGTCAGCGACTGAATTTTTGTTTTGTCGATAATGATACTATGTTTTTTTTTTCGTTCATGATTTTTCTTTCTGATTCAATGAACAGCTGACTTCTAGACAAAATTATTAGAAATTGAAAATGAGTGCTCAATTGAGAAGGAATAGATGTTTGAAAAAAAATGAGATTTATCATTGAATGTGACAGTGAATGTCAACGAAATAAACGTGAATGTTCCATTCGTCAGATATTTCTACATCGTATGTAATTTTAAAGTAAGTGTGAATTGTGTTCAACATACCGACGCCCACTTTGAATTTCCAACTTAAAATCACAATCATGTAGTGTCGGAATATCATAATACGTATCAATAAACAATACGGATCATAACGGGTGCCAGGATGAAGCCAAAAATATGAAACAAATGAATATCCATAAGGATTTGGTGACATGATACGCATGCGCCATGCGCTATTATAGTAGTCATCAAAGACATGCGTTTCGGTGGACAATGACGTTTACTCGTTTCAAAACTTTTCCTTATGGATAGTCATTTGTCATCAAAAATCGGCTTCATGTTTCGCTATGGAAACAGATAGAGATTATCCGTATTGATTATTAATACGTATATGCGGAATATCTGACAAATGAAACACTGTCATTTATTTCAGTGGTAATTATTGTCATATTCGATTTTATTTGATTTTATGAAAATATCTATTTCTTATCAACTGAACATTATTTTTGATAACGAATTTTGTTCAAAAGTCAAGTTGTCATACTTCAATTTATTCTGAAAGAATTCTGAAAGAAAAATTTTTTTTGCATAACACTACTTGGAAAGAAGTTGACAGTCGCTGACGTTTCTATTGGAATTTGGAAAAAACATTATCAGAGCCTAAACTCATAATATCTGCATAAGTCATTTCCTTTGTTCTTTTGCTCTCCAAATTAGGATATATGTGAAATACTTGATGTTGATTAAAAAAAGATATATTCAAATTATAATTAATCGATACCTGATGTGGGTCGCGGGTGGATGGTTATGTGGACACACAGTTTTTTTGGAATCAAGAAATGCTGTACAATTCAAAGGACTGCGCGATCTCCCGATCTACCACGACTGGACTATTTTCAATGTGGTTATTTATAGGCCCAAGTTGATTTCAATCGACTACATAGTTTTCCAGAACTAGCTGAAAGAATTACCGAAGAGATTCAAACTATGAGTAATTGCTAATGCCTAATGTTATGAGGGAATTTTCAAACAGGCAAGCCTACTGTCAAGAAGTAAGCGGTGCTCGGATTGAACATTCAATAAAATTAGTTTATGCCCACTCGAAGCCTTCCATTTTTCAATTTCACCGTCATGTATTGATTTGATTTTGGTTACTTCGTGGTTGTTTCAATATTTCAATATGGACGTAACTATTCTTCCGTTAGTATCCCGACATGCTACGAAATTAAATATATCGTATCCTATATGTTTTTGAATGTAATTTTTCTCTCGGAGAAAAAAATTGGCTTCAGTTTCTAAAAATGAGTGCGTGACTGTATTGATACGTACAATACAGTCGCGTATAAGGCTCCGTTCTCATCCTATCGATGAGCTGAAACGTTACCAAGATACGAGAGGTGCTCAAAAAGTGAGAATTCTCAACTCCACCCTGTATATCGAAAACATGAGAGACTATGAGGATTCTGTTTGCGGTATTATTCGTTTCACAAAAAAGTAAGGTAGTAAGGTGGAAACCGCAACACTCAATTTCCAAAGATAAGTGAGATATCCGCAAAAGATGGTAAAAGCCTCGAAAACTGGACGCACTGTAGATAAATTGAATTGTCAAAATGAAGAACGAACATGAACCTTGCAGTTTTAGCATTTTTCAGTTTTTAGGAAGGAATAGATAGATACTTTACCTTTTCAAGTTCAAATTGAGACTTGTCAATTTCAAATTGGAATTTTTCACATTCAAATTGGTAAACAAATTCACAATGGGAATGAACACAATCAAATTGGGAATAATCATTTTCAAATTCAGAATGATCAATTTCAAATTCAGAATTATAATATATCCAAGTTGATTAACACAATCAGAATAATTTGAGACCAAACAACATCAAATTGGGAAATGAATTCTCAATATCGTATCAAAATTGAAGTCAATCATCATCGTAATTGATATTTATATTGTTAACATTCATAAATAAGATGTTGACAATATTGGAAATCAAATTTGTGCTGTGTTTGATAATACTGGTGATTGGAGGAGAGTGGCGAATCGTTTCGGAAAAAAAAATCAACATCGATGAGAGATGAATCAGGACGAAATAGGGCAACAACGGAGAAGAGGAAGGAGGATCAAAATTACTCAAGAACATCACATATCATTGTACAGAATTGATTCAATGAATATAAATAATAGCGATATATTTGGAGAGTCATTTAGCCATTATGTTTAATATTAATTGACATGGGTATGTGAAGTATTTTTATAATTATAAATATGTGTTCATTACAGTCGTTTGTAATTAAAATTCTTTCAGATATATTAACATAATGTATCTAAATAAAAATAAGTGAGAATACAAATTCTGTTTTTTATAAACTTTCGTATTTTGTATCTTCAACAGATTTGCTACCAAATTGAATAATTCCATATAGTTGAGTTCCGATTAGAAATTGATTTATTAAATTTTTTGAGTTCGAATTTGGATTTGTTGAATCCGTGTCAAGTCATTCTTTCCCAATTTGAGTTTGGTTGTTCCCTTCTTTAACATGATAAGTCTCAATTTGAAATCGTTTATTTCCAATTTGAATGTGTTAAATCCAAGCTGATTGAGTCTTTCTTAATTTGAAGATGATCAGTCCCATTTTGAAAATGATGAGTCTCAATTCAAAGTTGAAAAGGTATATTTACGTGTTGAATGAAATAAGATTTATTTCCTGAATCTTATTGTAAATTTTTATTGAAACACTGAAAAACCCCCATTATACCCCATCTTGTATACGCGCCTGAATTGAATAGTTTCTACATCGATACATTCATGTTGGAAAATCAAAGGAACAATGTCTCTAACTCCGAAACCACTCATTGTGTTGCCAGCAGTTCAAAATGGTTATTCGAAACTGAGGGATCTCAACAATGGCGAGTTTGGCAACGGATTCAACTCGGGATCTTCGGCTAAGGCGTAATCAGATTATGCGGCACAAAACAAACGATTATCCGGAAGGAAACTCCTTATCGGCAACTTTGTGGTTTAGTTCGGAGTTGCACGAGACATTGACGACTATATGATGTAGTGACACGAAATGGAGAGATATAGTTTATTGTTTGAATTTTATAAGCCCTTAACTCTTCCAATTTGAAAGTCTGGAATTATTGAGTGTTGAATACTTTGGACTGTCCGCCAGACGATTTTTTTTATAAAAATATAGACGAAGAAGGAATACCAGAAAATAGTATAATATTCAACGAGCGCATAATGCTGTGATGTAATCATCTTAGTGGGTATCAGTCGTTATGTGCGAGTAGAATACTATGCTTCATCTACAACTATTCAAATATCGAAGCAACTCTGAGAGTTTAGAAATATATCTTTGGAAATGCCGTGTGGTGGTTGGATTAGAATAACCCCACGGTAAGTCCTGCCTGTCGTAGAAGGCGACTAAAAGGACACCAATAGGTGGAAGATGGTTAACGCCATCGCCCGGTGCGATACCACCACATCAACCATAGGCACTGTGAAATGGGTATACTTACCCGTGTTTCAGTAGCTAGTTGATGTTTCGGCCAACCCAACCCAACCCAATTTTCTTTTCCTTCCATGCCAACCTCCCTTCTCTATACAGAAAAGCGATGATGATTTCTCCTCGAGTAAAATTATCCGGAAGTAAAATACCTCTCCATTCGTATTTCCGGGCGAGAGGTGCTAGGGTGCTCACCATCGACTGAAAAAGTCCTCAAGATAGACCTATGCAACATCCGAGGTCTAAGTATAGGAACATTTACGATGTCCATCGACACCTTCAAATTGAAAAGCCAGATTGGCTCTTACTGAGACACAGGTAAATTCATCCACCAATACGACCTATCTGCTCTGTCCTGGGTACGAACTCCACACACGTTTCAGATTCAAGGGAGGTTTCTGCCTCTACTCTGAAACGAATCTCTCATGTCAACGAAAAACAAACTTCGGAACCAAATAAGTTTGATGTCATGTGGCTCAAACTCAATAGCCAGAAACAGACCAAATACCTTTGTTGTCTCTACTTATCACTAAATGATCCATCCTATGAAGAGCTCTTCGAATTCTTGTCTATGAAGCTTGACTAAATTCAACAGAACCATCCAGCAGCAGAAATCATCATCATGGACGATTTCAATGTACACAACACTGCTTGGCTCGTACACTCACTCTTTGACATCATTGGAAAGGTCGGCGACCTTTAACTGTTTTATCGATACCTCCACGGGAAATGTTCTTCGGAAATCTCTGCTTTCACACCTTCACTAGCAATACCAGTCAGACGAACTAGACAAGCACATCCTTTCGTTGTCAACTTCGAAAGATGTCGAACAGCACTCAAAATTCCTTCATCTATAGAACGGCTAGGCTCTGGAAATAATTGCATGAGAAAGTATTCCCAACAACATATAATCTCCAGAAGTTAAAAAAAAATACCAATACCTACCTCCAGTCCCTATCCTCACTAGGAACGCACGATGTTCTTTGAATATTATAGGGATTTCCTTTCGTGCGCTCCAAGCGATAAAAAAAATTGAAGTTATTATATTGCAAAATCACTTGATCTGATTTGGAATACTTATTAACGTCATCGGAAACTTATTGACAGGAATGTCAACCAACGAACAGCTCATAACTTATTTCAATAATTTCGATTGTGAATATATTGCTGATAGCAAACCCTCACCGATCCTCCCTTTATCAGAGGAGTCACCTATACCTTGGACCCAAACTATTTAACAAGCAAGATGTTTCTATTAAGGATTCAAAGAATATCTCCATATTCGAAAGACTAATTAAAGTAAGAACTGCTACACCGTTGACGAGTTTTAGTAACTCACGATAATCAATAAATCACCCATCTTTATATGTCCAAATTAATAGGTGTCAAGTTTTGTCGTTTTATATAAAATTTTTGTTTTTTTATATATATATATATATTCATCTCCTACTCTCTTATTTATACACAGACGTATTCCTTGTTACTGTACGTAAATGTTCATTGTAACGCTTTCATACGGTTTAACAAGTGAAATAAATATTATTATTATTATTATTATTATTATCATTACGATGTTGGATCTAAGTTTTATTGACAGAAAAAGAGTCGTGCAATCACATATCAGTCAATCTTACCATTTCCCTTTTCAGTTGTGAAATGAATCAAACTATTGCAGATTATTCATTAACTTGCTTTCGCTGTAGCATTCTTCCACCACAATGATTAATTTCAGTACCCTGTCTCTAAATGCTAGTTATCAACAATGAACTTTCATGCTTTTGATTGGTCTGTACTAATCTATTCGAATAGTCCGCACATAAGTGTGAGCCAATCTGCAACTGTCAAGTCCTTTTTTACGGTCATGGTTACTCATGATGGTAGTCGCTGTTGAGAAAGAAAAACAGAGGATTCTCATTTTCTGTGTATTTGTAGAATTAAGGTGATTAAAACTATGAGAACCATGTGAGGTGAGTCTTTCGAATTTGCGTGTATTTCACAAACAGTAGTATAATAGTGGTGTGCTTTAGTAGAACTAGTAGAACGAATACCTACCTAGTTCAATTTGACAAGACGATGGGATGTCATAATATCACGCCATCCTACTGTCAATATTAGTCTTATTACTCGATTCATCACAATAATGTCAGTCATTGAATGTTGATAATCCAGTTAGCAATGTATGAATGACTCCATAGTTGTAGATAAAGATGATTACTCTCTCCTTTATTAGTACGAGCAATAAAATCACGTAATTTAAATGTGTCAATCTGAAGAAAGAATCAAATTTGGTATAATGAAATCGATGCATGAATACTATATTATGGAGAAAAATTCACAGGTGGAAATTTCAAGATAACAACCAGAAGAGAAAAATCGAGGAATCTTTATGCATTCTACTGAACAGAGACAATAGCATTTCTTCTTGTTCAGTTGTTATAGACAGAAAATGGTATTCACTACTTGAATCTGGAAATAAAAATGGTAAATTTGAGATTAATTAATAAAAACATCCTGTAACGCATTCGACAAACGTCATCAATCGTCACTGAGAACTGAAAATTTTCAAGACAGATACGAATGTGCTATTCAAATAACCATTTTTTATGTTGAAAACGGGAGCAGATTCGGTCCCGAAACGTCCAAAGCTAAGTGAAAATTTGATATTTTTTCTATATACCTTCATTCCTCTCCTCCAAACTTTTTTCAATACAAATTGTCACTGACAAGCTAGTGAATATTTCTTCTAGGCTCTCCGATAGGAAAATTCATTGAACGCAGTGGCATTTGGGGCAGATCATCTGATTTGTATTTACTACATTTATATTGCGATAATATTCATATTTTCATTTTATAGAAACCAGGAGAGAAAATCCCAAAGAATCTGGAATAATGAATCCTAAAGTTCTCATTTACATTTAGCATCTTGTGTTGTGAAGATATCATCAGTTACAAGTAGAGTGATTTTCTATCGTTCTAGCTAGTGAGAATTTATATCAAAAATGAAGCGATAGGCATACCTTGAATAATCGTTCTACAATAATTTCTCTTCATCACATGTTCAGTCAATTATCTTTTACACGAGGGTGACGTATGCAAATTCTCTCCGCAGTATATATTTTTCCGGATATCAACAGAAATAATTTGTATGCATTCACTAATCGTTCAAAATCACCAATTCAAATTCGATTGGTGACGCCCCTGCGTGCGAGCACAATAATTAGATGAAGATGTTGTTTAGGACATGTTGAAAACACATAAAATGATGACTTAAAAGATGCATTCATTGAAATAACGTTGCGAAGTCTTTGTCTTTAACGGCCAGTCTACTACATAGAAATCCTAATACACTGTTGAACATCAGTTGTCACTTTCAACAACTTCGTTTTTTGTTGAAATCATTTGGATGAATTCATCAACACTGTTTGATACTTACACTAAGTGCTATAACTTTCCATCTTGTTGTCAATGGTATTAGTTGTCAATTTGAAATTTCCTATTAATGGAACAACTGGAAGGCCTTTATAAAATATAAATAACGAGACTATCTGAAATGCCAAGATATATCTTCCATTGAAGCAAACTTTTCCTCTTGTTGATTTATCAAGAGCTGGTATTTTCTATATCAGCAAATATTTCTTCTAATTTTCTAGAAATCAACAACTGCGATGATTTCAATACATTGAATCTGATATACCTCCATATAATTGTTGATGCATTATTATCAGTCGATTGCTATTTCATAAAATTAATTTCAAGATTTGTTGACAACTTTCTCAATTCCAACAATATGTCGAGTCTGGGTATAAACATTTAAATAAATAAATCAATCTGTGAAAAGGCTGAATGCAGATGGTCCGGTTTCTGTTATTTTCGGATTTTCTATATTACTGAGGTAGGTGCATACGTACAGGTTGTTTCCTAATGAAAACTTTCACTTGATGGATTGATATATTCCTTATTTCATTTCTGAGACGAGTCCTCTGTTCGCTAGATGTGGAGGTCGACTTCAAATATCAAAGTCGAAAGAGTTAGTTGTATGCCAGCTATATGGACAGAGAAGAACAGTTCCTTTCCGAAGTAATAAAAAATGATGTTGACAGAATAGTTTTACTAGTTACTAGTATAATTCGATGAAATATTTCCTCTCTCATTAACAGGAGTAGTTTTGTGTATATTCAGAGTCATTCTGAGATACAAGAAACTTGCTAAATGTGTAGGCTATGGATAATGACAGACTATTTTCACTAACCGTTATGATGTCGTATATGATATGAATATATAATATTTTCATGCCATAAAGATCTGTTCTTTCGATTAAAACAAATTCGACATGCAATTTTCGAACCAACAATTGTTAGAAATTCACTGAGAAGTGGTACAAACAACAATAAGTTATTTTGCACTATTAGTTATTAGAACTTGTATGCCTATTGTCTATCAACAGATTATAACTGAAAATACAATAAGTTGATGTAGACTGAACAAGATATTATAGCTAGTATACCAAACAGATATTGCCTAACGACGCTAAGCAATCTGATGATAAAGTGATATCAGCTGTGGCACTTGATATCTCCAAGGCATTCGATCGAGTCTGGCACCGCGGACTCCTCGCCAAGCTTCCATCTTATGGCTTGCCTCCCCAGCTATGTTCAGTGCTAGCTGGTTTTCTCTCAAAAAGTTCTCTCCATGTAGTGGTCGACGGAGTTTTATCTGACTCTCTTATTATAAATGCTGGTATTCCGCAAGGATCAATTCTAGCACCATCACTATTTCTACTCCATATCAACGATTTGTTGGAAGCAACTCCATGTCCAGTAAACAGCTTCTCGGATGATATTACCCTCCATCCCGCCTTCTCTTCCAGGGCTCCAATGCCAGCCAGGCAAATAAAAAACGAACGAGAAAGAAATGTTGACAACATAAATATGGACTTGGCAACAATTCTCGAATGGGGATCCATCAGCTGGTAGCATAAGCTTGGCAGGAGTAATCATACCTTTGAAGACATCCATTTCGATGCTTGGTATTACTATCAGTAATAACCTTTCTGGGGAAAATCACGTGAGATCAATTGCCAAAAGTGCATCTCGAAAACTTGGTTTTCTGTTGCGGGCCAGGAGCTATTTCACTTCCATTCATCTGCTTATAATCTATAAGGCACAAATCCGACCTGTCCTGGGCTACTGTTTCCATATTTGGAGTGCAGCACCCAAACATACCATGAAACTGTTGGATTCTGTCCAAAAAAGGGTCTCGTGGGTGATGCCTCGCTCACAAACTCACCCAATTCTTGGAAACACCGTGAAAAACTTGGCGATCTGGCTCTATTCTATGGATATTTTCATGGACGATGCTCTTCTGAAATATCAACAATTGTTCCTCCCTTGGCAGTCCTCGCGAGATTAACCCGTCGAGTTGAGGCTTCGCACCCCTTCGTGGTCACTTTGGAGATCTGCAGAACATCTCTTTCCAAAGACTCGTTCATCCAACGAACACCGAGGCTCTGGAACACATTGCCAAGGAAAGTGTTTCCCGAAGCATAACCTCTAGAAATTCAAGAAGAACACCAATTCCTACCTTATTATTCTTGGTTCTCACGATATTCTCTGAACATTACAGGATATCCCTTCTCGTAGACACCAGAACATAAAAAAACTATTGACTCTATCAAGAGAATGTTCTTGAGAATACAAAAGGGTATAATGAAGTTATCAATTCTCTATTTGTCATATCAAAAATGTCAATGATGATTTAGTTGACTACCAATGCTTTTGTTAATTTAACTAAGAAATTGTTGTAAACCTACTGTGTATAGATGAATGGACTCAAACATTCTTCGTCTGATAAGAAAACCAACCGACAAAACTGATATAAAAAATCCACAGAGTTCCTTTTGTATGTCTGAAGTAAATCCAGAATATACAGTAAGTATTCTGAGAATTCTTCAACATCCCTCCACAGGATACTGTATATACGTTATTCCAGAGAAAATGTAATGAGATTTTCTCCCATTAGCTTCAATCGATTTCTGGCTCCAGGAAAGACTCTGTCTTTCGATTACAAACGGTAATATACCGAGAGCCTATCACAACTTGTTTTTTGTGCCTCATTTGTTCACACTTAGCAGAATAAGAACCTCATCAACCATAAGGTTTCGAATCATTACTAACCATTGGACGTATGTCGCAAGTTGCTAAAATTAGTGAGAAAAAGTTTGGGCAGTCGGCATTGCCGATCGTGTAGGGTGGATAAGATGGGAAGTGGTGCTTAAATTTGTTGTCAATAATATTATTCAATCCATTGTTGATAATGTTATTATTTCTCACGTCTGGCCTTCTATGAATTCAACAATTCATGAATTAAAGAAATTATGAAAGATATATGCCGAATAAATCAATTGAATATTGACTGTCGTAGCCTTAAAATGCAATTTGCGTTAAAATGATGATATAAGAGTATTTAAAATATGTATCATTATGTAAACCCCGGGCGAAATGATTGGACTTATTTCATGTTACTAACGAAGAAAATAATTCATTCGTCGTTCATTCCATCGTTTTCTAGCCATTCACATGGTGGGTGATGCCACACTCACCAACTCTTCGACTCCATTAGAACACCTTTCACTTTTCTATAGATACTTCAACGAGAAATGTTCTTCAGAAATCTCCCTTATGATTCCATCACAAGCAATACCAGTCAGACAAATTCGGCAGGCCCGTCAGCACATTCCTCCGTCATTACGTTTGAAGAATATCGAACAACACTCTAACAAAACTCGTTCGTCTATAGAACGGCGCATCTTTGGAATTCCTTGCCAATGGAAGTATTCCCAAGAACTAATAACCTCCAAAAGTTCGAAAAGAATTCCAGCACCTACTTCCTCTGCCCGCTCTCCCTAGGTACGAACGATGTTCCACGAACATTATGGGAATTTTCTTTCGTGCGCTCCAGAAGATGAAAAAATCCATAACGAATTCAGGACATTTTATGACAGATGTTGAATTCATAATTCATGTGATAGTCCAAGAGCCTGCTGCACATTCCAACCGTCATCTAATAACGAAATGATATTTGTTGTTTATCGAACGGCATCAGTGCCATTCACTATCCTGAGCAGAATGATTGAATAATTGCACTTTTCTGTGCGGAAATTTGCACTCGATTTCGCGATTAGATAACGGGATGAGAATCATGTCATCCAATACCAATTTAATGGTAGATTTCGAAAACCTCCTTGTGCCACTTCTCATAGTGAGCAAAATCCACGACACAGCGATTTATTTGCTGCTTTCATTCCGGACATACTCCCGTCATGTAATACCGAGATGAAACAAGAAGCAAATGGAAGGAAATGATGTCGCCTTTGCGAATATCCAAACGTGCCGCTATTCGAACCGATATAAGTTACTGGCAGAGCGTCAATACTTCTCAGAATATTTCGCCTCCCTCTAAAGATACTATCCGATGGACCAGTGTCAAACCCAACATGTGTATTGAAATACTTGTAATGTGCATGAGCACCACATGAATTCCACATTGGTCCATCAGATATTGTCTTTCGACGAGAGCGAAATATTGACAGAAATATTGACACTCTATCACTAACTTTGATCAGTTGGATTCGCGGCACGTTTGGATATTCACAAAAAGATCTTTTTTCCTTTCATTTGCTTTCTGTTTCATATCGTTATCACATGACGGAAGTATGTCCGGGATGCGATTTTACTAAATATACTGTACGCTAGCACGAACCACGCCCACCGTAATATCTCATCTTCGAAGTACTTAGGCAAAACTCAGAGACTATTTATCCTTAACGAACAAACCTATCCCTGATTGCGATATTTTTGAGGAAGGAAAACCGAATGGAGTGTAGAAACACATTGATTGATAATATATTTCAAAAGTTGAGTTCTTCAACAAAATTGAATAAAATGAGACTGTTTATTCTAAATGCACTAACCTATTTGACTTCAAATATTTTATGAAAGAGGAAAACCAGAATGAAGTAAAAAAACATTGGTGAAAAAAAAAGTTGCAAAAAGAAAGTTCATGTTCACAGCGATTCCAACCATGGACCTTCAGACTGAAAGTCGACAGCGCTAACCAGTAGACCATTTGGGTATATGAATTTATTGCGTACAAGAGATTGACAACGAGAGAGCTTCAGTCGAATTCGTGTCAAAATCATGAAAAGTGTATTCTTGCGTTGGAGCACAGTATATATATAGTGCGATGTGCTGACTCCGAGTATATCGGTAATGTTTGGAGATATGACGTATTATGGTGAGCGTGGTTTGTGCTAGCGTGCAGTATATTTAGTAAAATCGCGTCCGGGATAATAGGAGCAAATTAATCGCTGTACCGTGAATTTGGCTCAGACTTAAGGGTGGAACAGAAAGGTTTTTGAGAACTACCATTAAATTGGTATGGGATGGCAACATTTCCATATCATTATAGAAAAGCGAAATCGGGTGCGAAATTCCGCACAGGCAAGTGCTATTTTTTAATCATTTTGCTCAGGATAGTGATCGGCACAGGTGCTGTTCGATGAACTACACTGTTTTTACATTCCTATGGTACATATCGATACCCCAGTTCAATAGTATAGCATCTCAAAAATCGTAGATTCGAGAAAATCGCTATTGAAAATTCAAGTCATAACCAACGAATCTGAATTTGTAGATCATGTGCATATAAAATGATAGCCCTGCCATAGTTGTTTTCTGAAATTATAAAATTAAGAAAATAGTAATTTTGGACGTGTTGCGTACACTATTATTTCGGCAACCATGTGGAATAACAAATCAATGAGACACATTTCTATATTATATTTCTTTGTAGAATAACATTTCTCATTTATCAATTCTCATCTGTATCAATTACTGAAATTTGAACAGATTACTTATACTATTACCTACTAACTGTCACATTGTAAATTTCATATGGATATTTTCATACTCACTATCGCTGCTGCGTTCGATAAATTATTGCGATATTCGCAACCAAACTTTCAAAAATCTAAATGTCAACTAATTTCATGTCAAATAGCTGTTAGCTGATATTTCGCTGCTATGGTAATTATTATCTGCATTTATCAAAACCATATCTATCAAAATTGTCATAGTTACAGTGACAACTACGATGTGATACTTACCAGCCTAGTCCGGAAAATGCTACTTTCTCAAAGAAAAAGAAAAAGGGAAGTGGTCACTTTCCAGACGGTTGCCGAAAAACAAACTTCTGCTGAAGAATGATTTTGTTCGGACTTGTTACACTATTAAACTAAATTATATATTTGATAATATGAAGCTCTGTGATCAAACACCATGATTATCATAAGAGGAGTAAGTACAATAACTACAATCACTACAGAATCAATAATATAATAGTAATAAAAGTTTGTTTTGTGTGTTGAAATTGACTATTATGAGCTGTGCAATTGTAACGGGCTTTGTTTCTGTGGTCCTCACTTTGACGCTCTGTTCAGGGAAAAGACTACTCTGGTATTTGTCGGAGGGGGGGTTCTCGAGCGCCAGATTGTTTTTGAGGTAGTTTACTCTACCTGCTCTGCACAAAATGTTTTGGTACAGAGGCCCAAAGCAGCAACAGTGGAGAAAGGTACAGGAGGTATACCTATCTCGGTACCTACAGTATAAACCAGGGGTCAATGTAACTGAATCGACCTGGAATCAATAATGAGCCAAGGGAATGAAGGCTTCAATTACAAACCCTGGGTTCAGCCTGGAATACTGGTTGCTACTTTTAGTCTGGATAATCACAGAAATAAGAAAATATATATCTTGGGGCTCTGGTACTTTTAGGTTAGGCCTGGGAAATTATGTATTCAAACTATTTCTTAAAGTCTTCCTGGACAAACGGAAACACAGTTCCAAACGAATTAAACAGATTCGATTCTTATTTATCCTTTCTTTTCCTTCGATTTTACAATTTTCTATCTCAGGATTTTAGTGGGGTTAATTATATTTTTCTATCCATGTCAACATTTCGTTAACCACCGGCCACAGCCTGACAGGATACTAAGCACAGGGACACGGATGCACAGGACATGATTTCTCAAGGAGAAGAATAGGAAGAAGAATTGACGACTGGCTTGTCAGTGTCAGTCAATAATAATAATCTGCAATTTTGACAAATGAAAATATTGGAAGTTATTAAATGAATTGATGGAACTACTCGGAAGTGGAAACAATGACAACAGAGAAAGAAATATGAAATATGCAAACACAAAAAACCGTTTATTCGCAAATACCAAGTTCTGGATTCTTTACACAGGTCGAGTGAGTATCGGTATGAAAAACAGCAGGAATGAAATGAAGCTATAAACAGGATGGATACTAATAGTGAAAAGTATTATACCAACTTGAATGTGCAACAGGAAATCACTATACATTGATACTTTACACTGGCTTTGAATGAAATATGAGATCACTAAGAGATCAGCAAGAGAACCAAGAGCTTGAAGAGCAGGTCGAGCAGGTAGTGTAGAGTCTAGTAGAGCTTAGCGACTGATTCCTCAGCTGTCTTCAGTATTTATATTCTCCCCTTGACCTTGATACAAGGACAGTTCGATTCTAGGTTCTTATTGGTCGGAATCCTCAACTAAGGCTGCAGGAAGTATCATCCAAAAGCACATGTTCTTAAACTCAGAAAAATGCGGAAAAAATAATATTTAACCCTAAATGAGCACAGGAACAGAATCTACTACCCTTGCTAATGCTACTGAATGAATTCGACTAAAAAATATCCACTAACAAAAAAGTTATGACCAGGTAAACATCCATCATTTCAACTGATGAATAATTCATTCAAATTTCCTATCATAAGCAAAGGATTGAAACATATTGAAGTCTTCAGGGATGTAATGATGTTCATAAGAGTTTACCATCAAAAAAACTTTGGAAAGTCAGGAAGCAATGCATTACTTAGCTCTCTCAGGTTTTCATGTTTCGCTAATTATACGGAAATGGAGTTTCCTTCATTGCTACAGAGTGACTAGCACCATCTCTTGGTCAGTACTAAAACTTTCAGTTGTCACAGCTTAGCACGTGAAAGCTAAAAAAATGGAATCAGATTTTTTTCTCGTTCTGGTTCTCACGAAAAAAGATATCTTGTTATGTTCAGAGAACATCGTGGAAACCAAGTGAAATAAAGTAAGAATTGGTGTTCTTCGTGAACTTCTGGAGGTTATATGCCTCAACGAACACCTCCCTTGGCAATGTGTTCCAGAGAGCCTCGCTGTTTGTTGGATGAACGAGTCTTTGAAAAGAGATGTTCTGCAGGTCTCCAAAGTAACCACGAAGGGGTGCGAAGCCCCAACTTGACGGGTTAATCTCGCGGGGACTGCCAAGGGAGGAACAATTGTTGATATTTCAAAATGGTTATTTTTCAAGTTGTCACATTATTGAACTAGGGTATCGATATGTCGGCGTCAAACAGTGAAATCCGTCATTCTCTTGAATGTCTAGTCATTTCACGTATTGCCAGCGAAAAGCGTAACTCTAAATTCCGTACACCGTTTGCCTATTATAGTTTCAGGCATTTTCTGTAATGACGGAAGGAACGTTCATTTAGGCTGAGTCAGCTTAGGTTGTATAAAAGCAGTACTTTCTTTTGTTCTCTCAAGTAATTTTCAGGAAAATATACTTTCTAGGAAGGAGGTTCATTCAGGCGGAAAATAGTCTTCCTCCTTATGCATATGCAGGAAGGATATTTTCCTTCCTCAACCATCCGGCAAACAGAGTAACGGCTGAAAATGGAAGTTACGCTGTTTGCCGACAATACGTGAAATGACTATACTGGGCGGATTTCACTAAGTGACGTCGACAGATATATCATTTCGTTATCAGATGAGGGTAGAAATCTGCAGCCGGCTCTCCGACTATAATATGTTTTGATAAATCATTGAACTCAAATTGAAATATGCAGATCCGCTCTCAAGTTATTGAAAGGCAGTTGGTGATGTAAATTTTATAAAGCAGGCTTGAAAACACCAGCAAAACTCTGACAACCGTAAAGTTTGCAAGAAACGAGGCACATCTCCGTGCTTCTTATATCAGCCAAGATATGAGCGCCCATTTCGCTGCAACAAATTGGGAGAACTTTTATATTCATATTCGCATTCTTCCGTATCTTTCAGGCGGAGTGTTTACATTGGTCCCTGTGGAATGTCTGGATCATGTTAAGCGAAGTGATCGATATATCGCAAAAGTATATTATCATCATTTCAGAATTTGATCTCCAGTTCTCAGCACACTGGACGGACTACTATAAATAGGAATCAATGTTTCTATGAGATTTTCTGTTTTCTGAAGTAATTTGAATGATTCGATGGACCTGTTGTGGAACATATTATTCATTTATCCACTATCACCTTATACAGGGTGTTTCAATACAGGTGACCTCCTTGCTATAGTAGATAAAGCAATGCAAAATGGGTTTGATCAGAAAAAACTATGTTCTCAAGATACAGGTGCTGAAAATACTAGATTGTTTGTATTAGGACCAAAAGTGATACTTTGTTTGAAGTGTCACTTTCGATCCAAATGAAACATGCTATATTTTCTACAACCGATAGAATTAACACCTGAGTTAAAGAAAAATCAGTGAAGTAACCACCAATGTGACTCACTTGACAGATTATTATGATATATTGTGATCAAGTAGATAGAAACAAGGCCGTGCTATATTAACCCTTTGTGTATTAGTGGTTGCGCTATAGAGATAACTCTAATAATTTTTACTCAGTCGCCTAGTGTATTCATATTGTAGCCACATTCTGAAGAGCATGCGCGAATGTCCCATCTCTTGGTAGGAACCCGTACTATTCAGCTTATTCGCAAGACATTTGTTTCAGACTAATGAACATGGTTCCATACTGCCTTTGCTAATCAACTGTTTCATTCTATTTTTTCGTCTATTTCAATATGGCAGGTGAGGTTTCTTTTGCAAATTAGTGAAAAACTCATTGAAAAATGTCATAATAGTGGAAAAATAGAAATTCTATCGAAGATTAATTTCACTTTTCGCCAGAAAGTTGGTGGTCTCGCGTTGTGGACACAAGGGAAATAGTACCTCTCCTGTTTTTTAGTTCAGATGAAAAATTGTTCTCATTCCGCTCTACTTGTGATGTCAAATGATATCTCAGCGACCAGGAAAATTGTTTTTTCCAATATCATTCCAATAAACAATTGTGATTATTTTGATAGCTGAAATAGTAGTAGTATATTATGCACTTCGTTGGTATATGTGTACACACCAACTTGTCAACAACCACCATTGAGGTTCATTAGCCCAAAGTGTTCTGCATTGTGTGTTCTGTGCAGGCTTTGTTACTTACTCCATAAGCCAACTCAGAAGCAGCACTGTGAATACAAAGACAATAGTTAATCGTGCAGGACTATCCCCACTCGATGCTCCAAAACTCAACAATATTGAGTCAAATATTAGAAACATTCCTTGTCCTGGCTGGGATTCCAACCTACGACCTCGCGGTCATGAGTCGGGCGCTCGTCCACTGCGTCAATCTCGACTGAAACGAATTAGTGGGAATTCATCTTGTGTGATTTGAACAATGTTCATTGCCTAGTGTCTTCAAACCGAGGACACGTCCTGAAGCCTTCAGCCAAGGTCTGAAAATGAATTGACATGCATATACACCTTCTAGAATGATTTGTACCCTTGATAGTGTGAATACTCAATGTTTGTACATACATATGCGCAAAATACGCAATATTGTAGTTCCAATATAAATATTGTAAATTGACTATGTGATTGTGTTTGAGTTACTTGTTGAATATAATGAATACTAACCCATGTTGTTCATTCTTGATGACCTTCCACATCTATTATAGTTCGTAGGAGTTATAGAGTTCAGCTTTAGATTCTAGGAACTGAAAGTGTTGCCTAGCAACATACCTCTTCCTGTGTCAGTAATAGGAACATCAACTTCAAAAGCTGATTTTGAAATTGAAATGGACGATTTTTGAGTCGATTGCAGAAAAAATTAGTATTTATATATTTTTTAACTACTGGCAACATTGTAATGACATTTTGTTGGGATATGTTATGGAAGCTGAATAATCGCATCGCAAGTGTTTCCATATCTGCCTCAAATTGAGGGCGCTAGTTACGCGGTTCGTACTGAGTAATTTCAAACATAACTGTTTGAGGTCACATTTGTTAGACCAAATTTCATGAGAACTTGAACATCATTTAATTCAACACCAGAAAGGTACTCTTGATAAAACTCAATACTGTGTATCGTTTTCGGAATATTTTGGTCTGAAAATGATGAAGTAATTGCTGATGCTGGTATAAAATGAGTATTGTTGAGATCAATTACTTATTTCTTCAAATTCAAAAATAATATCATTCTTGGAGTTATAGATTGAACAGGGGATCACAAGCAGATAATTGAGATTTCACTAAAAAGATAAAATATTGAATCAGTAAGAAGAAATTTTCAAAATGTCCTCTGTTTCTACGAATGCACGATTCTATCATTTCTCATAATGATGCATTATAGTTGAGGATCAACTGTTGGGTCATTCGAGTGATGCTCAATTTTGTTTCGCAACTCTTGACGTGAATACCTCTCTAGCATAGTATTTTTCCTCAAGATACAACAAATTTTATCTTGATCTGATTCTTGTGATTCAGCATTGAAAATACATGGTGTTTCGAATTGACTCGGCCGTTACTTGATGGAAATCCATGATAAATGTAAAAACTTCACAAACGATAAGATTTCCACAAAATTTATTAAACACACGACATGTTTCGCTAACACAGTAGCTTCGTCAGGTGATATAATGGTACAATGAACTAGTTCAGCTACTGTGTAAGCGAAACATGTCGTGTGTTTAATGAATTTTGTGGAAATCTTATCGTTTGTGAAGTTTTTACATACATCAGATACATGGTGAAGCTAAATTCTCTTGCTCAGTTCTCCTACAGGGTAGGTATTTCAGGTGAAAAAGTACTTCTTGTTCCTTCCTGAATAATGCTCGTGTCATCAATATCTTCTGAGAATTCAACTCCGGAATAGCATTCCTACTGAAATTTCTATATTCTCCTGAAAATCTGACCAGAACGAAAAATAAATAATAGGTATTCATGTGACAAGTGGGATACAGACATTATTAACGCACGCATGTGAGGATTGCACGACGAAGCCGTAGGCTGAGTCGCGTAATCACATGAATCACATTGGATTGTCAGATCGATATCGATGAGTGAAAATGCCTTCAAGTGAAGATGATCTACCATCCGATATTGAAAATGCAGCAAAAAGTGTTATCCGAGTTTTCTTTGTATTCATTCAATGAACGATTTATTTTAGTTCAAATTCATTGCTTATCTCATTACAGCACTAGAGCGGTAATAGATCCTAACAAGCACTAGTGCGGTAATTAACATCACTATGACATTCAAGAACGTGCCTAATCATAATAATTACTTGACAGTTAGTTGTGAATAAAACCTTTTCAGACCACCAAAATTAACTTGAATCATCTTCGTGCGG
This sequence comes from Phaedon cochleariae, assembly GCA_918026855.4. Taxonomy (NCBI): domain Eukaryota; kingdom Metazoa; phylum Arthropoda; class Insecta; order Coleoptera; family Chrysomelidae; genus Phaedon; species Phaedon cochleariae. The sequence continues at coordinate 25,449,291 of OU896715.1, read as the reverse complement.
AATTCATTGTTGGAGTGTGAGAAAGACCACACAAATAGATTTTTTTATAGTTCGTGTTTCAAATTGAGTGAATCTCCATTACATCACGTTCTTTATTTTTTATTTCATACCCTGTTAATGGCGTCCACCCCAGTAATGAACCCGTATTTAATTGAATTTGTCCGTAGATAAATCATACAGACATAAATGAACAAAGGGGCTATCCATTTGATTATAATTAACTGGGCATGACATTACCGCTATACAGTTTTGGGTTTTCAGCATTCAAAATTGATCGAAAGTTCTAGATATTATGTCAGCTCGTTACAATAGGTTGGAATGAAATTACCTTGATAACAATTGAAATATCACAATTCTGGAAATTCGTAGGACATCAGGTATGTCTACCTGCTGGAATGTTCTCATCGGGATTGACGTTAGTTCATAGAGGATAACACAAATGATTCCACTTCATCATTAATAACTCCCACCATAGACGTACTTCGAGTGAAAACAACTTATTCTGTCTATAGCTCTTGTTCCTAATTTCTTCGACTAAAAGCCGCATACTTTCAGATAATTTCCTGATTTTTCAGGAGTACTCCTATTTTGCTACTATCCACGATCTCTCCTACTGTGAGCTTCAAGTATTCATAACCTCACATTATACATTTCATCTATATGATATACAATCCCCTAATTCTCCAACATTTCAACATCGAGCTCAGGAATCAAAAATGTTTGACAATATAGCTTACTCTATCAGAAATCGAATACTAGGGATTCACTCGCATATTTTACATATATCTAGCAAGCTTCATCAAAAAAAGATGGGGAATCTCTAGTTGTGACGTTGAAAACATCGAAAGCATTCATTCGCGTTAAGCGCCAAGGACTTCATCATCATATGGCTCACCAACTCAACTATGCCATTCTCTAAAACAGATTGTTCCATGTGGAGGACGGAGTATCGTCTGATAACATAGTCATAAATTCCGGCATGCCATCAGACACAAACCGAAACCTCTTCCCGAATACGATCAAGCCTGGGATGTGCCACAGGACGAAATGCCTAAAGAATTCAGCTTTGTGAAATAATTCAACATAAAGCTGAGTTGTGACACTGATTTGAAGTGACATAACATCATCTCACAACTGAGTAATAATGCCATCAAACGGTACATAGATGTCTGTTGTAGGGAGACAGAAGGAACTGGGATTGGAGTATTTGGGCCAAGAATCAAATACTTAGACAGCTTGGGCAAATTCCCAAGTATTTTTCAGGCGGACGTTTATGCCATTGGAAATGGGTTGAGCTCAACATTAAGAAGAACTAGCGATGAGCTCGAATAAAACCAGCTCTAAGATTGTCTGGGACTGCTTAGGAAAACCTTAGATCTACGGGAAAACTGAACGATCTAGGTAGAGGAGGGGAATGAAACAGCAGATAGATTTTCGAAGAAAGGGACTAAAGCACAATTTTTCGGATTTCAACCCTTCTGTGGGATCTGTGAAATGAAAATGGAATGAAGAAATGTATGTTGAGAGAACCATATACTGGCAGGACCTAAAAGGTCTAGAGACAGAGTGCATATTTTGTGAGGAAGAGGACGAAACCTACATCCACATTCTCTCGAACTGTGTGGCTCTATGTAACGGCTCATTGTCTAGGAACATATGAAATCGAAGATTGATGTAATTATCAGATTTCCCAAGAATTTCTGGAGAGAAGAGGATCAGAAAAACATCTATTGCTGAAAAGTTCTAGGACGGATAGCAAGAAGAGAGGAGACAATAGATCACATTAACCGCAGTGTACATATCCCCTTATCTACACAAACAATTCGGCGTTCCACATGGATCAAATTTGGCACCAACATTGTCCCTGAAATAATATTGAAATGATAGGGAAGGAAGACTACAACCAAGAGAGAAGAATCAAGAAATCCACTTGCAGAATTGAACGGAGACAAAAGCATTGCTTCCTGTTCAGTTGATATAGATAGAACGTGGTATTCACTACTGATAACTGTATATAAATATGGTAGATTCAAGATCAATGAATGGAAACATCCTGTAACCCATTTGTATACTGACATCATTTATATGCCAACATCAGTATGTCACTAAGAAGTGTCAAACTATAAGAACAAAACTTTCGACGAAAAAATGTTCTGCATTTTTATGTTGAGAACGGAAGCAGATTCGTTCCCGAAACGTCCAAAGATCAGTGAAAATTCGATATTTTTTTAAGATATCTATGTTTCTTCTCTCTGCGGTGACATTTTGGGGCAATCATCTGATTTGTCCTACTACACATATCTTGAAATAATACTCATATTTTCATTTTATAGAAACGAGGAGAGAAAATCCCATATAATCAAGTAAAATGAATGTACCACCTCCTTAATTATTCGACATAGTTTCATTGAAAACATTATAAAAATCATGGTTACCAATTATATTTTAGTCGCCCAAAGACGAGAACACATTTCGAGTGTAAAATACATTGAATGATGAAATATGGATATAATAATTACAAAATGAGCTACATGTGCCTTTGGTGTTATGCCACTCTAGGGTTTCGAATATAAATATGTTTGCACCTGTTCCATGGGAGGTTATAGAAAACATTCCATCTCTTATAAAACTTATTTGTGTCTTATTGTTTTTGTCCAGCTGTTTAACAAAATGACAAGTGTGTCCACACTCTTTCAAAGGCGTTACATGAGATGTTCGAGACACTCTACGCACGATGATGGTTCTCGAACATAATAAAGATTCGCTTTGGGGCACCCAAAAAATAGAAAACAATCTTAGGGCGTTTGTCACATCGAATTCAGTGTGATTTCATCAAGTGATTTCATCCTATTCGTATTTTGGTGCCGCCATTTTGAATTCATGGATTTCGACAACAAATTCACAACCTTCGACCTCAAAAATCTCTACTTACTAATTTATTGATTCAAATCACAGCATAGCCACAATTTTTTTCTTCAACAAGAATTCCATAATGAATTGTCACATGAATTATGAACACTTGCCAAATCTCAAAGCAATTGGGCGAGAAGATGTGGGTCAAAATTCATGTAAACATTCCTACAAACATAACAAATTGAATAAAACCTGATGGTAAAGAACTTGGAAAACGCCTTGAACAATTTTGGTTCCGCCTATGATCATACTTTGCAGGGCAATTTTGTTTTGGAATTCATACTGATTTACAGCTCGCCAAGCATGAAGCAGTAAAATTTTTATGTGCGCTCGAAAATTACGATTGTCTAGGTGAATTTCGCTAGTGTCACGTGAGAACATGAAAAGCAGGTGGCGCCACCGTTTGGTATATGAACAGATAATTCTTCCGGATTTTCAGGACATCGCGACAAGATGAAACAGCTGAACAATATGGCGCAACAAAATGACAAAATGTGATACGTTACATGGAGCCAAAACATGATATATTATTCTGTTTTATGTTCGGACGCTGATGTTTATTTGTATAGTACGAATTTTTATTTCCTTTACGTATTTGTGATCTTAGTAGGTCATGAAATCAAAGAGAATTCAGATCTTATATTCAGAGTTTCATTTTGGTTTGATGTGTTTCTGAATGGTTAGACCTATCGGTATGAAATCCCGAATTTCCGAAGTGAATGTTACACAAAATTCTTGAAACACGATGCTTTACACTGACAAAAATACCCGATTCGGGATTCAGATTCTTCTGTCTTCCAACAAATAGACTTTCATTTTCACCAATATACTTTACTACCATTTGTCAATCTGTGTTGCTTCTGTGATTGGAATTTTTCTGACTGACACGCTTTTAGGAGGAGGTCATTGATTCATTTGATCCTGCTTGTTTGACTTCATTCTCGAAATCGCTGGTCTTTGAATCAAAATCTGAGGGTGTTCGGTTGGAGTGCTCGATGAGCACGAATCCGCCCGAAGTCATCCGAAAACTTGCTGACTGACTACCGGCCGGCCATCATTATCATCAGTTAAATACCCTTCACACCCCGCCGAAGGTGTCGATGTGAACAGTCATGAATATTGTGTTGTGTTGCGCATTGTATTCTGATGGTTCTATTCAAGAAATGTTCTAAGATGCGTAATCTAAGAAATTCTGAGAATTGACTCAAACTCTGACGCCTGGAAACTACAAACTAATGGCATTAATTTAGTAGGCGAAGGTTCTATGGTCTTGCGAGTTCAAGATTCAGAACATGGTTTGAGTTTTTCCTCTACTATCGTCAGAACGTCAGAGGCCATTTTGTCGTTATTTGTAGTGATGGCGTTTGACGCACCGTCTCTTTCATCATGAAGGTACGACATCTACAATACAATTTCTGTGAGACATCCGTTTTTTGTAGGGATCGCAAGAGTTTGAATGTGGAAATCTATTCATTGAGCTGAGGAGAATTAGTAGTTTGAGTATCAGGGTTTTTTGTTCCAAAATAGAATGAATTTGAAGTTTTTGCTTCTTCTCACCCTTTGTTTCTTGATTTTTCTTTGGTTTTCTGATGTTTTTATATTTATCGAATGTGTTTGACCTTCGACGCTAATGGAACATAATATTAATTGAATTGAATTTATTCAGGTTCATATGAATTTTAAGAGAGTGAAGGTAATGCAGCTAAGATCAAATATTATCAAGAACATGATTTTTGAATCTGATGGAGAATACATACAAAAAAATGGTAGTCATTTTGAACAGACATTATAGATGCGTTTTGTTGGTAACCTGTGGAATAGAATAGAATGCAAGAACACGGAATCAACTCGAATAATAGGATACAATGATTGTTCAAGAAAACGGAAATTTCGCATGTTGGTAAACTCACTTTTTGAAATTGTGCCGAACTTCAGAAAATTTCCAGCGGAAGAAATATGAATGAGTTTTTCCATGTGATAGCATTCTTTGCATGGATTCAACGACGAGGAGAAATACTGTATCTTATTGAAAACGATAATTTATTGAATCCGAATCCTCAATTGAAATATACTTCAGGCAGCGACATAATTTTTGTTTCTGGATGTATGACAAACTGATATTCATCATACAGGACGTGGACGATTGAAGGTCTATAGAAATAGCAAGTTTCCAAAAACAACAACTTTCCTGGCTATTTGCCCGTCGAACATTGAATTTCATTTGTCGAACATCCAAAACAAAGCATGAAAAATAAGAATCCTCTGAAATTGAGAATAAAGATTCTCTCTCAAATTCGATTAATAATATGATATTGAAATATTGCTTATCAATATGTTCAGTATTGAAATGAGAATAGAAATGTATCGTGGAAGTATACTTGTATAAACTCTGATCTTGAATGAGCTTGAATCTTCCAGAAAAATCATTCGTATCAGTGATATGGGAATTATATCTCGCACAAACCGATTATACGACTTCATTCGAATGAACTCATTTAGGATATCCAACCCTCCTTAGGAACCTGAAGTCCAGTTATATTTTCAGCCATTCTTCATGATATACACAATTTTCATCTCTCTATAATATAACTAGAACTATAACAAACTGACATCTGCTTCCTTATTCAGGTATATCTCATGTATAATACCCGTCTCCAATTATACTAAATGATGGGTTTTTTGCACTTATCATGCGATGGGTTTTTTCTTCGAAATTTTTTTTTGCTACCTACGTATTTCGTCTGAAAAACACGAATTTTACAATGGAAATGTGAACAAACCACTATTAATCGAGATATTTCAAGAAAGAGTTCGAAATTTCACCTCTTTTTGCCAACCATCTTGAATCGCATTTGCCCTTCTTTTTTCATCACTGGGCACTTTATATACTCCCGTTGTACTTCAATGACACATTTTATTTATTCAAATTAACTGAAAGTATGTATTTTTCGGCATGGCCTCAATTATCAAATCTAAGACATACGCTTCAAAAAACGAGATGTCAATTGGAGGTCAATTGTCAAATTTTCTAGAGTTTAGACGTTACACTTGCTCTCATTTTGAATTTTGAAATATATTCTTCCTTCTTCAATCTTCTTTCCACATAAAGTTCAAAATGATTGTTATGCAGTATGAATCTTCAAAAGTTAATCATTCAACATGAGATCCATTTTGTTCGTAATGTCCTAATGTCTTATATAGGAAGAATATTGAATTTAAATTCGAAAAGTTGGCGGTGAACTAATGTTTTGAACTCGCCTGCGGCGGAAGTGATTTCTTGCACTCTCAACAACTCGAATTTGCAGCTAAAAATTGTTTGGATGAACGCTTGAATGGTATAATTCTGATTCGTTCTGAAGTTTCATATCGCACAACAGCCAGTTCCAAACTATTGAAGTAGAAAAAAGTTTGAAGAAGGAGAAATATATCACCTCAAATTCAGAAAGGTGGTGGGTGAAAGTCATTCGAATGCCATTGGTCCAAAGTTCGTGAATGCACCCCAGGGTGGAAATCAATTCTGGCATACTTGGTATATGCATGCGACGTATGTGTTCAATGGCCATCAGCTGGTATGATTGTTTACTTCAATTGCCGAAAAAACCATACTCTCAGTTGATTTTAATGAATATAATCTGTCAGTGAAGTACAACGAGAGTATATAAAGTGTCCAGTGATGAAAAAAGAAGAGCAAGTAGTTGCAAATGCGATCCAAGATGAGTGGTAAAATGAGGTGGAATTTCGATTTTTTTCGTGGAATATCTCGATAAATAGTGGTTTGTTCACATTTTCATTGGAAAATTCGTGTTTTTCAGACAAAAATACGTGGGTAGCAGGACAAATTTTCGAAAAAAACAACCATCGGATGATAAGTTCAAAATTACCTAATGATGTTCAAACAATTTTGAAATAGTATATTTTTTTAATTTCCCGTACTGATACAATATTGATGATATAAAGGGTGTCCCGAAATTAGCCTATCAAACTTCAACAGCGGCTCCTTCGATCAGAAATAGGAAGGGGGCTCCTGAAGATGATATTTCTTGAATATTTTCGAAACGCCAGTTGATAAAATGATGCAATTTGGTACAAGAAATGAACTTTCCATGCCCAATGCGGTGAACATGAAATCATTTTAGAAGTTCATTCAGGAGTGTATAATACAGGGTGGGACTACATTTATTATTGCTCAAATTCCTTCGTCCGCATATTTTTCGACAATTCAATCTCAAATTATGAATATCCACACCATTTCACAACAGAAAGTGCTCCTGTTTCGCATCGATCAGAAGTATCATTTTCGAGTGAAATCGATTTAAAAATATTGATGCATTCACATCTTATGATTAAGTTTGCCAATTTTCAAATCATAGTGGCTATGAAAAAATCAAGTACTTTTTTTTCACCAAACAATCTCCTGAAAGCGCGAAAAATAGTGAAGTGATGATGAAAAAACGACTTCAATTTTTGTGCGTTTTTTTCCATTTCCACTACGCCTCATTGCAATGTTATGCATACTATCTGATATGTTACGATATTTTTAAATTGCTTTTACTCGATAATAATACATCTGATCGTCATGGAACAAGAGTACCTTTTTTCTGTTAAGAGGTGCGAGACTTCATAACCCGAGATTGAATTATCAGGAAATATTCATACACAAAATTTTGAGCAATATTTAAAGTACTCCCTCCTTGTATTATACACTCCTGATTGAAATTTTGGAATGATTTCATTTTCAATGCATTGGGCATGGAAATTTTAAATCTTGTAGCAAATTGCATCTTTTCATTACATGGAGTTTCGGAAGAACTTGAGAAATATCATCTTCAGGAGCCCCCTTTCTGGGGGCCACAGCTCCCTCAGGCGACATTTCTCGACTCATGTTTTTCTTTTTATTTTTAGTACCTAGTAAGAGCCGCTAGTGAAGTTTGGCAGGCTAATTTTGGGACACCCTGTATATTACGTGATTACAGGAGGATTCTACGTGGATCGGATGTTTTTTAGAAAATCAGGGGAAAAAGGCAAATGTCTCCCTCCCCTTGTCCACCCTAAATAACGCCCATGTTTCCATGTATTCAAAACATGGAGATTATATTTGAACCCTTCGCGAAATGGATGAAATATTAATGGAAGCTCTCAGAAAGATCGCAAGTAGATTTTCTCTCGTACACGGAGTTCGATGAATAAGTGCCTTAGTGGACGTATCCCACTATATTTCAGATGGAGGGTCTTGGAAGTGAAAAATATTCCAGAGATTTCGCTACATTTCCATACATTTATACACGTCTCATGCGGGCGACGAAGTGTGAAATTATATCTACACTAAATCATCGAGGATTACGAGGAAAACGTGCGATTCTGTTTTGGACTTTTTATATTTTGTGTATATTTCACGTATTCCCAATTGTACAGGATCTTCACTCATATTTTGGACCCCTATTTTGTGTCATACTCCAAAGCGGGGACAAATTAACATGGTAATGAAAAATGTATCGAAATCAATCAAACTTCATCCAGTTTTCGTGTTTGAACATAATATTTCTGACACTGGAATGGCCGAGAATTTAATTTTTTTATCGATCTATGCTCACGACACCAATAATTGCTATTTCCATAGATATGACGACCTCACCCATTGAATTTGAAATATCATCATAAACATGATATTTTATTGATACACTAATTAAATCCATTGTAATCACTCAAAAATGAATCACAATCTGTTTACACGTTTTGTCTTGATCATTTACATATTGAATATGAGTACCTCTTTAAAATTGATGAAAATTTCACGGAGATGATCAACCTCTTTATATTGAGAAGGAATATCATCGCCAGTTACATGGAATACTAAATAATAATATACAATACTCTACAAACTTAAATGTTTACAAGATTCTTGTAGTTTCTTCAAGTGAAATATTCATACAGTGAAGTAAACTTACATTGACTTGCTCAACTTTTATATCATACCTTCCAAAACTAAAGGATTGGAACTACCTGTGGAAAGGTTCATTGAGTCTTCATTTTTAGAAAGGAAAAAAAATGCAGCAATAACAAGAAAAAAAAATCTACGGCAAAAAAAATTAGTACGATAGGGGACAGCAAGGTTATGTTGTTGCCTCGACAAATAGTCACAATTAGGATACTTAGTTAGGGTTGCTACTTATAGTTATTGTAGCAGATTGATGGTATTTGTAGCAGATTGATGGTATTTGTATCAAACTCATAAATTATTTTTCTCAAGAAGAAATAACTAAGTTATCATTATAAATTGTTTTTGTTATAATTTATATGAATAAACAGTACAAAATTTACAGGTTTTCAGATAATATTCTAACCTCTAGTGGAGCCCTCATTATTAGACAAGGAAGAACATATTTCAAACATGTATGGCTTCACTCATAATATTTCTTGAAGTCACCAGCAAAATCAAATTCGCATTGGTTAATGAAAAAAAAAAGATATCTTATATTTTCAAATAGTAACACCTTGTTTATAATATGTGATAAAATATATTAGATTTCACTGATGATTTCAAAATACAGTTAAACGATCCATCTGATCCATTTTGTTTTCTTCGAACTCTAATAATGAAAAGAGTTAGCGTCGGGATATAATCTTGGTCCCTGGGTATTAATGATATTCTTTATATACTTGGTGTATAAATATTCATCTTTCTACAGAATGCAATAAATTGCACATGGAATATTAATATCAGTGATAGTTAATTTGTTGATATGTATTCAATAATGAATGTTCCTTCAAGTTTGCTTTAAGGTTTTTCTTCACGCTAGTAGGAAATGGTAATTTTCCTAACTAAGTGCGGAAAGACACTTTCCACATGAGTTATAGGAACAATATTTTTTCTACAAGCGTAAGAAATTGATTGATTTGTCCAATTGATTATTCATTCATATAGGAACAACTATCAAGAGAAATATATTCTCTATCTACTGATTATTAGTAATAGCTATTGTGAACTTACAGTTTGACGCATTATGTAAAGGTTCATTGCGAAAGCCAGCAGGCCCATAAGGTGTTTGGTCTCTAGGTTTCAGACACTTCTAGGGAATGAGCAAAAAAAACTTCTTCTTCATTCGTTATTTTCATTTCTTTATTCTTGCACCATTCAATAAAACGTGTGTATAACTTCTCATATCTTTCTTAAGACTTCGTTGGCAATAACGCATCTGCATCGCATCCCTATAGCTGGAAGTTTTTGATCACATTATGCCAAATCCACTGAATCAAAAATGACAGTAACGCTGTATCTGTCACTTCGACAATTACAAACTCATTTGAGGTTCGATTGGCATGTCAACAATAATCGTTTCCCATTAGATCAATCCGAATCTATACGGGAATTTTTATGATAATCAATTTTAATTTTTCAATATTTCTTGATTTTCACAATAAATAATAATGTAATTTGATGGATGATTCTGAACATACATACTCAATACTGCAATAAACAAACTCAAACTCTCATATTCCATCACCTATCACTTATATTTTGCCATATTATCATGTCTTTGTTTTTCTAGCACTAGTGTGGGAAAAATTTTCCCGCAATGTTGCGGGGAAATTACACTTCCCAAACTGAATTGCGTGCGAGTATAGGGTGAATCACGCACGCTTGTAGAAAAAATAGTGTACCTAACAAGTGCGTAAAGTGACTTTTCCGCTTTTCCGCGATATCAGATAGCCGAACGACGCGTTAGCGCCAAAAGTATAACTTTCCGCTCTTGTTAGGTAAAGTACTATTTTGGTTCTCTTCACAATGTCATTCATATGAATGAAGTCCGTAACATAGTGGGATCAATTCATCTCTAGAGTATCATCTTTTTTTCTGGGGGATTTATTATGCATATGTCCGATTAACTAAAAATCGATTTTGTAGCATTTGAAAAAATAAGTATCAATTTATCAACTCATTGGGGTTAGATGGCAATGTACCTGAAAAAGATATTCGAAAAAGTTGTTCTGAATTCATTATCATACTCACATACAAAAAAACCATGCATCATCATCATCATCATGTATTTGGATTCCACATTCACTAGATAAAAATGTTCCTCATGTATTATGAGAATCAAATCATTCCAGTAATAAACTGGGTAAAACAATTGAGTATGTTACATAAAAGTAACATGAATTCGATATTACTATCTGACGACTGGCTGATGAATTTATTGATAGATGCGTTGGTTTTGAACGAAATTGAAAATAACTGATGACTTCGAAGAATTTTAGCTAACCATGTCTGAACTCTGAAGTTACATTGCAAGCAGATTCTAAAATTCAAGATGAGAGGTTTCCTTCTCATCGCATTATTTCCTCAATTTTATTCAAGATTCTCCAGTATACCGCCTCGAGATAGGGATATCCATCATGAATTTGTTCCGGAATAACCTTTTTTCGGTCGAGCTTAACTCTCAGAACAATTTATTTCCGAACTAACTAGATTGGAGTTGTTTCCTTAAGAAACAAAGAAATATGTATTGGAAAATTTTCTGCATAACACGCAGTTTGGATCTGAAATTATCTGCTATATCTGTGGAAATGTTGATCAAACTTTTCAGGAATGAAATAACACATGAGAACGTAATGAAGAAATGTAAAAAGTGTTTTTTTTTCAGAATAGTGAAGAACGCGAATATGTGTTAACTTGATTTGAATGAAAGTAGTACAAACATAACATGAATGCATCAATGTTTCGATGAAATAGGCTGAATACCCTACAATTTCATGGAGCGTTCAATCATAGCGTTCGTACCATAATCCTGTGTTAGCAGCTGTTGTAGTATTGTTTTGTTCACTCATCATCTATTTACTAATTACTAGGTTTTACCCGCGGCTCCGCTCAGCGTTGAAGCCCTTAAATGCATCAGAGATAATTATATCCCAATAGAACTGAATCAATCTGATTCAGTATTTAAAATATACTACATACAATGCAGTTTCAAAAACTGAAAACATGGCTCATTGAACTAATTTACTACAACAAAAGTTAAAATGTATTTCACTACGATAACATGCTTCAGTCTGGATTATTTTAGCACCCTGTCTCTAAAATTCACTTACTCATTGAATTCGTGCATTTTGGTTGCGCAGAAGACTGAAACGTCAATGTCATTCGTGATAAAGTCACGGGATAGCAGAACAATTGAAGAGTATCTCAAATGCAATAATGCATTTGCGCCTTCGGAGTGCCCTAATCTAAAGTACTGGCCTATTGAGTTCAATGTCTGATTGTTGGATATCTTGTGTCTCACAATCATGTGCCAAGAGACTTTCTGTTACGGCGTGAGATTTTATATTTTTTTTCCAATGAACAAACATATATTCAAATTCATGATATTAGTAGGGACGAGGATGTGATTGATTCATTGATTGATTGATTGATTGATTGATTGATTGATTGATTGATTGATTGATTGATTGATTGATTGATTGATTGATTGATTGATTGATTGATTGATTGATTGATTGATTGATTGATTGATTGATTGATTGATTGATTGATTGATTGATTGATTGATTGATTGATTGATTGATTGATTGATTGATTGATTGATTGATTGATTGATTGATTGATTGATTGATTGATTGATTGATTGATTGATTGATTGATTGATTGATTGATTGATTGATTGATTGATTGATTGATTGATTGATTGATTGATTGATTGATTGATTGATTGATTGATTGATTGATTGATTGATTGATTGATTGATTGATTGATTGATTGATTGATTGATTGATTGATTGATTGATTGATTGATTGATTGATTGATTGATTGATTGATTGATTGATTGATTGATTGATTGATTGATTGATTGATTGATTGATTGATTGATTGATTGATTGATTGATTGATTGATTGATTGATTGATTGATTGATTGATTGATTGATTGATTGATTGATTGATTGATTGATTGATTGATTGATTGATTGATTGATTGATTGATTGATTGATTGATTGATTGATTGATTGATTGATTGATTGATTGATTGATTGATTGATTGATTGATTGATTGATTGATTGATTGATTGATTGATTGATTGATTGATTGATTGATTGATTGATTGATTGATTGATTGATTGATTGATTGATTGATTGATTGATTGATTGATTGATTGATTGATTGATTGATTGATTGATTGATTGATTGATTGATTGATTGATTGATTGATTGATTGATTGATTGATTGATTGATTGATTGATTGATTGATTGATTGATTGATTGATTGATTGATTGATTGATTGATTGATTGATTGATTGATTGATTGATTGATTGATTGATTGATTGATTGATTGATTGATTGATTGATTGATTGATTGATTGATTGATTGATTGATTGATTGATTGATTGATTGATTGATTGATTGATTGATTGATTGATTGATTGATTGATTGATTGATTGATTGATTGATTGATTGATTGATTGATTGATTGATTGATTGATTGATTGATTGATTGATTGATTGATTGATTGATTGATTGATTGATTGATTGATTGATTGATTGATTGATTGATTGATTGATTGATTGATTGATTGATTGATTGATTGATTGATTGATTGATTGATTGATTGATTGATTGATTGATTGATTGATTGATTGATTGATTGATTGATTGATTGATTGATTGATTGATTGATTGATTGATTGATTGATTGATTGATTGATTGATTGATTGATTGATTGATTGATTGATTGATTGATTGATTGATTGATTGATTGATTGATTGATTGATTGATTGATTGATTGATTGATTGATTGATTGATTGATTGATTGATTGATTGATTGATTGATTGATTGATTGATTGATTGATTGATTGATTGATTGATTGATTGATTGATTGATTGATTGATTGATTGATTGATTGATTGATTGATTGATTGATTGATTGATTGATTGATTGATTGATTGATTGATTGATTGATTGATTGATTGATTGATTGATTGATTGATTGATTGATTGATTGATTGATTGATTGATTGATTGATTGATTGATTGATTGATTGATTGATTGATTGATTGATTGATTGATTGATTGATTGATTGATTGATTGATTGATTGATTGATTGATTGATTGATTGATTGATTGATTGATTGATTGATTGATTGATTGATTGATTGATTGATTGATTGATTGATTGATTGATTGATTGATTGATTGATTGATTGATTGATTGATTGATTGATTGATTGATTGATTGATTGATTGATTGATTGATTGATTGATTGATTGATTGATTGATTGATTGATTGATTGATTGATTGATTGATTGATTGATTGATTGATTGATTGATTGATTGATTGATTGATTGATTGATTGATTGATTGATTGATTGATTGATTGATTGATTGATTGATTGATTGATTGATTGATTGATTGATTGATTGATTGATTGATTGATTGATTGATTGATTGATTGATTGATTGATTGATTGATTGATTGATTGATTGATTGATTGATTGATTGATTGATTGATTGATTGATTGATTGATTGATTGATTGATTGATTGATTGATTGATTGATTGATTGATTGATTGATTGATTGATTGATTGATTGATTGATTGATTGATTGATTGATTGATTGATTGATTGATTGATTGATTGATTGATTGATTGATTGATTGATTGATTGATTGATTGATTGATTGATTGATTGATTGATTGATTGATTGATTGATTGATTGATTGATTGATTGATTGATTGATTGATTGATTGATTGATTGATTGATTGATTGATTGATTGATTGATTGATTGATTGATTGATTGATTGATTGATTGATTGATTGATTGATTGATTGATTGATTGATTGATTGATTGATTGATTGATTGATTGATTGATTGATTGATTGATTGATTGATTGATTGATTGATTGATTGATTGATTGATTGATTGATTGATTGATTGATTGATTGATTGATTGATTGATTGATTGATTGATTGATTGATTGATTGATTGATTGATTGATTGATTGATTGATTGATTGATTGATTGATTGATTGATTGATTGATTGATTGATTGATTGATTGATTGATTGATTGATTGATTGATTGATTGATTGATTCTGAAATTACAATAATATACAGGGTGATATATTTGAAAAATGAAGAAACAAGGACTTTTTGATGGAAGCAGCAAAGTCGCGATTTTGAGAATAATATTCAATATCGATAGAACAGGTGATGGAATTCAAGATGCGGAATTTTCAGAAAAATTTTTTGTTGCGTTCTTCATAAACGTCTAACGAACCATCGACCGTGAGTCACACATGGTTCAAAAGTTTGATGAAATATGGCATCAATTCTCAAAATATGGGTAAATTCATAGTTGCTTCTGGTTCAACCAGTTTCGCTACGCTACTGACGAAATTTCAAATCAATTCTTCCTATTGACTAGCACACGATTGAGAAAATCCAAAACTTTCAATAAACGGGTTACTTGTGAGTTTTCAAAACACTTGTGAAGTATAGTTTCGAACTAAAGATATAATTATATTTTCGGAGGTGGAAGAAAATTGGATTTCAGGAACTCTAGACAATAATTTTATCGAGCTTTCATTTCTCATAATGTCTAAAATGGAGAAAAACGGTTATTAAAAATTGCCGGAGTTTATATCACATTTAATTGCCTTAACGCATTAATACAGACCATATTAAATCAAAATGTGACGTTTTTATATATTTTTCTTTATTACCTCTAATACATCATGGTTATAGGTGTGGCTCAAGGAGCTGTGAAACTTTGAAATAGGTATTTTTATATGAAAACACTAAAATACACCATTTTAAGCGAACATTACATATAGGGTGTTCCGCGAATTTTTCAGTCATGTTGATCGACTGAGGATTCACTTGGCTACAGGGTGTCCCCTCAGTAATGTATCAAAAGGAGTGGGGTGGTAGGGGGGTAATTTCCAATCAAAATAACGGTATATGTGGTTATCCAGTTGTTGATGATTCAAAAGTTATTAAATTTTTGTGGAAAATACGACCCATTTCAAAAAATAAATAACGATAAAGCTATTTTGAATAACCTCATATGTTATAAAGGGCTTTCACGCTGAGTTGATAGTGACGTCAATCTGTCAACACATACAGTGTTGCCAGTTGGAAGGAAAGGAGTGAATGACCAACCGCCCGAAGATGGATATATGTCTAGTGTTACGATTGTCGGACGTTATAATGTGTTTTGGAACCAACTCAAAAGTCGTCCATTCATGTTTGAAAATCAGCACTTGGAGTTGGTAAATGAAATTCAATATTTGTAGTTACTGAACCATGAACCTAAACAATATACTGACTATGAAATTCAATGATAATGGAATTCCTTTGAAGAAAAATAACTTGAAGAATGATTTATTATATAACAACATCATCAAACAATCACAGATATTGACATTGAAAATAACTTATTTTTCTACCAATACTGATCAGTATCCATATTTACTGAGTGAAAATAATAAAAACTTCGAATTCAATTTTGAGGTTATCTAATCGTTTTGAATGTTTCTCAATTACTATAAATTGGTGAAATGGAATAGAAATATGATCAATTGATTTTATTTCGTGGGAAAATAAATTAAAAGTGGTGCATCTACTTATATTGAAAATTATGGAATAGACAACAAGAGTTGTTCTTACTTCAATATTCTCAATATAATTCATGAGGAAAACCCACAAGAACTCATGAAACCATTATGTCATTACAATAAAGTAACACTTTATAATGTAATTTTCTAACCCCAATCTACATATTTTATATAATCTTACACTAAAAAATACAATTTTCTAACCCCAATATGTAGCACACTGGAAAATTTCAAATGTCATTTAATCTTCTTCACTGTCATCAAAATCGTTTTCACTATCATCAGAATCATCCTCTCCAACATTTATCATCACTCGTGGAATATCTTGTGAATCCAAAATATTTTCTCTCTCCCACCAACTTAAAATTATTTGTTCAGTATGGCGAACACTATTGGCCCATATTTCTGCAGTAAATTGCCTCAGAGACTCTTTCCACATATCCAGAGACTATACCACAGAACTCCCATGCTGACCAAAATGATCTCTATAATAAGTTTTGGTGATCCCCCATATCATTTCATTTGGGTTGAAAATACAGTGGTATGGTGGAAGTCTCAGTATCTGATAACCATACTGCATGTTCTGCAATAGTGTCTGCCATAAAAACAATAATGTTCCTAGAAATTGAAGAATATTTTAGCCCTATAGAATATTTTTATATTTCAAATCTTCAAAGTTCCATAGTATAATGATACATTGATGCCAAAAGTAGTCTTTGTTGCTAGGATTGGGTTCATCCTAGGAAAATGCAACATTATATTCACAATTTTTATTTCACCAACTTGCAACATTTCTAACGATCATAATCCAGGTTCTCATGAAGAGGCAACAGTGTATCCACGGAATTATTCAACGAATTGGCAACTGTTAGTACTAATTTGAAGGTGTGAGGTCACCAAACCGGAGAGTCCAAACTACAGCAAATCACTATCCAGAGAAGAAAGATCGAAAAATCGCGCTTTTTCGTGCGTAAAGAATAATATTCTTTACTACCAAGGTGAATATTACATTTTTTTCAGCACTATATCAATAGCAATATACTTCAATCATCATAGTTCGGTGAAACTGAAATGTGGACTTATGTCACTATGAAAGCACTTCTTTTCAATTCTGATTACAATCTAGTCACCATGACAGCATATGACAAGTCGTTATTCTTATCGTTATTGATAAATAGGTACCGACTCGATTCGAGTGCCCTTCCTGTGAATATCGCATGGGAATCGCATATCAAGACCGACAATGGTCATATATAATAAAAGTTCAGATGTCTAGATGAATGGAGTCTCCATATATTCCTGAACTGAGTAAAAAGATTTTTCGAGAAGAAATTACCTTATTGAGTTTATAAAACAAAAGTTATTCATATATTAAATGTGTGGTGGGAGTTGATTGTATATTTCAACATCTAAGGTGTTGCGAGTAGATGTTGTTTGTTTGAGCCTTGGCGGTCTAAGGTCTCCTGCCTTTCTTGTTGGATAGTTATGGAAGCTTGCATGGGTCGCAAATGAGTCAATGTCATTGCGGAAATATGTCAAGATATTCAAAATGAGTAGTGAGGGTAAAGTTAAGATTTTGAGATGTTTAAAAAATGGTTTGCAGTGTTCATCATATGTTGCCTCAGCTAGAGTACGAAGTGCTTTTTTCTGCATACGGAAAGCTCTAATTGAGTGAGTTGAATTATCCCATAGTAGGATTCCATATGATAAATGTGACTGGAATAGGCTGTGATAGGATATGATTAATACTTCCAAGCTCAACACCTTTTTTATTTGACGAAGGAAGTAGAGTTGTGTAGCGAGTTTTTTGCAAAACTGATCTATGTGATTTTCCTCACCTCAGGCCGTCATCGAGAACTATGCCTAGGAGTTTTGTGTGGTGATTTGATGTCAAATTGGAGTTGCTTGAGAACAGGATTTTTTGTGTTTCATATCAGTTGAGTTCCAGCATGTTTGCAGAAAACCATTCCTCTGCTTTATCTTCAACTCTTTTAATAGTCTGCTCGAGTTCTTCAGCGCTAGTGTTGGCCCGCAACA
This sequence comes from Phaedon cochleariae, assembly GCA_918026855.4. NCBI lineage: Eukaryota > Metazoa > Arthropoda > Insecta > Coleoptera > Chrysomelidae > Phaedon > Phaedon cochleariae. Next base: position 25,430,703 of record OU896715.1, on the reverse strand, counting down.
TTGTTGTGTCATCTGCATACCATACAAACATGTTAGGTTATGGATAGTTGAAGATATCGTTCATGTATATTACGAACCATAATGGGACCGAGAATAGAGCCCTGAAGAACTCCGTGTTCTATAGATCTAACATCCGAGCATGAATTTCCTATACCTACAGATTGTTTTCGTTGGGTCAGGTAAGACTCAAGAAGGTCTGATGCAGTGCCACGGATCCCATAGAAATTGAGCTTTTCTATGAGCAAGCCGTGATTGACGCAATCAAAAGCCTAACTCAAGTCCCACAATAATATGACGAAAACTACCGTCGTAGTAAAAACACCCTTTATAAGCCTTCAAAGGGAGTAAATAATGGTAGGTTCTATAGCTGGTGGTGGAAAAAATGCAATGTGTTTACATGCCTTTGGGACACATATAATTTCTTCTTCAGATGTTGGTCGAAATTTGTTGCCGGCTCTTGGACTACAAAATTTGTTAATCTGTGAAAAAGGGTTGATCACCCTAATCACCCTCATCTCCCTTTACCTACGCCTTTGCCATACTTGCAACACAAATTAGCATTTTCGTACCACAGAGATCATGACAGCAAGGTCATATTGGTTGCTCTCAGCCCTGTGGGACAGACACAGACAAGGTATAATTATGAAAGGGGTGTTTACAAGAAGCAATTAGCTGGAATACATAAATCGCGAGTGGGATAAAGGATGATAATAACGATTATCGCTGTCTCTGGAACCGTACAACGCAAATGAGCAAGAAAGCTAATTTCATTGGGTGACGATATAGCAAGGATTATTATCTCACGAAACAGATTGGATGGAATGATGGAGATTTTCTGAGTCCCTATGTATGATTCTGGTTGATTGTACGATATTTTTCGAGAGGTTTTCAGGATGAGGAGATAATGAGTTTTTGTTTAGTATAATGCAAGCAGTTTTTGCAGACCAATGTTCTTTTACATCATCACACATTTTGCTTTTGTTAGCAGACTTACCAAAGACCGATGAAAATAGCATAATTTGATAGCTTTGTTCCATTACCCTGATCTTCCAGATGAACTATTTTTTTCTTCTTCAATAAAATGATGAACGATGTCGCGCCATCATAATTTCAAATGTTTCGGCACCAACATTCCAAATTTACGTTCTTATTGCTTCGAATAACTCTCCACAATGCTTTTTATATCCAGAGACAAGGCAGTGTTCAGTACCAAGTCCTCGTATGAATTGTTATTTCCACACAGATGGGTGATTTCGACCTACTTCAAAACGTCAAATTCAATTAAAACTTCGCACACTCATCAAGGACCGATGACAATAAAACACTTGGATATTTTTCGTTCCTTTTATTCAGGATGGCATCACCCGGATGAGCGATTTTTATATCAAGAGACACGGCAGTGTCTTGCACCAAATATTAGTATGAAATAAAGTTTCCGGAGAGAGAGCCTGATAAACGGTTTCCACTGAGCTAATATCTCAACAATATTGCTGCAGTATTTCAATGTAATGTTACATCAGATGTTGTCGCTATCTTTCTGCAAGGTAGTAGCAAATACTGAAACGGACGTTCAGCAATATTATGATTGTGAGGTTCGGCGAATTGATCATTCCATCAGAATTATTCTAACATTGTGTACGGAGTACAGTCACATTTCATATTCAATGAACAAAATGTAATCTTATTGTGATATTTCATTATGGTTACTGGCAACATAAAATAAAATGTATATACAATTTACATATTTTATGTTATAAGTCATACATAGTAGCAACTTTCTGATATTCCATAATGTTTTCGATATAACGGTGCCAAGGAAATAATAATAAAATAAATCTACCTGTTACTTCGATCATCTATCGGTTAAACTTGATAGTTGATGATTGTATACTTGATTCTCGAAATATTCATTTTCAAATGTTCAAACATTCTCTTGACCACTGCTGGGGATCATGAGAACAATCATTTTTACATTCATATTCGTTGAGAGTTTCTTCATAATATACACTGAAGAGATGTTCATAGAATATTCACTAGATAATATGAAAATTCTGGAGAACGATATTTGATGTGGTTTTAGATTAAATTATGAGTGAGAGTTCGAAGTTTCCTCTATATACAGCAGCTAAGTACAATAAGATGAGATATGAAGTTTTTTAGTAATCGAAAGGATTGATTTTATATCATTTTTGATGCTTTATAGAGTTCCTGATGAAGAGCCAATAAAGACTCGAAAGCTCAAAAAGACACAGAACAAAAGTATATAAAGGTACACTTTGTTTTACTCTGACTGCACACCCATAGGAATTCACAAGTTTGTCCTATACTATACTGATATTATCGTCGATCGAACCATCCGCTTAGATCAATATACGGTAGGTACTTACCTAACCATCAACTGCTAACTGCAATTCAAAACCTTCGCAACTGCATAATATCATCACATATCGTTAGATCACCACTATACTTCAATTTATTATTATTTGTCATTTGGACTTGTACAACAACAGAATACGTGTTATGCCGAAGCCAAACACCAACAAATATGGTGACTGAGATGCTAGTGCTTGCCAAATACAAGTTTTTGACTGCGCGTAGGCATTTCATGAAATGGCGTCTCTCGATCGATACACAATGTAGTATGTTGTATATTTCAGCTATGTTACATATTATAGTCAAATATGTGTTGCGTCTCATTAGTTATAGCTAGATTGTTTGTAGTTAGCTAATGTAATCTACAAACTCAACGATGTATCAATTTTAATGCAACATTACAATTGAAATTTGACTAAAGTTCCATTTATCGTCACTGATATTGTTCGTAGTTACATTCCATGTAATGTTGCAATTTCAATGAGAATATATAGTCGATGCGATATTGCTATCGAAACTATAATGGAAGGGTCACTTTGTAACTTGAAACAATTTGTAATGGTTTTTTCTGTTATATTGTCAACACGAATATACTAGCGAAATCGATACAATATTGTATTTTCATATCACGAAAGAAAGCTTTACAATTTACTGTGGCAATATTATGTAACATTACATATTTAGGGGTGGTAGTTACAAGAAAAGAAACAAATAAAAAACACGTTTGTGACACTTCCATATCTTCAATGACGTTAGTTATGACAACATTACATATATGGTTGTAAATAAACAAGTGTTTATAGCTGGTCAAATTGAAGAAAAGTACACTGAAAAAAAAAAGAGTGAAATTCCACCTAAGGTCCACTCGATAATGTCCCAATTTCAGTCCACGCCCGATTGAGTTGATGATCAAATTTGTTGTAAACATTTTCATTATCGCGAAAAAATTAAAAGAATATCTAGTTTAAGTTGGGAACCAATATTACATTCAGTAGATTATTAACTCACAACCACATATGCAGTCACTCAAAGGAACTTTTTCCAGAGTAGAAAATGAAATGATAAAAGTGTGTTGATAAAAAATACACAACACAGAAAATAATATGTGCACTTGCGTAATCTAAACTAGATACAAAATTAACTTTTCCGTCGACCTCGTATTAACGACTAAGTTTAATGTAAATGAAATCGTTCATTAATGACCCCCATTAATGAACGATTTGTCTATTAATGCACGATTGTTTTATAGGCAATCAAACATACACCGCGTGCATTCATTGTTCATGCTATAACTGCTATAATCTGCATTTTAATCGAAAATATGCGGATTTCATTGAAGATTTTCCGTTAACGGGTTCGCCTTTCCAAGTTTCTAACACGATTGTAATCCCTGTTTTCTAACACAAGGAATTTATTTTCTATGTTGATCATTTCGACAAATGTCAAATGTCACTAATGTCAGTAACGAGGTTACTGGGTGATTCTTAGCAGTTTCTGGATGAATGATGAATTCTCGAACCAAGTTTTCTTCATTGAAGGAGAAATGAGAAATATAGTCGACGGAAAAATTTTGTAACCAACTTGTATATTAAAAGGCGATTAATGATCTCGAACATTAACGCGCTCACTTCGCTCGCACGTTGAAATATCTCGATCATTAATCGCCCTCATTAATACACTAGTTGGTTAAATAACTATTATTATTCGACTCTGTTGATTTTATCTATGGTGTCAACCAGGCGCCATATTGATTCCAATCTGAGATCTGAGTGTCGATTCTGAATTCAATTTGTATGGAACAAAATAGTTCGGAAACACACAGAGCAAATACTGTACTTTAAGAATTTGATACCTAAACGATGTCGATTTTTACGTTTAATACTCTATTTAATCCGATGGTGCCATTACTTTCGCGAATGGCTTCAGACTAGAAATGTTCCAGAATCTCATATAAAATACGAGCCATCGCATTCTGAACACAATGTATTACCATTAGTTTCGTTTACACTTTACACTATATCTGTGTCGGCGAGAGAAACATAGCTTCGTGTATTCAGTCTCAACTGCACGTAGATACTTTGCACAATGTTGAACGTGAATACCATTATTAGTTTTCTCATTAACATTGCAGTATAAGGTGACTCAGATGGCGGTGGAATATCAAATTGTACGTGCGAGATCGGGTGTATTGGAAATAGGTCACATTCAAGATAACCAACTTATTTCTACCAGCGTAATCAATTATATGTAAAGTAATTCCGTTCATTCCTAACCGAATTGGAATAGACTCTATATTTACTCCATATGAATCATATCATGAAGGGTGTTGTTACAATTTCACTTGGTGAGGGTGAACATTTGATTATCATCACCTCCCTTTGGTCATTTTATTTAATCACAAAGCTCAGTGAAGACGGATATGGGATCTTTAGAATTGATGTTAACAAATATTTCAGAGATACAAGTTGCTTCATTGTAACACTCCACACTCTGAGTTCAGAATTTGAAAAATTTTGAAACAAAAAATATGAAGTTTATACTTATGCCTTTGGGCTGCTCAGATTGATACGGTAGGGTGTGAGTTCAAAAGTTACAATTTTACTGTTAAGATGGTAATCGAGTAATATGAATTCTAAAGTTGATTTTAAGGTGATTGATTTGACTGTTCGATATATTTGGGCGCCAGGCTTGCAAAAGACAAAAGCCAATCAGATACTTTCTAAAAACCTTGCTTGGATGAGAAGACAAAACAAATAATATACAGAGAATCAATTCAACAATTTAATTCCTTGATAAAATTACAATATGGCTGAAGGCTAGAAGAATTAAGGATAACAATAATTTGTGAAGTGTGAAGTGGCTGAAGGCCCTAAAATAATGTTGAGAATTATGTAAAAGTGAGGTGGCTGACGGCCCAAAAATAATATTGAAGATTATGTGAAAGTGAGACTGAAGTGGCTGAAGGCCCAAAAACAAGATTGAGGATTATTTGAAAATACTGGAAAATTTAAAAAACAAGAGAAAGGTAGCAAAATAGATTCAGAACATTCAACTTTACATAGAGCTATTGATCCGATCTGATTCCAATCGAAGGTCTTGGCACTTGGGTGGATTATACCTGGTTGGCCGGATGAATTGTCCAAGAGGGTTTCCTTAAGGTAAATGGGAGTTCAACCTTCAGAGTCAGTTCAGCTTCCAGCTCTCGGTTCTGCTTCCAGAGCTACCAAGTACTTCTTATGATGGAAGTTAGTAGGGTATAGCCTCCTTCAGTTCTGACTGCTCAGTAGGGAATCTCCAGGTGTTACCGTCCTTTACAACCCTCTTTGGTTAACCAGGATCCTCGATGCAGGTATAGACGTAGAGTGCATGCGGAAATATACGAGGAATCAGAAAGTTGTCGACAATGTGATTAAAGGGACGAAAGGATATCCTTTGAACCGCTCACTGAGTTTTATGTTCTGAATGTTAATACTTTGGAAAGTAACAAATTGAAATGTGAAATTTTAGAAACTCAGAAAAATTAGGAAGATATGTATATATTCAATTCAAAGAAAAAAACTTGACACTTGAAAATTCAGTTTTTTTTTAAAAACTAGAGAAAATTGACTCAAATTGAAACCAGAAATAACTGAGAATCAAATCATTAACTCAGAGAAAGATTATTTGAATAATATATATAAAATGAGATATCCTGGTATTTGATATATTATTACAAAAAAAAAAAAAAAAAATCAAGGAAAAATTATCATTTGTCTAATGAAGAAACTAAATTCAACTTTGATAAATTGTCGATACTGAAATTCAATCAAAAAAAAAATATGAAAATGGAATATTAAATGAAGGTGGCAAATCCTTCAACAAAAATGCCAAGAAAACTACCTTCTAGTGAAAGTAAAGAAATGGTAATATCTATATACAGGGTGGCAAGTCCTGTTCAAAAGTAAAATGCCTGATAATAGGTACTCTTTCAAGTTTGAAGTTAACAGGTAATCTACTTTTCCGTGAAAGTAAAAGAAAAAGGTATGTATAAAGATATATATACAGGGTGGCAAGTCCTGGTTCAAAAGTTAAATGCCAGAAAATAGGTAAGTACTTTAGGTGTGAAGTTGACAGGTATGGAATTAAGATATGGTATATCTGGAGATAAGGAAATAGACATGCATTGACATGTGGTTTGTTGAGTTGACCAAGGAAAATACTGACAGTAAGATAGAGAGAAAAATCTCACTTCCAGAAAACTTGAACTATAGATTGTGCTTTCGTCACAAGAAGGCAAAACCTATACAGAAACCAGACAAAGGTTGACTGAACAGGCTATAGAGAGAAGGAAACCTTCCTCAGGTTGCATTTATTTCTCAGAGAGAAAGAAAAATAACTTGGAAATAAATTCTCAAGATAATAACAGAAATTAAATGCTCACCTGAGAAAGAATCCTGGAGAAGTACAGCCTGAACGTCAAAGTCCAACTTCAAGGCTCTAGGTCCTGTAGGTTCAAGGTTCCTGGACGAGACACAGAGTAGACTTCAGTTCAGGTTTCCTGGATGAACATCTGAGGAAACTACGATGACGTTTCGAATTTCCAATAGGTACCTAGAAAATTTTTTGAAAGAGTAGATACTGTTTTCAACTTATTGAATGAGGAAAAAATTAGCAACAAAGCTGATGTTGATAGCAACAATTTATAAAAAGCAAATTTAAGCGGCAAGGCAGGTGATACTTAACCTTTCACTGAAAAATAATTGTATATGATTTATTATATTATAAATCTGCAATTTTACAAAAATATTGTTATCAAGTGCTAATAAAATATAGAAAGAACCCAAATATCCAATAAATTGATACCGATGACCAATTATTAACTAAGAAACCATCAGATATGAATGGTAACCTCAATTAACTCGAATGCAATTATTTCTCACAAAAATGAAATTCGATCAAAAATATATCAATTAATATTTAATTCCATAGGTAAAAATCAAATCTAACAAACCAAATGTCTGCGATGACAAGTTATTTCATTAGAAAAATAAAGATAGATCCAGACCTACCAGATATCTTCAATTCACACAACCTATCACTTCAACCTTTCAAGTCGGTAGTTCAAATCAGAAGGGCTTTGATTTTCCTATTCATTCTTCGCGAAAGATCCTGTCATCTCAATCCTTCTCCTGATTGGTTATTCAGTCTCCCTTCTTCGATCTTCTGTGTCGCTGTCTAGCGGGAAGGACGAGCGCGCAAGACTTGATGAATTCGATATGGTTATTGAACCGGTGAAGGACTGATAAGCGGAAGTATATAGAAGAACGAATGGACGTCAGATAATTAAATGGTTGATTGATTGAAAACATCTCAATGGAACGGAATAATCGTTACACACCACCCTAACTCGGTGAAAAAAAATTTGGAAACTCTAGGAGATTACAAATTTTTTTTTATTGCAAAAAACATTATCCCAACCCTCATCCTAGTAATCCTAGTAGACAAGAGAATTGCACTTTACCTTATGAATTCAAATATGTCTCCACCTTTATGTAGGAATTCATGAAAACGAAGAAGAAAATCAAGTAAGGATCATTGTTCTAGTAATCAATAATGTCACTGATATTCACGAGGTTCAATAATGTCACTGATATTCACGAGGTAATAGCTTCATTGAGAAGGAGATATACAATATCTACAAAAGGTATTTACAGAATGTACAAAATTTACAAGATCTTCAAGATTCTTTTTCATCACATGTGGAGTGACTATGTGAAAAAGAAAAAAGTTATTAATTCAATAAGATATAAGAATTTCAGATTGTATTCGAAATTGAGTGAACATTCATGAATTAAAAATTTCACCTCATAATTGTTATTCCTCTAAGGAATGATCTCAATATGGAATTTCAATGATTCAGTAGGAAATACATTATTACATTTTCAGAAAAATATATATTAATTTGAAATCTATAAGGTAATTAGCAGAAGTTAGGTCGGTAAGATGAAGGCTAAGACAAGGCATTTATTCCGAATGAAATAACTTCTCATCAAATAGACATGAAAATTCCGAAAAGATCTATACCAGAAAAACTTCAAACCGTCAAAAGTTACCTATAAAAAAAATACATCGTTATGTAAACTCAAAAATCTTCACCAAATATAACTGGGATGCATATGGCCCAAGAGCAAACCATCCCCACCACCAGAACCCATCAACAGCATGTCCGAAACCAAATGTGGTGGAATCAGGGATGGAAGTTGACCCCACAAAACCAAAATTGCGCATCTCGAGAATGAGAGAGAAGCCTCACTTTTTGGTTTCCTCAAAGAGCACACTGTCTCCGGACATACTGCCGACAAGCCCCAGGGATGCAAACGGGAAACTCCAGGGACACACCCACCTCAATTGTCCAGCCTTAGGGAGAAGCTGCTATCCCAACAGTAGTATAGCCACTGTCATGCTGAAATTTCAAAAGTGCTACAAACAGTCCTAGAAGAGGCTGAATGTCGTGTTTCATCTACTCATAGATGAAAAATCGAAGGATAGGAAAGATAAGAGATAGAAGGGAAAACGAAGGAAGAATAGCGTTAAACCTGATTGGGAATCAAGATGGCTCAGGAGGATTCATTTGCCATCCGTCTCTAGCCAGTAGTTCATCAAAATGAACTCAGCAGACACTATCAAAAGTCGGTCGGTGAATAACGTTTGAGGAGGAAAAGAATAGTTTTTCTAAAGTGCTCTCTACACAACCAACGTACCCGTAGACCGAACTGAGAGGTGCAGGGAATATTCGATATTCTATAAAACAGTTTAGTGAAACTACCCTCTTAAAAAAACAAAGGGAGTTGGAGTTATTCAGCAACAAACCAATGAAGCTTGACAGAGTTCAAGTTGTGCCACCGCTCTAGAGACTAAGGAAAAGATAGAAAAGATAAAAGAGATGAAAAGTACAAGGTATAAAGGTAGACCGAAGGAACCCGGAAATAATTCAAACTCAACCGAAACAAGTTTTGACATATTAGCTCATTGATTTACCGTTATTGATTCGCAAAGTATCTGACAAGAACAAAAGTCATCGAAAATTTCCGAATGAAAAGATAATATCAGTAAGTCACTGATATAAAGGTAATTAGATAACATTCGAATGAGAAGATAATATCAGTGAAAGCAGTATTCACTGACATAAAGGTAATTAGATAACATTCGATGAATTCTACCACCTCAAACTAAGAGAAAAATATTGTTTGAACAATAAATCGATATTATTCCGAGATAAGATACAAAATTGTCCAAACGATAAGATAAGATAAGATCAGATAAGATAGTAGGCAAATGCTTGATACCAATAACCAAATTTACTGAAAGATAAATAGATTTTTTCTCAAAATTGAATCAATCACTTGAAGGAAAAAAAATCACAGAGGAAATATAGAATCAGTCTTTCAAATTTGTTGAAAAGTTATCTGTTCTGAAAGTTCAGAGATACCATTAAGGCATTATCAAAAGATAAATACTTCCAAAAAGTACAACTAAAATCAACAAGTATATATTATTGGAACATCAGCATGTGCACTACTTTTTCACTCGAATGACTCTTTCTTGACGCAAGATACATGAGATAAGATAAGATAATTGCAGATAAGTTACTGCAATGCAATAAAGTTTAGGTAATTTAGGTACAGTTTTTACAGTTGAATGATGGAAAGATTCCTAGAAGTGGCCAGTTATAAGACTTTTACTTATCATCTGGTAAAATGCCATGGTGAGAGAATTCTTAGGCCCCTCTCACAGAGCCCATTTTTTTTTACAGTTGAATGATGGAAAGATTCCTAGAAGTGGCCAGTTATAAGACTTTTACTTATCATCTGGTAAAATGCCATGGTGAGAGAATTCTTAGGCCCCTCTCACAGAGCCCATTTTTTTACAGTTGAATGATGGAAAAATTCCTAGAAGTGGCCAGTTATAAGACTTTTACTTATCATCTGGTAAAATGCCATGGTGAGAGAATTCTTAGGCCCCTCTCACAGAGCCCAAAAGATAGAAAAAGTAAACGATAAAGGAAAGAGAAACGGCTAATATGTCATTTTACGATATAAATCGATAATAGGGATATTTAACTATCCGAATCTTCGGAATCAGCGCTAAAATATTCATCTTCGGTTGGGTTTGCATCATTGTCGATAAAAGAGGATTTTAAGTCTTTGACGTGCCAACGTCCTAAGTCTTTGCCATCCATGTCTTTCAGCTCATATACTAGGTTCGATATTACTTTAGAAACAATACATGGTATGAATTTGGGAGCCAATTTAGAGGAATAATGATTAGGAGCAGAAGATAGAGTGATATTTTTCTTCCAAAGTCTGTCACCTACATGGAATTTAACTTCTCGTTTTCTCAAGTTATATTGACGAGAATTTCGAAGATAAGCTTGATGTAACTGGTTACGAACATCAACAAATAATTTCGGAAGTTCCTGAACATCATCAATTCGCTGTGATTTTTCAGAGATAATAGGTATGTTATTTTCATTTTCTGAAACTTTGCCATAGAAATCTCCTGTCACCGGAATATTCCTAGCAAAATTCAAGAAAGCTGGAGAATAGCCAGTTACATCATGTTTTGCTAGCCTTATGGCTTGAGCAACCTTGTAGATAGAAGTATCCCATGTTTTATGATTTTCATGAATATAACAGCGAATTGACGTGACAATGACTTTATTAACTCTCTCGGTAAAATTAATTTGAGGATGATATTTGGCATTATACCAAATTTTCTGTACTCGATACTCTTCCATCAGTTTTTTAAACTCTTTACTGACAAATTGGCTTCCATTATCTACCATGATGATCTGAGGTACACCATAGATAAGAAAAACGTTATTTTCAATAAATTTAATTATACCTTTCGAGGTAGCTTTAGACATTGGATGGACTAAGACATATTTCGTGAACCAGTCAGTGACAACCAAGACATACTGATTACCATTTTTGGATCGGGGATAGGGACCTAACAAATCTGCAGAGATACATTGAAAAGGGAAATTAATATTTTTGTAGGATCCCATATGACCAGCTTGAGGTAAATTCGAACTTTTACAGGCAGCACAAACAGGACATTTCCTCACATACTTATAGACATCCTTGCGAATTTTAGGCCAGTAGTACAGTTCCAAGATACGAGAAAGAGTTTTAGATATTCCTAAATGTGCAGAAGTCTCTCTGTCATGATAAAAGTCAAGAATTTCCGGTCTATTTGCAGAAGGCACTATAATTTTCCAATCAGTGAGATTGCTGACAATATTATGATGAGATAATATATGTTTATAGAGAATGCCATTCTCAACACGAAAAGAGGAATAATTTTCAGGATTTTCTTGAACTTTCTTCACCATAGAGGTATACCATTTATCAGGCTGGAAGGTAGATACATCGATAACAGATACATCAGCAACTGATCGAGATAAGGCATCTGCAACCACATTTAAAGAACCCTTTCGATGTTTAATGGTGAAATCAAACTGAGACAACTTTACTGCCCACCTAGTCAAACGTCCAGAGGGATTTGAGAGATTATGAAGGTATATAAGGGAGGCATGGTCAGTTTCAATTGTGAATTTCGTGCCTTCAACATAGCTTCGGAACTTTTCTATACCAAAAATGACAGCTAATAACTCTTTTTCAGTTACTGTATATTTTCTTTGACAAGCAGTGAGTGTTTTACTGGCATAAGCCACTGGATGTTCTACGCCATCACATTCTTGGTATAAAATAGCACCTACACCTGTGTCTGAAGCATCACACTGAATCACAAAAGGTTTTGTGAAGTCAGGGCTTGCTAGAACTGGAGCAGAAGTAAGACGAGATTTAATTTCACTAAAAGCCAATTCTGCCTCAGGGGTCCAAGTAATTGGTTGGCCCTTTTTGCGACCATGAAGAAGATCAGATATGGGGGAGCAAATAGAAGAGAAATCTTTGATAAACCGACGATACCAACTGACAAGTCCTATCAGACGTTTGATTTCGGTGGTATTTTTTGGAGTTGGATAATTAATAATCGCAGAAACTTTCTCAGGATCTGTTCTCAAACCTTGTTGGTCCACAACAAAACCAAGATAGACAAGAGAAGGACGACAAAACTCACATTTGTCTAAGTTTACAGTGAGATTGGCATTTTTAAGTCGTTGAAATACTTCTTTCAAAATCTTGATATGAAGTTCAAAAGTAGGAGTAGCCACAATGATGTCGTCAAGGTAAACAAAGCAAAAAGGAGCCAATGAAGGTCCTATAACGATATCCATTAAACGAGCCATTAATTTTGGACTGTTACTAAGCCCAAAAGGAGAGACAAGAAATTCAAAGAGACCTCTTCCATAGACTGCAAATGCGGTCTTAGGTCGAGATGACTCGTCCAAAGGAATCTGGAAAAAGGCCTTCGTTAAATCAATGGACGTCAGGTATCTGGCGTCCCTCAACTTGTTCAAAATACTGTCTATAAGAGGCATGGGATAACTATCATTGACTGTGACTTCATTCAGTTTTCTACCATCAAAGCACACACGATATTCTCCTGAACGTTTGGGAACTAACCACAATGGGCTACACCAGGGAGATTGAGAAGGTTGAATTACATTGAGTTTCAACATCTCATCAACTTCTTTATTCAAATGTTTTTGCATAGCTGGAGATAAAGGATATTGACGTTGAACAATAGGCTTGGCATCACCAGTATCGATATGATGTGTCAACAAATGAGTTCTACCAAGTCTGTCTTTAGGAGCTATAGATTTAAAACAGTCAATGACTTCCTCAAGCTCAGATTTCTGAAAGGGAGTCAATTCAGAAAATGGTGTGATTGTGTTCACAGCACAGATAGAGGAATACGATAAATTACTGAAATTTGCTTCAATTCGAAAAAGTTTGAAAAAATCCATGCCAAGAATTAGAGAATGAGCAACAGAAGGTATGATCAAAATTTTCAACTCTTTGGAAACACCATTCAAAGAAATTGGAACTAAGATATATCCTAAAAAATCCTGAGGTTTGCCATCAGCAGTGGTGACATGAACGATAGATTCATATTTAATAGGAATATTATGTGACTGTAATAGACTAAAACCTGTAGAACCTAGGATAGAAGAGGTACTACCAGTATCAGCAAGGGCAAGAATTTTCTGTCCAAAAAGTTCAACATTAAGATATGGGCGATTATCATTGGATTTCATGACAAAAAGGGGATTTAAATTCACGGGAGGAGATAAGAAATTTTTAACATAAGATAACCATTTTTGCCATTCACAAAGAGATGTTTTTAGTTGTCCTGTTTGTGTTGCTTTCTTTTCGATTTTTTCACATTTTGGGACTGTGAGTTGGCTGTGCTGGTGCCTGGACTGTCGGTAAGTTGACTGGTGACGACGTCCAGTTTTTCGCCACCAGGAATCGCGTTTTTTGGATTGCATTTACGACATTTTGTTTTTACGGTATTCTTGAGACCACAACCATAACAAAATATTGTTTTTGGTTTTCGACACTCATTATAAGCATGACCAGCCAAGTCACAATTCCAACATCGATAGTTCGATAAGGTAGATATATTACTGGAAGGAAAATTTCTACGAACCGAAGGTTCGGAAGTTGAAAAGGAAGTACTGCCTCCACTAAAAGGACTACTCAAATCAGGCTCCAACAAACCAGTATTACGATGGGGTGGTGCTTTATAGCGATCAGCCCATAAACGAGATTCTTCTAATTTTTTGCACAATTCAGAAAGTTCAGAAACAGTTCTTGGATCATGTAAAGCTAAATTAGAAATGAAAAAAGGTAAAAGATTTCGACGAATTTTTCGAACTCTAGTTTCTTCATCAGGTTTGGTTGTCAACCTGTTGAAGAGACCTTCCATAGAAGAAATATATAAAGCTACTCTTTCATTGTTACCTTGAGTTCTAGAATTTATTTCTCGTTCTAGATCTTCTTCATAGAAATAGGGAAGGAAATCTTTCTTTAATTCTTTGACCAAGTCATCCCATGTTTGAAATTTACTTTTATTATTGACAAACCATGTCCAAGCAGAACCTTTGAATAAATCACAGGCAGACTGAAAAAGTTCCTGTTTCGAAACACCTCGTGCTTCTCGTAGCAATTCAACTTTTTCTAAGAAAGAGTTAACTGATTCTTTCTGATTTGAGCCAGTAAAACAGATATTCCATTTGTATGGAGCAACTGATTTATTTGAAGGGAATATATGGCAGTTATTAGTGGGGAGTGTAGGGGTAGAAGTACTGGGAGGAGGAGATACTTTCAAATCAAAATTAGCTTCCAATTCCAACACAAGATATTGAATTTCTTTCCTGGCTGCTTCTTCATCCTCATCATCAGCTTTAAGATAATTGAAACGAGTTGACAAATGAGCTAATCGACTAGAAATTCTTCTGAAGGCAGGATCCAACTTAGAACCACTGAATGAAGCTATAGCTAATTTTAAATCTTCAATACTTTCTTTCATTTCAGTCACATCTTCAGTATGTGTATAGGGATTCTCGAAGGTACCATGAAAACTACGATTAGCATTTTGTTGACTTAAAAGTCCTCTCAAAATTTTACGTTTTGAATCAATGTTTCCAGTAGGTTCTACACTGCGAAGCTTGAGCTCATAAGTCAATTCATTTATTTTCAAATGATTTGGATCCATGTTGGACTTGGAAGATGAAATTCAACCGCAACTAATCAAAGATATGAATTATCGAAAGGCTTGTACTTTTGGGATGATTCAGAATTAAATCTTATAGTGCAGTGAGGAAATAGATAAAAGATAACAATTATCAAAGTCAAATAGATAATGAAAAATAGATAATTGAGATAAGATAAAAAAGTTAAAATACCAAGTTCTTCAGAATCAGATACGCAGATATGTCAAAATTTGTTTTCGATAAATTCCAAATTATAATTTATTTGGTCTTCCGTCAAGCAAGGATAAGATAAGAAAAAACAGTCAAATCGGGCCCCACGTTGTGAGCGACAATTGTGTAACACTCCACACTCTGAGTTCAGAATTTGAAAAATTTTGAAACAAAAAATATGAAGTTTATACTTATGCCTTTGGGCTGCTCAGATTGATACGGTAGGGTGTGAGTTCAAAAGTTACAATTTTACTGTTAAGATGGTAATCGAGTAATATGAATTCTAAAGTTGATTTTAAGGTGATTGATTTGACTGTTCGATATATTTGGGCGCCAGGCTTGCAAAAGACAAAAGCCAATCAGATACTTTCTAAAAACCTTGCTTGGATGAGAAGACAAAACAAATAATATACAGAGAATCAATTCAACAATTTAATTCCTTGATAAAATTACAATATGGCTGAAGGCTAGAAGAATTAAGGATAACAATAATTTGTGAAGTGTGAAGTGGCTGAAGGCCCTAAAATAATGTTGAGAATTATGTAAAAGTGAGGTGGCTGACGGCCCAAAAATAATATTGAAGATTATGTGAAAGTGAGACTGAAGTGGCTGAAGGCCCAAAAACAAGATTGAGGATTATTTGAAAATACTGGAAAATTTAAAAAACAAGAGAAAGGTAGCAAAATAGATTCAGAACATTCAACTTTACATAGAGCTATTGATCCGATCTGATTCCAATCGAAGGTCTTGGCACTTGGGTGGATTATACCTGGTTGGCCGGATGAATTGTCCAAGAGGGTTTCCTTAAGGTAAATGGGAGTTCAACCTTCAGAGTCAGTTCAGCTTCCAGCTCTCGGTTCTGCTTCCAGAGCTACCAAGTACTTCTTATGATGGAAGTTAGTAGGGTATAGCCTCCTTCAGTTCTGACTGCTCAGTAGGGAATCTCCAGGTGTTACCGTCCTTTACAACCCTCTTTGGTTAACCAGGATCCTCGATGCAGGTATAGACGTAGAGTGCATGCGGAAATATACGAGGAATCAGAAAGTTGTCGACAATGTGATTAAAGGGACGAAAGGATATCCTTTGAACCGCTCACTGAGTTTTATGTTCTGAATGTTAATACTTTGGAAAGTAACAAATTGAAATGTGAAATTTTAGAAACTCAGAAAAATTAGGAAGATATGTATATATTCAATTCAAAGAAAAAAACTTGACACTTGAAAATTCAGTTTTTTTTTAAAAACTAGAGAAAATTGACTCAAATTGAAACCAGAAATAACTGAGAATCAAATCATTAACTCAGAGAAAGATTATTTGAATAATATATATAAAATGAGATATCCTGGTATTTGATATATTATTACAAAAAAAAAAAAAAAAAATCAAGGAAAAATTATCATTTGTCTAATGAAGAAACTAAATTCAACTTTGATAAATTGTCGATACTGAAATTCAATCAAAAAAAAAATATGAAAATGGAATATTAAATGAAGGTGGCAAATCCTTCAACAAAAATGCCAAGAAAACTACCTTCTAGTGAAAGTAAAGAAATGGTAATATCTATATACAGGGTGGCAAGTCCTGTTCAAAAGTAAAATGCCTGATAATAGGTACTCTTTCAAGTTTGAAGTTAACAGGTAATCTACTTTTCCGTGAAAGTAAAAGAAAAAGGTATGTATAAAGATATATATACAGGGTGGCAAGTCCTGGTTCAAAAGTTAGATGCCAGAAAATAGGTAAGTACTTTAGGTGTGAAGTTGACAGGTATGGAATTAAGATATGGTATATCTGGAGATAAGGAAATAGACATGCATTGACATGTGGTTTGTTGAGTTGACCAAGGAAAATACTGACAGTAAGATAGAGAGAAAAATCTCACTTCCAGAAAACTTGAACTATAGATTGTGCTTTCGTCACAAGAAGGCAAAACCTATACAGAAACCAGACAAAGGTTGACTGAACAGGCTATAGAGAGAAGGAAACCTTCCTCAGGTTGCATTTATTTCTCAGAGAGAAAGAAAAATAACTTGGAAATAAATTCTCAAGATAATAACAGAAATTAAATGCTCACCTGAGAAAGAATCCTGGAGAAGTACAGCCTGAACGTCAAAGTCCAACTTCAAGGCTCTAGGTCCTGTAGGTTCAAGGTTCCTGGACGAGACACAGAGTAGACTTCAGTTCAGGTTTCCTGGATGAACATCTGAGGAAACTACGATGACGTTTCGAATTTCCAATAGGTACCTAGAAAAATTTTTGAAAGAGTAGATACTGTTTTCAACTTATTGAATGAGGAAAAAATTAGCAACAAAGCTGATGTTGATAGCAACAATTTATAAAAAGCAAATTTAAGCGGCAAGGCAGGTGATACTTAACCTTTCACTGAAAAATAATTGTATATGATTTATTATATTATAAATCTGCAATTTTACAAAAATATTGTTATCAAGTGCTAATAAAATATAGAAAGAACCCAAATATCCAATAAATTGATACCGATGACCAATTATTAACTAAGAAACCATCAGATATGAATGGTAACCTCAATTAACTCGAATGCAATTATTTCTCACAAAAATGAAATTCGATCAAAAATATATCAATTAATATTTAATTCCATAGGTAAAAATCAAATCTAACAAACCAAATGTCTGCGATGACAAGTTATTTCATTAGAAAAATAAAGATAGATCCAGACCTACCAGATATCTTCAATTCACACAACCTATCACTTCAACCTTTCAAGTCGGTAGTTCAAATCAGAAGGGCTTTGATTTTCCTATTCATTCTTCGCGAAAGATCCTGTCATCTCAATCCTTCTCCTGATTGGTTATTCAGTCTCCCTTCTTCGATCTTCTGTGTCGCTGTCTAGCGGGAAGGACGAGCGCGCAAGACTTGATGAATTCGATATGGTTATTGAACCGGTGAAGGACTGATAAGCGGAAGTATATAGAAGAACGAATGGACGTCAGATAATTAAATGGTTGATTGATTGAAAACATCTCAATGGAACGGAATAATCGTTACATCATTTCAAATAGAGTGGGTGCATGACATGATATGAAAGAGCCTGATAAAGGTGGAGTGAGATCAGTATAAAAGTTGTGTTTATTATTGGTATCGATGATTCACCTCACAAATACAAATGACGAACTGATGACCAGGTAGTGTAGAATTCAGCTCATGTGTTTTATATAAGGCTTCCTTGAATATATGTACAGGGTGTCCAGGAAGGTCATGTCGTAAATGATAGAGGACAGATGGAGTGAGCAAAATAATGTCAGTACTTCATATAATTCGTTACAGAGTTATTGTCCTTGAAAGTATCTGCAAGTCCATACATATGCATATAAGTCGTTCATCATATTACAAAAGTATTGAATACTGTCAAAATAATTTGTAATTGAATAAATAGAGTTTGTCTGCAACCGAAACAAAAGTCGTCGATTTTAATACCAAAATTAGATCTTGAATTGACGTTTTATTACTGACACATATATAGGTATAGATAAGTATTTTTGTTTCGATCAGGAAAGCCTTCAAGTTTCAAAAACTTGCTCGATATGTATTTCATTCATTCTCGGGTTCTGATTGATTGGATAACTTGTTTTTGAATAATCACGGCCAGCAAAACTTTTTTGTCTCACAACGATATTGTTCACCGAGTCAGAGTGAAATATGAACAGAAATGAATAATCGCTATCATTATTGTTGATATGCTCACGAACCTAAAATTGTCCACTTCGATTTCCTATTTCTGACACTGCTGCGTTTTTCGCTATTAGGACTGACTCCTGGTCTAATGTATCGATTCAATAGAAAATACAAATGGGTCACTCTGTGGTAGTATTCATATTGGAACTATAATTTGAACATCCTTCAAAATTCTGAGGTCTTGATTTCTTCTACTCAACTATATTATTACAATAAAGATATTATAATGATATGTCTAGTAAGTCACATTGGTGGTTATCGAGGTGGTTACTCCACATATTTATTTTAGTTAATTCTTTCGGTTGCAGAAAAAATAGCATGATGATTCGGATTGAAAGTGACAATGTTTTACTCGCAGATTTTGCTTTCGCTTGGCTCCGCTATAGACGCTCTGAATCGCAAATAAAAAATACGATTGTCAAACAAAGTGTCACTTTTGATTCTAATGAAACAATCTACTATTTTATTCCCTTTATAACGGTTGAGATGTATGAATAGATCGAAACAAAATATCGATTAAAATAAAGTATATTATTTTTGTAGAAAAAAGATGAAAGAGTCAAACGAAAGAAGCAGAAAAGTCGTCCCATCCTGTATAAAACATAATCACTGAACAGCAGTCTACAAATCGAACATTAGTATGAGTTTATTTGGTTGCTTGAATATCATTGATTCCATTGAAAGTTATACATGAAATATGTTTTTTTATTCAAACTTTCTAGTTCAATAACTCCGTAATGAAATGCGATCGAATTTTTTTCAACATAAAGTACTGACATTATTTTGGCACACTCTATCAGCCCTATTATTCACGAGATGATTTTTCTAAACACGCTGTTTATATTATACAGGGTGTCTAAAGAAACGGTTCTTCTAGAGGAGATAGAACACTGCTTAAAAATTGGGTTTGCTCAGTAAAAGAACGTTATAATGGCATCCGTTTCGAAGATACAAGGTGTTGAAAAAATGACATTTTGTATGAATGTGCTTCGAAAGCTGACACATCGCATCAGTTTGTTTCTATATTTGACTCTCATAGAGGGCGCTAGTTATACGGTTCGTACCGAGTAGTTTTAAAAATAACTTTTTTGAGAATTTTATGTGAACTTGAACATCATTTAATTCAAAATCAAGATAGTTCGCACACTTCTTGCAATATTATGATTTGAAAATAATGGAGTAATATAGCTGATGCTGGTATAAAATAAATTTCATTGGGATCAATAACCTATTTATTCAGATTTGAAAACAATAAAATTATTCTTGTGCTGGAGTTCTTGAAAATTTTACTAGAAATATGAAATATTGAATCAGTTGAAGTAAATGTTCAAAATGTACCCCGTTTCCACGAATGCATAATTCTTATAAACGGTTGAGGATCAACTGTTAGGTCATTCACGTGATGTTAAATTCTGTCTTGCCATGTCTTGACGTGAATTTACTTTTGTAGCATAAACTTTTTGGAGTATTTTTCGCTTAAGGTTCAACGAATTTGGTAATCCATGTTTTCAGTCAGATTTGTTTCAATGTTAGTCTTGTGATTCATTGTTCAATCAATTATTTTAGCATTTACCATAACAAGGAGGTCAGGTTTTTTTGAAATACCCTGTATAGTCAAAGTTCACGGTATGTTTGTGTGAAGGTTAGATGCTGAACTCTGATTCTGTTGAACTTTTATCGAAAGGCTGAGTCACACTAAATCTATCAACAAATATCGTCGACATAATATGTAATCTGAACCTTATATAGGGAAATACTCGAATTTTTCTTTTCCCGTGCATTGTGATAAACAATTACAATCACAAAATATTTTGGCTCATGCAAAGGTTCGTTAGATTGACCAATTCTTTGATATTATCCAGATCAAAAGTTTGTTATATTCGAGTAATCTCCTTAAATATTCCAAAGTTGTTGGTATGGTATTTCATAGTACTAAAATCGTATAGCAATGTTCACTATGGAAAATTACTAGAATAAAATCGATTTTTCTAACTATCAATTGTGCTTGGAGCTATAATCGACGCACATTATAGTAAAGAGTTAAATAATTATATGTAGTGTATTAGACTATATTTATTTCTGTGAATCTTCAAATGGTCAGCACCTTAGTTCATATCATACCAGGAGACAAAATCTCGCCAGTCATATTCTCGGCAGCATCAGCCGCATTGGTTTCCGCTGGCATGGACTTGTCTGTCGTGATAGCTGAAATTCCCTAATAAAGTGGAAGTTACGTTGAATCTTGAATCACGTTGTATGCATCGTATATGGTTTTAATGAATCATTTGATTTGTTTCAGATTTCAAGAGAGAGTTATATCTTCGAATAACCAGGAATCGCACATCTATTATGTGAATGATATGATCTATAGATGTGATGTATCTAGTTGGAATGATACAAAATAAATCCTTCTACCGAAATAACAGACAATTTCGTTGTTTTCATAGGTGAGTGATATTGTCTTATTTCTTGAACAAACTGTAACAGAGTTGGTTAATAAAAAACAAAGAAACAAAACGAAATGGAAGAATACTGTTACGTTATTCGGGTGCAGAATCGAACACACTATTTAATATAAAAAGATTTTTATCACGCGGTATACGACTGTCTCTCTGACACTCGCTGCTCGACTGACTGACGGTAGTTGTCTGGCCGTTTATATATGAGATCCCTTGGTAGGCTTTGGTTCGAGAACGTTCTCGAATGATTTTTCGTCTCCTTCCTTTTGTACTATATAGAAGCTACTTAGAACAATACCTCTCTTTCTAATTGTTCCATCGATTGTTTCCAGAACATTCCAGAATCTTCTGTGACGTAATTTGTCACTGCGGCATATATCGAGTGCTCGGAAATATGCTGGTGCATGTAGGAATCATCGGGAGTTTGGAGAACAATCTGGGATGCGTCTTACAGGATGATCGTTGTACTCCTGCCTTCCTGCTGATGTTTATAGAGCCCCTCTGAGAGGAATATCATTACACTACATTCAACTAGGAAAGAGCAAGATACTCAAAGTGGAATGCAATGGTCACAAAGGGAAAGAAACTCAGAGTCATTACCACAATAGTCCATATAAAGAATGAGACTGGTATATAACGAAAGAAATACAACTACTTTCCTTACTATGTGCCACACAAAACATTGAGTTGAATCTTTATGATATCTATGCAACGATTCGTGGGGACGAATAAGATTGCAAATGTTTCCTTTCCTAATGCTGAATTGTGCTTGAGTTGTTCAGGAACGCATGCACCACCTCCAGACCGGTTCCAAGCTTTTGGCTCAGGGTTATCCCCGAGATAGCATTCATGACCACTATCTGATGCGATCCTGACCCAACGTAAACGCATGTCAGCATTCAATACCCTACGAGACGTCCAACGTCCGCGAAATGAACGCGAACACCAAACACCACCAGGTAAGGAAAGAAACATTCCAAAACAAGATCCCATTTCAGATAAAATGGTAGTGGCCGATTGTCTAACTGGCGTATTATCAACTGAGAAGAAGCCAAATACTAGTATAATAGTTCATAAAATTAACGAAAGTTGTAGATGACGAGAGAAAAAACAACTACTTTTATGGCCTATGCCACGCAGAACATTAAATTACATCCTCTCGTTATCTATGCAACGATTCGTAAAAAATTTTGGAAGGAAAAATTTGCAATCTTATTCGTTTTCACGAATCGTTGCATACCTTTGAGGACATTCATTTCGATGCTTGGTATTACTATCAGCAATAACCTTTCTTGGGAAAATCACGTGAGATCAATAATTGCGAGAAGTGCATCCCAAAAAATTGGTTTTTTGTTTCGGGCCAGGAGCTATTTCACTTCCAGTCAGCTGCTCATGATCTATGTATAAGGCACAGATCCAACCTGTACTGGAATACTGTTTCCATATTTGGAGTGCAGCACCCAAACATCCCTGAACCTGTTGGATTCTGTTCAAAATGGGCAATACTTCTCTCGTGGGTGATGCCTCGCTCACAAACTCACACACTTCTCTGTAACACCGTAGACAATTTGGCGATCTGGCCCTATTTTATAAATATTTTCATGGACGATGTTCTTCTGAAATATCAACAATTGTTCCTCCATTGGCAGTCCCCGCGTGATTAACCCGTCGAGTTGAGGCTTCGCACCCCTTCATGGTAACTTTGGAGACCTGCAGAACATCTCTCCTCAAAGACTCGTTCATCCAACGAACAGCGAGGCTCTGGAACACATTGCCAAGGGAGGTGTTCCTCGAAGCATATATCCTCCAGAAATTCAAGGAGAACGTCAATTCCTATCTTATTTCCCTTGGTTTTGACGATGTTCTCTGAACATCACACGATATCCCTTTTCGTGGGAACCAGAACATAAGAAAAATAGTTATCAAGAGGATGTAATTCAATGTTTTGCGTGACATATATTCAGGGAAGAAGTTGTTTTTCTCGAGTTATCTACCATTTCAGTTCATTTAATGTGATGACAAATTTGAGTTGCTTTCTATTTGGGAAAGTGATACATTTTTGGGTACTGAACCGTAATTACGGAATGACATTGTAACATTCAAAAATTGAAGTGATGGATTAATATTTTCAAGAGTCGTCGAAATTTCATACTTTCTCAATCCTCGCTGCTTTTCAAATAATCAAGATGGATGAATGCACAGTTTTCATTCTAACATTTCTCATTATGATTTTTGACGTAACTGGGAAAATTATTTGTTCGCAATAATGAAATAAAGGGAATATGAGCTGTAATTAATGATCTTTTTGCTGGAAGTCGAGCTCGACGAATAAAACGTGTATATACAGGCTGTGCTTCCGCATTCTTATTTGATATCAGGCCAATATTGAATATAATTTTTCGGCAACCGTCCGCTGAGTGCCCACTTCCCAGACAGTACGTACTTTCCGGAGTAGGCCGCAAAGTATCACATCTTTGTTGTCACTGTAACTATGGAAATCTTAATAGATGTGATTTTGATAAATGCAGATGAGAATTACCATGGCAGCGAAATATCGGCTGACAGCTATCTGACATAAAATTAGTTGACATTATTCTTGAAAGTTAGGTTGCAATTATCGCAATAAACTATCGAAAGTAGCTGCGATAGTGAGTTTGAAAATGTATATACGAAATTTCCAATGTAACAGTTAGTAGGTATAGATATTGTGTTCAAATTCCAGTATGTGATAAAAATGAGAATTAATAAAGAAGAAATTGTATTCTACAGAGGAATATGATATGGAAATGTGTGTCATTGATTCTACATGGTTGCCGGAAAACAGTGTACGCAACACGTCCAAGAACAGTTCTTTTGTACTCGCAGACTTTCAGGACTCGCCTACAACTCGGCCTAGAATTTTGTCTACTCGTTCAAAAAACAGTATCTTCCGGACTTATTACGCAAAATACTATTCTTCGGCAAATCCACGCGGAGAGTACCTATTTCCTAGACGATTTTGCTTCTGGGCTTGTAGTGAAAATTTTTTTTTTAATCATTTTGAAGAACTAATCTAAACTTGTTCACTGTCGCAGAACAATTTTTCTTCAAAGCTCTGTTCCACTTTTTCAAATCAATATTGAAATTCACGTTATTTCATAATAAAGAGTTGAAGTAATCACTGTACGTAGACCTCCACGTAGACGTTAACGTACGAAAAATAACGTTTACGTATTGTCGTTAAATTGAGTTGAAGTCGCCACTTTGGTCGTCACTGTCATCAAGGAGTCGCAAATCATATCTCGAGCTGAACAGTCGTACGGAAGTGTTGAGTAATCAGTTTGTTCGAAAGTGTGAATCATGGGGTCACAACGCAAAAATACCTTATGTTTGAACTTCAAGAACGTACGGAAAAAGCCGTCGAATCTGTCCTTACATAGATGGATACGCAATGTTTTCAAATTTTCCGTCGATCAAGTCATGGCTATTCAATTTGATAACATAAAGCATACAGTTTTCATCAAATTAGTATCAGAGTTACTAGTGAAACAAACAGTGAGTAAATATGAGAATGGAACTGTGAAATACTCTGATGAAGAAGGACTTGAATATGATGTGTTTGTGTCCGAAGAAACTGAGGAAATCTTCGTGAAGGTATTTGATTTTCCAGTCGAATTGCCAAACAGTAAAATCCAAGAAGCTCTAGAAAAATTCGGAACTATAAAATATATCAGGAATGAAATCTACAGAGGAGAGGAATTATACAATGTGGAAACTGGTGTTAGATTTGTGTCAATGATAATGCGGAAACCCGTTCCTTCCTATATCAAGATTGGAAATTTGGTATCGTTAGTAACCTATAGAAATCAAGAAAGAACCTGCATGTTTTGTGATGATATTGGCCACGAGAGGAAGGACTGTCCCAAGAAGCCATCAAATAGAGCGAACGCAATTCGTAGACCGATAGCTCCCATCATCACGGGCCCTGAAGGAGACAAAAGTCCCGCAGAAAACCCGACTGCGACATACGCAAATGTCACTGCAAATAATAGAGAAGATTGGAATGAAATAATCGAAACCGAAATGAGGGGTGGAAGTATGGTAAAAACGCCATGTCCTGTAGATGACACACAAAATATCAGTAACGTTACCCAAGAATTCATTGAAGAAACACAAGAGATTGAAGAAACACAAGAGGTTGAAATATTAAGGGCAACTAGTGAAGAACGTGAAGGAAACTTAGACCAATCAAATGCTGAATCAGAATCAGACCTGGACATCATTCCAGGAACAGAAGAACAAGTGAAACGAGATGCAGACAGATGGGAAAAATTGAAAAGACGACATCGTAGGAAAGAACAATCAAGCTCAGAAGAAGAAAGAAAAGTCCCGAAGCTCCTGATCAACTTGAAAGACAGGAAGACTAATATAAAAAACAAAAGCACGCATGAGGGCATCCAGAAGCAAGGTACTGAACAAAATTTATCTGATCAAGACACGTTTTAGAATAAGGCTATAACTTCAAGTTTTTTTTGTTCCTTCATCCGTTTCCCTTTTTCATTTAGTCTTCGAATCGATTGTTTTCTCGATTTCAATTTTCTTCTTCAATATAAGCAACAACATGCCCAGTTTATTCACAATAGCTACATTGAACTGTAATGGTTTAAAAAATCCAGTAAAACAAAGTATCCTGAATGATTTCATGAAAAAAAATGATATTGATATTATCTTCTTACAGGAACTGAATATAGATTCTGTAAGACTCTTGCCAAACTATAACATGATCAGTAATGTCGGAGACAATGAAAAAGGTACGGGAATCATCCACAGATCAGGATGTAATATTTCAGATGTGTTATGCTCTTTGGATGATCGAATAATATCAGCTACGATAAATAATATCAGATATATCAATATATATGCACCCTCCGGTTCGCAGAACTATAATGAACGGAATCTCTTTTTCAAAAATGATATAACCATGCATTTCAATTTCAACCATCCAATAATTCTTCTTGGAGATTTCAACTGTGTCATTAGGCAAAAAGACTCACTGAACCGTACGGTTATCTCAAGAGCTCTTTGGGATCTGGTGAAAAATCTGAAACTGATTGATATCTGGGATTTAAAAAATGACAATAGAGTTGGTTACACTTTCATCAGACAAAACACAGCATCTAGGATTGATAGAGCTTATATCTCTGATGAAAACAAAAATTTTGTACACAGGAGTGAAATAAAACCGATAGCTTCCTCTGATCATAACGCATACATAATATATCTAAATTACGATTCACAATTTAATAACATCGCACATGGCTGGGGATATTGGAAGATAAAAAACAGTCTATTTAATGAAGAAAATGTAGCGCAGTTCAAATCATTGATAAATACTTTGAAATTGCATGAATTATACCATACAAATTTCTTGAAATGGTGGTTTGATATTTTCAAGAAAAGGGCCAAGAGCTTCTTCAAGGGAATTGAAATAAGCGGATCGATAGATTTCAGGAATCGCCTGGAATTTCACGAATCAGTACTTTTTGATTTGAATAGGAGACTGATGGCTGGGGAAGACGTCGCACACGAATATAGAGAGATAAAACATGACATATTGTTCCTCAAACAATCACAGTTGGACTACAAATTCGCAAACAAGAACAAAGATAATTATAATGAGAGATATAGTTTATATGATTTAATGAAAATAAGAAATAAAAAAAGCTCAACAATATCTACAGTAAGTACTAATGATTCACGTAACATAAATAACTCAAGACAGATATTAAACCATACCAAAGACTTTTTCCAATCCAAATTTTGTGAACAAAATACCATAGATCAAGATGTAAGGTGTCTATTGGCCCATACAAAAAAGAGAGTGAGTGATCAGGATAACAGGAATCTAATTAATGTCATAAGCAAGCAAGAAGTCCTTAACGTGCTCAAAGGAGCATCGAAAAAAAAAACACCAGGATTGGACGGTTTATCGTATGAATTCTACGACATTTTTTTTGACGATATAGGTGATGATATAACTAAATTATTCAATCATTTTATCATCGAAGAATATTGCCCTCCGAAAGAATTCAATGAGGCAGTAATCACACTCATTCCCAAAGTAAAAAACCCTACAGAATTGAATAACTTCCGACCCATAACGCTTTTGAACTGTGACTATAAACTCATGATGAAGACCTTGGCGGACAGAATCAAACCCGTAGCCACAAAAATCCTTGGCAATGAACAAACTTGTGGAACTCAAAGATCAATTTTTAATAATATGCTTCGTATCAGAGACACCGTTCTGTATTTTGAGAAGAATAAAGAAGCAAGTGGAACAATACTCAGCTTAGATTTTTCTCATGCCTTCGATAGAGTTAACCACGAATATCTATGGAACGTTCTCCAAAAGATGGGCTTGCACTCCAAAATCATAAAGGTTATAAGTAACACATATAAAACAGCTACATCCAAGGTACTTGTGAACGGATATTTATCTGAAAGTTTCAAAGTCAGCTCATCAGTAAGGCAGGGATGTCCATTATCTATGCTCCTTTTCGCATTTTCCTTAGAACCCTTTATAAAATTGTTGTTATTTTCCTTAGAAGGAATCAAAATTCACAATGATGTACAAAAAGTATCAGCATATGCTGATGACGTTGCTATTTATCTTAAAGATTTAGAAGATCTAAAAAGAACGGATAGGGTAATAAAAATTTATGAGGCTGCGTCAAATGCGAAAATAAATTATGAAAAGTCCATGATCCTGCAACTAGGGAAAAATAAATTAACAGAACAAAATATTATCAACAGATACCCAGTCAAAGACGAAATCAAAGTACTTGGTATATGGATCACAAGAAATTTCAAAGACATGCTCGAAAAAAATTGGAATCTGATAATCCACAATATAAATACAACTCTCATAACCAATAGTATAAGGAATATGGACCTCTTTCGACGCATATGGTATATCAATACATATGTTCTATCTAAACTCTGGTTTATATCACAGGTCCTTCCGATAACTCATCAACAGAGTCAGAAAGTAGTTAAAATAACGGGAAGGTATATCTGGCAGGGCAGCTTATACAGGGTTGCCCGTGAGCAGTTATATCTATCTCCTAAAGAAGGAGGCTTGAAATTAATCAATATCGAATTGAAAGCACAAGCACTTCTCATAAAGACTCAACAATTATCATGGACAAACAATGATACTAAGGTTTGCTATAAATCATTCCTGAACTCTATTTTTAACAATCCCGACACCCCCGTAAACTCAGCTTTCAAGAATATTGTCAAAATAATTAAAAATGAAGATCTTCATCTAATCCAACAAAATCCCATTAAGACAAAGGAAATATATCTCACTTTATTAGAAAAAATTAAGAAAGCATCTTCTGTCGAGCTGAAATATCCAAATCACCAATGGAAAAACATATGGTCCATAATAGGGAACGCTAATATCTCAACTAAATGGAGATCCGCGGTATACAAAGCGCTGAATGAAACCTATCCAGTAGCCCAAAAACTACACAATCATAATCTCGCCATATCAGGTTTATGTTCGAAATGTAATGTACCCGATAATATACCTCATAAAATAAAATGCTGTGGCAATGCCAGTAATGTGTGGAAATGGGTTGATGAAAAACTGCACAAAAAATTTAAACTAAAATTAGACAACGCAGATCCCAAAAAGATTCTTGAAAGAAAAATGACGAATAAATATGATCAAAATGTATGGCTGTGGATAGTATCAGGTATGATTTATTACAATCTGGAAATAAATAAATCTCTCTCAGATTTTCAAGATATAATTAGAATAGATAGATTTAAGAAAATGAACATGGGAAATAAAGATCAATTCTCCAAAAAGATATTCTTTTTCTAGGAAAGGCAAATCCAAACCTGTGATATACCAATCTTATATGTGTAGATATTTTTCTTACTTTTAAGCTTTTTGTATATATATTTAAATACATTAATGTTATGTAATTTTCTTCTTATATTTTGTAGTATAGTTTATAGCACGATATATTGTACATTGTATTTTGTATATATATTAAAGAAATAAATGAGATGGTAAAAAAAAAAAAAAATCATAACGTAATAATACATTTTGTTTTCGGTTTGTATTGGTCATTTTTTGTTGTGTGTTTAGATTCGAACATTTATTTTTGTTAAAATTAGAGGACTCCTTGATGCAGAACTCGTTGGTGATCTGGAATTTGATAATTTTGACTCATCGGCATATTTCGAGTATAGTTTGGTTAACGTACGTTGATATTTAAGGTATACGTGAAGGAACGTGAGATAACGTACATCCGTAAGCCCACTAACAACGCGAACGTGAAGAATTGGAAAATGCGCATGCGTAGCTGTCAATTTCTACGTTTACGTTAACGTTCATGACAACACTTCAACTCTCTAATATTAACACGTTGACTGCCTATATGAGATGTGGGGATTTCCCGAATAACCGACATTTTTTATTGTTCAAATTTGTGAAATACAAAGTCCTTAGTGTTGTGATGGTTATTCCAGCTTATTTTTCAGAGTCATTAGACCTGAAAATAGTATGACTCAAGGGTTGAGTCACCGGCCTCTGAGGTCTGTTTGTATAACGACAGGCCGATGACTCAACACTTGAGTCAGACCCTAAAATGAACTTTGCAATGAAAACTAAATATGAATTGCATGTCAAACCTTTATTCAACAGTGAGACACATTGTTTTCAACATACTAAACAAACAGAACTCAACAAAGTCAACAAATAAGAAGATTATTGCCAAAGAAACTGAGAAATATCATTTTCTGTCATGATATATTCGGAAACAATTTCCGAGGCAAAGTCCCGGTTGGTCGTCACTTACAGGACAGAAAAATGGGATATTCTTGCGAATTTTGTTTCCATAGCAATTCTACTTGTTCAGCAATTGATAAAGGTCTCTTTTTTTCGTAGTCTGTTAGCCTTCTTTTAGGCCTAGATGGCCCTGGGATTTCAGCATCCATTACAGAGAGACACAAACACGATCGCGAAACCAATACAGTAAAAATACACTTTTATGCTCTAACGAGAGGCCAACGTAATATGTAGTTTCCCTGACAAAAGCGGAAGCTATACTGGATCATGATATATCAGAGTGCACATGACCCAGCAATTGAGTCATCGGCCTTTGGTGGGGGTCCGTCATGACTCAACAGTTGAGTCACTGGCAGTCAACGTGTTTAAAAAACGCTGGACAACGTGTGACGTCATATACCTCAATCAATCAATGAGGGCTGACATTTCCACTAGTTGACGTTTCAAGAACACGAAGTTAGTGTCAAAGTCAAAAATCCCCAAATTTTGACGTACAGCCCTAGACACTATGGCCTGCTCTATAGAAATTATTGGAAAAAATATGTAGAATATTTAGCAAATAGAAAAACTCAAGTTTCAATGTGGAACTTCACGACCAATAATTCTCACATTGACGGACACCTAATGAGTGCGGAAAGTAGTACTTTGCCGCACGCGACGGCAATTGCACGAACGACGCGTTGTATTTGAAATAATGACAATTTACGTAGCAGTCTTATTTGCACAAGTATTCATAAACGTGACAGTTTACTACATTGTGAAAGTTTCTTCAATCAATAAAGACAAAATATAATATGTAAACACTCTATAGTTCGAAATTTCGGAGGTTTAAGAAATATGTTCACATAAACATTTCTTCTTTGAAGATTATATTATAGGTTAGTAAGACCAATTTTTGAGAAAAAGTAGGAATTTCGACACAAATGTAGTGAATTCCAGGTGAGAGTTGAAAATTCAAGATGAAATTAGAGATTCTGACATAGAAGTCATAATTTCGAAATGAAAATTGAAATTATAGTTTTCCTAAAAAACCAGTGGCACTTCCTGCTCTCTCCTAATTTCCAAAAACAGACTCTTGAATTTCAAATGAAATTTTTCCAACTTATTCAACTTTTTTATAATATCATCGGTATTCAAATTTCATTATGTGTAGTGAGACTGTAATCTTTCTGTTGCAAGAGATCATCAATCATCGCCAGTAATTAATTAAAAATTCAAAATGTCGACCCACTCAACAACTTTCCGCAGTTGAATTTCTCCAGTTTCATCAAGCAGCACTCTTATTTTATCCGGAAAAACGATCAGTTTGTGATATAATTATCTTCGCCAGAAATCCTTCACTCGTGTTTGAAAAATTTTCATAAATGCTGGCACTTTTTGTCATTCTAGCAATTCATGAATATCAGGACACCATGCCAATTCAATTCGTTGTTATGGAAAATTTGAAAAGCTTCACAAACGATAAGATCCTTGGATTATAGCTTCTTCAAGTGAAACACTTGTACAATGAATTCTATTATTGATTATCTTGACTTATCATTTTTTGTATCTGCTGGAGAGTAAGAAATTGAATCCCTATTATGTTCAAGCAACATCGTACGATAGGGTGAGAGGGTAAAGATATTGAACTTGGGAATACTTCTCTTATCGGAAATTCACCGTATTAAAGACAAACGAGTTTTGGTATAGGGAGGGTTTCGAATTATCTTTCCGTGGAGATGCACTGTGTAGCTTGGTAATCTCTTTTTCAGCTCATGAAATTATTCCATGTTGATAAATATTTTCATTTCCAATTACCATGACTGAGTGACAGGTTAGTTTCGTCCACTTCGTATTCAATCTTCACATTTATCCAATGTCCATGATCAATGTTTATTTATATCATAGTATTTTCTCAGTAGTTGATCATGTTCAGTGGCAGTGGCGTGTAATGGCCCAGGGGTATCCACAAATTTGTAAATCTGTTGAATTGACTGCTGTTTCGACTATCGATATGATGATCGATATTTGATGTTTCTTTCAAGTTGTATCCGTGGACCATGTTAATTGAGTGACCAACCTGACGCTACGCAGAGACGAATTTTGAGTTTGAAATGTTTATTTGAGCAATTTCCGCTTTTTCGTTTCTTCTGGCAATTCTTTCTCCTATCAAGAGATTTTATTTGGATGTGAAAATGAGGCCATTTTTGCTCACGGCTCTCGTGCGACAAGGTCAGTTGGTGGGCACCTATTTTTCTGTTAGGCCTTTCCGAAATGATGGTGAGAAGTATCAACTGTTAATTTGAGAATGATATCCGATAGTAAATGTGCATTTTTTTCTGATATCTCGACCCCATAACGGGGAGCAGGGTGTACACAAGTCGAAACTGTCAACTTGATGTCTCAGAGAAAACCACACCTTTCACCGTCAATGGGCATTTGTGAGTCTTGAACTGTATTCTGGGCTTCACTGTTTATGCATCACATGGACACTTCTTTCGTTGGTTGAGGCACCTGAGGCATCTTAGTTGCTGTGAAGCCTGAGTTACCAATACACTTGAAGGTGGAGACAGGACCGTGGTGATATTCTTTTGTATGTCCCTGTGCATGTATAATACCTGGCAGCCAGGAATATCTGGCAGAATCCCCGCTGCAAACAGTGCAAGTCCTAACCAGCCCAACTGGTTTGGGAAGCCAGCAATCCTCCTGACAGAAAGTCCAAGATAGTCCAGACCCCCAGTGTGAAGTAGATGATCCATCTTCCCTAAGGATTTTTATTGCTTTGGAGCCTGAACCCCCAGTACCCAGTCGGATATTGGGACATCCTGGTCCAGTTGAAAAGCCCCTTATCTATTGGGAATATGAGAATGAGACTCTGTGGATCCACAAACAATTTTATTTAGCATAAGCTAATTAACTATAACTAAAATCCGCTAAAATCCTTATACGAAATCCCCTTAAAACTACCGCGAATGTCCTTTGTTATAAAAGTTTTTCATGTCATGCCACACATCAAGCGAAAGAATAATTGTTCAACACTTACAGCTGTACCGGTGTTTGCTTACAGTTTGTTTGTCACTTTGTTAGGTTATGGTAATTAGGTAATTTCAACAGCCAGGTTAATCAATCTCTTGCTTGGGCTCACACTAATTAACCTCTTCGAAATATACCTCAGGAACGATAATATTATTTCCAATAGTTATTCACTTTAGAATTGACTCGTACTTTTCTGCATAGCCAATTACATAATCTGCCCTTTGTGCCTCAACGGGTCGGTGGTTAGTTCATAACCTCCCTCCCGGTCATCTCTTCTTCGCCTTCACCCTTCCTTCTTCGTCACGACTATCTCACTCCCGGCTTGTTGATCCTTTTTCTCTCTCGCTCGCGTCTACCATCAACACAGGTTCATACCCAGTGGCGTAACATTACCATAGTTGAGTCACTTCACTACCCCCCAATTAAATTTACTTGTCTTAGACAATACATTTAATTTAGTCACAAATAATACTTAACTTAACCCTTAACCTAAAACTACTATCCAAACATCTCGATCAGACAACAACGAAACGAACAAACAGTTAGGTACTAATACTAATGATTCTTCACATAGGGTTTCAAATTAACAATGTTGTGCTTTCCCAACAAAATACCATTTTGATCCATAATTAAATAACTATTTGGTCCAACAACTTCTTTCACTATAAAAGGCCCATCATATAATAAAAAGAATTTCTTAATGGATGAAGTTTCTGACGATGATAAAGGATGAGTTTTAACAAGAACCCACTCACCAACTTGAAACGTTTTCGACGACTGAGTGTGCTTCTGATGGTTTTTACGTTCACTTTTACTAAGCATCTTTTCATACGTCAATTCCCATATTTGATCCATATTACGAGGGGTGTCTCACTTCAACAAAATGTGTACACCATATTGGATATTGTGAGATTCGAAGCAATATTGAATAGATTTGTAGCAATCCCTTAAGATTTGCAAGATTTCCAAGATTTCTCCAGATTTCTAGGGATTTTCTCAGTATTTCTTGGATTAATCAAAGATTGAGAGATTCCTGAATATTTATCAAGATTCCTCGAGTTCCTGGGATTTCCCAAAAATCTCAGAGATTTTCAAGATTTCTCGGATTCCTAAGGATTTCTCAAGGATTTACGAGATTTATCAAGGGTTGAGAAATTTCTGGTGATTTTCAGTATACATGAGACTGTCGAATGTTTTACAAGGTTCATCAAATTTGAACGGATTTTTTCAACCTTTGCTAGAGTCTTCAAGATCTGAAAGAATTTTTCTGGTCATAATGGTTGACAATGATTATGTTCTTTCAAGAATAAAATACACTGTTATGAGAAACAATAGTTTCAGAAAAGAGAAATGCTAATAACCTTCAGAAAGTATACCTCTCTGACAAAATAATGAAAGCGAATCCTCGTTTAATTTCAATGTCACTGCCACTGACTTCAACTGGTCGAGGTAAAATTTAAAAAAATTGAATCTCGTGACATTTTCATTCAAATAAGCAATCGCTCTTCTTTTACCGGGTCTCCACGTAGTGTGGAAAAGCTCTATAAGTCCATCGAAATAAGAGACCTACACAATGACTTCATTGTGCATGTTAGTATTTCACCATAAATGGCATCTCTCATGAAATGTCAAATTTAAAGCAATGACAGCTCTGTCTAATAAAACGGCAAAGCTTTGGAATTCTTTGCGAAGGGAAATATTACCAAGAACTTATATAATCTCCAAAAGTTCAAAAAAATCTAATATCTACAACCCTAGGTTAGCACGATGCTCGGCACGATGTTTTCCGAACATTATAGGCAATCACTTTCGAGCGCCCCAAGAGATTAATAGAGTATTACCCTTGATTATATACACTAGTCTCAATGGCAGTACTGGAGGCATTACTGTTACTCACTGTTATCTGTTACAGCCGTAGACATAGTATAGTGTATAACTCGCACGGAATGCTAATTAAAACTCGTATGATTTCGCCTGCTCATGCTGCAAACTTCATTCTCGTGGAAAATGACTCAGTCCGATACTATGTCGTTATCTTGTCTACAAAACCATGTTGCAATACTTTCGCGCCGTTGCCAAATCAATTAGAGTTATTTCAAGAAATCGGATGTGGAGTGTTTATAATAAACTGCCAATGTAGACTGTTTTCAATGGTCATCACTTTGTTACTCCAAATGGAACACCCTGTATAATCTAGTGTCTAGTAGATAAGCATTCACACAGTAATTCACATTGCCATTCGAATAATTTGTTCGCGAATCTGTTAAAGATATTACCAAAGTGTCTTTGCGGCGAATAGGTATAGGTACTGCATCAGTTATGACGTCATATCATTTTATGAGAGCAAGTTGTTTTTGTTTTGTTTATTATGGAAATGAAATCCCTTACCCTTACCTTACCCCCACCCTTTCTTATTTCGCGACGAGGAATAACCTGGAGGATGTCGGATTGCGCGTGGGATTGAGAGATTCTCGGAGATTCTTGCTTGGGATTGAGAGATTTTCACGGTATTTTCGGGATTGGTAGTAATCGAAGAAAGATTGAAAGATTCGATAAGAGATTTATGAAATCTCAAGAATCGAGCTGTGATTTCCAAATATTGACACATTATTTTCGTGGATTGTCAGATTTGAAGAGACATTTAGGGATTCGAAGAGATATTTGTGGATTTCCAAGATTGAAGCTTGGATTGGTGAGATTTCCAAGATTCGAAGCGGATTGGAAAGGAAGTGTACACCAGATTGTCATAGTGAGACACCCCTCGCCATATTAGTAGGTTGAACATCACTTTCAGGATACTTCAATAATTTATGGATAACATTCTTTTCAACAGTACCAAAGAGTAAAAATTGTGGAGTGAAACCAGTAACTGAATGAGTAATATTATTGATACAATTCTCAACATCTTTGATTTTAGTAGCCCAGGCGGTATGTTTTTCGTGACAAAATGCCCTAAGCAAACGGCCTATTTCTCGATTAGCCCTTTCTGTAACATTTCCTTGTGGAAAATAAACTGACGTATATTTTAATTTTATTCCCAAAGCTTGCAATTTTTCAACATAATGTTTTGAATGGAATTGAGTTCCATTATCACTCAATATGGCTTTTGGTTTATGAACATCAACAAAATAATCTGCCAACAACCGATTTACAATAGTGGTTGCTGTGGCTCGCTTCAAAGCGTACAACTTAACGAATCTTGTAAAACTGTCAATTATGACTAATAATTGAACCGCTCCAAATCTCGATTGTGGCAATGGCCCCATTAGATCTAAGCAAACAAGTTCACCAGGTTTACTTGCTATGATTGTATTGGTTGTTCCAATCAGTTTCTTCGAAATTTTACTTTTTTGACACAAGTCACACGACCTGACAATTTGAATGATCTGTTTTTTCATTTTTGGCCAATAAAAATCGCGTTTAATATGAATAAAAGATTTCAACCCCCCAAAATGTCCTACATCAGTGTGTTGCTGTATAACAACCACAGTTATTAAAGGTGAAGGTACACATAGTTTGTATCCAGGATTAAAATTATCACCTCTTTTGAATAGTAACCCATCATACACCACAAACCAACGCATTTGTTTACTCTCTTTTTCGGATAGCTTCGAATGGTTACCACCAGGTTTATTGATTAAATCTTTGATTTCCTTAATCCAAGACTCATTATTCTGATCTTCTTCCAAAGACTTCAAGTAATCTCGCAATTTAGTAAATTCTATAGTACCCTGCAACATATTTGATTCTAAGTACCTTTCAACACATGGATATTTTCCATCCGCGTTGCTATGATTGGGATTCCTTGACAAGTAATCCGCTATCACATTATCACTACCTCTACAATATGATATCACAAACTGATACTCCTGTAAGAACAGCGTCCATCTGGCAAGCCTCGACGATCCTAACTTGCATTGCATCAAGAACGACAATGCCTTGTGATCCGTCACAACTACTACTTCACGACCTAAAAGCAACGTGCGCCACTGACGAAAAGCGAAAACAATAGCTAACGCCTCTTTTTCTGTCACGTTATAATTTAACTCGGCACCTTTCAAAGTCCGACTCGCATAACTAATTATTATTTTTCCATTCTCGGAATCTAGCTGATAAATAAAAGCCCCAAGACCATATCCCGAACTATCGGCTTGTACAAAAAACATACTTTCTAAATCAGGATGATATACCATAGTCACATCAACAAAAGCCCGTTTAATCGAATCGAAGGCTTGCTGTTCTGGTTCCATCCATCTCCACTTCACTTCCTTACGTAATAACGGTAATAAAGGTGCTGTCAAATCAGCAAATCGATTACAAAAACGCCTTTCATAGTTTATAAACCCTAAGAAACTTCTTAACTCCCGCACGTTTTTTGGTCGCGCGAAATTAAAAATTGTTGATTTCCGTTTTGGATCTACTTCTATCCCTTCTGGCGTTACGACATGCCCTAAAAATTCCACTTGATGTCGTGCAAATGCCGATTTCCTCAATTTTATTGTCAAGTTACATTCACGAAACTTATTCAAAATACTTTTCAAATGAACAAGATGTTCTTCCGCATTTTCTGAAAAGACCAAAAGGTCATCTACATAGATAAGTATGAAATCTTCAAACTGATCTCCCAGCACATTATTTAAACATTTCACAAAACTGGCCACCGAAGTGCTCAGCCCGAATGGTAGAACTTTAAAACAATATGTAATATTATCAAAACTGAAACCCGTGTATTTTTGATCGTCTTTATGTATTGGCACTTGCCAATATCCGGCAGTCAAGTCCATTGTACTTAGGACCTGCCCTCTTTTAAATTTCGCTAACAACTCTTCAGGATGAGGTGGTGTCACATGATCCTTTGCCATCTTTGTGTTTAAATATCTAGCATCTAGACAAAGACGTATTGATTTATCCTTTTTGATAACATTGACCAATGGTGATACATAATCAGTTTGACATTCTCTTATTATGTCTGAATCTAACATACTCTGGATCTGTGATCGAACTTCATTCTTATATGCAAAAGGTATGGGATATGACCTTTTAACAAATGGTGTTATATCATTCATTATTATGCGATGCTCATATACATTAGTCCGTCCCGGAGTTTCTGAAAAAACATCACTATATTCACACAAAAGTTGATATAATTTGTTTTTATCATCAGCATCAAAACATTCAGCCCCGTTCGCTGCTTGTTGTAGGTCATAATCAGTATACTGGTGCTTTTCTCTAACCATAGCAGTATTTTCGTTTAGTAATAAGTTTATCGATAGATTCTTCTCAGTAATACCACTACTCAACTTGAATTTCAATGATTTGGAAATCGAGGGTAATTGCAAAATTAAACTATCAAAATCTAATGATATCTTATTCACCTTCAACCAGTCACACCCCAATATAACGTCTTTATTTAAATCAGGTATAACTACACATACAACTTCAAACAAAATTCCTTCAACATATATTGATACCAAAACTTGCTCTCGAACTTTAAACTTTTTTGAACCAACGGCCACTGATACACCTACATTACTGACCGGCAAATGAGGTACGTTGGTATTATTCATTTCTATTTCATTGAGAAATTCCTCAGAAACCGCTGAAATCTGACTTCCTGAATCTATTAATATCTCCACCTCTTTATCACAAACAATCGCATCGAGTATGGGTGACGCGAATTTATTTTCTTCCACCTCTTCTTCATCACTCAATAACATTTCATTTTCCAAACAAACCCTCTCTAACGCTCTTATTTCTCTTCGCGCCTCAGTATTTCCACTATTATTATTGATTACTTCATTTCGTACCGCCATTTCATTTCCCCTTCTTTGTCGATCATCACCTCCTCGATCACCTCTATCACCCTCATTATTTTCCGACCTGTAATTTACATTATCCGCACGCCTCTGGTCTCGTCCACGATTGTATTCCTGTCTCGGTCCTGTATTTGCCGCGTTTCTATTATAGCCCGCGCGCCAATTTGTTGCTGACACCGCTCCACCTGTGCCTCCTACATTCACTCTACCCCCCACTTCCTTTATATCATCTAACTTCCTCAAGTACGTTTCAAACGTATCTATCGTTTTTATACCATTTAACACTACTCCTCGTTGTATTTCAACATCAAAATGACTGGATATGAATTGAACTAATTCAATTTCTGGAATTTTATCCGTTAAATAAATGGCTTTATTAGACAGTTTTAAAAAATAGTCTGCCCTGCTACCAGTTTTATATTGACCGTACTTGATCTCTAAAAATAATTCTCTTTGATGTTCAACCCCCCAATATCTCTGTTTGAACAAATGCACAAAATTATCAAAATCTCCAAATATATCTTCCCGCGTAGCAGCCCAATCAGCCGCCGACCCACGTAAACTACTCAAGGCCAAATTCAGTCTAGCAACGTCTGGAACGCCAGCGTTATCAAACGTTTTGGTTAATTTTCTAAAAAATAACATCGGGTGGACATCTCCTTCAGGATAAAAACACAAATTTGTACCCCCCAAATCTCTATAAATCGAAATATACTGCTTATTTCCGTCACTTCCATGGCTCACTGAAGAATTATTTCCTAGGTTATTTCCTTGGGAAACCACATTGTTCATAGTAATTTGATTTTCTCTAACACTAACTGCTAGCTGTGAAATACTACTCTGCATTTCGAGCATACCTCTCGACAAAGCTTCAATCAAAGAATCGACATTCGGATCTTGCCCTGACCTACTCATTTCTGATGAACTATAACGATTATCGTTATTGTTTGGCATTTTTTTTAATCTTTTCAATCTTATTCTTTCACTTTTTCTAACATCACTATCGGCATCGCTCATTACTCAAAGTAAAACTGAACAATTCCATACCATGTTATTGTACATGAAAATTTACTACATGCAATCATTGCCTCGAGTTGTGCGCCAAATGAAAAGCCCCTTATCTATTGGGAATATGAGAATGAGACTCTGTGGATCCACAAACAATTTTATTTAGCATAAGCTAATTAACTATAACTAAAATCCGCTAAAATCCTTATACGAAATCCCCTTAAAACTACCGCGAATGTCCTTTGTTATAAAAGTTTTTCATGTCATGCCACACATCAAGCGAAAGAATAATTGTTCAACACTTACAGCTGTACCGGTGTTTGCTTACAGTTTGTTTGTCACTTTGTTAGGTTATGGTAATTAGGTAATTTCAACAGCCAGGTTAATCAATATCTTGCTTGGGCTCACACTAATTAACCTCTTCGAAATATACCTCAGGAACGATAATATTATTTCCAATAGTTATTCACTTTAGAATTGACTCGTACTTTTCTGCATAGCCAATTACATAATCTGCCCTTTGTGCCTCAACGGGTCGGTGGTTAGTTCATAACCTCCCTCCCGGTCATCTCTTCTTCGCCTTCACCCTTCCTTCTTCGTCACGACTATCTCACTCCCGGCTTGTTGATCCTTTTTCTCTCTCGCTCGCGTCTACCATCAACACAGGTTCATACCCAGTGGCGTAACATTACCATAGTTGAGTCACTTCACAGTTTGGATTGTGGTAGAAGCCTGCTCTGGTGGATTCGTCAGCCAGAGGTCCAGTGCAGCATCCAGTTTCCCTAAAACCTCCAGGTAGTCGTGACTCCGGTCAACTGTATGGAGATCCAGTTTTTCTAGCACATTCAACCACTAACGCCGACTGAGGAAGGAGTGTCTTTGTTTCATCCAAGTAGTGGGATCTGGTGGATAGCAGGTTGAATCTCATGGTACAAAATCCAGAACTCACAATTAATTGAGGTCAGAAATTTCCATTTATATTGTTTTCTCTGTCTGAAGACATTCAACTGATAATTTTTTTATTTCCTATCTGAGGAAATTTCAATAATCTTTTCTCACTGTCCCACAATATTAGACATTTGAATACATCGAATAACATATTTCTGTCTGAAATCGAAATAACATTCATTGAAATTATTGATCTGCCAGTGACCCTGTGAACCTGAAGTATATAGGCCTATATGAAGGAAAATTCACCCTTGTAATGAAATATAACAGTATTCACCTCCAGTTGAAATCCCTGTTGTTGGCACGTTGAGGTGGATTTTGTTTATAGTTACTTTGGCTTATATTAATACTTTTGGTTTTTTTTTTCTTAGTACTTCGCTTCAGAAACTGAGTGGCGCTCGATAAAAGGATAACTCCACTAGTGAATAAAAGTAACTAACTCACGACCTGCTCTGAGACAATCGAGCTGCCGCGCCTATAACAAATAAGAATTATCTTCTTATTCCAAACATCAGGAAGATTGTGATGGGCTGTATTGTTGGGATCAAAATAGGACTTCTTTTTCATAAACATGTATCCTGAAATGCAATCCCTTCGAGCTACAGACACTGTTAGTTGGGTAGAAAAAAAGATGATTTCGAATTGTTATCTCAATAATGGATCAAGTGCAATTATTCCATCAGTAGGTGTGCACGCCTCTGAAATAGCAGTATCAAATTTGCGTTCCCACATACGATCACCTCCGAATGGAGGCGATCAACTTATTGCGATCGAAAAAGATGTCTAGACTTTTCCTTTCGTTGATTACGTTACGTTAGTGTTAGTTTTAAGGAAATAATGCAAAAAAACGAATTCTTGCATTTTTCATGGACTTCAAGATCAAGTCAGATTTTTCGTCTTCAAGCAAAACATTCGGAAAAAGGCATGCCAATTTTCAGAAGATTTGATTCGTTATTTCTGTCACAATTTTAGATAATCTTATATCTTGCTTGGAGAGGGTGCATTTTAGGACACATGTTTATATAAAGACGAATTATCATTTTGATCCCAACAATATGCCCTCAAAATGAAAACATATAATTTTGAAACACTCCTCAACTACTGAACCGATTCGAATTTAAAAATCTGTTACCATTAGAAGCCGACAGGTAATAAGGGACAACGAGTAGTAAGAATTATCCTTCGTAAGTTCCGTACTTATCTTTTCCACATAACTTCTGATCGCCTGATTCGATTGGGTGAGAATCATTCTGATGGATTCCTGAATGATTTGAAAATACAATTGGACGTAGTAGGTGGCGCTGCTGTCGGTACGTCAACTACTAAACGGCTTGACCGATTGGGTTGAGATTTCAAATGCGTAAAACAACAAAAAATACAAAAAATACTGAGAGAATGGAAATAGATGTAAGTGAGTATATGATAGTAGCTATTGGTGAGCACACTAAACATTGAAGAAAAAACAGAAAAATATATACTGTAGATACGTGAATAGCTCAGAACGAATGCAACAAATGTATTATTTTTCTTAAATGTGTACACCAACAGTATGAAGCCGGGCAGACAGCTAGTATTACATAACCGTTGAGTTGAATATAGTTGGCGGTTGGTGGTGAATAGGAAACAACTTTGCCGGAAGTGTTTCCTCCGAGATTCCTTATGGGAGATTAAACTTTCTCTACGTCCCGTGCCATAAATCACGAATCGTTATCAAAATGGGAAACAGACTCACGGTTGCCTGGTTATTAATCGCCGCATAACTAAACGGATTCGTTTGCCTCTGTTCTGTTTCCCGCGCTTCTTTCACCCTGCACTATGTTCCATAATGTACCACTGTTGCCAAGTATACACACTGAGGGAAAAAATTTGTAGCCGTTACTAAAAAATTAGTAACTACAGAAACATTTTTTAGTACGATAGGGGACAGCAAGCATTAGTTGTTGCCATAACTAATTCTGTTTTTCTGGAAACGCCTATTTGCCTCTAATGAA
Organism: Phaedon cochleariae; assembly: GCA_918026855.4. Lineage (NCBI taxonomy): Eukaryota > Metazoa > Arthropoda > Insecta > Coleoptera > Chrysomelidae > Phaedon > Phaedon cochleariae. The sequence continues at coordinate 25,387,660 of OU896715.1, read as the reverse complement.
AAGTTTAGTTGAGTAATCTACGACGTTGTTGTGGTAACTAATAAGCCTTTTTAAGGAATAATACCAAGTTTTATTCGCCACAATCAAGATACATAGTTATGACAATTAGATTGTAAGTACTGTTTCAATATATGTTTGTTATCACAACAAATTATTCCAGTTGGAGCAATTACTCATTTCTTCTGACGTTAATAGTGAGTGTGTTGTTGCAAATTAAATATTTAATTGTGACTGAAATGGAATCTAGTTACTATTAAAAGTGATTAAGTAACGTTTGAAATATAATTTAGTTATTCTGGCAACTCAATAGTTTTATATCAATTAAAATCAAGGCCCCATTCTAATAATAAAAGTTTGTATGCCATTTTCCTTCCAATTTCCAATGGAATCGTGAACAGGAATACACCACACACCGTAAGTGCCACAGACCACAGCTCAGCAAAAAGAGAGGGAATTATGAATATACACCGTGTACACGTGACGTCGGTTGGACGTTTCTCACCGTCGCCCGTCGTAAACTGAACTGAATTGTGAATAGGTACCTAAACCTGATAACTAGTGACGCACAGATAACGATGGTAAACTGCGAATTATTATTTTGCCAACCAAATGCCAAATGGCTCAGCGCGAAGTGCAAAAAAACACAAAACAGTGATTTGAAAACACACAGAGCAGTGAACCAGCAAGAACACGACGCTCCCGGCTACACCAGACAATTATTTTATTTATTTTGTCTAAACTCGACGACCGTGCGATCTATCCACTATCAAGATACAAGTTCAAATGATGAAACAGAAAGACAAAGAGATGCAAGATGCAATGTTTGCCGGTGGGTCCCGAAGAGACGCGAGGTGGTCCCGAACGACGCAGTACAACTAAAATTATTAGTTATGGCTAAACAATTTCTGCTATGAATAATAATAAACCTTTTACGATAAATGTTTCATCAGTTGTGGCAAATAGTCAGTTGTTATTAGTAACCCCAGAATGAGGTTTTTTAACCCCAATATGAAACTTTAATTGACTGAATACACAACACTGTGATAATTCTGTCACAAATAGTATTTTTATTGATGACAAATAATTGGCGAAAAATAGAAAAGTCATCTGTAGGAAATAAGGATACGTTGTCATTGTTAATAAAATTCCAAATATTTTGAATTATCGGTAATTAAAAAATACCAACTAGACGTTTTAATTAACCAGTTTTTCTCAGTGCAGATTCATATGTAGATCTGCACAGATGAGAAGGATTTCTTCAATCAAACGAATCCATTTCATTGAGATCAAATTGCTCCATGCAATATACACTGGCCTCAAATCAATTGGCTTGTTTGCTGCGTTTCTTGAAATTTCTTGATATGAATTTGATCAACATAAACAGTATATTTCTTCATCCATGAAAACCACGACACCATAGACATAAATTCCAATTTATATTGATTGAAGAAATTCTATGCACGTCTGAAATAACATTTTTTCTCCTAGATGTCACTCATACCTCAAGCCATAACTACACATGACTTTCACCGCATGTGGTCATGTTTGTATATAACCTGCACAACACATTCGTTCAGCAGTGACGATTTGAGTCGTATTCATTCGATAAATGCCATAATAGGTATATTTAGGTAATTGTCCATTCTTTGTATATTTTTCGCTCGTAAGAATGATTAAACCAATGATAATTTGTTTCTTTCCTTCGTGTTTTCACATGCATATACCTGATAATACTTTCGGGCTTTTTTTCGAACGAAGATTTTCTCTCAACCAGAAAATATCTGATCGTCTTGAAATTTTGTTTGTTTTCGACAATGCCTGGCTGTTCCATATATGTATACGATTAATGATTCCCATTTAACGAGCCACTCTGCATAACACGCAAAACATTTTTGAAATGATGATTTTACTCGAGATTTTACTCTTTCCTCTAGGTTCTCGAGATTCAACATTCAAGCATAGCACAGCAAATCACAAAAATTTAGAAACAATAATAGGTCACCTCCAAGATTGAGCTCCAGGCAGTATTTGATGATTTCACTATTATTATCTGTTTTTATTTATATATTATACATGTTTTCATTTATTGTTATGTTATAATGAGATGACCAAATTTTGCTGATGAAGCCTTTCGTTTACCAACTGTGAGAGTTTATTTCATTCCGTTTTCGGTAAGACAAAACAAAGGTTTTTCTAGTTTCAATATAATTTTTCCTTCTACCAATACGTACTGTGATAATAAATGAATATTCATCTGAATAAAATTTGTTTTTTTATGAATAAATCAAGAAAGTGCTGAAGAGAAGTCAAACAAATATTTGGTTAGACCTTTTCAAGTCAATATCTATGTGCAGAATTTCAACCATTCTCTAATTCATAGATTTCTACTGGAAAACTACGGACTTGAGTCGAGTTAGTTTCTATGAGCTTGTGATAAGACATGACATCGGGGATATCTGACTCGAATGTCTCTGACGCTTTGTATCAGATTTCTAAGTCCACATTCCATCTCAATATGATGTTATTAATCCGAAATGGAAAATTTTGAGATCTGAAGGATGAGCAAAGCAAGAATCATTGAGTACTTATATTTACAATGGGATAATCATATATATTAGTACATCCTGAAAACAAATAAACTGCTGGGATGAAATAATGCCTGATCTGTAATTATTTCCACAATGATGATCGATATCTGAAACACTATTCTCATACCTAATTCGAAAAACAGTGTAGGAATATCTCCATTTAATCGTGTTCTGTTGTGAGCTGATTCAACAAGCAGAAGTGATAAGTAAATATAGGTCGAATACGAAACATGGGCTGATGAGAATTGTCTCCGTTCAATTTTTCAATACCATTCAATAAGAGCACGTATAAATAGTAACGATTTCGAATAAGATTTTTTAGATAACCCTGCCATCTATGCATGGAATGCCAACTAGTACAAATTTTGCACGTAGAAGATATAGGAACATAATGAAAGTAGGATTTATTTTTATTCTCCATGTAGATACTAATATGTGAATTTCCAGCTGCGAATTTCTGGGTATTCTCCACACATTATATAACAGGTAATTTTTTATGATAGATTATTGGCAACACTGTAAAATAATTCATATCTTCATTGTCTGTGTTGTCAGTTGTTTGTGCTATGGAACGGATAATTAGGTTTCATTCCAACGCGAGTTTATATAATTCGTAAGCATGAATTTATGTTCGTAGTTTGTCGGAGATAGCACAGTTCCAAATATGTGACTAATCATATTGTTGCAACTCAGGCGGAGCTTTTTACGTCCAGGAAGTAGGAAAGTCACAAGATTGTACCAATCAAAATGTGCGGAAGTTAAGCGTGCGTGGTGAGGCATCGGAATGCTTCCAGTATAATTCTGCTTTTTATTTATTTCCACCAGAAATAATCGTATTCGCATGATACGCTGAAGGTCTTGGAATACGTTGATTGATATATTGAACCTTCAGTACTAAAATGACGTTTGAGAGACTGAGCCCCTACTATTCTCCCCATATTAGGTTTGTTCGCGTTCGAAAAATAAACAGTCCAAAACCATCAGAAGCATGCGCGGTTCCACGGAACTTGAAGAATGCGTACTGTTCTGTGAAACTGCGCATGCTCCTGATGATTTCGGACTGTTTATATTATGAACGCGAACATGCCTATTATTGCGAAACGCAATTCGATTCGGTTGGGCGGCTATCTTTCTTAATTTCATTCAGTTACGGAGGAATTGCCTTAGCGGAAAGACCTATCAGACTCCAGTGAGAAAGATTATGTTGAAAAGCGCTCAGAAGATTCCGAATTGAATCAACAGTTGAAACCTGAGTCAGTAGAAGATTTCGAAAAGAGGTCGAATCGGAACCAAACTTTTAACACGCATTACTGCACATCGAGACCATATTTTCAACCAAAACGCGAAGGATAGCCCTTTTTCACTGCTAAAGACAACTTCGGTAACTCCGAAGAAGATTTTGCCTAATTGTTTATTCTCTTTATGAATAGTGTAAAATGAAGATGAGAAGATTACTAAAATAATGCATTTTTATGAATAAATCCACTTTTCACGTACGACATGACAAATGAAATAGCATTTCTCGCATCCGGTAACACAGACCGATGTTAGTTCTGATGTTATTAAAATCATGTTAGTACTGGAGGGTTGAACGTCTTGGGATAGGAGAATCATTCATAGTGTTGATCCTCATGAAGATTCATCAATATGAGAATGATGCAAATCAAAAATAGGTGCGGAATCAGTTCTAGGGGACTGCCGATAGAAGTGAAAATTAAGTAGCTTGTGAATTATATCGTCAAACTATTTGATTATTACTGGTCTGTTAAGAAGTGCAGGTCTACCTAATAATATTTTAATATGACTATAACAATTTTGTTTACTTCATTATCTTTTTTGAAAATTCATATTGGAAACAAAACGAAGAATATAACAGATACTGTAGAGGAAGTACAGTTTACTATTATAACATACGTTATGATAATATATATATAATTATACATTATTTCTAGAAACATTTTTTTTAGTTGAATATTCATCAACACACCATTGCTGATTATCTTATTATGTTTTACTTCTTTTTAGTTTGGATATCTATATATAGAAGCTTGTTTTCTTCACTCTTCCAAACTACTATTTATTCTCTACTCCTTTTTATGTCTCTTGATTCTCCCAATTTTGAGAAGTTATTCATGATTTCCGACCCCGAAAACCCTCAGACCCTAATTTTCAAAAGATCACAATTACAAAACTCGTGTGCCATATTGCATCCACCATCTTGAATTTCCTAATTTCGACGAATGAATTACAATCTGCGACTCCAAAAACCCACAGATACGAATTTCGAATACAACGAATCATAATTACAAAACTCGTTTGCCATATATTGGATCCGCCATCTTCCGAATATTCACGGGAAAATCATAATTTCCGAACCCATAAACGACAGATACAAATTGTCGATAGAGTCGGATGATGATCACAAAACTCGTCTGCCATATTGGTTATACCATCTTGAGTGCCCAGGTAACACGGTACTCTCCGCGATATCTCTAAGTAGTTATCTACAGGATCAAAATGCGAAATCCTTCTGCGAGGTATCAAAGATCACTATAGGCTGTCACCATGGGAAATACTCTCTGGAGTCGTCCGAAAGAAATCGCGGAGATCTCGCCTCAGATTTGAGATATTCCTCATTATTGCGAATCCTTGAGGTTATCTATAACAGGAAATGAATAGGCATTTCTTTCTGCGAGCACCCAAGGATATCCTGGACGTAACAAGATCGAGAATTTTCCATTGCGAGCTCCTAAAGTAATCACAAACATAACCTGAATAATTATTAATGAATATTCCTACAAAAATATTGAGTTATTGTTTTTTTCAATAGCCTTTATAATTCAAATACTGGGTGTCCCAAGTTATCGTTTACAGGCAATATCTCGCCTATTTGTCAAGATATCAAAAGCATTAAAAAACTGCATTAAATGGCATTAAATAACCTTCCTGCTGATAACCAATGACTTCTCAAACATTGAACACCTTACCATATTAGTGGCGATCATGTGGCGATTGATGCAAATATCGCTCTTAAAGGCCTCGTTATAAGGTGATGTGCACGGATTCTTGAACAATTCATAGTTGCGAGCACTTGAAGAGTTCGCTATTAGTAATTGATGCGAATTTCCCAAAGTTCTCTTTACAAGGCGATGCGTGCGAAAATCTCAAACAGCTCGTAGTCGCGAGCACTTAAAGACCTCGACAGAAGCAATTGATGCGAATCTCCCAATGTCCTCGTCACAAAGCAATGTATGCGAATTTCTCAAACAGCTCATGATTGCGAGCACTTTCAGTTATCGCCAGTGGCGATGGAAGCGTATATCTCAAAATGCGCGCCTGAGGGCATTGTATGAGAATTTCTGCGTGCGATATCTTCAAGACCTCGCTGAGCTCAGCCTAGGTGGCGGACATTTGGCATAGATATAGCACTCTCGGCGATCTCTCAAAGAAGTTACAAAAGGCATCACAATTTCCTAAAAGGATTTCTTCAAGATATCTTTAGGACCTCTTTGTGCTGGCTGGGTGTTCATATTTTGATGAAAGAAGCATAATCTCAGACCCAAAAAACCTCCAGATACCAATTTTGAATTTCTTAATTTTGACGATGGCATCATAATCTCCGATCCCGCAAATCTCCAAATACCAATTTCGAATGGAATTGAATCATAACTACAACACTCGTTTGCTATATTGGATCCGCCATCTTGAATATCCTGATATTTAGGGAGGAACCATATTCTTCGACACCAGAAACACTTATTAAACATTATATACCAATACCAATTGTGGAAAGAATCGGATCATAATTACAGAATCCGCCATATTGGATCCGTTATCTATCTTGAATTTCCTAATTTTCACGAATTTCAATTCAACCCATAATCCTGTCATGGACAGAAGAAAATTCAAAGAACCAAATATCATGAAAGTTAGTCCAGTCGTTCTTGAGTTATAAATGGTGTAACTCACACGATTTCGAAGAGTTACGTGAGGTGATGATTTTTTTATCATCCTAATTGGAGCGCACGGATAGAGAATTGCTATAATGTTCGAGTGCGTTCCTAATGAAGGTAGGTAGAGGTGGTAGGTGTCGGATTTTTCTTGAACTTTTGGAGGTTATAAGTTCTTGGGAATACTTCCATCGGCAAATAATTCCGAAGCTTCGTCGTTTCATGAACGAACGAGTTTTGGAGAAGTGTTGTTCGACATTTTTCAAGCGACGGAGGGATGTGCTGACTGGGACTGTCGAGTTTGTCTGACTGGTACAGTGATGGAATAATAGCATTATATAGCATTCCTGGGTAACATCTCCCGTGGAAGTATCTAAGAAGAAAAGTGGAAGGTCGCTAACATTTCTACAGTCAGAGAGTTGGTGAGTGTGGCATCACTCATCAGGTGAATGGCTCTTCTCTGGATGGAATCTAGGAGCATCCATTTTTCTTTGTGTGCTGACCCCATACATGAGAGCAGTATTCTAAAACTGGCTGTATCTTTGCTTTTTAGACCATGAGAAGCTGTTGAGGTGTAAATTAGATTTTCACATAGAACAAGAATCCGAGTGTTTGTAAAGCAACTCCGCTGAATCGAGCATGATTCTCCCATGTGATAGTTTTGCTGATGGTTAAACCGAGCATAGATGCCTTGGTGGGAAAAGTGGTATCAGGACATGCTCATCTCAGGCCAACTGAGTTCCGCCTCTCTAGAGAATATACAGGCTTCAGTTTTGGTAGCGTTGAATTCAACTAGGTTGTTGGTTTCCCAGGCTGTAATTTTCGCAAGATCTTCATTGACAACATTCGCCTGCCATCGGCGTGAGTTCTTCGTCTTGGTGGGAATTGTGATATCAGACATGGTTATATCAGGCCTACTGAGTTCCGCCTCACTAGAGAATATACAGGCCTGAGTTTTGGTGGCGTTGAATTCAAAGCTGTGAATAGGTCAAGTGGTTGCTCCCCAATAGATCGTTGATATGAAGAAGGAACAATGTTGGTGCCAAGATTGATCTTTTTCCCTCGTTTTTCTAATGAAGCTTGCTATATAATATGGGTGACAGTAAATGACGCAGAATCCAATGTTTTTATCCACCCAAAAAAGTGCTGAACGCGCCTAAAGAAGCTTTCACTTCGAAAATATTGTTTGGGTTAAAAGCAAAATATCTCACGGAAAAAAATTACTACGCCACTGGGTTATGCGCAAACTTCTCTGTTAGACTTTCTTAGCGCAAATTATTTCTAAGAACTTTGTAGACGAGCATAGAAGGTTTCCAGAAAGTATTATTTCCTGTAAAATTGAGAAGCTCTGGCGTGTTTTAATACCAGGAGAATCAAGAGTCTTTTGAGTCAGGCATCGTGCATTGAGGGGGCGCAGGACTATCATCAATCAAGATTAAACCCAGCGGAGATTACAGTTTAATCCCATTCATTACCGAGCGTTATAAAATCCTCTCGAGCATTTACTGAAAACATTCAGGCAGCAAATCTGCTATTTCAACACGGGGATATTTAGATAGAATAATACAATGGCTATCTCCTGATGGTAAACTGATATTGTTACTGAAATACTAACCTGCTTCTGATGCGTTTTTTTTTCAACTTAAGTAATTTTTTTACAACATAGAGTTTTCCTTATGTGCGATAAAAAAAAAAGATACAAAACAAATATACCGGTTGTTAACGTATTCATTGAACAAGCCACAGTTTCAAGTGATCAAAAGGTATATGATATTCAAACTTAACAGGGGTGTTGGATTCAAGAAGTATTGTCCGAATTTTCATACACTCCCATCAGTTCCGATTTCACTAGGAACGACTCCAATTTTAGATATCCTCATAGACGACCCCCTGTATTCTATTCCATGATCAATCAGGGATTATCATAACGAATTCAACGATGCCAGGTTTCATATGGTAATAATTATGAACGATTACGAAGATATTTGCGTTTGAAGTTTTCATTTGCACAATATCGAAACCTTTTTATCCGTCACTCACATTGAGCATATAGAAACTTCGAACGCGAATACCTTCGTAATCTTTGAAATAACCCTATAAAATTTGGTATCATAGAATTCGTTATGATAATCCCTAGCCGATTATGGAATATGATTCAGGCGGTGTCCTATTGTTTCCTATATGAAAATATGAATTCGAGGTGGTTTCTGGTGGAACCGGAAGTGGTGAAAGAATATGAGATATCACAAGATTTTCTGATAAGCTAGTCTGAACCAGAAGGAAGTGATGATTATCATGAAAAAAAAAATATATTGACAGATGTCATCGTGGTTGTCATCTCAACACTCCTCCTCAACCATGTGACTTCAGCCCTAGCTGGGCTCGGAATTTTTCAACTTTGGGTTTTCCCAAAGCTTTTGTGAGAAAATCGGCTGCCTGGTCTCCGGTTTTGACGTAATCCAAGCGAATTTCTCCTTTTGCCAGAATGTCTTGTACAAAATGGTACCGAATATCTATATGTTTTGTCTTCGGAGTGAATCCGCAGTTAGTTGCAATCAAAATTGCACTCTGATTGTCATAGTGCATCATCAATTGGAAGTCGATTTCCAATTCTTGAGTAAAACTCCGCCACCAGATAGCCTCTTGCATTGCCGATGAGAGAGAAATATATTCTGCTTCACACGAAGAAATAGATACGATTGGTTGCTTCTTAGAGCACCATGATATGGCTCCTCTTGAAGCCACGAAGACAAATCCAGTGACTGATTTCCGGTCATCATGGTTTGCTGCATGATCAACGTCGGAGAATTCGTTGATGCAAATATTATCACCGTTACGAAATGTCAACTTTATTGAGGATGTTCCTTTCAAGTAACAAAGCATGTGCTTGGCAGCGATCCAATGATTCCATTCAGGATTTGAGCTATATCGACCAAGAAGATTTACACCATAACAAATATGGTCTTGTGCAATTCGCCAGATACATCATGCATCCCACAAGTTCCTGGTATGGGACGTTTCGCATTCGTGCTTTTTCTTCTTCAGTGACAAGACAGTCTTGCTTAGAAAAACTTGAAGGTATGTGATTGGAGTACTCACTGTATAACAATCGGTCATGCCAAATATCCATAGGAGCTTTGGAAGAAAAAATTGTTCGATTTGTTGGGACTTGAAGAAGTCGATACAAATTGTCTTCGAGGACTCCTGTAGCAGTCAAAGTTTCCTTGCGACTGTAAACATAACAAGCACAATTATAATATAATATATTAACAGATGTCGTCGTGGTTGTCATCTCAACATGTTCCAATTCTCGAAGCACTACACCACTGCCAAATTTGAATCTCATACCTTGGGAACTCTGAATACCATGACTTGTCTGATGAATTCGTTGGCACCCGGTTCATAGGGTTGTGCAAGAAAAACCTGATAATGGTTTTCGAGGCATAATTCATTGATTGATGGCGTGATTCAATTTATTTCGGTCGGTAAAAGTACCACAACGGTTGGTTGAAAAAACGTAAGAGTGTCGCTGAGATACACTTCTACAATTAGTACACAAACGTATTTCAACTACTTATTATTTGATATCAGATATTTCTTCCTCACATAATAATAGACGTTTTCAGATTAGTCATTTTCAACGTATTGGGTCAGTTTACGATTAAAAGTTATAAATATGTTAATCTCGAACGTTGAAATAAACAATAATTCGTTGTTTAAAAATATTATGTTTTTCCACCACTAGCTATAAAACTTAGCATTATTCACTCCATTTCGAGGAGTGAAGTATGTTTTTACTACCTTGGTAGTTTTTGTCATTTTATTAACCACTAGTCAAGCTATCTATATATCAAGGGAGGAAAGGTATCCATTTTCTTCCGCGGGTGAAGAATGCTCCCATGATATAGATGTTACCGTGAAAGTCCGAAATTAGTGATTGTTGACATACACCGGTTAATGTCGACACACACCAAATGTATTGGTGAAAGACGGAACAATTATTAGTTCCAATATATATTCGGTTTTTCACTGGTAGATGTCGACAAACACATATAAGCTTTGGTCGATATCAGAAACGACGGGTACTAACAGGATTGTCACCAGTCCTTCACAAGGTTTGATTGATAGTGATATTATAATTTGCACTCGATGGCTACTGAAGTAAAAAGCAAAGAAAAACAGCACCTTGAAGCAGCTTTTCACCCGTAATCAATTAGCAATTTGCAAAGGAGAGTTAATTTCCATGGATGAGATTTTAGCTCAAAAAATATCGGAAAGAGAAGCAGCTTCTGCTAATTCAATAAGCGGAGGGGAAGGTTATACACGCTGTAACTGCAAAAACACGTGTTCCACGTCTAAATGTAGCTGTTGAAACAGGAGCCTTTTGTGTAATTAAAAGTGTCATGGTAGCTCAAGTTGTTGCAATAAATGAGGTTGCCATACTTTTACTCTGTTTTGTCTTAAGTTCAACAACTTCTTAATGTTCATTTGAAACCTTCTTCCATGATTTATTCAAAATAAATATTAACCTATAGAGTTTTGTTTTGTTTTCTTTTTATACAGAATTCTTTCGAACATACACCATGAGTATATGATGAATGTTGACATTCGCCGGTAGAAGTTAGAAATAATGATATTTGATTAATATATCGGACATACGCCAAGTAACTTGGTGAATGTTGACATTCACTGGTATATCCTGACAATCACCGGCTTTCGGACTTTCACGGTATATGATTTTATCAACGAACGCATACTTTCAAAGCATCATTCTTGAAATCGTGCATCAGGCGGTCTATCACTCGATCCAAATCGTTACAAAGGTATATCTAGGTTGCCATGGACAATAGACGGCATTTGAACAATTGATCAATTGATTTGTATATTGTGTAACTGCATTTGGAAGTTTTTATTAGAAGTACGTTCAGAATATGAAGAAACGTATGATATCATTGAAATTTTATCAAAGATATTGTTGTTATTTGTTTGATGATAGTGATGAAGACACTGATAACTTGGAATGGACAGATTTTATAGGTTTAAATCGACGTCTTAGGATGCATGCTGAAGCCTATTTATTTCACCTCCCACGGGAGTTGATATTTGTTTCCTCCCGTGGGAGTAAATTGACAACTTTGTTTCCTCAAATGAGGGAGCAAACGTCTACTTTCGATTCAGTGAGTAGATAATGACTGTTATAATTAACGCGAGTTCACTGTTCCTATGCGACATTCGCAGGAATGAGTTGACTCGAGTTTAGTAGATATTTATGGATAACGAGTTGTCATATGCTGTTATGATCCATGACTACAAGATTTCAATTGAGATTGAAAATAAGTGCTTTCATAGTAGGGATAGGTTGATATTTCAGTTTCACAGAACTAAAATGGTTGAAGTGTATCGCCAGTGGTAATAGATATTCACGTTACTAGTCCGGTAAGTACACTTTCACAGTACGAGTGAGATGTTCACGGACGAGGCGCAAGCCGAGTCCGGAATTTCGAAACGAGTACTGTGAATGTTTACCGGACGTGTGACGTATAACATTCTATTTCATACTGCTAAAAAACAAAAATGAACAGTGAAAAATAAAATATTAATCTATTTATCTGCATCCAGTAATTTCAGAATTTTGCATTCACTCCCAAGATAGCTGGCAGGTAGTTTCCTTAGAAACATAATTTTTGTTTTAAATAATACTGTCAGTGATTGTCATTACGCGTTTTTCACGAAATGGTTCAGGACACAGCTAGGGGGCATCTGATACCCACAACAAATCGTCACTCCGTTATGACAAAGAATTCAAGCTCTTTTGTCGAAGGAAAATGGAAAACTATATCGAGGATTCGATCGAGGGGAAAAACAGGGTATCTCGCATGATTCAACATGTAGAAAACTTTGTTGAAGTGCTACAACAAAAAAATGGGAATGTATCAGCAAGTAGCAACTCACTAATAAATAATTCATCCAATGGAGCTCCTGGTATCCATATGCATGGGAACGAAAATTCAACGGTCAATATTAATATTAGCAATAAGTAATTTCTGTGTATTGTTTTGCTTTTGAATTTTCAATAAATGTATTCATGCTTTTGACGCATAACTGAGTTTTCAATATTTACAATCCGGTAAAATCTCATTACGGGATAGTAGCACGTAATGAAATATTACGTGCGCCTATCCTGTAGAAGTCTATTTTCTGGATTGAAATCAGGTACGTAAAGGTATGTTCTATGATGCAGTATGAAATAAAGAAGATGTAATATACACCTTGGTAGTAAATAATATTATGACAAAGCGATATTATACCCCTTGACTGAAGCCTCGAGATATAACCTTGGTCCCTGATGGTGGTACATTGTGAAGTCGTCGTTTCATCAAAATGACATTTTATTGCTAGAAAGTATCAACGTTTTGCTTCACCGTTTGATCGTCGTTGTTGATCAACACAATGTAATCAATTGTTGAAAATAAAACGTCCTAATAACGTGTTGAAAATTTGGGTTATTTCAACCAAAGTTCAACGTCGAAGTTTTCAACCAGTAACTCCATTTTCACGATTCCAATTGTTATTCAACGTTTCATAATCGATCGTGTCTACTGGAATAAGTCGGCATTTTGGTCGTCCATTATACGGCGTCCTGAAAATGGGATTCTCAGGACATTAGATTTTACTAGCCAGATTGGATATCCTTCGAACGGGCGTTCACTGGGGTGCATTTATAAAAAAAAAATCCCCACAATTAGAATGGAAACCCATATGTCTTGGAACTGTCATGACTGAAATAGTGAGGCTTCGATTCCGATAGATGACAATTAGAAACCTGATATCAAGATTCCGAGTTACTTGTCAGTACGCCATTACTGATATTTTGCGTGAAATGGTGGGATTAGTTTCAATTAAATCTCAAAATATACAGTTAGCAGAGGAAACTCCACTAGAGTAGTGGAATCCCTAGATAAGTGGAATTTCTTTGATAAATGGAAATATATGTTTTATTACACCTTACAGATTCAAGCTGAACGTGAAAATATAGTTGTGAAATTGACGATTAGTGAATTAGTGTGTGTTTTCTTCCGATTCATAGCAGGAAGCAAATCACAATAAGCTCATTTCAGGAAGTATACAATTCAATATGTGGATGAAGTTTGATTATATGCAACCCAACTCTCTTCATTGTAATTCAGTAACATGTAAAAGATTTTAAAACCATCTATTTTGTGCTGTGTATATCTCCAGATATGATACAAAATTATTAAACAAATACATTTTCGAAATCGCTGCCACGCCAGTCAATGGTCGAAATAGTTCGTCTTTCAAAACGCTTAGTGATGCTGGTGGTGTTATTCTAGACTAGCTATTCTTCATTCTGAATTTCTTCAAAAAAAATTTCAATTTTAATAATATTCCCATAGATAGTTCATTGAATTCACGATCTAATCTGAGTCGAATCCAGACCAGTCTGTATTTCTATATATTTTGTACTCCATACTTCGTGCAATTTTGACAAATTGGGTGCGTTCTTCATTCCAAAATTTCGTCATGCGCATGAATCGAAGAAACATTGACGTTGACGTCAATGAAGTCAACGCATCACGTCATACGTCAACGTCAATACTACTATACAGTCAGTAAATCTAGCTCTAGATCTAAGCTCTAGACTTAAAGACTCAATGTCAGAATCGTAGTCCATGGTCAAATTCCTTGTTCCTGCTAGAAATATCGTGAAAAATTGCTAGATTGGACAAAAAATCACGAAAAAAAAATTTCCCTGCTGCCCCCTCTTATTGTTTATTCCTCAACAATCATCTGGTCGTTTCCAAAATTGGCTGTTGGCAACACTGGACGTCACTATAGAAGATTTCATTCTACACTCACAGGCAGAAGAACCGACCAGCAAAAACTTCAACCAAACTGACTCTCCTGTAACTTTTTTAATTCTTGTCCGATATTCGTGATATTTCGATCGAAACGCTAATTCATGTGTCGAATTGTTAACGTTGATCTCAGTTTCAGAAAAATGTTGATGACTCATTCATTTCACAGGGGAAAACTAGAGTGACAGCGTTTTTAAGATATTGAATGAGGTCAACACTTCGAAATATGAATCTACGATCCGATCGAAATTTCACTAGAATCAGACAAGAATAAAGAGAGTAACATTCTGCCAGTTATTTTTATGGCCGGTGAGTGTGTATTTGTGGGTTTTTTTATATAAGTGCATTGTGGAACCAGAGTTCTTCTGGGAGATTGTGTATTCTATTATGGAGACATTGAAGAGTATTACATTAAACAGTATAGTAATTTCAATGAATGTATTATTATTTCAGAACATGTGAAGAAAATCATTTTCTAGAAGTCGAAGGAACCTCAGTCGAAAGTATTACAAATTCATATAAAATGGTATATCGAGCTTCCTAGATACCTTCGTGAATTCCATTTTCAATTCATCGAATCATCACAAATTTTCCTATTGTTTGATATGAATCCATTCATCGCCATTTTTCTATTTGATTACTGTTGGATTCTTGTATTGTTGATTATTTTGAACAACGTTATGTTGTTTTTACAACAGGAGATGGTGACAGGTAACATTCTCCTATTTTATGTTGCATGCCTTTTTAGGGCTTCAAAATTAACCTCAAAATATGAACAATAGACGGGTTCCTGGCCGCCGCACATGTGCACTGCATAAGGAAAAGAGCTTTCCTTTTTTTAGAGTATTTTCGTGTTTTTCCGCAATATCATACTGCCTGTCGTTGTCATATACGAAAGTTCAACCAAACTGAAGAGCTAATAATTGATGGCATGTGATCCGCAGCGGCCGAAATGATTCGAAAGGGATACGAAAAACTGAATGAAATCGAAGTGGGATTTCGCGTTTTCGAATTGCATGCCGATGAAAAGAATTTAAGTTTCAGTAACAAAAGCACTCCGGAGAATTTGGCATGCGCTCCTTGTCTAACCAACGGTGAAAAATGCATGACAAAAGTTGCAAGAAACACTCATTTCTGCAACTCTCGTCATGCATGTCTCTATTTTGCGAAATCCTGGTGTGCATGCTGAAATAACATCTATTAATCAATTATACAAATGAAGTATTTTCCTAATGGCATGCAGTTTGAAATCAGACGAGGGGCACATGCCAATTTTTCTAGAGAAGGTATTCCTGATACTATAACTTCAATTCTTCACATCGGCATGCAATTTCAAAAGCTCGGAGGACCCTTTCAGTTTCTTCAGTTTTTGGTAATCCCTTTGAGCCATCAATAATATCGCGAAAAAAAAAACATCCTTCACAAAAAGAAAACGCTTATCCTTGAATTTCACACGTGCGCCGGTCAGGAACTCGCCTATTGTTCATCTTTTGGGGTTAATTATGAAGCCTCAAAAAGGCATGCAGTGTAAAATGGAAGAACGTAACCTGTCACCATCTCCTGGTCGACAGGGTGTCTCTTAAGTACAGGCAGAAAATTCAGGAGCATGTTGCTGATGTCAAAATAAGAAGAAAAGTTTGTATACATATGTGTCCGAAAGTTATCCGTTTCTGAGATACAGAGTGTCAAAATTGAATTCTTATTTTTGTTTTTTGTTGATAAATTTCAAAATAATTGTGATATTGGAATGAAATTTGATATCCAGGGGTATTTTTCAATGACAATATCGAATTCTATGTTAGTTTGTCTCTTTCGTGGGGGTCACCTACATGTCTTTTGAGTCTTTTGAAAAGTCATATTTTTTTTGTACGTACCTGCATAACGTTTTATAGTAGAAAAATAGTTTCCTAGAACACTTTTGTGTAAAAGAAGTTGGAATTCAAAATTGATTTATTGAGTAAGGGAACTTATTTTTCTTTAATTTCATTGAAAAATAGGAATCGGGTGTTATTATATTACAATCCAATACTAATAATGATAACAGTAATTAAGACCAAATTGATACTAAAACACTTAGTTGAAAAAACTTGGATCACAAGTACAGAAGACAACAAACTTCACTGTCACAGGAACGGATTGAAATAAGATGACAAGCACTCAGTTGATTGTTATATTTTCAAATTGGAAGAGTCCAAAAAAGTAGGTACAAAGAGGTTGAAATCATATTTTGCCTACATTCTAATGTTGAATGTAAGAGAATATTGAATGATAAAAGGAGAATGCACTGGCGTATTTTTTCTGATATTCACAAGAGGCGACTTACAAGCCACATGGAAATAATTCAAATGCATCGATTATTTCGAATCCCAATAACTCGGAAACAGTTGCTCGCAGCGACCTCTACCAGGAATATATTTTTACTTGAAAGTGTTCTAGAAATATATTAATTCTTCTACTATGAAACGATATACAGGTACGCACAAAAAGTTATGACTTTTCAAAAGACTCAAAAGACATGTAGGTGGCGCCACCCCCACGAAAGAGACAAACAAACATAAAATCTGATATTGTCATTGAAAAATACCCGTAGATACAAAATTTCATTCCAATATCACGATTATTTTGAAATCAATTATCAAAAAACAAAAATAAGAATTCAACTTTGACACTCTGTATCTCAGAAACGAATAAATTTCGGAAATATATTTATACACTTTTCTTCTCATTTTGACGTCAACAACATGCTCCTGAATTTTCTACACGTACTTAAGAAACACCCTGTATAAAGCAACTGTTGTGTTAATGTGTTTCTGAAGTCAATGATTATCTATCCTTCTTACTTGAATGTATTGAAAGAAGATAGATAGATATACACTTACTGCAGGAACTTTCTTCCAATGTCGATGATTGTTAGGACTATGGATTGTGAGTTAGCTTTCCACTGTTCTTCTCCTATATATCAAGGGGATAATGGGCTTCATGTGGAAAATCAACCAAATTTCACAGTTTGATGAAAAATAATCACCAAATCACCAAATCTGTTAATAAATCACCAACAATGGGCAACACTGGTGTCACTTACCGAAAACGTCCAAACAGCCTTTCTGCGACTTGAGCACGGGAGTGTTGATCTGGCACAAGTAGCACCCTCTGTCGGTCTCTCTGACAGGCCTGATGCGCAGTTTCCACGTCTCGGGATCGTCATGAGTCACGGTGACGCGGTTGTTGTGTGTCACCACTTTGGTATGCAGGCTGAGGATGGTCTGGTCTTCTGCTCTCACCCAGACAACCTGGAACAACAATCACTGATGACCCTTTTGGAACAATAATGACCCTTGAAACTCGTCGGACTTTGGTCCAGAAACGCCTGAATAGATTCCTCCTGTCCAGAAACCCAGACGTTTGTGAGCATGTTCCGATAGTCCCGAACAGTACTGCCCAGTATATTTCATCGTTCCGATTTCACTGAAACTATATTACTGGCAACTTTTCTGCGTGTCATTGCAAGACAATCTGTTGAGAGGCTGAATGTTAACTGTTCGCCACTTGTGCAAAAATGGTGATGTAGTGCCAGTACTCATGGAATGTTAGGTTAAGCGTTTGAATGGTTAGGTATGAGTCGATAAGGATTATATATCAATATTTCCAGATTGGGAAAATGTATGAATTCGAACTGGAAGATCTCACAGAGGCAGAAGACGTCACTAACTGTCACTAATCTATAAGATTGTTTGTTATGAGATGTTTGTCCTTATTTTTCATATCAAATATCTCACAGTTAGAAGTACTAGAGCTTGCCGTACCTGATGAATCAGAATCACTATCGGATAATATATCTGAGATAATATTATTAATTACTCCATCCATAATTTCAACGTAAGTAAAGAAGATGATAATAACAAAACCACCGAATATCGAAAGATCATAGGTTATAGATATATTTTGATGCCAGTTTGCCAGTACTGCCAAAATTGTTCAGAAATGAAATGGAAATTTAAAGCTTCTGCTATTGTTTAATATTCCTAAGTTGCTTACTGTGGCCAGTAATGTGAGTAATATCGAAACATGACCTGTGTATAGGTGTACATATTATTTTTTTTGTTTCACATCAGTTTGTTTATAATTCTGAATGAGGAGAAGAGATACCAGATTGTGTACATGGATATATATGGTACAACCATAAATAATGACCATTGATGTATTAATGAATACCCCAAACAGGGGTTACTTTGATATGCAAGGTGACTTGACAGGAAAATTGTTTTTCATGCCGGAGGGACTCGAAGTCAGTTTCTCTGGTGACAAAAGAGGGTCAAAAGTGACGTATTATTCCCTTGGGAGATGATGTTACATATTTTCTCACTAACTTCATACCAACGCCACATTTTCTGCATAGCTCTGCGCTTTACAAGAGGATGAAGAGGTAAACAAATCCCTATATGCTCAGATACTCAGGCGGCCATCCAATCTCACTTTCAAAGCCTGCAAAACCTGGCTAATCACAACAAGGTTACGCTTCAATGGGTGCCAGCGCATAAGAGAATGGGCTTATATCACAAAAAAAATTTATTTCATAATTTGATAGAACTCACCCAAACTAGCTCACCACTGCAAACTGTTTCTTGCTGTGAGTTCCCTACGTTTTATAAAAAATTATTGACATCCCCGATTTTTCGGACCTCTGAAAACGAGGCGATGATGTGACGTCAAAACCCTAATACTGAAACAAGACTATTCCAGACAGAGATGAATAATACATGATTTCTGACAGAGTGAATTAGCGCGAGATAACAGTTGAAAGAATTAATATATCAGTTGCCTCAGTCTCCGTCGGGCGTTTGGTTTTTTCTTTTAACTATGGCGAGATGAGGTTTCTACGTCATGAGAGGGTCCGTTTTCAGAAGGTACTATTATTTATGTCCAAAAATAAAACATTCCAGTTAACTTTTCGATCGAATTATGTCGTAAATCATTATTTATGTATAAAAGTGTTATTATAAACATAGTTTGAGTTGAAAGTTCAACTAAGGTGTACACGCCCATTGGAGGCAATGAAGCAGCTGACGCTCTTGCTGGACAAGGGTCTGTTTATTGGACCGCATCCATGTGCCACTTGATGGCCATTAGGAAGAACATAAAACATTGTATGGTAATTCTCGGGGGTTTGTTGGGTTTCCCCATATAATTTTTTTTCTAAACCCAAACAAAAGTGAAAAAAATTGTTTTAAAATGTTAAATTTGGTCACATAACCTTTTTTTCTATCCCCATGATACTATTTATGTAATTTCTCATAAGGCTGATGATGGACATATATATGTCCGAAACATGTACCAACCAATTCTGATGTGTTAATCACATTATATGTCGTGGAGATGACTTCGTGTATCATTTAGTATATAATACTTGACTCCACTTTGAGATACCATGGACTTCTACCAAAGATTACCGGAACCTGTGTTCAGAATACCCAAAACCTCAATACGTGGTGGCTCTGTCAAATTCACAAAATATAAATAAAAATGTTCGGCAGCCAATTTCCGATATTCTGATTGAGTTAGCATGTACTTGAAAGTTGAAAATATAATATGGTTCTCACAGATTCCATGATGTTCATGAATAAAAAATGTTTGACGAGAAATGTGCGAAAATGTATGGAAAATAGCCCCTGCTCACGGTACACTCATATGATATTTTCGTCAATTTTGAAAAAGTTCAAATTACATGTCAAAGTTAGAAAATGATCCATTTCACAAGTGCGGTCATGGCCGCCAATTGACCATGTACTGGAATACCTCAGATAGTCAGTGCTTATGCTGTTTCATTATTGCTTAGATAATCTTTCATTCTCACTCAATTCACCAATTAGTCAAGTTATTAAAGTAGTAATACAAAGCGGATTGATCGCCAGAGCCGCAATAAAATGCCGCTAGTTAGCGTTGGCGCTGGTGTCGCTGGTGTTGCGAAGTTCAAATTTGCAGATGGCGGCGGCGCTGATGGCGGTAAATTTGAAATTGTGAGGTTATGTCATCATCATGATGAATTTTTAAATAAATAAATAAATTAAAAAAAGCTGTCACCGCCGGTGGGGGAAATTGAACCAGGGACCTTTGCATTATGAGGCAGCGTATATACGCACTGTGGTATTCCGACCTCCGTGATATTTCAATTATTTAAATGCTATTCAAACGGGATATCCATTGCTGGCGCGCGCGCGCTTATCTTTGCAACGGATCCATCGAGGTAGAGTGAAGCGAGAGATGCATTCCAGAGATAAGAAACTTCGAGTCGAAAATAATATCCATCGCTGGCGCGCGCTTATCTTTGCAACGGATCCATCGAGGTAGAGTGAAGCGAGAGATGCATTCCAGAGATAAGAAACTTCGAGTCGAAAATAATATCCATCGCTGGCGCGCGCGCGCTTATCTTTGCAACGGATCTATCGAGGTAGAGTAAGGCGGCTCGAGCGCTCGGCGCTGCAACGTTGTCGGACGTATGTGTTTGGATGTTAATATTGTTACATTATTGTGTGTGGCAACGCTGTCTCGCTTCAGGGCGTTCGAAGATCCAGCAAAGCGAGAGATCCCTTAGAATGATAAGCGCGCGCGCGCTCTCTCTCGTATTGGGAACAAATACTTGAATTAATTATTCATTTTATAGTGGGTGACGTCATGCTGTTGTTTTTTCTTCTGGTAAAATGATCACGTGTGTGGGTACTCTCAAAATAGGATTTTTTATGGACAATTCGGAAATGCCAATATACCTATATGCAAAGTCGCATGGTTTGAGGGATATCGCTCAAAATATATCGAAAAAAATTCAACATAAACAATGTATCGTGTGTCGATGTATTATTAGAATGACGAAAACCTCCTGGTAATGTTGGATGGCTTGTTAGAATATTATTGTCCTGAATCAGCATCACATTATTGCTGCAGAAAAAAAAGTGATTTTCCATTATATGGGGGACCAAGTGGATGGAATGGCGTGCAGGGTATGCAAACATTTTTGCTTTTGCATGTGCGCATGCAAATCAAGACATAAAAATGGGGTAGTTGGGTGTTTTGCGACAGTCTTCCAATGTCTGTGGCAGAGTACAAACGTCAGTTGCAGGAATTCCAGAAGAAAATAAAAGAACTAGAAGCTACAATAAAACATTACGAGGATAAGCAGCTGATCATTAGGAATTTTTCGAGAATCACATTATTAGAAGACGCTATCAAAACTCGACGCATACCTACAACGCAGCAAACTACGAAAAAAATATGGCTATTTTGAAAGCAACATACGTATTGCTGTTCGCAATTATGAACGATATATTGTACATGAATGTGCCGAACAAAGTTAGCGAAGCGGGAATTTGTTTCAATAATCGATCATGTCAGTGGATTGGTATGAGGAGAGGGTATACAAGTGCCGAAAAACGCAACGAAATATAGAATTCGTTTGATTTTCGATGATAGGACCTTTGGGGAGCTAGGACAATGGCAGTTTTTCGAAAACACATCAACAACAATTATTCCGACATCCCCAGCACCAGTGGACCATGAAAAATTCGTCACATCATCGAATATTATATCGAATATTAATTTAGCATTCATAGTCGTGATAATTCTGATAAATATCATTCAGTTATTTTTCATGAAGAAATAAAATCGAATATAATCAACTTGTTGTGCATATTTTCCGTTTAGAATTCACTGATTTGGTCGGTAACTTCCTGCGATAATGATGAAGTCTCATACGATTGCGGTTGCTGTTTTTTTCCAACGATTCAGATTGTAGCGAGAACATCCTGTTTTTGCGGTTGATTGTTATTCCAACAGTTTAGATAAGGTCGAGAATATCCTGTACATGTGGCCATATGTTTTTTCCAACATTTCAGATAAGTTCAGAAATATCCGGCAAATGTGGGTAGATATTGTGTTCTATTTGGTTTTTACGTGGTGAGTAAAACCGCAGAAAATAACGAATATTATTCACATATCGCGCGTTCAGTATCCCCTTTTCCCCACATATCTTTCTGCCTATATAACCAATGTCGCAACGCTCTAACATCCATTCGAATCGCAGCAGCAGCTCATTGAACAACAGTCAGTGCTATATTGTGTGTGCGTGCATCATCAAAAATAGTAAGTACCTTTTTTTTATCAAAGTGCTAATTTCTTTTATGAAGCTTTCATAGTTTTCCCATTTCGAGTTTTTCGAACCAACAACAATAGCAATAACTGCCTTTTGTTTCAATTCAAGTGTTCATCCTCAGTCCTGCATATGTTATAGTCCTTTTCCATTATATTCAGAGTTTTTTCGAAAAATAATTCAACCAAGTGTCAACGATTATTCTGAAATTGTAAATGATTCATCCCAGTGCTCGTTGTTTCTACCCTATTTAATATTACGGTTTTATTTTGAGTTTTATCGTGGATTATTTCATCCAAGTGCTAATTTGTATACCCTATCCTATATAATCCATCGTTTTTCATTTTATTTTTTCCAAATAATTACAACGAGTGCTTATGCCTGATTATTAATTGATCATTTTTTACATTTCATTTTGGGGTTTGTGATCGCGAGTGATTATTTTATTTAACGTTGGAATTTCAACGATGCTTTTCAATCTTGTTCTTTTTCTCTCCAGATGGATCTACAGAAACTGAATGCAGCAGCTTCCCTCGTGGTGCAGAGAAAACCAATCGTGAAACTAGCAGAGCTAGAAATAGGACACCCCCGAAGAATTGAAGCGGCGAGGGTCACCCAAACAAAATTCGGCAAATCCATATTGATCGAATTGGAGGATTCCATCGTCTTCCTACCAAGCCGCGTCACAGAGGTCTTTTCTCCACACATTGAAGCGCTGTCATCGAGTGGGAAATACTCGCTGGTATTCCGAGGACAGGTGCAAACCGGAAAACAACATCCAGCAGCTTCATTCGAAATTGTGGAAAACTAAGTGAGTGACATTCTTTTTATTCTTTCTAAAAAACATATTTTGCACCAACATGGAAAATTTTCAAAATACCCTAACCAAAATTGATGAGACCCTTTCAAACATCAAAAATAATTATTCAAAAACAATAGCGTCTTTTGCTCTTAAATCAATCGACACACATATTAGAAAATGCATTCGGGCCATGGGGAAGTTTCAATTTTCAATAGGGCAAAAGAGAAAGATTCAAACTAAAATCGGGGAGCTCAAACGAATGCGGTTCTTCATAAAATCTATGAAGAACAAGCGGCGTCATGTTGGCTCAGGTTTGGGGCGAGCAAAAACAATTCGATGGATAAGCGTAAATTCAGTATTTAAATCGAGGATTCAAACGGCACTAATTATAAATTTAACCCATAAGGAAATTATAGACTTTTTGAGAGATTCTTATACATTATTCGTGAAAAAAATCACAAAGATCTTGACTGAGTTTTCCATGTTGAAAATAAATTTTTCATTTTGCGGTGATTTTGTCAAGACTTCCAATAATGTGGAGATAATGGATCGTAAATATTTCAATACACCAAATACAAACGTGGACATGGGGACGAATTTAGAGGAATGGTTTCAAACGAATGCCATAGATGTGATTTTGAACAAATTAAGTGAATTCGCAGAAAAAAATAGTGGATGGGCCTTAAAAGAGATAATATCATTGGAAGTTGCTATGAATAAAATTGAAGTAGGGAACGGCTCGTCCTACATCAAACTGCCCATAGACATTTCAAAAAAGCATGCCTGTATTAATGTACAAAATATCGATAAAGCCTGCTTTTTCTGGAGTGTAGTCAGCGCTTTGCATCCAGCAGCAAAACATGCTGAAAGATTGACAAATTACCCGCATTATTCCACAGTTTTAAATACGAAAGGAATGGACATACCAATAAAAATATCCCAGATTACAAAATTTGAGAAACTGAACAATATTTCCATCAATGTTTATGGCCTAGAATTAAATATAACTAAAGATAAAGAATTTCACGCAGTTGTACCTATTAGATTAACTAAACATAAACTAGATCGGCATGTCAACTTATTATTACTTCAAGATAGATATTTCACAAAATTGAACGATTATGAAGCCCCTCCTGTCCATGATGATGATATCACAATTAAATATCACTACTGCTGGATAAAAGACCTATCTCGTTTGATATCTAGTCAAGTTAGCAAAAATCATCGTAAAAAATATATTTGTGATAGATGTCTCAATTATTTCCAAAGTCAAGAGAAGCTTGATAGTCATAATGCCTTATGCGCAAAACTCAATAATGAAAAAATTTCTTTTCCTAAATATGATTTTGTAGAATTTAAAAATCACGTATACAAGCAGACATGCCCTTTTATTATTTATGCGGATTTTGAGTCACAATTGCAGAAATGCAGTTCAAAAATTTCCAACACGACACTGAAATATCAACATCATAAGACATATAGTGCGGGATACTACTCAAAGACTCTTTTTCATTCTATAAAAGCTATCGGGGTGAGGACTGCATGGGGTGGTTTGCTCAAGAAATGTCTGATGTTGCCAAATTTGTTCAATCGAAAATAAAAAATATTGTTCCCATGATTGTTAAGCCAGACACCAGTGGCGTTGCAACTGATGTCTGTCATATTTGCGAAAAAAAGTTCACCGATAAAGACATGATTGTTTATGACCACGACCATTTTACGGGTCTCTTCAGGGGCCTAGCACACCAAACCCCATGCAATCTCAATTTTAAAAAACTGTTCGTTGTGCCCATAGCGTTCCATAACCTCTCAGGATATGATTCACATTTCATACTTCGAGACATTTCCAAGCGTGGACGTGTGGGCGTGCTTCCAGTCAACATGGAGAAATACATATCATTCACACAACATGATTCTGAAACAGACATTAAATTTAGGTACATCGATTCATTCCGTTTTCTGGGAGCAGGACTTGATGCTCTCGCTAAAACTATGAGTATAACAGATTTGAAAATTTTAAGAAAAGAATTTAGTAACGTCAATGAAAGTCAATTTGAATTGCTCACACGGAAAGGCGTTTTCCCTTATGATCACATTGATAGTGTGGAAAAATTGAATGAAACTGCCTTGCCTCCTATCCGAAATTTTTACAACAGATTAAATGCTGTTAATATTTCTGATGATGACTACGCTCATGCTCAAAACGTTTGGAAGTCCTTCGAGATAAAGACACTTGGAGAATATAGCGACTTGTACATGCGTACCGACATTCTTCTTCTCGCCGACATAATGGAAAAGTTTCGTGATTCCTCATTGAAAACATATTGTTTGGATCCCGCCTGGTATTACACCATGCCTGGGTATACTTGGGATTGTATGCTCAAGTATACAAAGTGCAAATTGCAAATTTTAAAGGACATCGATATGGTGATGTTTGTCGAAGAAGCGATACGAGGAGGAATGTCGGTATGCTGTAACCGATATAGCGAAGCGAACAATAAATATCAAGTCATCTACGACCCAAAGAAACCATCAAAATAGTTGCTCTACCTAGACGTAAATAATTTGTATGGAAAAGCCATGAGTGAACCCCTCCCCTATGGAGGATTCACTTGGGTAGATGATACCAACATCGATGTCACCCAAATCCCAGACGATAGTCCTGAAGGCTATATTCTCCAAGTTGATCTGGAGTATCCTGAGAGGCTGCACGATTCACATAAAGATTTCCCATTTTGCCCCGAACACCGCATTCCGCCAAATTCTAAATTACCAAAATTAATGACCACCCTACATGCCAAAAAACAATACACCATACACTATAGAAATTTGAAACAGGCTCTGGAGCATGGATTGATATTAACAAAAATCCATAAAGTATTGACAGTCGCCGTGGCTAAAATCCTACATCGAGTTGAATACTCGATTGAGGACTTTGGCTACGAGCACCTTCGAAAAAGACTTGTACAAGTTAATGAACAATGCGGTGTTCGGCAAGACGATGGAAAATATCCGGAATCACCGAGTTGTTAAATTAGTTTCAAAGTGGGAGGGTCGCTATGGTGCTAAAAATCTAGTAGCTAGCCCTAGATTTAGCAATAGGACGGTTTTTGATGATGACCTAATTGCAATAGAATTGAAAAAGTCCGAATTGATTTTCAACAAGCCTTTGTATATTGGTATGTCCATTTTGGACTTGTCAAAAACTGTCATGTACGATTTTCATTATAATTTTATACAAAAATTGAATATAGGTGTGGAAAATTGCAAGTTAATGTATACAGACACAGACAGCTTCATTTACGAAATAACATGTGACGATGTGTATAGAGAAGTGATCAGTGCAAATTTAGAAAAGTTTGATACATCTGACTATGCTACAGAAAATGTTTATGGAATTCCCCAAGTAAATAAAAAAGTGTTGGGTTTGATGAAGGACGAAGCCAATGGCAGGATCATTTCTCATTTCGCTGGGTTACGTGCTAAAATGTACAGCTATAAATTGGACAAAACAGATGAAGATATCGAAAATGAGAGGAAACGTTTAGAGAGAAAGGGTCTGAATAAAGAACGTTTAGATAATGAATTGAAAAATTTTGGGATAACTAAAAAGTCAAAGGGTGTTAAAAAATGTGTAGTCAAAAATAATTTATCATTTGAAGATTATGTAGAATGTTTGAAAAATAATGTTCGAAAGAATGTAACTCAGCGAACAATTCGTTCCTACGCCCATGAAGTATACTCCATAGAACAGGTTAAAATAGGTCTGAGCCCACATGACGATAAGCGAAAACTCATGAGCGGTTCGTTTGATACTCTGCCGTGGGGACATTTTAGTTTGAATTAATGTTTTTTTTTTGTTTTTCATTGTAGCAAAAATTGAAAAATGAATCTGCAAGCGTTGTGTATCAGAACGATATGCGAAAACATGAAATCAGTACTCGGCTTCATTCTCAGATCTCCACTGCCCGAACCATTAACCAAAACTGTTATTAGAAATTTCGCAAAGTTCAAATGGCTGCAGATCCATCGTGAATCATCACCCTACACTGACGATATTTTGTTGGATTTTCCCGATTATGGCTATGAAATTGACATGCCTTCCGATGTCCGAAAGGCACTATTAGATGCCCCCAATTTAGAACCATTTTGCGATAAGGACTGTTATTGTACGGTGAAGAAATTTTATGAAATTGAAGAGTTCAATTTAATTGTTTGTAAAGTGTGTAGACATGCATTTACTGAAATTTTGGGAGAGGTACAGAATAAAAAAATTAATTTCATTAGTAACATTGAGCATGAGATTGTTACCAGCGATGAAGTACATTTCCTATACCAAGATAAATCGTCTTGGTGTCAAAATGACTTTAACAATGTCACCTTCAAATTAAAAGATCGTGATGACTGTTTTCATGATCTCCACAAACAGAAAAAAGTTAAATTTTGTTAATGTTATTGTGTTGGTGCATCAATATATTTTTTGAAAAAATAAAAAAAATGTTACTCGCCTTTTTCCCTTTCGCCTTTCTCAATTTCACTGCTTATTTTGTTGCTTTCATGACAATACACACACAATTTTATTATTTTTTGAATTATACTCCTCTTATATATATATATATATTTATCGAGAAGACAATGTGGTGTATACTTCTTTTTTTATGTAAATGAGTTTTATATATATTACTGGCAATAAAAAAACATATTATTGAGAAATTTTCTGTGCTTTATTTAATCTATGGGGTGATATGAAGAAAAAAAAACTCGAATAAGCATTCAATCATTTATTACATCCAAAACAAAGGTAAACTACATGAGACCATTTTTGTGATAAAATAAATATTCTCGTAGAGCATTAGCTAAAATACTATCTGAGGATGATGCTTGACAAAGTCCAATCATGATCTCTTCCAAGGTTAAATTAGTTTTGTTTGTATTCAACCAAGTGTTGGCAATATCACAAATATTACGATAATACTCTTCAAAATTCAATGCATTCAACATGGCGAGCCGATCAGATACAACACCACTGTGAGTAAGTAAAATTTCATCAATGTCCCCTGCATTCAGAGTCATATCGATAATATCCTTAACAATAGAAACTTGTTTCACACCACTCTCCATGAATTGGTATAATTTCACAAAGTCCCCACACTCTATCACCACAGGATCGAACTCATCTGGGTAGCTGCCGTCGTTGCTGTCGAAGAAGGTTTGCTTGATCTCAGTCAATAGTTGTATGATTGAAGCCCACTCGTAGGTGTTGAATGAAATTTGTCGAGTCGAGGACCTATTTTTTAGTATCACACAGGCGCTGAACTCCCTCGTTGGACTTAGACCACATCGAATTTCGTAGCAGGGCGTAGGAAACACCATCAACAATATAGGATTTTCACTTTGGGCTTTGATTTCATACCATAACAGCGATTTACCAACATCAAATTGTTGCTGAGCTGCATCCTCATACTTGCTCAAGGCACGATCGATATCCTCAAGAGTTTGCTGATAATCATCCGAATCGTCACCACTACTATCATTATCATCAAACTCAACTTGGACGCTGCTGCTGCTACTACCACTACTTTCATAGCCAATATCACGAGGAGACATTTCGAAAATTTATGCTGATGCCGAATTTGAACTGATGTGTTGCTGCTTTGGTTGGACGACGTATTTATACCCCCCACTGCTGATGTGCGGATGTGAATTTCTTTTTTTCTGCTAGAGTTCGCTCGAAAGGCCTCCTGATTATCTTGATTTGTGCTAGTTTCTCATACGTTCGTATTATAATCGTGAAAGGCCTCATGATGTTCTTGATTTGTGCTGAATTTCCAACTGTTTGTATCATAATTTATTACTAGCATCAATCCAACTGTTGTGTGAGTCATCTAATCCCAACCATTTGACCAACACTTTCTTGCCTTTTCTTCGTATTATTTTCTCTACCAAGTAAACATCTGGATTTGTTGTTTTTTGAAGTTCCTCCGTATAAAAGGCCCCTTTGATTGGCGACCCTTGCATGTCCTCCAAGAGGTAAGTAGTAGGATTCGTTATGCGAACTTGTACAATCTTGAATAATTCTGTGGTCCAGTTCGGGGTATAATTTTTGGCAAAAACATGTTTAGTCTTACTGATCCGCACGATATCACCAATTTTGAATTTTCGTATACCGACAATCTTCAAGTGAGTATAAGATTTGTTGAGGATTTCCTTCTCGTTGGATTTGTTGACTTGAGCTGGTTTGTAGCCAGTCTTGCTATGTCGTGTATCGTTGTAGGATTCTGTAAAGGTATGCAATACGTCTATCCATTTATAGGTACCACTCAAGCTGAAATATTTGTAGAGTTTCTCCTTCAAAGTCCGAATAACACGTTCGGCCATTGCCGCCTTCTTCACCGAATACGTATTGTAATGGTTGATGGAAAACTTTTTCATTAGGCTCTGGAACTTTTCGTTAAAGAATTCGGTACCCTGATCAGTTAAATTTTTTGGCTGTCGTTTCGAGTGTGTTAAAATGTCGGTGAATGCTCGGGTAATTTCGGCTCCAGTCTTGGATTTCAGCGGTCGAGTCCACAGGAATTTGGAAAAACAATCAATCACGACCATTATCAGTTTGAAATTTTTATTTTTCGAAGCATATGAACGCATCTCAGCCAAATCCATCTGCCATAAGTCGTCCAGTCCTTTGATGATGGTGCGACGTCGAGGAAAGTTTTTTCTAGTAGGCTTATGCAGCTCATTGACGAGCTGAATTTTTTCTTTAGAGTGTTGTAGCATTGATGCCATTGTAAATTGGAGTGATTGTGAAAAATGGAGAAATGAAACTTATATTGGCTTAGAAGAGGGAGGAGGAGGATGAGGAGGAGGTGGACTTATGACTGTATATACTTTCTTAGCCAGCTCAATTTTGAGCTGTTGAATATCCTCGGTGAGTTGTCGTTCCGTCTCGCGACTTTGCTGTTGATCTTTTTTGATGGTAATTATGTTGTTATTAATATTTTCAACTCTTTGCGTGAATTCTTGAATAGTCTTCGAGATCCGTGATAGTACCGAATTTTCCATTTGTATCATATCTGTTTTTATTTTATGTATCAAGCTGGAAAATTGTACCAAGTTCAAATTCAATGTGGTTAGTTTGACACTATTGGAATCGGATTTTTTGTAAGCATCAACTATTATGTTTTCTAAATTTGCAATATTTTCACGAGCACTTTTGGTGTACTCATCAAATGCTATCTTGAAATCTTTTTTTATTTGGGATATACTATCATCTACATATTGCTTGTTTGTGGCATCACTATCATTGGTAGGAGGCTGCACGTTGCATACTTTCAAACGCCCAATGTCAATGTCTCCGGTGGGAGTATACTACTGTTGCCGCTGAACGTTCATGGTGTGGGATAGACCCACGACCGAATTTGTCAAGACTCATTGTGCAAATGAAGTCTAGTTCATATATGTAAACTATTATATCATTGAACAATGTTCGAAAATGCGTGGAAAAAGCGTCAAAAAAAAAACCGTCACGTTTTCGTCACGCATGCGTTGAAAAGCGTTGGAAAGCGTTGAAAAGCGTTGAAAAGCGTTGAAAAAACGTCGAAAAAGCGTCACGAATCCGTCACGTTTTTGTCACGCTTTTTCAACGCTTTTTTCACGTTTTTTTCAACGCTTTTCAACACATGTGTGACGAAAACGTGACGCTCTTTTCACGTTTTTTCACGCTTCTCTGATTATATTAGCCTCCTTCAACTCGTTAACTATGGCAACAATCTCATTGTCATTGGATGTGTTTCCAGCCTGTTGTGACGCGGTTAGCAATTTCAATCGATCAACCAATTCATTCGGATCGTCCCAATACATGTATTCAATGGGTGATGTGTTGTAGGCCAATTTTAATCCATGACCAGTCGTTTGCGAGCGAAACATTGGACGAATAATTTCTTTGTATTTGATTCGCTTCGTCCCCTTCAAGTGTCCTAAAGAATTCTTGTGCGCGTCTGTGAGCAGAAGCAATTGCTTGTACTGTGCCTTATCATCCTCATTATAAGATGGATCACTATAGAATAGTAGCTGATAGAGACCTGGGGTAGCGGGAAAGCGCCTACCACCCACAATAATATCACCATTTCTTTGGTGGTAGTTCAATTCATGTGCGTTGAGATACCATTTCGATGTTGTTAGATCGTATGTAGGACCATAAACTTTATCGATGTTTTCATGGTCGGTCCAGTATTGTGTTAGGTATTTTTGAGCTATTGTCAGATATTGTTCAACGTAATCATTTACGGCAGCAGATGAGATATTTTGTGGATCGCAAAAACATCATCATCAACAGCATCGTCATCATCGACATCAGCATCACCATCTTCATCATCATCACCTCCAACATCTTCAGCTACATCCACGAGAGGAGTGTACTTAGTTCTATTCAGATCGAATCGCTGCGGCTTATTCTCCTTCACCTCCTCCCCACGCGCCGCTGCTGCCTTTTTCGGTACTCTTTTAATTTTCTTCACAAGTGGCAGTGGGTCGAGCTTTTCTCGAATCACTTTAGATGTATTGGCGATATCTTTAAGAGGTGCTGTCAATGGTTGAAATATCTTCTGTAGAGCCTCATCATCTTCGGACTTGCCCATCTTCAATGCCAAATACTTTCTCCTGATCGATTTCGACAGTTCACCAATTTTTCTCTTGCGTAATGCATCAGAAATATCACCATGTTTATCGGTTGTCGTCATCGTGATTAATGATGGACCTAACGTAATCATCATACCTTTATATATTTATCGAAGCCATTTCTATATCTGCCTGCATTAATGTCGAACGACTTTGCTATGACTAGTGTCCCAAATTGACTCCCATTCCAACATTCTGAGCACAAATTCTTGAATTGATTGAATGACATATCTGGTGAGACATGTTCGTCGAAAACGTGCTTCAAGTTCACCTCATCCTGCTTGAATAGCACAATTAGGTTACAATTATCACGAATGAGCTGCTTGGGGATTTTACTGAAAGTCTGGCATAAGTACGCTACGTCTATCTCTTTATGTCTACACATTGAAAAATATTCGCGAATTTTTTGTTGTTTGTCGCAGGATACATCATCAAAGATGAATATCGAGTTGGTTTTTGCTTTCGCCGGATCTATGACTTCATCATTCTCTTTGAATGGAAAATATCCGACCCCCTTTACTGAATCCAACACCTGTTGCAGCAGTTGATATTTCGGTTGGTACAACGACTTTGAATACACGTAAACGTTTTTAAATTTCGCGCCATTCGGATTGAAAAGCAGGGACAGCATTGCGTTGGTCTTTCCACATCCACTGGGTCCACAGAAGATGGCTCTGAAGGAATGTGGAAGCAGTTTCCCATGTTTACCGCCACTACTACTACTATTCCTTTGACTATTGGCTAGAACCTCATCCAAATTCTCGATAGGTAGCGTCCGTTCTTGTTGAACGACCTTCATCATGTGATAGCATGATTTGAAGTACACTAATATATAAATGTAGGTGGTGCTCTTCATACTCATCATTCTTCATGTTGCTGTACCACGGTGAGGGTGTGTTGAATTCTGTAATCAATAAGCTGCCCTTCGGATTACACATACCAGGTTACAGATTTTGTGGGCCAGGTACGAAGTTAGAGAAGAGACTTGCTCGAGGAGACACTGGAATCAATCCATTGGACGACGCTTGTCGACAGCACGACATTGCCTATTCGCAGAACCAGTCTTTGGAGGATCGTCATAAAGCCGATTGGG
Organism: Phaedon cochleariae; assembly: GCA_918026855.4. Classification (NCBI taxonomy): domain Eukaryota; kingdom Metazoa; phylum Arthropoda; class Insecta; order Coleoptera; family Chrysomelidae; genus Phaedon; species Phaedon cochleariae. Next base: position 25,354,540 of record OU896715.1, on the reverse strand, counting down.
TGCTTGAGAATAGAGCGTGGGAACGTGTCAAGGCAAAGGACGCTAAATTCAAAGAGAAAGCTGCCGCCTGGCTAGTTACTACTGGGATGAAGGCTAAACGTAAGCTCGGCATGGGTCTCATGTCACGACCATCATTCGCCAGCGTGATCAAGTACATAAAAAATGCTCTCTCGAAATCTAATAATGGTGGTGGTAGTGGACATCAAGGTGGTGGTTTGAAAAAATCTACACTGGCTGCTCTCAGAGCAGCTAGAATGGCCATCAAGAAAGCTGGAGGCAAGAAAAAGATCCGCGTTCCAAGAATTATACCGTTCGATTCGAATAAGAAGAGTGGAGGCATTTTCCCGCTCATTCCGATCTTTGCAGCTTTGGGAGCACTGGGATCATTGGCAGGGGGCGCGGGAGCCGTGGCAAAGACTGTCATTGATACTAAAAATGCTGCGAAAAAACTAGAAGAAGATCATCGGCATAACAAAGCGATGGAAGTCATTGGAAAGCAGGGTTCTGGCTTGTATTTGCGCAAGACGTCTAAAGGATTCGGGCTGTATTTGAAGAAGCAAAAAAACTAGTAGCCAAGCTACCCAATAAATCCATGTACGATTCAGAAATAATAAAGTATGCCAAACAATTGAAAATACCATTTTTTCGAGGTGTTTTTATGCGTGACACTTTACCCATACGTCGTCCCTGGCGTCGTGAGTGTGCAATCATAAATTTGGATACTTCAAATCATTCTGGTACACATTGGGTAGCTTATAAGAAACACGATAATGTCGTGGAATATTTTGACAGTTATGGAATGCTGAAACCACCCGAAGAATTGGCTCGATACTTGGGTGAAAATGTGAAAATCTTCTACAATAATGATCAATATCAGAATTTCAATCAAAGTAATTGTGGACGTCTTTGCTTGGAATTCCTCGATAAAAACAAGTAACTAGATGGTTCAACGTCAGTCATGTCTTTGATATTAACGCTGAAGGGTCGCACTTCTACGCTCTCCATAGACTTTCTTACACCACTGCAATTAGATCCAGAATCAGACTACGGTCTAGCATTGCTAGGATTTCACTCATACAACAGTATACCAAACATCGATAAGGGATCCAAATTTTACTTGCAAGACCAATCGTCGAAGGCAAAGAAAATCATCGAAATCCCAGAAGGTTCCTACGACATTGTGGACATTGAAGCATTCATTCGAAAAGAATTGGGTATTTCTACTGCGAAAAACGTTGAAGATATATTCTCATTGAAACCCAACAACAATACATTGAAGTGCGAGATCTCCAGCAATAGGTTTGACATTGATTTCAAACCAAAGGATAGTATCGCTCAAGTGTTGGGATTCTCGAACGAATTGTTGAAAGCCAATAAAATTCACAGCTCCGATCTGCCCGTTAACATAACCAGAGTCAGAACCATTCACATTGACAGCAACGTCACTGCTGGAGCTCTTTACAACGATCGACCTTCACATACAATCTACGAATTTGCGGTTTCAGTCGATCCGGGGTACGCAATAGACGAAACTCCTAGGAATCTCATCCATTTACCCATAGTTAGCAGGCGGGAGCTACCAAATATCACGCTTCGAATACTAGATCAGGACTTGAGAGAGGTAAATTTCAGAGGTGAAGAGATAATAATCCGATTGGAATTAAAGAAACTTGGAAGATGGGACTAGTGTTTGACTACTCCTATAAATCGAACGATTATCCGACTCCTTCATCAGTCTCAAGAACGTCATCCAGCAAAGCAGACGTGCACCATCGTCGTCATCGTCCACATCGTTCGAAGAAACAGTTGACATTATCCAATATCCTATTTCTCAAATCAATCGGCTTTATTGTCAACGATGACAGCCCAAGTTTTCGACGTCTTTCGCAAGCCAAGGTTCGATGAATCCATCACTAAAGTGGAGTGGCGTACCTATCACCCGTACGTCAAATCGTTTGAGAAGAATGACATCATAGACATTACTATTAATCAGGCAGATGTCTGGCTCGCTATGTTCGAGGGTGTTCTCATCGTAAAAGCCAAATTAGAAGTTGTTGGAGGTGGTACGGGCACTTTAACTCACAATGCCGGCGCATATCTCTTTGATTCTTGCACATATGAATTGTGCAATAAGGAATTGGATGCAGCGCGATATCCAGGAATAACGAGTACCGTAAGAGGATATTTATGTTATGCTCCTGAAGATTCACACCACCTAGCAATAGCAGGGTGGAACTACCCAAACGCTCCCATCATTAATGCCGATAAGACGTTCACCATGAACATTCCATTGAAACATTTGTTCTCCATATTCAATGATCATCAGGTAGCAACGTTAGGAAAACAGTCGATTCGTTTAGTTCGATCACGCACTGACGCCAACAGTGTGAAGGTTGTTGAAAGGCCGAGTAATTCTATCCAAGGAGCTCCTCTTACGCAAAGTAGCGTCAGAATCATAATCGACAGCATTACTCTAAAGGTACCGCATCTCACTCCGAACGATGACATCAAATTTCAATTGTTGAAACGTGTGCGAGCCGATGAGCCTATGATAGTAGCGTTTCGTAAATGGGAACTACATGAGCTTCCAGCACTCACGCAAAAATCCACCACCGAAGTTTGGTCTGTGAAAACTTGTTCGGCAATGGAGAGCCCCAGATATATCGTAGTCTTTTTTCAAACGAAAAAGATTGATGATATACATGAGGATGTCACATTGTTTGATCACGCCAACATCAAATCCTTACGATTGGCTCTGAATGGTGACTACTATCCACAGGAACGAGTACTCCTGGATTTTTCCAACAATCAATACGCCGATGCCCACTTCAATTACTCTGAATTCAACAAAAGCTATCAAAATTGTGTTCAGAAGCGTCCTCTGGTGAACTTTTCCGAATTCAAAACTCATCCTATGTTCGTCATCGATTGTTCGAGAAGAAGTCTCGGTCCGAAGGCATCGACAGTCGACATCAAGTTGGAGATTGAAGCAACTACGGGTTTTCCTGCAGGCACCAAGGCCTATTGCATCATCATTCACGATCAAATCATGGAACACCTCCCACTCAGCGAAATTGTTCGAATCATTGATTGATAACAGAAAGTTCAACCCTATCAATACATCAGTTTATTCCAAGACATCATGCAGATCGCACTGGTCGACATTCAAGGCTTCCTGGTGGTCGGTGAATTCGTTCCGAAAGAGTTGACAGTCCGCATTGGTAAAAAGACGAGCCATTTCCTATTCAAACCATCTGTGGAGTTTGCTAGTTTGAGCAAAAATGAGAAGAAGACGGCAAACTTTGTTGAACGATACTGCCACGGTTTGAGCTACTCAGGTGGTTATGTGGACTTTGATGAGCTGAATCGAATACTATTAGATACCCTCCATCAAGCAGATTTGATCTATGTTAGAGGTCATCAAAAGATACAGTTCCTGAAGCGAAAGTGTGATGAATTGGAAATATGCTGCGAGATCGTAAATATGGAAGACTTTGATGGTTCATGGTGGTCACCGATTATATTCAAACTCACAACCCCAGCATGCATGCATCATATCCAAGGAGGTGGTGGTGGCGAAAGAAAGTTCCAGTGCAGTCTTCACAATGTCGATACTTTATATAATTGGTTATGTAATTTATTGCCTAAATAAAAAAGCTATGAATAATATGAATGTGTTGTTATTTCATCAGTCTGCAACTTGACTTGAAACTAGAAGCATACACTCATATTGCTCTGCTCAAATAAAATAATGAAACCTGAATCAGCTGTGCTCTTAGAGTTTCTGAAATCTCCTGCAATGGCTTTGGTGAAATTCACTGAAGAAGAATTACAGTACATTCCAGTGGAATGCCTCATTGAATATGCTAATGCTTGTGGGCTATTGGCTGTGTGGCACAAACTTCCCAATGAATATCGTGGCAACTTCAACCTCCAAATCAAGCTGCCGTGCTTCGTCCATTATAACCGACCTGATTGGACTACTCACTGGGATGGACCGCCATCTTCTCAAGAATCATGCTATTTTTGTAAAAAAGCTTCACTGTGAAATAAATTGATTATCTAACAATAATTTTCCTCGTAGTAGTTTCATTTCGCATTTATATACCATTAATGACATATGTCAATGGTAGAACGATATCCCTCAAACCATGCGACTTTGCATATAGGTATATTGGCATTTCCAAGAATTGTCCATAAAAAATCCTATTTTGAGAGAGTACCCACACACACACACGTGATGTCATTTTACCAGAAGAAAAAACAACAGCATGACGCGTCACCCACTATAAAAATAAATAATTAATTATTCAGGTATTTGTTCCCAATACGAGAGAGAGCGCGCGCGCGCTTATCATTCTAAGGGATCTCTCGCTTTGCTGGATCTTCGAACGCCATGAAGCGAGACAGCGTTGCCACACACAATAATGTAACAATATTAACATCCAAACACATACGTCCGACAACGTTGCAGCGCCGAGCGCTCGAGCCGCCTTACTCTCTACCTCGATAGATCCGTTGCAAAGATAAGCGCGCGCGCGCCAGCGATGGATATTATTTTCGACTCGAAGTTTCTTATCTCTGGAATGCATCTCTCGCTTCACTCTACCTCGATGGATCCGTTGCAAAGATAAGCGCGCGCGCGCGCCAGCAATGGATATCCCGTTTGAATAGCATTTAAATAATTGAAATATCACGGAGGTCGGAATACCACAGTGCGTATATACGCTGCCTCATAATGCTAAGGTCCCTGGTTCAATTTCCCCCACCGGCGGTGACAGCTTTTTTTAATTTATTTATTTATTTAAAAATTCATCATGATGATGACATAACCTCACAATTTCAAATTTACCGCCATCAGCGCCGCCGCCATCTGCAAATTTGAACTTCGCGCCACCAGCGACACCAGCGCCAACGCTAACTAGCGGCATTTTATTGCGGCTCTGGCGATCAATCCGCTTTGTATTACTACTTATTAAACAGTTGTAAGAGTCCGATTGTTGAATCAAACCACATCCGGCTTGAATATTTTATTTGACCTAATAGGATGAAGTCATGATATTATAATTATTCAATTGTGACGTTTTCAAGCAACCAGCTAATCAAAATATTCCTTATACTCCATCACAAAATATCATATGAATTTTTTCTGGAGACTTCGCAACATGTGTTGAACGCTGAGAACTGACAAGACAACGCTCACGATCCGTTCCGAGTTGTCACGTATACCAGACCGAATGTCCACGAGTGTGAATTGGTTATATTATTGGATGTAAGCAATTATTATGAGCAATAATCCACAACACATAATAGCTTATTAAGAATATCACCAATACATAATTGAGAATTGATGAATTGATAAGTGAATAGTTCCCAATCGTATTCCAATATAATTATTATTAACACACATTCATTATAAGCAATAAGCCACAACACATTGAAGAGGAAATTTCAAGACAATGGATTTTTCATAGCTAATTGAGAATATTTCTAAACTTCCCAATCGTATTTCAATATATTGCAACTGTGCTATTGTGTGCCCCTTCTCACGAAATCGTGACGTCAGGTGATGTTTGCGGAGAATTTTAAGCCGTCAGAAAATAACCGTGCAATGGCATTGTTGATGATTTTCATTGAATTGAACTGAGAGGTAGTTGAGTGATGATTGTATTCGACGAATAAAAAGGCTTGCCTATTGTTCTTAGTGATTCGTGTGAGGAAGGAAGAAATATTGTGCGTCACTTTAGGGGTCACAACTAAGGAGTAGACTGCTCCAACCCTTGGAATCAGGGAGAGACAAATAGGGTATTAGTCGACGGGCGTTGAGGGATTGATTCGGATGAGGTGCGATGCAGATTTGAAAACAAGATGGATGGAATGGTGGTTGGAAAAGGGTAAATCAGTTACGGAAGCGAGCGACGCGAAATATAGATGATCTCTTGATATAGACACTCCATTAAGTGATTAGTGTAAACAAGCGTCTATCTACACTATTTTCGTTGGAGACTCTCTAGATTTTCGCGCGTTTCCTGAAAATAATCATATTGTGAATTTTTAGTATGTAAAGGTGGGTATTCTTCTAAAGGACTGAAGAGACCAATTTTCAATCAGTTTTGAACATCACAACTGAATTTGTAATTCGATTCAATAAAAATGTCAATTTGATAATGTGAAAATGCAGTTTGATATTTTTGGAGCTGCTGAATCGCCATTTGACGTACTGTGAATTCAAAACAATGTTATAATTTAGAAAAGTGAAATTACAATTGGTGTATATATGAAATTGAGTACATAGTCTACTTATACATACAGTGAGGACGTAAAGAGTCCCCTCCTTCTTCAACCTCTGAATCGAGCTTTGAATGAAACAAGCTAGCGAGCTCGAGTAGAATTCAGGCAAAAAGGTACTTCTTTCCCTACTATTTGGCATGGCAATGGCAATGGTTGTGGTCACAAGACCTAGCGTCAAGTGGGCACTATCAACTTCTTTTTCTTTTCAAATATAAAGAAGATTCACGTAGTATCTTGTTTTGAATGCCTTTCGATTCTCTATCCAACCCCGCTTTGTTTGTGCAAATCGATCAAGCCGTTTCAAAATGACAAGCGTTTGAAATGTATCTCGGAAACATCAGTAAATCACGATCGGATTGAATTCCAAAAACCGATTTTTGTTACAATCAAAAGTTAATTAGGTTCTTTATTCATCAATATCAATATTTGAAGCAAATTTCAAACGCTTGACAGTTTTAAATGGCTTGGCCGATTTGTACAAACAAAGCTGTGTTGGATAGAGAATCGCAAGGCCTTCAAAACAAGGTACCACGTAACCACTCTTCATAATTGGAAAAAAAGTTGATGGTGCCGACTGGACACTAGGTCACGTGACCACAACCATTTTCATGCCGAATAGTAGTGAAAGAGGTACCTTTTTGCCTGAATTTTACTCGACCTCGCTAGCTCGTTCCGTTCAAAGGTTAAAGGGGGTGGGGGAGACTTTTCACGTCCTCACATTTTTCCTTACATTTTTCACGTAATTGTATGTACGTACAAGTGATCGTTGTCAAAGCCATTGTCATCTGATTTGATGATTTCTCATACATAATAGTGATTTTGTGAAGTGTCAATCGCTGGCATAATTGAAAACCCGAAAAACAGTACAATTAGTCTTGTGTTATATTTAGAGATATGACTAACTGTACTTATAAGAGGGTTCCATCGAACGATTGAATAAATGATAATAAAATTCATGTCAACACCACAATGGGCTTATATCACAAAAATAATTTATTTCATAATTCGATAGAACTCACCCAAACTAGCTCACCACCGCAAACCGTTTCTTGCTGTGAGCTTCCTACGTTTTATAAAAAATTCTTGAAATCCCCCATTTTTCGGACCTCTGAAAACGAGGCGATGATGTGACGCCAAAACCCTAATACTTAAGCAAGACTATTCCAGACAGAGATGAATGATACATGATTTCTGACAGAGTGAATTAGCGCGATATCACAGTTGAAAGAATTAATATATCAGTTGCCTCAGTCTCCGCCGGGCGTTTGGTATTTTCTTTTAACTATGACGAGATGTGGTTTCTACATCATAAGAGTGTCCGTTTTCAGAAGGTACTATTATTAATGTCCAGAAATAAAACATTCCAGTTGATTTTTCGATCGAAATATGTCGTCAATCATTATTTATGTATAAAAGGATCATTATAAACATGGTTTGAGTCGAAAGTTCTACTAAGGTGTACACGTCCATTGTCGCATACATGAAGAACTCTAAAACATTCCAGTTGATTTTTCGATCGAAATATGTCGTCAATCATTATTTATGTATAAAAGGATCATTATAAACATGGTTTGAGTCGAAAGTTCTACTAAGGTGTACACGTCCATTGTCGCATACATGAAGAACTCTACTCACATTCCTGCATATTTTCTGATGGAAACTATGAAAACTAGTTCCATAGCACTTGCCAACAGATGAACACATGACAATTCCTTGAAGCATCATTCCGGGCGAGTGCCGCATCTGTAGGCTGTAGACCGTCTTTATTACAGTGTGTTTCACGGTGAATTTATACAACATGAGTAAACTCAAGTAAATAGGTATTCAAAACTTCTGTGATATCGGAATAGTATCGTGTGAAGAAATCTAACAATGTCAGTTTATTCACACTGATTTAAATCATTCATGAAATCACATTTACACTTTGTGGAATTACATAAATTTTTTTTCAGTGCAGATGACGTCACTGACAACACGCCATTTCTGCGAGATGCAATTCTTTCTTCATAGAAGGAAAACGTTCTCGAGTAAGCGAATGGTACAACCATTGTCGATCTGAATGAAAAAAACAATCAACATCGTATCCGCGTCTCCGTATACTCAGAACAGAGCATCCAAGCTCGTTGGACGTCATATTATGCGGAAAGTGATTCGTGGAAATTTAACACGTTATCTCCTTCATCCGTTAATAAATGAATTATATTCATTCACTTCTATCTGAAGCTATTTTCCCCAGAAAATCTCTGCCCAGATATATCTGTTAACTATGTTGAGAAACCAATGTTAATTTTTGTGAAAATGCGAATTTGCGATGAGTTAATAACTAACAAGTTATTTACATATTATACAGAATTATTGATAACGAAGGAATCAGTTGGTGAAAATTCGTTTGTTTGTTGTGAAGGGCTCTTTCAGGCAGCCTTGCCTTGATATTCCTCAATATAAAATGAATATTTTTCATACTAACCAGAAGATGCCTCAATAAATCGATTTGATAGTGAAATAGATCCCGTCAGTGAATGATCTGTTGGTGGTAATCACTTGCTCTATCTACAGATTTGCAGATGATAGTACTTTCCATACTGCGTTATCGTCCAGAATTTCCATATTTCTTCAGGAAAGATGTCGAAATAAATTGACGAAACGTTGGCTTCCAAGGAATGTAGTGCTTCAGTGACCGAAATAAAAAAAAACAGTCATTATTCCAAATGGTCATTCATTCTTTTTTGAAAACTCCATCTCGATTGATAATCGTTTTATATTCAAAAAAGTTATGATAAACTTAATCCAGATCTGCGAAGAAAACAACGATTTGTATGCTGGAACTTGCCAGTCTGCAGCATTTCATTTCAGTCCGCAAACTATACACACCCTTTGAAAAACGTCAATATGATTCGAGTTGGCCACTTAGTATTTTATCACTTTTTATCCCTCAGTGTCGAAGTTTCAAGATTTTCATCACTGCCGATCGAAGGTACTTTATGTTGGCTTATTCCGAAACAAAATCCCTAATTAATTTTGCACATAACTTTCAAAACCCCGTTATAGTTTACTTCGGCTGATAAACCTCTTCATTCGCCAAATTTACAACCGAACTGCATTTTAGCATGAACGTTCCTCTATATACCGGTATTAGTCCATTAGGGAACCATGAAAATTAACGAGCCGAGTTCGGGAAAATTAATATAACATAACACGCCGGCTCTTATGTAATCTGCCGGCGCGACCAATCTATAACATGCCGAGAGAGATTACGCCCTCTATTGGCTTCAGTGGTACATCATCTGAATTGGTAAACACCTAGTAATAATCATTTGGTCCATTGAGCGCGTTGGGCCTCACAGCCATTTTCAACAGAAATATTTTTTTTACTGAAATTTCAACGATTTCAAAGATATATTCAACGATTTGATGATTTAGATTTAGATTTAGAATGGGGCCTTCGGGCTATCTGCCTCTACACCGCGACCTTTTCAGATCTATTGTGTCTGCCCTCAAAATCGATTAGAGTTCTTCGGCTAGCCCCGTCTTCTCTATGAGACTCCATAGGCTAGCTTTCAGATCCCCTGTGTATCTCTGGGCTTCTGGTTTTTCCTCACCCAGCGTAAGGAACCTTCGTCTTGACAAGCCCTCACAGTGGCAAAGTATGTGTACTGCTGTTTCCTCCTCTTCCTGACAGAACCTGCACAGCAGTTCTTCAGTCAGACCTACCGTACTCATGTGTTTGTTGAGCCTACAATGCCCTGTGAGAAGTCCCACTAGTATTCTAGTTGAACTTCGTTTCTGGCTTAGTATATATTCTGTGAATGTTGGCGATGGTTTTTTAATAAACTCTTTTGCCTGTCTCATTCCTGGCGATTTGTTCCACCATTCTTGAGATTTGGTTTGCATCCATGATTTGATACTAGTCTTTTGTATAGCTTTCGCAATACCACAGAAGGGTTCTGGGCCATTCAGAGCTTTGTTTGCTCCTGCTCGGGCAAGTGAGTCTGCCTCTTCATTGCCCTCGTACCCTGTATGTGCTGGCACCCATGCTAGAGTCAGTCTGTTCTGACTGCCCAGTGCATTTAGGGTTTCTAAGCAGTCCCATACTAGTTTTGAGTTAACTTGCATAGAGTTGACTGCTTTGATTGCCGCCTGGCTATCTGAATAGATTGCAATGGTTTATCTTTTGAACTCTTGCCTTATCAATTCTTTCACGCAATGATGTATTGCAATAATTTCTGCCTGAAACACCGTCGCGTATTCACCTAAGCTCAGTGAGATTCTTGTCTTTGGCTTGGCCCCATAAATACCAAATCCTGATCCAAACTCAGTTTTGGAGCCGTCCGTATAGACAGCAATGTCTGCATTGATAGGAGGTCCTTCCTTCCATGCCTCTCTGTCCGTTATACTCATTTTAAAAGTTTTTTCAAAGCTATATTTTGGAATTATGCCATCCGTTGGCATTCCCATGATGGGGTCGCTTTCCAACTCTTCATATAGCTTTCTATAGTCTTTACCGTGCCCGTTGCTTATGGGTGCTTGACCCCTTGACAATCTTCTCACGACTGCTCTGGCTTCGCCTTGAAAATATATTTGTAGTGGTGGTAGGTTCAATAGGACCTCTAAAGCGGCTGTTGGAGTGGTTTTCATTGCACCAGTGGCACTCAGGCAAGCTTGCCTTTGAATAGCACTGAGCCTTCGAATCACTCCAGCCTGTTGTGTCTTTGGCCACCAAACTACTGACCCATATGCTATCATAGGCCTGATGACGCTGGCATAGAGCCATGTGGTCATTTTTGGTTGCAGTCCCCAATTTTTCCCGCACATTCGTCTGCACAGATTGAAGGCTACTGTACTTTTTTTGAACAATTTTTTGTAGGTGTTGGTTCCATGTTAACTTATGGTGAAAGATGACTCCTAAGTATTTTGCCTCTAGGGCGAACGGAATTTCTATTTGATGATACAGTACAAAATGATATTTTTTGTGACGTGAAAAAAGTTTGACATTCAATCTCTGTTGACAGGTTATGAAATGTCAATTTTCATGAATTAATTTCTTTCCACAGGGAGTAGTGGTGCCCGCGAGAGTCTCGTTTTCGAGAGTCTCGCATGGTCTCGTCTCGTTTTCGAGACAAGACTCGAGACGAGACTCAAGCAAGACGAGACGAGAATTTTATTGATCTCGTCTCGTGTCTCGTGCGAGAATCCCGCAGGTAAATATTTCTGCGTGCCGTCTGCAGACTTGAGAATTCCATAAAGTCCCGTCTCGTCTCGCCGATGAAATATGAAGTCTTGTTTCGAGTCTCGTCTCGCAGCTCCGAGTCTCGTCTTGTCTCGCGTCTCGTACGAGTGTCTCGCAAATGTATCGCAATTTCGTCATGCATAATCTTGTTCCAGTCTAGTCAGGGAAATTAACTTTTACCTTCTTTTTAGGTATCATGGAGAAGTAGGAAGAGAAAATCACAACAAAAATAACATTATTTAATGAAAAGTAAGTACATAAAAGGTACATACATACATCATACTTTTAAACAAGAAAAAAACACATAGCATTATATAATCGAAAGTTATAAAACTAATATAAAAAGTAACACGCTTATTCTAAACAAATAAACAAAACAAAAACTTTAATCCAACATTATTCCGCCGTTAGAGAGAGATCAGTCCGTTTTCGTTTCACGCATTTCTTTGTCTTACAAAAATCACGAATTGTGTTTTGAAGTATTTATGAATTGAATGTTTTGTCTCTCTGTGCAAAATAATCTGAATTTCTTCTAAATTTGTTGTATTATGAATGAAATTCTCAAGTCTGCAGTCGTCACGTAGAAATATTTTCCTGCGAGACTCTCGCACGAGACAAGAGAAGTCTTCCACGAGACTCGAGACGAGACCAATAATAGTCTCGTCTCGTTTTGTCCGAGTCTCGTCTCGAGTCTTGACTCGAAAACGAGACGAGACCATGCGAGCCTCTCGAAAACGAGACTCTCGCGGGCACCGCTACTGTTCACGAATATTCTTGTGGCAGTTCCGAAAAATAAGCCGAAAATACCGTCTTCGAGAAAGAACTGCAAGTCCTTTCTTCATCTATTCCACTTCGCGCGGATACTTGAATTTATAAACATCCGCTAAGTTCGCAAACTTTCAAAATCAGAACACAAAAATGATATTTGAAGAGAATGATGAAGATGCCTGCGAAGAGATGCATGTAACGCAGGTGTAATTCTTGTAGAGAACTCCGAATTTCACGTCGATGATTTTCAAATGATGTAATATCCTAATATTGATTCTTCGTTTTCCCTGTCACGAAACAATGATTGTGTATTAAACACGTGGAAAATGTTGGATTTTAGCTCACGGTCTTTTGTCTTCCATCGCTACGCGTCGGTAGACAACACAACCTCGGTTAAAATCTACATCTTTTGTTCCTTGTATTATAAATAACTATTTTTCTGTGACGGGAAGAATGTTTGAAATTTCATTTTGTGGAGGCTATAAAATGTCACTTACCTATAATAATTTTTGTTTCCCAAAGTACTTCTTGGATATATATCACGTATATGTTTATACAGGGTGTCCCAGAACAACGTACAGTGAATTCAACAGGGTGAACTATAGTTCAAAAAAGGTAGTAGGATTTGACGCCATTGGACTTTTGTTTCGAGGGATTCATGAAAAATGAAGTTTATTCAATAGCTATCAATACGCAGTGGAAGAGCTAAGAGAAGAAATTTTCACAGCAGCTGATAAATTTCGCAATATTCCAGGAAAATTTCAGAAAATACGATTCCACTGCGTGAAAAGAGCTCGTTTATGTTTGGAGAATGATAGGAGACATTTTGAGCATTCGCTCGATTGATACCACCATTATTCCCGTTTTCTTTTTTTGTTTTCTTGACTGTTGCAATAGTTATCGATTATTTATCCATTATTCAATAAAAACATGTTTTTTTTTGATAATTGATGATTATTGATTATTAACTTTCCGAATATTCTTTCTAGTTGTTTGATATTCATGGAGGAGCAAATATTTGGATACCATCTGTAATGAATTCGTGTAGTGATTCTGCTTCGAAGAAGAATGAATAGAAAATTATTATTATTCCCATTATTATTTATTATTATTATTATTATTATTCTTTGTCTCTGAGATCCAGTTTGATTTTCAATAATTGATTTGATGAACTCATATGATGAAGAGCTTGCTAAAATTAATATGATATCTGTGCCCCCGAACTCTCATCAGAACGAAAAGAACCCGCAAACGACTTTGATTGTTAGCAGGATGTGCAAACTAAAATCGACCGATCTGAGCATTTTTTCGTAACTACGCTATTATCACCCAAAATCTCCCTGTCAAGTTGAGAATGTGCCATCCTGTATGATGGAAAAGTTATCAAATAATTAACATGGATACGTGACCAAAATATCAACATGAAGAAGGAAGAAACCTGTAGAACACGATAACTCTGATATCGATATGGAGGGACACCGAAAGGATTTTTTCAGATATCTCGTAAACCAAGCAGAATTCAGTAAGAAATGAGGTGGGATAAAATATATATAATTGATTTTTTTATTCATGTAGATATAAAAATATGGTCAGTGGCGTACTCAAAGAAAGTTCTATGGATTTTCTCCAATCAGAATGCTAAATTTGTATCTCCCTTTATATCGATTGCACTGATGAGACCTGTTATCTATGCACACTTCTTAAAGTTGACTGTCTTCGCAATTTCAGATCATTATGTCTCGAGGATTTTGAAATATTCAATAAAATCTAAAAAAAAAAAAATTCCATTCACCGCCCTCTCACGACCCAACGGTGCATTTTCGTATGGAGGTAAGTTGGTCCCAATCGACCTATTTTGAACTCTAGTTCACCTTTTTGAATTCAATGTACGTTGTTCTAGGACACCGTGTATACACTGCTGATGACTTTTGTTCAACATAATTAACATAATTGACTTGTTCGTTGTAAGAATATGGAAGGTATTACGGAAGGGTCATTCAAGAAGTTGTTTGGTAAATTACATCAGTCGTGCTCAATATTTCCAGCCATTCTATTTTCCATATTTATGGAGAATTATTGAGAGAATTCGCCTCCTTCCTCATTTTCTTTCATGATTTCTCCATTTTCATCTGTATTTGTAATGTATTCTAATTCAATTTCTTTCTGTATATTTGTGTTGATGTCATTTATAATTCTACAAGTTTTTTGCAATTACCTCTGACTTCATTCAATTTCTCTCTATAATACTAATTTTTTTCTGTCTCTAAATCATCCGAGTGTTTCGATAACCTTCTTTTCTCAAGTTGTCACTTGTTTTGATAGTTGATCGGTTATCCATGATTTCAATTTATGACTCCTATTGTACATTGTATTTTACTCCTCATTTTCTGATAAAGAGTTTGAGTGTGTGATGTTGTCTTCTAGAAATATAATAATGCCATCACACTGGTTTTGTTCTGTTTCACTTTAATGCATTGTATAATCATGTATATTGAAATCAACCACAGACTCAACATTCCATTTTTCTGATAGAATGATAATATCCAGTCTTTCCAACTCAATCTCTATATATACAAGTAATTCGTTTTTTCTCAAATTAGGAATATTGAAATGAATTAGGTCAATGTCAAGCATCAAACAACAAGTTCGCCTTTCTTTATAAAATTATAATTTCAATTCACTAGTGGTGAAAGTAACTCACTTCTAATACTACTTAGTATTGAAAATAAATAATAGATATTTTCCTTCCTTGTCAAGTACATTGAATGAGCAGAAGAAAAATACAACTTTCAATAATCTCTGAATACCTATGCTTGATTTTCAGAATTGACATTAGGTCTGTTCGAAACCGCTCCTAAAAGTTCAGTATGATGTGGGAAGTGTGATGTCGTGTGATGTACAGTGGGAAAAGTGCAATGTGGAGGAAATATGGAAATGTAATAGTTGTTTTCGTCGTTCATTAAACGTTCATTAAGCGTTGAATCTTGTGATGGTTCCGATGAGACATATCAGAATCTTATTCGAAAGAGGATTTGGTCGTGATGAAAGGAAAAATGTTGGGTCACCAGCATATGTGCATCCTGGATCAAGAGACAAACAATTATGTCAAAATTTTTCTACAGATATCAGAAGAATTTGACGACGATGATTCGATAATGCACTGTTGTACAAATGAAAATATTGTGAATCAATTGATACTCCACAACTCAAGTTGTTGAGACCTTCTTATAGGTAATTTGAATACAAAAAACTTAAAGTATCACAATATGCAGAAAACACCACTCTATGACACGTAGTGAATAACTGCCCGAAATGCGGAAATGGTCGAAGATCGGATACTCACGAAGATAGACAAGTGAGAACATTCATGAGTAAACCTGAAATCCTCACAAATATACAAGAACTTATTTATGAGTCATGTATTGTACATATCTTCATTCTTTTTCTAGACTATCGATTGAGCCGTATATTTTCTTCTTCAACATTGAAATCTTGTTCTATTCAATTTTCGTGTTTAATTTGTCATATACCTCATCTTCCTTCTGTTCATGAGGAAGTCCATCAATTCTTTTTTTTTTCACTGATCGAACCACCTGAGAAAAATTCAGAAAACAATGCATCAAGGGAGAATCAACATTAATATGTCTGTTCATTTGTGTCTTTAGAACAAGCTGATCAAATCAGATCAATGACGTCACAAAGCAGATTGTAGTGGGGTCCACACAGGGTTCACAATGAAAATCGTACACTATACTTTGCATAATACCTCCTGCCGCATTTTACATATTATTACTCTGTTTACGCTGCACTATAATACACGATGTTTTCAAACAGCGCAATTTGACATACCTCCGCCACTGTGCGAATCCGCCAAATCTAGCAAAACAATGAATTAATGAGTACGCATTCGCCAGAACAAAAAATGTATGACGTTTTGTTAGTCAGCATAGAGAATTTGTGGAAAACGTTTTCCCTATTGAGGCAAATGTCAAATAGCCATCGTCGAAGTAGGTGATATGTATATGATATTATGATGCTTCGAATATGCTATCTTCAGTTATATTGAGGTTGAAAACAAACTATTTCCAACAAATGTATCAACGAATCGTCAGATAATGAATCACATTGGATATAATGTTATCTGAATATTACGAACACAGTGTAACAATTAAGTGAGAAGTGTGAGGATCCACGTACAAAGTTATATTTTATCAGCACCATCGGATATGGTGAAACTCACTCTGGCAATCTTCTTTTTATTTTTCAAGGAATTCTAAATATAACCTTCTGCTACCGACGAAAATTTCCATCCTTCATGTTGCTCATTAATTATTGTCAGATTGGCACCACTCTCCGCCAATAACAGGCCGAAGAACGGGAAAACAATGTCTAGTAGAGCATCGGATTTGGAAGCTCCAAGAATTCAGTTAATTAGCAGGCATTTCACCAAACGTGTTGATACAGACTGGATTCCGGGACTTACTTCGGGTTTCTTGAACTCAAAAATCTAATAAAATGGTTTTTATTACAGTGGAATATATACGTTTACCCGTATAGCTTATATATATATTGGGGCGTAGGTACGGAAGGGTATTGTTGGCGTGTAGCCGAATTTCGGTTTCCCCTCGTAACAGACTTCCAGAGCTAATTAGTCACCAACGACTCACACCGGCGAATCATGTCCAAGTATCTATTCGATAAGTCAGAATACATACGTGAAATATCTCATGGTTCCCATTGCTGATTAAAAGAAAATGCTGATTGCGACAAGACAGCATATCGTCTTTCGTACACATGTTAACAAGATTATAAATATAGGTGCCAGTTGCATTCTAGAGAAGTTAGTCTGAATCTAGTTTTGTATCATGTTAGAATCAAGTCAGTTGTAGAAAAACAAAAATAAATCTTTTTAAAAAAGGACTTGGGCATTTCGAAAAGTTATTTGGCGCAGTCGTGCGGATTTTCCGGAGTTTCGCGTATCGAACGTGGACCATTCGTTTCAACGATTGACTGGAAATTCGAACCTTGGTGCTTCGTTTTGTGGAGGTGTTGTGTTGGCGGCTCTTCAAACTTCAAGAAACCGGATCTATCGCAGATACCAATCCAACCCACCTTCAACGGATCATCGGAATTTGGGACAAAATCGCCCAAGTTCATGAGGAAGACTCATACAGTGAAGACTGAATCGCAGAGCTGTTGGTCCTCTTCATAGTTAAGCAAGAGATGCTCATAGTCATTTTGATCTTTATGTGAGTACAAGCTTATGGAAGAATTGTTAAATACTTTTGAAGAATTGAATATTGAGAACACTTCAACTGACTCCCATCAAATTAACACGCCTTCGATTTTACCAAACCCAGAATCTAATATGGCCCAACCTTTCAGATACGAATACCTCAATTGCCTTCCAGAATTCGATGGAAACCCTAACGAATTAAACAGATTCATTTCAATAAGCGAATCTTTGATCACAAATTTTTATATTGCAAATGACCCAACTCATTTTCAAAACACTTTTTTGGTCAACTCGATTATTTCTAAGTTAAAAGGAAATGCTAAAATTTTGGTGAATATTCAGAATATCTCTACATGGGACGCACTCAAATCAGTGCTTATCAGGAACTTTGCTGATCAAAGAGACGAAGCATGTCTCAATAGAGATTTAGTCATGTTAAGACAGACCTCTGGCGAAAAACCACAACAGTTTTTCGACAGATGTTTGAATATATTGAATCTTTTATGCAGCTACACTGACGTTCACGAAAACTCTGTTGAAGCAAGGAAATTAAAACGAGACCTTTATCAAGATTCAGCATTGAAAACTTACTTGGCCGGATTAAAAGAACCTTTAGGTACAACAATACGTTGTATGAAACCAACTAGTTTGAGTGAAGCCCTTCAATTTGTGATCAGAGAAGATAACATTAACTATTTTCAGAATTTCTCTAATAGAAGTAACACTCAAAACCAAAGTTTTTCAAATCAAAGGCCACACATGCCCCAACGCAGATTTAATAATGTACGAAATGAAACACCCAACTTCCAAACACAGAATAATCAATTCAGATACAATTCATTTCCTTCTCAACCCATAAATATTCATACTCGACAGAATAATCAACCACAACGTTTTTTCTCAAACGCCCAAGTTTTCGGGAAGCCCGAAAATAGAAATGTTTTTAAACCAAACACAAACCAAACATTCCCCAGAGCTACGCCTATGAGCGTTACAACAAGAAACACTGGGAATTTCGCTAGACCCTCAACCTCGTTTCACCAACAAAACCAAACTTACACTCCAACGCCGATGAGTGTTTCAACAAGAAATACTCACAATAATTTCAACAAACCTCAAAGAAATTTTGCATCGGAAGAACTATTCTATACCGAAAGTGACCCAAATTGTCAAAACGAGTATGACCACGAACAATATTATTCCGAATACAATAATCAACATTTTGAAGGAATCCCGACACCACAAGATGATGACGTGGATGTCGAGAATTCTCAAGAAAATTTTACAGAAACGCCTCTGAACAATCAAAATACATAGAACCACAAATAATTTCACTTAATAACGTCAATACAAGCGAATTATCATACATCGTATTTCCTGAACTAAACGTCAAAATTTTAATCGACTCTGGTTCGACAAAATCATTTATCGACCCAGAAATAGCTTTCAAATTCTTCCCAAACTCAATTCGAAACGAACCATTCATAGTATCCACAGTTTTTCAGAAATCAGCGCATAAGTTCAGCGTCTCAGTACCTGCCTCGCATGTTTTCAAACTACCTGAAGCAAAAAACCTAAAATTCTATCTGTTCAAATTTCATGACTTTTTCGACGGTTTGATTGGGCTCGATAACCTGAAATTTTTAGAAGCAAATATCGATTATAAAAAGGGATACATAACAACCCCTCATACAAAAATTCGACTTTTATTCCATCCAACGAAAAAAGAGCTCAACTTGATTTCGGTCCAACCTAGAACACAACAAATTATCAAAATTAAAACCTCAATTCGAAATGGTGAAATTATAATCCCCTATAGAAAGATTCACAACTGCGAGATACCCGAAAGTCTTAGTATTGCAAAAAACGGCGAAGCCTATACATCAATACTCAATAATACCACCAAAATCGTAACATTAGACTTTTCCGAACCCATATCAGTCGAAGAATTTGATAGGCAAGAAATCGGAAATATTGATTTCAATCATATTGAAGACAGTCCATATCAAGATTTAGATCTTCAAAACATTAGAGTTGATCATCTTAATGATGAAGAAAAAAACTCTATTCTGAATCTTTGCAAAGAATTTTCAGACATATTCTACTATGAAAATATGCCACTTACTTTTACCAATCGAATAAAACATAAGATTAACACAACAGACGACATTCCTGTTTATTCCCGACCTTATAGATATCCTTTCGTTTACAAACAAGAAGTAGAGAAACAAATTCAAAAGATGTTAGACTCGAAAATTATACGACCCAGCAACTCACCTTGGTCCTCCCCAATTTGGGTGGTGCCAAAGAAATTGGACGCCTCTGGCAAGCAGAAATGGCGGGTTGTCATAGATTATAGGCAACTCAACAATAAAACTGTTGATGACAAATACCCCTTGCCTAACATAACTGACCTGCTTGATAAGTTAGGTAAGTGTCAATATTTCTCTACAATCGATCTGGCAAGTGGGTTTCATCAAATTGAGATGGACAAGGATGATATCGAAAAAACCGCATTTAACACCGAAAATGGGCATTACGAGTTTCTCCGTATGCCCTTCGGACTGAAAAATGCCCCAGCAAGCTTTCAACGGGTGATGGATAACATCTTAAGAGGTATACAAAACGAGCAATGTTTGGTCTACCTCGATGATATAATCATCTTTTCCACTTCCCTTCAGGAGCATATCGAGAGGCTCAAAAATGTATTCCAAAGACTCAGAGATTCGAACTTTAAAATACAGCTCGACAAATCTGAATTCCTTAGAAAAGAGGTCGCCTATCTAGGACACGTAGTGACCCCTAACGGAGTCAAACCGAATCCGGACAAAATAAAAGCCATTAAACAATTTCCAATCCCCAAAACGCCAAAACAAATAAAAGGATTCTTAGGATTATTAGGATATTACCGGAAATTCATCAGTAATTTTGCAAAAATCACTAAACCACTAACAAAATGCCTGAAAAAAGGAGCCAAAATCATACATGACCAAGAATTTCTAACTTGTTTCGAAACATGCAAAAACCTTCTGATTAACGAACCGATTTTACAGTACCCCGATTTTTCTAAAACTTTTAATTTAACCACCGACGCCAGCAATGTTGCCTTAGGTGCTGTGCTCTCACAAGGACCTATCGGAAAAGATCTGCCAATAGCATACGCTTCACGTACTCTGAATGACTCTGAACAAAATTACTCAGTAATCGAAAAAGAACTCCTTGCCATAGTCTGGGCAACCAAATATTTCAGACCATATTTGTACGGCAGAAATTTCAATATTATAACCGATCACAAACCTTTACAATGGCTGTTTTCTCTCAAAGACCCAAATTCAAAATTGACCCGCTGGAGAATAAAACTAGAAGAGTACAATTATAATATCATATATAAAAAAGGCACACAAAATACCAACGCCGACGCACTTTCCAGAGTAGAAATACACACCAAAGAAACAGAGGACTTTTGGAAGCAAGTAGACGACATACTGAGAGACACAGACAATTACAACAAAACAAAAACAGATCTTTTTCAAAAACCTAACGATACACACGCCTCAAATCCTCCCATAGACTTTTATGTCGAAACCATCCCTCTTCCAATCGATGACATGGACAATATTTCGACCCAAGTACAACCAGACCCCGAACTTCCCAGAAACACCGAACTAATTGATGACTCAGATAACCAACCGACTCACGAGAACGAAACACAAAACTCAAATAATCACGATATGAACGATAATGACGAAGATCAAACTATCCACTCGAATAACGAACAAAATCCAGTCTTTGAAATTCCAATAATGGAAACAGCTGTCAACTATGGACTGAATCAAATAATCATTAGCTCAGTTCTGCATTCCCCATGTAAACCAAAAATTAAAATTCTTTTCGGCAAAAAGAAACGTACACTTCTTCAACTTTCACAAAATAATTTCGAAAAAGATACAATCAACTTCGTGAAGAATTACATAAACCCAGAAACCCAGTATTACTTATTTTTCGAAAATCCAGATCTTTATGAGCCATTCACAACCGTTCTTCAACGATACTTCAAATTCTCTTCACTTAGATTCAAAAAATGTACAAAGAAATTGGTTGACATCACAGACAAAGACAACATCAAGGACACTATTCGTAATTACCACGAAGGAAAATCCAACCACAGAGGAATCGACGAAACATTTCAACGTATCAAAGAGAGATTCTATTGGCCTTTCATGAAGAATTCTATACAGACGTTCATCAATGAATGCGAGGTATGTCAACAGAGCAAATATGAACGACACCCAGTAAAAATTAAAATGAATGTTACTCCTACTTCAATCAGACCTTTCGAAATTATACATATGGACACCTTCACTCTAGAACAGAATAAATTCTTGACCATCATAGATAGCTTCTCAAAATATGCCCAAGCATACCATCTGAATTCCCTCTCTAGTACAGAAATAGTCGATCACTTGATTCAATTTTTCTCACACCACGGAGTTCCCGAACAAATTATCGTTGATAATGGAACCGAATTCAAAAATTCTGTGATTTCCGAATTACTCGGATTACACAAAATCAAAATACACTTCTGCTCACCTAACCACCCCCAATCGAACGGTACCATTGAACGTTTCCACTCGACAATTATCGAGCACGTACGACTTCTCAACACAAGAGGGTTCCTCAAAACGCCTGTGAAAATGAAAATGGTTTACGCCATTCTTGCCTACAACCACTCCTTGCACTCTGTAACAAATATGAAACCAATAGATATCATTAACGGCCACATTACAAATAACGACCCCTTCAATTTAGAAATTGAAAAACTCCTGATTAACGACTATGTAAACGACCATAAAGAACGTGCGAAATTAATATATTCTCGAATAAATCAAGACCTTATCAATGAAAAGAGTAAACGTATCGAAAAAACTAATGAGAATCGCGACAACCCCGAAATATTCCGGCCAAGTCAAATTGTTTTCAAGAAAATTCACGAAAGGAAGAAAACCGCGAATAAATTTAAAAAACCAACCGTACTTGTTTCAGTAAATAATCGACGTAAAACAGTATCTACTAACGCTCAACAAAAAATTCACATGGACAACCTCAAAAGGCCCCTCAAAAAGACTTTCAAATTCAAAGACTGACGAAATACTTATATCTCTTCCAGCTTACCCGGTACCTCAGGGTCTCCAGAAGTAAAACTTAGAAATTTAAACAACAACAACCCTGGCCTAATCCCACTCAAGATTGGCACCGCAAAAATACAAGAAAGCTCACATCGACTTATACACTTTTACGATCTTCAGCCTTTAATTTCGGAAATAAACTCATTGAAAACCCAGTCACACCAATTAGACGTCTCGATAAACAGAAACCCGATTTACTTGAACGACTCTTCAAATTACCTAAAAATACTGAAATTCATTGAAGAAAAAGTAGAAAATAAACTAACAGAAATTTTACCACATCCAAGCAGAACCAAACGCGGCTTAATAAACGGTTTGGGATCAATTTTCAAAGCTATTTCAGGAAATTTGGACGCAAGTGACGGAGAACGATACGAAAAACTCATTGAACAACTACAAAATAACCAAAAAGAATTGGCATCGAATATCAGAACTGGAAATTCACTATCTATCAGATTGATCAACCAATTCAATGAAACTGTTCAAAATATCGTTCATAATGAGAAACTCATCGAATCAAAAATAAATCAAATTGCTAAAATTGTGGAAGGTCAAGTATTCAGAGAAAATTCAATGTATATAAAAAATATCCTTAATGAAATAACTAGCTTGTACGAAATGATCTTTTCAATACTTCAAGACATAGAAAACTCGATGATGTTTTCAAGACTGGGAATAATGCATCCTAGCATCATGAAAACAGCTGACCTCCTCAATGAACTCAAATGCATTCAAAACAGTTCGGCCGGAAATCGTTTACCTCTAGACGTCACCACAGAAAACGTGTTACTTCTAGAGAAGTTGGTGAAAATAGATAGTTATACATTCAATAATAGAATAATTTATATCTTGAATATTCCAATATCGTTTCCGTCAGAATTCGATTTGTTCCACCTATACTCCATTCCTATTCCCGAAAAGAGTCAGTTCAAGGTAATCATACCTAAAAACAAATTTTTGGCCATAAATAAGTTGTACTATGCATACAAGAGTGACGAATGTATGAGACTTGCACCTCAATCATATTTCTGCGATGGAACGAAAATCCAAGAAATCCAAGAAGAGAACTCCTGCGAAATCCATATCCTGAGCCTGAAAAACACCTCCACATGTCCACAAAAGTATGTCTCCATCTCTCACCCCATAGTCAGGAGACTCGGAGAATCTAACCAATGGGTGACCGTGATGCCCAAAGAAGAAAATATCAAAATCAGCTGCCACACACAAAAAGAAATAATAAAAATAAAAGGGACGACTCTATTCGAAATTCCAATTGGCTGCCGAATCACCACGCCACTGCTGAACATCAGCAACGAAGAATATTTCAGTAGTCCTGGACAACCGATACTTTTTCCAAATATCGACTTCCATACAGATGAACCATCCAAAGGAAACCTCGAAATCGCCCTAGAAGACATCGAATTGGACGACCTATATAGCATCAAGACAATGATAGCCGAAAACCAGCCGGACCTGTCCTTCGTCCAAACATTCTACACTCCTAGTATCTGGACGATCATTTTGTATGGATCCGGAACCCTAATGATCGCCTTCATCAGCTATAAGGGAATCAAATCAAAATGGTGTACCAGGAAGAAGAAAAGAAACGAACAAACCACGATGAATCTCTCAGATGTTCAAATCCCTCGCTAGCCCTCTGGATTTGAATCTTCAAGGGGAGGAAATATCTCATGGTTCCCATTGCCGATTCCAAGAAAATGCTGATTGCGACAAGACAGCATATCGTCTTTCGTACACATGTTAACAAGATTATAAATATAGGTGCCAGTTGCATTCTAGAGAAGTTAGTCTGAATCTAGTTTTGTATCATGTTAGAATCAAGTCAGTTGTAGAAAAACAAAAATAAATCTTTTTAAAAAAGGACTTGGGCATTTCGAAAAGTTATTTCGTGCCTTGTACCGCTGTGTTGATCTCTATAACTACTTATTGTTTATATGTGTATTATTGATCTTGGGTTGTTTATAAGTAAAGTGTTAATATTATAATAGTGTGTCTTCGTTATTGTGCATCATCCAACATCAGAAGTGCGGATGTGCCCACGAAATTCCGAATTTATTCGTCATACGGATGGTTGTGTCATACCCGCAAACCTTTGTCTGTGAAGTATTGCCTTTTTTCTTTGTCTTTTGCATATGGCATAGACTACAATATAAAAACCGCTAGAAGTATGGCAGAGGAAACCCCAAATGTTGGTTCTACACTGGAAAACTTGTTGCGAGGATTTTTGGAACGTATAGATTCCCGGCCACCAAATGCATCCAGTGAATCTATTAGTTTGCCAAAATTTCTACCTGGTCGAGATGATCCGCAGAAATGGACGAACGAAATTTCTGCTATGGCTGAGGATTTTGGATGGAGTGATAATAACATTATGGCTCGAATATCTGGCTGTCTTGAGGGTGAGGCGGGTGAGTGGTTCAATTGTTAGAGCCCTGTCGATGGCCGTGTGATAGTTTTTTGGGTACTATTAATTTTGGTAAATTGATGCATGAAGCTGTCCTTTATAATTCTAACGGATGTCCAACATATGGGTTTTATGCTCGTATGGAATTGCAAAAAATTAATGCATCGGGAATTCAATTAACACAGGAACAACTTGTGAGTTTGATATGTTTTGGAATAAAAGATGTTACTTTACAAGCTCAAATGACACAGGTGGGTCATTCATCTGCAACTTCCTTAATAGCACAGTTGTCACGTATACAATTGAAACCAACTTCAAGTCAAAGATATAACTTCACCCCTTCTGTGTCTTTCAAGGAGGTACCTCGGGAGGCACCTCGAGAGGCACCTTCTAGAAATGTGAGCAATACGAAGTGTTACCGGTGTGGCCAATTTGGGCACATTAGATCATTTTGTCCAACATCAGATACCGCACGAGGTATCAAACGCGAAAGGGAAGAATCGACACCCAGTACAAGCAATACCTGTGAATTTTGTAAGAAGCCTGGTCACATAATTGACAATTGCTTCATAAAGAAGCGTATTGATAAATCTAGACGAGTAAATGTTTCCCATGTCCCTGACCAAGATAGTGTTGAACACAATTTGCGTTTATATCCTCTCAATATCGATGGCAAGAACTACGATGTTTTAATAGACACAGGAGCGCAGGTTTCTTTGTTACGCGAGATTGTTTCAAAAAATATGTTATCTCTCCGAATCCCAGAGAAAATGCTTATCAAAGGAGTCAGAAAAAACTTGCTATCTTCCGAATACGTCATCAACGTTACCATATTATTTGACGACAGGAAATTCCCTCTCAAAATGCATATTGTCCCCGATGATGTAATACCTTGCGATGCAATAATTGGCTTAGATTTCATAAACATTCCTGGGATTATATTGAAATATAATCAAAACAAACCAACTTTGAGATTTCGTTTCCCGGAAATTATAGAGAAAGAACTTGAAGAATTATTGGAAGAATTTCGAGATATATCTACAAGTTGTAACAAAGTTCACTCTCTCATTACTACAGGTGAATTCAAAATACGTTTGACTTCAGATAAAGAAATAAAATATCGTCCTTATCGGCTTTCAATATCCGAAAAAGAAATTATGCGGCATATCATCAATGAATTGATCGAAAATAATATAATCAGACCGTCACAATCTCCCTACGCCAGTCCATCTTTTCTGGTTAAAAAGAAAAATGGCGAACATCGCTTGGTGTGTGACTTCAGAGCCTCGAATCGCATAACAGTAAAAGATCGCTTCCCACTCCCTCTGATTGATGACCAGATAGATCGTTTAAGCGCTAGTAAATTCTTTACCACCCTTGATATGGCAGCTGGATTTCATCAAATTAAAGTACATCCAGATTCGGTTGAGAAACTAGCTTTCATCACTCCCGAGGGCCAGTATGAATATTCACGTATGCCATTTGGTGTAGCAAACGCACCTTCAATCTGCCAACGTGGAATCAACATAGCTTTATGTGATGAAATCCAGAATGGCATAGCGATGGTGTATATGGATGACATCCTCATACCGTCGCTGACAAAACAGGAAGGTCTCGAGAACTTGCGATTAGTTCTGTCTACCTTGAGGCATTGGGTTCACGGTGAATATTAAGAAATGCACTTTCCTACAGAAAGAAGTGGAATATTTAGGCAGAGTGATATCTAACGGTAATGTGAAACCAAGCCCACATAAGGCAGACGTTCTGAAAGCTATGAAACCTCTTACGAATGTGAGGGAAGTACGTCAATTTCTCGGATTGGCAGGCTACTTTCGCAAATGGGTACCTTCATTTTCTATCAAGACACGAGTCTTGTCTAACCTCCTGAAGAATAATGTCCCTTGGACCTGGTCCAAAGAACATAGCGAAGCCTTTTATTATGTGATGAACATTCTGTCTAATGAACCCGTTTTAGCAATCTTTCACACAGGCATTCCACTCGAACTTCATACAGACGCAAGTAGCCGTGGTCTTGGCGCTATAGTAATACAGACTCATGACGGTATTAAAAAAGTAGTGGCTTACTTCAGCAAGGCCACTACTGACGCAGAGTCTCGATACCACTCTTATGAGCTTGAGACCTTGGCTGTTGTATGCGCTTTGAAACATTTCAGGCATTACTTCGTTGGCGTATCATTCAAATTGGTCACAGACTGTAACGCGTTGAAAAGCTCGCAGCACAAACGTGATCTTGTACCTCGAGTAAGTCGTTGGTGGGTCTACCTCCAAGATTTTGACTTCACTATCGAGCATAGGTCCGGAAGTCAGATGGGTTATGTTGATTACCTGAGCCGTAACCCACCAAAGCTTACCAGCGGCGATCCCATAGTATCTACCAAAATCAATCACATCTCCGAAGCCGCTCCAGATGACGAGGATACAGAAGAACAAAATTTGATGCCAAATGGTTGGTTATTTGTACAACAAAGTACGGACAGCGGAACTTCAGAATTGAAAGAGAAATTGGTGAATGGGGAATTGAACAAAAAACAATTTTGTGTTATTGGTAGTACCCTATGTCATTGAAAAAATCACCCAATATTTTGAACCGAAAAATGCACGTTACGCCCTTGTCAAGGAGTATCATGATGGGCAAGCTCATATTGGATTAGATGAAACAATTTTGAGTATTTCTTCTCATTTCTGGTTTCCTAGGATGCATCAATTCGTGAAAAAGTACATTCAGTCTTGTTTAACTTGCCTCACCCGAAAACGTACGCCTAAGCGGGCCCTTAACGATATCCACTCAATTCCAAAAATCGACATCGCATTCCATACCATACACATAAACTGTTTTGGCCCTTTGCCGAAAACAGAAAATGGATTCACACATGTTTTCGTGGCAGTAGATGCATTTTCCAAATACACGTTCCTGTATGCAGTCAAGAGTCTGAAAACGGACGATATGGCAGATTGCTTACAAGACATTATATTTCTGGTTGGCACACCATCACGAATCATAACCGATAATGGTACTTCACTGAGGGCCATGAAGAATCATGCCCTCTTGATAGAATGGGAAATTGAATGGCACTTCGTCACGCCTTATATGCATAGAGCCAATGGTCATGTTGAAAAGTATATGAGTTTTCTCGCAAATCTACTACGGGTACAAGCTGACGTAACAGCAGAATGGAGTTCCATGATATCCCGTATCCAGCTTATAATTAATTCAACTGTCCATAAAACGACCAGAAGAACCCCTTTACAAACTTTATTCGGTTGTGATAACAGATTGCCGGAAATAAAGCGCATCATTGATAACGCATCAGAAGACAAGCTTCCTTTGGTTGACGTACAACGTGAAAAATGGCGACAATCCGTGAATTCACGTATCAAGAAAATCGCAGTTTCCCAAGAAAACTATGCTGAAAAGAAGTCATCATCAGTACCGAAGTCTTTCAATATAGATGATTACGTATTGATATCGAGAGATTCCCTCAAGCCCAGAAAGTTAGAATCAGGATGGAATGGACCATACAAGGTGATCAATGTCTTACCCCATAACAGATACGAGCTGCGCAAAGTTGGCGATGTTGCGGAATCCATGAAAACGACGGCAGCTGTCGCAAGTCAAATGCGTCTCTGGACTAAGGAATGGACCCCAGAAGATTGTACAGATCTTTTATAAAGTTATTATACCAACGAGGACAGCAATGATATTGTGGTAATTATTATTCTAATGTTGTTTATTCTCGATTCCTGGGATAGCCGTGTTGGCGTTATCGTTGTTCGAATACCATATAAGAAGTGGGTTTACACCTGGGCCGTATGGCAAGGTGGGTTTACACCTGGGCCGTATGGCAAGGTGGGTTTACACCTGGGCCGTATGGCGAGGTGGGTTTACACCTGGGCCGTATGGCAAGGTGGGTTTACACCTGGGCCGTATGGCAAGGTGGGTTTACACCTGGGCCGTATGGCAAGGTGGGTTTGCACCTGGGCCGTATGGCAAGGTGTGTTGAGCAAAATGTGCTTTCATTCAAATCTTGAAAATATATGTGCGGCATAACTTAAAACATTTAATTTTCAGGCTGAAGAAGTGTGAAATAATAATTGGAATGATCAGGATGAAACCGAGCACTTGGGCCGAGAACGTCCCAACCTCAGGATGGCCGTGTTGGCGTGTAGCCGAATTTCGGTTTCCCCTTGTAACAGACTTCCAGAGCTAATTAGTCACCAACGACTCACACCGGCGAATCATGTCCAAGTATCTATTCGATAAGTCAGAATACATACGTGCCTTGTACCGCTGTGTTGCTCTCTATAACTACTTATTGTTTATATGTGTATTATTGATCTTGGGTTGTTTATGAGTAAAGTGTTAATATTATAATAGTGTGTCTTCGTTATTGTGCATCATCCAACAGGTATCCCTATAATGTTCGAAGAACATCGTGCGTACCTAGGGAGAATAGGGAGATGAGGTAGGTACTTTTTGTTGTACTAGTGGGGATAATAAGTTCTAAGAAATACTTCCTTTTGCGAAGAAATTCAAAGCTTCGCCGTTCTATAGAACGATAAGGATTTGTTCGACATATCTCAAATGTGCTGACTGGGCTTGTTGAGTTTGTCTGACTCGCATTGCCTGTGGTGGAATGATAGCAGAGATTTCTGAAAAACATTTTCTGTGGAAGTTTAAAAAAAAAAAGTGTTTAAAAGTGTTTTTAACCGCCAGCTTAGTTGCAAAGCAACCCTCGAAAGTCAGAGACTTGTGTGAGTTAAGAAGAAGTGTCTGTAGAAAAGTGGAAGATGCCAAAGATTCACTGAGTGTCCTATCACCCAACAGGCGATAGAATCCAAGAGCATCAGCGTATATTTTGGTGCTGAACTCCATGTATATTTTTTGTTTCTTCGCTTAGAGTTCACGAAAATAAATAACTATGATGTTCGAAGAACATCGCGCGTGCCTAGAGAGGAAAGGGAAAGGAGGAAAAGCTTATGGCTCTGACGGAACCCCACCGATTGTTCTCAAGGAATGTGCTTCCGAAATAACACCTGTTTTCTGCAAGTTGTTCAACTACTTTTACAAATTGAAAATATTCCTGTCCAACTGTGAAATTCCTAACAAAGACAAAAATACCCTACCAGCAACTAAAGACCGACAGTACTGTCTATTATTTCAAACATCAAGGAGAAAGCTAACAACATCGAGCTCATGAAATACCTAGAACATTCTGGTATTATCAACGATAGGCAATATGACTTCCGTCATCAGAGATCAACTGGTGACCTGCTCGCTTACGTCTCACATAATTATATGGCAGCAATACATTTGAAAAATATGGTAAAGTCTTATTTGATCGAGTCTGGCACCACGGACTCCTCGCCAAGCTTCCATCTCATGGCTTGCTTTGCCAGCTATGTTCTTTGCTAGCTAGTTTTCTCTCAAATAGGTCTCTCCATGTAGTGGTCGACGAAGTTTCATCTGAATCTCTCAACATAAATGCTAATGCCAATACTATTTCTACTCCATATCAACGAACTGTTGGTTCGCGGATGATAGTACCCTTCATACCGTCCCCTCTTCCAGGGCTCCAATTTCAGCAAGGCAAATCAGGACCGAACGAGGGAGAAATGTTGACAACATAAATATGAACTTGGCAACGATTCT
The DNA here is from genome assembly GCA_918026855.4 of Phaedon cochleariae. NCBI lineage: Eukaryota > Metazoa > Arthropoda > Insecta > Coleoptera > Chrysomelidae > Phaedon > Phaedon cochleariae. The sequence continues at coordinate 25,323,736 of OU896715.1, read as the reverse complement.
CGAATGGGGATCTAAAAACTTGGTGGATTTCAATGCAAAGAAAACACAATAAGCATGCCTTTTCTCTAGAAAAGCCGATCTCACTGTGCCCAACATAAACTTGTCAGGAGTAACCATACCTTTGAAGACATCCATCTCGATGCTCGAGAAGACTATCAGTAATAACCTTTCTTGGGAAGATCACGTGAGATCAATTGCTAATAGTGTATCCCAAAAACTTGTTTTTTCGTTTCGTGCCAGGGATTATTTCACTTCCAGTCAGCTGTTTATATATATATATATAAGGGACAGATCCGACCAATCCTGGAATACTGTTTCCATATTTGGAGTGCAGCACCCAAACATACCCTGAAACTGTTGTATTCCGTCCAATTCGTTTCGTGGGTGATGCCTTGCTCACAAACTCACTCACTTCTCTGGACACCGTAGAAAAGTTGGCGATCTGGCTCTTTTTTATAGATATTCTCATGGACGATGCTCTCCTGAGATATCAACAATTGTTTCTCCCTTGGCAGTCCCCGCGAGATTCACCCGTCGAGTTGAGGCTTCGCACTCCTTCGTGGTCACTTCGGAGACCTGCACAACATCTTTTTCCAAAGACTCGTTCATCAAACGAACAGCGAGGCTCTGGAATACATTGCCAAGGGAGGTGTTGCCCGAGGCATATAACCTCCAAAAATTCAAGAGAAACACCAATTCCTACCTCATTTCCCTTGGATCTAACGATGTTCTCTGAACATTACAGGATATTCCTAAGTGCTACGCTCGTGTTTCAAAATTTTCTCTCACAAAATCAAATAGCACTTTAAATAGAATAAGCTTCTGAATATTCATTTCTCGATTAGTTTGCACTGTATTTTTCCTATATTTTCCTAATGCGTGTTCAATATAAAATCCAAATGACAACATTTTTAGAACTCAAAGAAAGTTTCGAAGAGCATATTCCTATATCACGTTGGAAGCGTTTACTTCTCATATATTCATTAAAGAACATATAGTGGTTCAAATGTTTCAATTAATAGTAGAAAGGTTTCTTTGAAATATATAACTTGTTTGTTGTATAATTTCAATTTCCTCATTCGGAGATGCCTCAAGGCATGTATAACATACAATCTCAGTTAAGATTCTCGAAGAACGAAGGGAGTTCAATATAGTCAGAAGTTAATCACCCTTACCGCGTAGTAACCTTTCCGAGTAGTGATATTGATTCACAGCATTTACACACTCACAGGGTCATTTCGAAGATTTCATAGTTTCCCTCTTACATCAGCTTGGTCCATGGTGATAATAAGACTCGCTGGTTTTGGGAAAACCGGTTTCGGTCTACTCTTTTGCTTTTGTACGTTTGTTTTATCTTGTTACTCAAAATTCCTAATCGTCTTCCGTCTGAAGCTTTTGTTAACCTCAAAATTTGCTGAAACTCTGACCATTAATCCGTTTTTGTATATGCTTGGTAAATGATTTCGATAAAGGTATACTAAGAAATACGTATATACGAAGGTATATGTAGTCGAAGAGGCGATATATTGTGAAAATATGGATTAGGTTCAGCAGTTCCGCGAAGAAATTTAGACTGTGAGTGTGTGTGTGAGTGAAAAACTAGTTTTTTAACTACTAGCTATATAACCTACTCTAACTTATTCCTTTCTGAGGCGTGAAGTGTGTTTTCTCTACCAAGGAAGTTTTCGTCATTTTCATGAACTACTACTTTATAAAGACATAGCCACATCTGTTATAATAAACCCGAATCCACTGTTTCGATTCGAAATTCCCAGGAATTGTACTCGAAATAAGTAGGTATTCAATAATAACTACTCGTCATCATGTCATAATATGCTGTTATGGTCATGTCTACTAGATTTCAATAGGAACTGAAATGGAGTGCGTTGATTTTGACACTAGGTCGCAATTTCATTTTCACATAACTTTAATGATTGAAATATATTGCTAGTGATGGGAAATATTACATTACACACCAAGGTGGAGAGAGATTCATTCCTGTAGTGAGATTAGTAAGTTAGCTTTGATCTCGAGATAGGAATGAACCTTTCTAATGAGGTTCATAAACTATTTCATTCACAACCATCATATTTCGATCAAAATTATTGAACCTTTGTTTCGTTCTGAAAATACCTTAAATATTACATGAGTGAGGCCAAGAATTGAGGGCGGGAAGTAGTGAGGGCGGGAAGTAGAGGTGTGTCACTTCCCAACCTTCAATGACGTTAGTGATGACAATATTACATTTTGTCGTTGTAAATGAAATTCGATATGAACCTCAGTGGTGAAAAATAATATAACCACGGGATCTGATACCCCTTGGCTGAAGCCTCGCGATATTATATTGGTCCTTGATGGGTAATGATGATATTCTTCTTTACCTTGGTGTATAAATACCTATTTCCAAATTCGTTTCTCCATGAACTTTCAGCCGGTTACTTCACTTGGTCCAACCATAGTTTATGAAAACAGTGATGATTATTTTATAATCCTGTTAATTAGTGAGCCATGGCAAAGTTGTCTCATAATCGACGCTACGGAGTTCTGTTGGCTTCCAGAGGGAACAAAGTTAACATATCATGGTAATTGCATGCAAGATTGCTGTTGTCACTATATCCAGATTTTGATAATCACTCTCTATCGGGAGAACGAGGGTGAATGAAACACACGATTAACAGCAGTCTTGTACAACTTTATAGTACAACTACTGACTCTTCAGTTCAATATCCAATGATAATAATGATATTTAATGATAATAATTGGGATCCTTCAATTCCTGAAATGATTGAATCTTCAGGGGCTGTTTTGAACAAGAAAACCTCGAAATATCAGACGGAAATGGGGCGCAATAGATCTAATCAGGTCGCAGCGCATCTGTCACCAATCACACCTACCAATACCAATATACAATACTAAACTATAGTTATCGCCGTATCTTGCTTCCGCATTTCAGTGAGTATATTACATAACCCATAACTGTCATAGGGTTGTGGGCTGGTATCTTTTTTTGATGTTCTGGTTCCCACGAGACGGGATATCCTGTAATGTTCAGAGAACATCGTGAGAATCAAGGAAAATGAGGTAGAAATTAGTGTTTTTCTAAAATTTTTGGAGGTTATATGCCTTGGCGAACACCTCCCTTGTGTGTTCCAGAGCCTCGCTGTTCGTTGGTTGAACGAGTCTGTGGAAAGAGATGTTCTGCAGGTCTCCAAAGAGACCAAGAAGGAGTGCAAAGCCTGAACTCAACAGGTTAATCTCGCGGGAACTGTCAAGAGAGGAACAATTGTTGATATTTCAGAAGAGCATCGTCCATGAAAATATCTATGAAATAGAGCCAGATCGTCATTTCCACGGTGTTCGAGAGAAGTGAGTGAGTTTGTGAGCGAGTCATCGCCCACGAGACGAATTGCCCTCCTTTGAACAGAATCCAACAGTTTCAGGGTATGTTTGAGTGCTTCACCCCAAATGTGGAAACAGCATTCCAGGACAGGTCGGATCTGTGCCTCATAGATCATAAGCAGCTGACTGGAAATTAATTAGCTCCTGGCCCGAAACAGAAAATCAAGTTTCTGATGTTGGTGCTAGAATTGATCCTTGCAGAACACCAGCATCCATTATAAGAGAATCAGATGAAACTCCGTCGACCACTACATGGAGAGACCTGTTTGAGGAAAAACTAGCTAGCAGAGAACAAAGCTGGGAAGGCAAGCCAAAAGATGGAAGCTAGGCGAGGAGTCCGTGGTGCCACTCCACTCATAATATCCCTATTTGAAATTTTTCTGGTCATTTTCTCATGGCACTTCACTGATTTTTGTTATCAATTCCATGCGAAACTGTTTCTCTTCTTTTAGATTTTTCATTTTTCCTACCAAACCTTCCTTTCAACATATCGTAGCCTTAATTCCTTAGGATAAGTTGATAAGGTAAGATTCTCTGAAACCTCATCTTGTTCGATGACACTTGAAATCACGTCTAAAATTTCTGATGGAGATATAGTGAAGAAAAGGTTTTGGCTATCTTGCTTGCAATAATGATCGCGAAGGAGCAAATCTCACGACAGGTTTGGTACACATAGAAATCCCTTTTAGATGGTTACATTTTGTTCGAGGGGTACCAACTTAGAAGGAATGTTCAAACGATCTCTCAGAAGATATTATGTTCACCTATATTCATGAGACATCCCTTATAGCAGATACTCTCATTTTTATCTAATGTGAAATGTTAGGCCAGCCCTGAGATTTTCTGATCGTTATTCTTGACGCAGTAACTCAGGAAGGTTCGATTTCGCATATTTTTCAAACACGAGTTTTGCATAGGGAATATCTCATTACAGTCGATTTCCACGAAATATGACGGTGGGAGAACAAATATTGAGGAAACGTTGAGAGATCGTCTGTTCTCATCGTGTGCAGGTGACACTAGAAAAATGGCAGCATTTCAGAGTAGGAACTGAAATGTCATTATATCTCACTGAACTGAAGGATATTGAATTAGTTAGGGATGTTCAAAAAGATAAACGATATTATAGTCGTAGTAGAAACACGAAAATATTGGTTATTGTGGAAAGGATGACAGAGTTCGAACTGAACAGTGATGAGGGATTGTGATTTATTAACCAATGAGGTATGAATATTCAATGATGCACCAAAGGAATCATGAAGGCCTCAATTACCGATGGCAAGGTTGGCTCATCAATTCTCGTGGTACATAGATCAATTCATTTCTGACCAATTTCAATGAAAATTTGTTCATTTTCATAACAGAACACCAATTCATTATCTTTCCGCTGTAATTGAAATAGGTTCCATTGATTATTAGAGTTCTGTTGTTACTAACCCAGCAAACATTGAAACATGGGCCATTACTTTCCGAGCAATGTTACCCCACTGAAATATCATTGGCCTGATATTGGAATTCTTCGATGATAAATCACAAAGTTTGCCCACTGGCCGACTTAAAGCTAATATTGGCAAAGCAGTACTTCTATTTATTGCTTATTTATTGTTGGCCCAGTGCTGAATGACTGATATATTTTCAGTGCATTTTCAATGGATAATGATAGTAAAAATAGCTACTATACGGAAAACTTCTCTCATTCAGTTTCATATCCACATCTGCTTTGGTCAATCAGTCAAGAGTTCCCGAATTCCGTTTCTGTTGATTGATATTGTGATTTCTGTAACATATGTGAAATGACCAAAACTCGAGTAGTATCTGAAATGAACCATCTGTGAATTTCAAGTAACCTTCAAATCACAAGTGCATATTACCTCTAGCCAGCTGCAATAATAGTAAAGTGGAAACAAAGACTCAAGTTTGGGGTAGGAGTAGATTGCTTCTAGTATTGAAACTTAATAGTTTAGGTATATAGCAACATATGGGTTGCGTGCAAGAACTGTCAGATGACCGACGCTGGAGGCAAAACATTGAAACACGTAACTTTTCTTCTTAGTTTTTCACAATTATTTTGGCATACGATACGTATTTTTCCGCTATTCATCAATTCGCTCATGCCATCACATTGTGCTGTTGTGAAATGCACAAAAACTACAGCGGAAGACGAAGTAATCCGGTTGGTACATTACGATTTAAAAGTAAGTACCTTATAGTCACTCACATATAGTTTTCATTTTTGAAATTTGGTAATTTCTCTGATTCCTCATCGGGATTCCTTTTGCGATAGGAGCTAATAGAAATACACCTGAAATTTCTGAAATAATGCAATGCTGACAAAATATTATCGTGTGTGTTGTAGACATTTTCAATCTATTAACAGTATTAGCTTGTATTGCAGAAGGCAGAAGGAATTTTATAAAGGAATGACAACATTTCATTATGATAACTATGTGAGATTACTATTTACCTGAAAAATCATATTCCCTAGTCTCTTGCTGCATTTTTTGTGCATTGTACAACAGCACAATGCGAAGGCATGCTTGAATTAATGAATAACGCAAGGAACACGATTCGTATGCCAAAATATTGTGAAAAACTATTTCAATCCTTTGATTCCTCTGTAACCAAATAAAAAAGTGAGGTTGTGTTTCAATAATTCACAGAAGAATGAGGTTGTGTTTCAATATTTTGCTTCCAGGGTCGGTCATCGTGCACGCGACCTATTAGCACGATATAAATGTTCTAGAAGGAGGATATTAGTTTATACAACTGAATTCGATATTCCGATTTGATGAGATCATCACAACTTCATATCTATATTCACTCTTGTTCACCTCACACCTTACAATAATAAATGACGGCACAAGTGCGAAAGGAGAGAAAAATCAGAATAAAAGACCTATGGAAAATACATCAATTGTCCATTGTAGAAATACTAATGTCAATAGGCTGATGGTTCCGTGTCATTACGTTGATGACATATATCCTTCATTCATCGATCAATCAGTACTGTTTCAGTGATCTTTGTAAAATGCATTGTACCCTCTGATCCCCCAATGCCGTAAAAATGGTGTTCTTGATTTACATGCATCTATAGGAAATATACCAGCATCATTTAAGTGCCACATACGTATTAAATGGTTGAAACAGCAATAAACATGTACTTCTTCATCACTGGAAAACAGTGCAAGCAGTAATTGTTTATGAATACAACTTTGTTATCAAGCTGTGCTTGCGTTGAAAGTGATAAAAGATATTATAGAATCCATATTGTCCCAAAGGAGTAATGACTGATAGCGTTACTATGACGATATGATCATATCATATTCAGGAAAGAAATAATAGTAGATTGTTTTATTAGGATCAGAAGTGACACTTTGTTTGACAAGCGAATTTTGCATTTGCGAGGCGGAGCCTTTAGCGAAGCCGAGCGAAAGCAACTCCTGATTCGAATGAAACATGCTATTTTTTCTGCAACCGAAATAATTTATTCAAATTAATATGTGAAGCATGGAAGTTACCACCAATGCCGTGCCATATGTATGCAATGCAACAAATATTGACACATAATCCGTGTAGTGAGAACATTCTACCTGCATCAACAGCAGGTTCATTCAATTTTCAAGGATGTTCGAATTGTAGTCCCAATATAAATACAATCACAGAGTGACATATTTGTGTATGGACCAGGTGCTCTAATGGCAAATACCGCGCCAGTGCCAGCTATAGGAACAAGACGTGGAAAATGTTAGGTTAGTGAGCAGCGATTATTTACTCCTCTCCATAATACAATGTTTTTCGCTTGATAATCAAATGGAGGTAAACAAATAACAAATGAAATACAGATCCAGCAAGTATTTGAATCTTGAAGGCTTCCCTGATCCAAACAAAAATACTTATATTATAATTCCGATGCTTCACTATAATAAGGTGTATTCATATCTCCAGCATGGGTATGAAATGCCAAATCTGCCGAAATCAGAAACAAATCAGGTATGCGTCTCAACCCAAACAACCAACCGTACCAATGTTGTTTATTCTTGATGACGTCCAGTACTTCCTTTTTAGTTCCTAGGAGCTGAAGTCCAACTTTAGCTCCTAGGAACTGAATATGTTGCCTAGCAACATAACTATTTTTGTGTCAGTAATAAAAACGTCAATTTAAGAGCTAATTTTGGTATCAAAATGGACGACTTCTGTGTCGGTTGCAGAAAAAACATATTATAATAACCCATAACTCATGATACATACATATATATATATATATATACAACAAATCTCAGTCATTTCCACGAATGTTCGTGAAATAAACAACTATGGTAGATGATTGAAAGAAACACTTGCATTTGTTATCGTTTATAAGTATCGATGCATAGATTTCGGGAGGATGTAATTCAATGTTCTGGGTGGCATCAGCCAGGAAAGTAGCCATTTTTTCCCCTCTTCTACCTACCATTGTTGTTTGTTCCATAAACAATTGTGGAAATGACTGAGTTCACATGTATAAATAATTCAACACTTCATTTCACTTTGAGCATTTTGGCTTTTTCGTAGTTTCAAGATTATATTCCTCGGATTCTCATGGATAATTTTGTGTCTGTCTAATATTGACACTAACGATGAAGTTTCAAGGGATTCCATCATCCAATATGCTTCCCTTGTACGTATAAGTTTATCCTCAATGCTTCATCCTATTCATTCTTTCAATTTCACACCCTTAATCATCTGTCAGTCTAGCGGGAGTTTGGAGAAATCCTCTTTCAATTCGCTATTTCAGAAATACCTAAAACCTTCTCAGGAGCCTGTCAATCTACTTTGGATATCCAATTAACAGCCTATTCTGTTGAGACATGGAATTTGTATGCGGGATCGTGGATATTATCACGTCAATTTTATTGGGTTTTGTCTTTCAGAGATGTCAGATTCATTTCTATTCCTGCAGGATTCCTGCTTCTTCAAGATGCTGATATGTGTGAATCGTGAATAGGAATAAATTCGATATTTTTATGTCTACGCATGTCTACGTGGCATTGCAAAGTCCCTGTGAGCCAATTCGATTCTTCTGGAGACAAGAGTGTGCATTCAGTTGCCTATACCTTCTTCAACTTTCAAAATTACGTTTCAATCTGATCAACCGTGATGGAGGGATATAGGTATCTAGAAACCCCGATAGTGATTCAGATCCAATTCAAGGTATCCTGAGTAAGAATTTTCACGTACTAGGAAGACGAATTTCAATAAAAAAATCATCACTATCCAAAATTTTGTAAGAGCAGCAGATACTTCGTAGTGTGTTGTATCAACGAAAAAACTGGGTATTGATTTGGAACCCCGTTGTATCTTAAAAATAATACCGTAGGAGGACAACAATTTGCAAAACGATTGAGAAAACTCAAAAAAGTAAAACAATCCAAACACAGGTGGGAAGGCGAGAGAAGGATAATGGTTATATAAACATACCGTAGGACGAGTGCTATTTGGAGATTACGATGAAAAACTGGAATTGAGACATTTGTTCAAGTTGCATAAATCTTTAATAAATATATGGTATTGGTTGATGTTAATGCACCATCACGTTGTGCAAGAATTGTCACTGAAGTATTGAAACAACCTAATATTGAGAAAATGGAATGGCCACCCTTTTATCCTGACATGAATCCGATAGACCAGGTATAGACTAGGATGGAGTTGAATCTAAAGGAGAGAACGGAAGGTGAGATGAATGTTTACTAATCAGAGAGCGATACTGAAAGGATGGAATGCTATTTTCCGATAATTATCAATGGTTTAATGACTTGTATACCAAGAAGTATAAGAACTCTCTTAGCTGCAAGTGGAGGTGTAAAAAACAATTGACGAGAACAAACGTATAACAATGTGAATTATTTATTGATATTTTAAATATTGTTTCAATCGTCATCTGCATTTTTCCACAGTATTTTCATTCATCTTTACCTTTTTTATGTTTGAGAATGGAAAACACATTGCACAGTGGAGGCGTTGAGGATATGCTAATAAAGTTATGGTGGTTGAACATATCATTATACAATATGTTCAATATGTCCAGTTCTTCTTTCAGCCATTATTCATGATATACTTCAGGTTACTGAGAAGGGTTAGATATCCGAGATGGGTTGATTAGAATAAAGTCGTATAACTTGTTTGTGGGAGATGAAATTTCCATATCACTGATAAGAATATTTTTTGGAAGTTCCAAGCTCATCTAGATCAGAGTTTATACAAGTATACTTCTCCCATATTTTTCGAATTCCATTTAAATACTGAACATATTGGTAGCTTAGATATTCATATCATAATACATCATATTATTTATCAGATTTGTGGGAGAATGTCAATTCTCAATTTCAGATGATTTTTTTAGATCATGCTCTCCTTTTGGATGTTCAACAGATATAATTCAATGTTCGACGTGGCAACCAGCCAGGAAAGTAGTTGTTTTCTGTTGAATATTCAGAATGATATTATGCATGTGCATATACATATTTTTATTTGAAGGAGAATAAAAATTCTCAACTTCTGATTTTTTTTTTCAAATTCTCATCGTGTGTGTTCAATAGATATCATTCAAAATTTGTCGTAACATATAGCCAGGAAAGTATTTGTTTTCTGTTGTATAAAGTGGGAAATAATTTATATTTTCATCACATAGAGAATGCGAATTGTGAATGTATTTCTTCATAAATACGAGTGTCCCCTAAAAGGAGGTCAATCCATCAACCATAGATTCCTTGAACAAAAACAGTATGAGTTTCTAGATACCATTTCTCATTTCAGCCCTTCATATTCGATATACAGGGTGTCAAAGTTGGAAATTAAAAACTGTTTTTTTTTTAATTACCCGCGTATTTAATAAAATTTTAATCTCAAAATTGGTACATTACTTCAGCAGAAAAAGTAACATCATGCGAGAAAAACAAAACAGGAAATAACTGTCAAATAGTCAAAATATTGGGGGTCAAGTACACACTTACCCCCCTATTTTTTTGTACGTGCCCTAATGACTTCCTATGTATTTCTTCAAGTGTTCAATCATTTTCGAGTATTTTTGGTCTCTTGTAAAATTCCGATAAAATTAGTTGTTTTTATGATAATTCGAAAAGTACTGGTTATTGTTTGATGCCTATGCGGCTTATGGTAATCTCATAATGTTCACATACTCCTATTTATTTCGTCGAAATTGGGAGAGAGCATAACTTCTTACGGACGGAAAGGTAAATATGGAAATACCAGGTGCTCAAAGCGAATGTATCAAAATAATTTTCACAAAAAGAAAATTGATAGAAATTGCTCGATATGACCTCAAATTTTTTGATTACACATTCGAGATGAAAAACAAGAAAAAAAAAGTGAGGACACATGTCGAATTAAATTTTTTTTTGCCAATGGAACGGCGTGGAATTTCAAATGAAAAAAAAACGTTTCCTTAGAATTTCGGGAAAATAATGATTTTAGGAGGATGGAGGGGATAGATTAGACGTGTTGAATTTCTATAAATTTTTTTTGTTTTGGAAAATATTTCAATACATTCGCTATGAGCACCCGCCGGTATTTCCATATTTACCTTTTCGTACGTAAAAAGTTACACCCTCTTCCAATATCGACGAAATAAATAGGAGTATGTGAACATTATGAGATTACCGTAAGCCGCATAGGCATCAAACAATAACCAGTACTTTTCGAAATATCTTAAAAACAAATAATTTTATCGAAATTTCACAAGAGACAAAAAATACTCAAAAATGATTGAACACTTGAAGAAAAATAGGAAGGAAGTCATTAGCGCACGTACAAAAAAAATATGGGGGTAAGTGTGTACTTGACCCCCAGTATTTTGAATATTCGACCAGTTATTTCCTGTTTTGCTTTCCTCACATGATATGTCTCTTTGTGCTGAAGTAATGTACCAATTTTGAGGTGAATGTCTTATTGAATACGCGGGTAATAAAAAAAAACTGTTTTCAATTTCCAACTCTGACACCCTGTATATCGAATATGAAGGGCTAAAAAGTTAAATAGTATCTAGAAACACATATTGTTTTTGTTCAAGGAATATATGTATATATCCTTACATTCATGTTTATAATTCATCAGAGAAAATTCCTTTTCTATAATGATGATGTTTGAAATGGGACTGTCCAAGTTTCTGTTAGGAAGTTTGCATGTTTTCCTGATTGGATATCAACTACTAAAGCAAAACATGTTCGAAGTAGCTATTTACGAAATGCCCAACCGGTGTTTGAATTATCCCGCACACTTTGCTACCAGTTATTACAGGTCATTACTCAACTCCCTAATGCTCATGTACCTGCAGAAAATTAATTAGACCACCGGCTGATTGTTATTGATGGAACATAACTTGATATACAGTAATGCACGTTGTGGGTAAAGTATGATTCGATTTTGTCACGGTAATTGTATACGGTTGATTGTTTACCTGGGACATTCAATATGGCCACTGTGTGATTAAAAAGCAATTTTCGAGGAACATCAGCAAACATGTATCTCAGAGTGAATTGAATGAATCTTACTAGGTATATAGGGTGTGCTGATATCGAAAATATACTTATCTTCTCAATAACTCGGTAACGTAACGTGATAGACATATTTTTAATCTCATGTAGAAGTCCATACTCTTCTCCAAGTGGAGTGTAGTGATGAAAGGATTCGAAAACGAGATGAGTCTGTTTTCATACCATACAGCACATGACATCCATTGGACGTCCATTTTAGGACCATTTCGATTCCAAACGTCCATGGACATTGAATGGACATTCAATGTACGTACAAACATGGATCATCATTGGATACTTCAAATTGTATGTACAGTGGGCGTCTACTCATTGTCCAACCACGCATGTACGTGTCCACATCCATTGTACGTACAGACGCGGACGTACATTAGATGATACAAATTGAACTTTTATTAACTTTTATTGGATGTCCATTTAACGGCCATTCTGAGCTCAAGCGTTCATGAATGAAGAATAAACATTATATCCATATGTATATAAATAATTGTTCAAAGTAAATGTCTATATGAAATTATTTTGAATCTGAAGGTTCATGAACGTTAAATGAAACGTACATTGTACGTTCAGAGATGGACGTAAGACTATTGATTTTTCAACCACGTGGAGGGGAGGCAGAAGGTCAGATCAGTCAAGTTTTTGTTGGATCTTGATCAACTACATTTGAAATAATTTTTTTTTCCGAATGGACCTTATTGTTCTAGGCCTACCAGAATCATTTTCACTTGGTGTCACATTACCAGTTTCTCGACAACGTTGTTTCACGGCTCTGATCGTGTCTTTATTCGGTGGGTTTCTTCTGGGAAACCTTTCGGCATAACGCGTAACCGCTAACGCCTAAGATCAGTAACATATCGGTGTATTTAGCATTTGAATACATTCTGATTATTAAGCAACGTATTCATCAACAATTAATCGATGTTATTGACATTAGTCTCGACTATCGATAAATGTCAGTTTTCCAAAGGTAACTCAGACAAAACGATTTTGAGGTTTGCGACTAACACATTTGGAACACTCTCTGATTGAATATTATATGTTTCAGTAGAGTAATTTTTCTTCCATGACTCTCTGTTCAATTGATGACTTCCACATTAGGATGATCTCATTGGTTTTGGTTATCAATAAATAGGTAACAGTCTTTTATAATACTTACTTTCAACTAGCATCAGTGTTGTAACTTCAGCATGTTCAAATCGAAATATCCTAAAAACGGTACACATTATCAAGTTTCACCGAGAGCACCTTTTAAGTGTAAAATTGAATGATGTTCAAGTTCACATTGAATGTGGACTGAAAAATTTAACCTCAAAGGAGTTATGTTTGAAAGTACTTGGTACGAACCGTGTAACTAGCGCCCTCTATGAGTGTCAGTTATAAAAACAAATTCATGCCGTTGAGTAAGCTTTCAGATCACATCCATACGAAATTTCATCACAATGTTGCCAGCAGTTTCGACATAATCGGGAAAAATGTGTCGAAAAAAATATATTTTTTCTGTGACGGGAAAAAAGTTTGGCATTTCATCTCTGTTGGCAGGTTATAAAATGTCACTTTTCATAAATTACTTTTTTCCCGTGGGAAAAAAGTGAGTACTTTTTTCCCGGATATATATCACATATATATATACTCTGTTAATGGCTTTTGTTGTGCTATAGTTCCGAAAAATGAGTCAATAATACCGTCTCCGAGAAAGAACTGCAAGTCCTTTTATCTTCCATTCGACTTCGCGGTTTCGTATATTACTAAACAACTACTGAATTCGCAATTTTTCAAAATCAAATCACAGAATTGAACTGACAGAAAGTGACATCAGATATTTGATTACTTCAAAAGAATGATAGAGATGTCTATAAAACGCAGGTGTCCCTACTGTTAAAAACTTGAAATTTCACGTCGATAATTTTCAGATTTCGAAATAATGTAATATCTTCTCAATATTGATTCGTCCTTCCTTCTGTCACAGAAAAAAATAGTGTATTATACACGGGAAAAATATTAGATTTTAGCTCACGGTTTTTTGTCTCCCTCCGCTACGCGTCGGGAGACAACACAACCTGGAGCTAAAATCTACTACTTTTTTCCCTTGTATAATAAATAACTATTTTTCAACCCCTTGTATCTTGAAAACGGAGGGCGTTACGACATCTCTTTACTGAGCAAACCCAACTTATTTTGCGATGTTCTACCTACCCCAGCAAGGGCGTTAGGTTTTTTGAAACACCCATAGTAGATAATGATGTAACACTTTTTTTGAAAAAAAAAACTCAGCGTTCGTCTTCCTACCCAATTTAATCAACTTCTGTGCACATCCAAGTGATAATACGTTTATGGCGTATAGCGTGTAATAGTCGTAATGCAATTTTCTACAAGAATATACAATCCTGGAAATGTGAACGTATGGGAAACGAGCTGAAACTAAATAGTTTTCCGGAGCGGAACAAGCAGTATTTGCATATTTGAATTAGAAACACTGTTCGCAATCGTCAAGAACCGGTGATTTATCGTTACAATATTGCGTAATTAATTCGAGTACAGGGGCGTAGCAAACTTTCAACGCTTTCCTGCAGGAACGTCTTTGCGCCCTGACCCCCTAACCCATCAATATTTTTCTGAATATAAACTGAACGAAGATTTCATTCATTAAGAATGGGCAATATCTGAACTACAGATAGTGAACACCAAAATATTGAGACTTAGCCCAACATGCCTGTATGACACCTGTTAAAAATTTGATGACAAATATGTTAACAAAAATGATAACAAGAATATTTTTTCTCTACAAACGTCAAAAAATGACAAGACTTGCGCGAGTACCTACTTCCCGCATTGTTATGTAAAATATATGAGATATTTATATTTCAACTTCATGGTCCTCAATCAAGCGAATAAATACGAAATCATTTATTTCTGAATATTCAATAATACCTTTGTTTTATCTCTTGGAGCACACGAAAGGAAATTCCTGTTATGTTCGTGGAACATCGGGCGTACCTAGGGAGGATAGGGGGAGGCAAATTAAGCCAGTTCAACACTATTTTCTTATATCAAGCTAAGTATATTTTCACTAAAGTTTGTAGAGAAAATTTTGTTTGCAACTCGAGCGCGAAATACTCATCTCGACCATTTTTTTAACTCGGCTACGCCTTGTTAAAAAATCAGATCACGATCTCCAAAGTAGCATTTCACGCTCGAGATACAAAAATAACTATTATGTGTCATACAATCAAAAAGGTGTTGATTTTGAGCAGATTTGCAAACATTTTTGTAGAAATATAGAAATATTTTGATATTATGAATATTTATTCTGTATGGAACATAGAACATATTCTTGTTATTATTTTTGTCATCATATTTATCATCAAATTTTACAGGTGTCATACAACCTTTATACCAATGTTGCAGTCAAGAGATATTTCATATTGGTCTAGCTGTTCGGCTCGGCTCCTCACGGTTGGTGTTCCCATTAAAAAAAAATAGACATTAGCTGCATTCGTCTGAGCGTTCGTTCTGAGCTATGCGCGTATCTATCTCCATTTTTTGTGCTTACTCATAGCTACTACTATACCTGGTGGCACAGGAGACATGCAACAGCCTGTAGTTTCTACATTTGAAGAGATTCAAATTTGAAATTCACACGAGTTATATAATCGACGATGGCGCTTTCCTTGAATTTGATGACAATTTTCAAGTAGACACAATTTTTTTTTCAAATGGCGCCCTGTATATTTCTGTTGCCTATTTGATTTGCCCTAGAACTCTCTATTCAACTATGTATCACAATTCAATATTCGTTGATCAATTGGCAGTTGAATTGCATTTCATTCAAACACATGAGGTGGCCCGAATGCAATGACATTTCGATGCTTGATAGGCTTAGGAATCCAAAGATCATTACTTAGACGATATTATCAGAATATTTTTCATACCCTTATCGGCTCCAGAAGATTGCCAATAATTTCATTGGGTTCAAAAAAATCATCCAGAAATAACTCACGATGTTGAGAAAACTAAGATAGACACTCCGTTTTCTTTCATTTGGCTACTTGTGAAGAATTTATTTGTCCTTTTTTTGCCGTGTTGCCATAATATGATCATCCATTTGGATACATGAAACTGAGATTGTTGTAATAATTGATGTATCGTCTTGATATCGTGAGTTATTTTCGGATAAAATTGTTTTATACTCAATGAATTTATTGGCAATATTCTGGGACCGATTAGGGTATGGAGAATATTCTGACAATATAGTCTAAGTAATGATCTTTGAATTTCTGAGCCTATCAAGCATCGAAATGTCATTGTGTTCGGGACACAGCCAACTCCATGTATTTCAAATAAATGCAATTTGACAGCCAACTAATGAATTGATATCAAATTGTGATACACAGTTGAATAGAGAATTTCAAGGCGCATCGGATTAACATCGGAAATGTACAGGGTGTCATTTAAAAAAAAAAGTTAGGTCTACTTCCAATCAAACAGGTGGTTGAAAAAAATTTTCATTGGCTTCAAGGAGAGCGCCATCATCGATTTAATAACCTTTGTGAATTTTGAATTTTGATCTGACCAAATGGAAAAACTACATGATGTTACATGTCTCCTGTGCCACCAGGTATACTTACACCTAATTTCATTCTCTCAGTTTCTTTTGTATTTTATTTTCGTTGTTTTCCGTAGTAAAAATTTCAGCACCACCTATCACGTCCAATATTTTCAAATCATCCAGGAAACCATCGATATACCCATAAAATTTCAACCCAATCAAATCAGTCGTTTAGAAGTTCTGTGAAAAAGACAAGTACGGAAGGATAAATTCTTACTACCCGCTGTCCTATTACCCGTTTTCCCGTAGGAAAACGTAGCCTTCGTTAATCAGGGATAATGTCGGCTCCTGATGGTGAAACATTTTCGGTTCATTAGTTACGGAGTTTATTCAATACAAACAAACAGACAAACAAACAAACAGATCTTCTCCCTTTATAATATAAGTGTAGCTTTTTCCATACCTTTGGTCGAACATTTTCCTACTTTGGAATCGTTTGTCTATCCCCTTGTTAGTGACTGTCATTATTGTTTGCGGCCGTTCTTTCCACTGTGACTTCGATAACTTCATAATTTGGAATAATAGAAATGTTGAAAGTGGAACAGAAACCTCATTGAGATCGAATGAGGCAAGAACCATCAGAGAGGAATCAAAGATTTTTAATTTATTGTGATCATTTACAGAAGTAACAGAGTGCCACCAGCCTCCTTTTGATGAGCATTCAAAACAAACTTCACTACATACTTACTCACTACTAACATCATGCCAGAAAATCTGAATCTACAAAATTCCATGTTCATGCTGTCAAAACTCACAAAGTCATTGAATAGAATATCCATAAATCAGCAACATCCTTATGAGTCGTGTTTCAGGCTATATCAGCATGTTTTGGTCTTCACTATCTGTAGTTCAGAGATTGCCCATTCTCAATGAATCACCCATACAAGAACAAGAAGAGTTTCAGTTTTGAAAGGTACACTCTTCAAACATAGGTGAGTAGTATGAGATGTGCAAAATACAAATTTAACTTAATATTTACAAAAAAAAACTTGTCAGTTGAGTCCAGACTCTCAGTCACTTCATGTTTGATGCACAATATACCTACTTATTTGTCATGGTGGTTCTGAGACAGTGTTTGTTACACTCCATTTTATCACCAACACCCTTCCTCCAAAACTGTCCTCAATTCTCTACTTTATTGGTTAACTTATCAATAACTTCACTTTCATATCAAAGTATAATGTATAGTTCTTTCATCGGTTCATGGTTCTCGTATCACTACTCTGGTATTCCACATCTTGATGTTTACAATATCATCATTGATGGCACTAAAAACATAATATTGATTACTCATGATTGATAAATAGATGAGTTAAAATCACAACCTGTTGAAATATCGTCAGTATAATCCATCACTCTGTATATAGATTAGGGTTTTCATACCGCTCTCCGATCGAGGAAAGTCCACACAGACGTATCAGAATGGTATCCGGTACTGAACTCGGTACTGAATATCTATCTCCTCACTGCGAGTGAGACAAAGACGTTGAATCTAACGCGACTCTATCATAAATTCAATACATTTCAGAAAACTTGAGCAGGCGAGATAATTGTCTAATTAGATATCTATACTCTTCACTCAGGTGTGTAAAATAAGGAGGGTCGGAAGTTGGTCCGTATATAGCTACTTCTGTCCTAGCTTGTTCCATTCCGATATCCGGTGGTGTTACCAACTCATCTAGTAGTTTTGGATAGTACAGAAACTGCTATAACAGGTGATTCAGGTTGGTAATTCGGGAAGTCTCTCTCGAGGTCCATTTTTCAGTGATAACATCTTTGCGTTGATCAGGTGCCCATTGGATTTTGTATTGTTCTGGTGGCCGTGAGCGTAGAGTCGCTGGCTGTCGCCCAGGCGGTCCGGGTTCGATCCCCGGCGCGAGCACTGAATTAATTTTCGGTAGTTTCGTTGGGCGGGAGGAGATAGGTGGCCAACCCAACATTCTTGGTACCTAGATATCAATCCTTTGGACTGTCCACGGTTACCAGCCGAGTAGTGCTTCGGATGACACTTAAAAAGCTAAGGTCCCCGTCTTCTTAACTCACACAAGTCTCTGACTTTCGAGGGTTGCTTTGCAACTAAGCTGGCGGTTAAAAACACTTTTTAAACTTTTTATATTGTTTGTGTCTCTGGGTTTGGAACCGATTACGTAAATAGCACCTAAGGTGGATATCTTCACTGGAACTCGTAAGTAGTTTAATCGCTCACGAGCGTCCATTTGCCATACCGACACTTCATTTCTTTCTGTCATTCCGCCAAATTGCCGAGAGCTGTTACCATTCCGGATCTCCCAACACCATAAAAATATAGCTCCAGGAACAACCTGGTATAGAAAGTCCCTCAAATTGATGAGGTAAGAGAGTAAAAATAACATATTTTTCACGATTATTCCTGTCTCACTCTGTCTCAGCTTTTCACTCGATGTAGTATATCCATCTCTCTTCGCATCGTTTGGTGAATATTGAAATGTCGAATTTTTCAGGGATCTCGTATTGGGGCTTCTCTAAGGAGAGTTTGAAAGCCTTGAACCTCTAATTGTCTGGAAATTACTTGGTCCTGAGGGACATATGAGGAAGCACCCTGTATGTATGGAAATACACTAATGCCGAATGATATTAGTATGCAGCTATTTTGTTGGTGATGAAATCAAGCATCCGGTGAGATCTTTCCAATTATCTTTTCCTCATCGTCCAAAGGGGGTTGCCATCCACCGAGCCACGATACGAACACCAAATTTCTTCAACTTTTGACTATAGCTAAGATATTTCGGAAACTAACTTATGTGAACCAACTATAGCTATATTTGGGGATTACGTAACTTAATATTTGTCTACCAACTTATGCTAAGTGAAAAACTACATTACATGACGTACTTTGTAGCTACCAACTTCTATAATTACGATATATGAGCTATCGTATCTTATATCATCATTAAAATTATTGTTTTGATCACCTTTATATATTTCCGTTTTTTGTTTATTCACTAGTCTTTTCTTTTCCCGTTTTGGTGTTTGGTTTGGTGTTGGCAACACAGAGTGAAAATTGAAACGGGTGGCGCTTTATTTTGAAATATCAATTATTATATATATATTTATTTTATATTCGGTTTTTGTTGAACTCACACCTCACCACTGAGTCAGTAGGCATACTCTGGTCAAGAAACAGTAAATGGAAGTTCAATTTCGTAATTGAAATCTCAACGTAAAGCACCCGTAACATGTTTCATTAATCAGGAGGGGTGAAAGAACTGGGTGCGTGACGCGATGCCCAATTCCCACCATGCCCACCTTATTCATGTCGACGATTACGAAGATTCCCGGAGAACGCAACGTTGCCAGGCAATGAGAAAAAATCAGAAAACACAAGATCACCACCACGCCCACTTTTCATAGATCCTCACGATCCTCAAGTCTCCTGATGCCCAGTTTCCACCATGCCCACTATTTATACATTCCCACTATGCCGAATTCCCACCATGTCCACCTTCATCATGGTGGGAATCCAAAGAAGGTGGGCATGGTGGGAAGTGGGCATCGTAGGAATTGGGCATCGTGGAAATATACGAAAAGTGGTCATGGTGGAGATTCAAAGGAAGTGGAGTTGGTAGAAATTGGGCATTGTGGGGATTGGGCATCGTGGGAATGTATAAAAAGTGGGCATGATGGGAATTCAAGAAAGGTTGGCATGGTGAGAATCCAAGTAAGGTGAGCATGGTGAACATTGGGCGTCGAAGGGATTGAGCATCGTGAAATGTATGGAAAGTGAATTTTCCTCTTGATCTGGCAACGTTGCGCTCTTCGGCAATCTTTGTTATTGTCGACATGAGAGTGGGCATCGTAGGAATTGGACATCGTTAAAATTGGGAATCGTGGGAATTGGGCATCGTGGGATGCCCCTAAAGAACTAACAGTCATTACTCCACCACATAAAGAATTCAATATTGACCAACGGTCATCAGCAAATTCATTAAAAAAAAGATCTGTGAGAAGAAAACAACGCTTACACAAAAATTGTATTATAATATTTGGAGGAGAAATAATATGTTTCACACGGCAGCAAAAGTAGATTGACTGCGCTGGCTGAATTCCTAGCTTTGCTACGCTCGGCTATGAATAGGGCTTCGCGAGACCAAGAACAAATGATCAGATATGGTCTTGCTCTCGAGAAATACATGTTGTCTTGATCTTGGTATTGGTCTTGATATTTCAAGAACAAGACGAGACTGTCGAGACTGGCTCAGTCTTGGTCTTGGTCTTCATAGTCTTGGTCTTGGATCAGGAAGCGTCTAGAAATTTTAATTATTCAATTCGCATATCGAACAGTTTATATGCATATTGTCACGATCTCTGGCTTCCTGATGGAATAAGACCACTGGATCATCTTCGAGGGTAGCTCAGATAGGGTAGATTATATTAACTTAAGACCCTAATAGTTAAGAGGTATGAGAAATATTGAAAACCATATCCAAAACATAGATACATTCATTAGATTATCATCGTATAGAAGATGAATCATTATAGATACGACAAACAATTTATAAAAGGGTCAAATAGTACTTACAATATAGATAAAGCCATTTTCGGAGAGGGTCGTCGGGTAGAACGCACAAAGACCTAACTAAACTGATTAACGTGATAACCGACTGTACAAATCGACCGTTCGCACCAATGACAGCAATTATTCAAAAACCCGATCATCAACTGCCTTCTGGAATATCCACGATTCTGAAATCTCAAGTACTGTTATTGTTTAGGTAATTCTTGATACGTTGCTATTAGAGGTTACTCAGTCGTTTAGGTTGTTGATGAGTCAAAGCCAAAACGTGTTCCAAATGTTTATAAACTTTCGGTGCGATGGAAGAAGCACGATTTGGAAATTATGAGAATATTGAATTATTGATTCCGGTTATAATTTTGGAATAATCACTTAATTGTGACGATATAATTAGACGAGCGAATTTCGAGAGCAAAGTCGCTTAGTTTCTGAGATAAAAAAAACTGGCGTAGAACCAGGTTAAACTTGGTCCATTTCTTCAATTAGGTGGTCGTGTACACGAAATCACTTTTTACGACATTTTTTAGTGGTCGTGAACTTTTTAATTTCAAAAAACTCGAAAAAATTGATTAATATGTAAAACATGTTTTTTTACGTCTCCACCGTTATATCTCTCAAAGTAATTGTGGTTTCGGGCTGATTTTTTTTTTAAATTAAAGAAGACTCAATAGCGGTTCTAACCACCTACTTTGTGTTTTTGATATATTTTTATTCGATTTGTTGAAATGATAACAAACTTGACATCGATATTTTTGTAGATGTAAGTTATAGCAATCGATAAAAAAGTTTATTATTGGAAATTTGTGTATACATTATGCGAACAAAATGGAGAGAATATATTAAAGAAGTTTTTGGAATGATAATTTTTTATATATGTATTTATGTATACAGTTAGCGATTTTTTCAAAACGGGCTAAAATTACGCTCGCGTGCGCCCGGCTCTCTTATTACCCAGTCTATGTTTGTCGACTACATAGGTAGCAGACCCGTACGTACGTTATGGTCGGACTTCTGATGGGATAATACCTTTTATTGTTTTTATTTGAACTATCCAAATGATACTTGATATATCAATCAATGTTTCAAACTGAATTCTTTCCTCCAGAATGATTATTTAAACATTTTTGACCAAAACCAAAAACGTATGCATAAAACAACTTTTATTTTTTAAATTATTCCAATAGATTATAGATACATCAAAAGTATTCGAGTTCGTCAATTTCTTCTATATCTTCCTCGAAATCTTCAGTAACATTATTACAAAAACGACATTTACACTCGTCACAACATTTTAGGCCTTCTTTAAAACAATCACCTTTTCGACTATCACAGTTTTTATCTGAACAAAAATACTTAATGATTGCCGAACAGAATTGGTGTATCATTCGAAAATATTGGAATACAAACGTTGTTATTCAAATTCCATCCTGGACCATCTGAAATTATAAGTCGTGTTTCTATGTTGCTGCTGTACCATATTCTGAGTTGATACTGTCACGAGTAGAACATACAGTATATTAGTAATTTGGAACCATGAGGGTTTTATAAACATAAAGTAAATCAAATCATCCGTTGACATTGAAATATAGAAACTAACCAAGGTACTCTCATGAGAAACGTGCAAATCTAATGAAATGATGTATATAAATATTGGATGTGAGGGTTCCGAAGTTAGTCTGGTCTGGGGGCTACTCTTGACTTGACCAAGAGCTCGTCGTGATAGTCGTTATAATGTAAGTTGTTATTAGGTCTTTATATTCATTGTTGTTTATTCATAATTGTTATCGCTACCCATAATGTTTCATGCTATTATAAATATTGTTATGTTTGGATGTAGTCTCGTACTTTCAGTTGTCCCTAAACTATTAGTGCCTATTTGAATATTACCTCTCGCAAAATATTGAGCCAAGCATAAACCCTTTTAATTTACTCCTTATAAATCGATATGTATGGAAGCAACCATTATATCGTGACATGGTGGAGGCGCCGGGCAATATATGTCCTTTCAGATATTGAAAATACTCTTAAACGTTGGTATCGTTTACCATTTTTTTGTCATTCCTCCTGAAATGAATTATACGCAAATATGATATTATTATGTGATGGAAATATGATATGAAATGAATTAATTGAGCTCAAGAATAATGAAGTGTATGTAAACTCTCAATGAAGAGATTGTTACTTGGTTTCAAGTGGAAACCGTTTCCGTACAGAATAATCATCACCCTATTCAGCATATCTCGTGGTCCTAGCCAAACCACATCCAGAGAAGTAGCTGTTTGGTTGATATTCTAAAAAGTACGAAGTGTTATAGTTGGAATTATGCACTATAACAGTAAATAGGAGGGAATCCTGGAAGATGTGCCACACTAAGGCATGAAGGGTTAACCTTACTGAAAATATTTTGTCCTCGAATTGATAGGACATGAAATGATGATTTAATGTGAAATAATGAGCTCGTATATGATGATTATGTATATTTATGAATTATGAAGATGATTATAATGATATTTACCCCCGGGGATGATCTTTCCGAAAATGGAAAATATTTGCGAGTTGTTAGAGATAGAAATGTGCGGTCTATAGTGCTAACAAAATTGGAGGAATGAGCATGCGGTATTTAAAAGGAGTATTTTCAATCAATTCAATAATGTATTGGTGGTGAAATTTCACAAATTTTCTTATAATAAACTATCTTACTACTTGAATTCATCGAAACATAGTGAATAGGGGAATTGATATATTCTTTTTAATTGAATAAACGCCAATTCATTGTGTAACCGGTTACACCAAAGATAAATGAATAAATCGAATAAAGTTCTGATAATATTTCATATTAAACAAAAAATAATCTCAAGGTACCTTGAGTCAAAATATTGCTCAAAGTACATGAAAGTACCAATTCTCGGACGGTTCATCAGTTTATTCAAGCTGCCAACAATGAGTTGTCAGATGAATATCCTTTTAAATCCTACGGTTTGGACCTGGAATGTCAAAAATGATCAATATGTAAGTATGAAATAACATGGTGACATTTTCGATAATATATTTATCAAATAAGTAATTTTTTTTTATGAAATTTTTCAACGAGAAGGCACGTTGGTTTGTTCACATGACACAAGTAAATTTTTTACCATTATTTCAATTCATGCGCTTGTTGATTTGAATAACTTTCAATTGGCAGAACTGGCAATTATTTTTATTTCAATTTCAAAATATAGTTTACTCACCACCCAAATGATTGAAATTACTGAATCGAATAGAAACTTATGAAAAATTCATCATAATTTCGCATAGTTAAAAAAAAATATGCAAGTAGGTATAGGTAACTCATAATTTATTTCTTATTTATTCAATCAATTATTTAATTTTCCATTTAGGAAACTATCTGCAATAATTTTCAACTTCTCAAACGGGAACTTTTCACCTTTTCGAATTTTTTTTTGTTATTGCTTACTAGGTCACTAGTAGTGATAAAATTACATAGCATGCATTTTGACGAGCTCGCTAATATAAAGAAAATAATCATGAACTTGACACTATGGTCACGTTACTTTGTGTTGATATGATATTGTTTCTTTTAATCATAGGTGTAATAATGAATCATGCTTTGAGAAACTCGAGAAAGCATGTTTAGATGTTTTTATAATAAAATGGAATAATGATAATTTAAAGAAATTGAATAGAAATGTTTTTTTTTAATTGAATTTATAATTAACTCTAGAACTTGTCTGTAAATTTGGAATCATCAGGAATTGATGGTATACTAAAACGAATGAAATAGGAAATTCATGATGTTTAAAAGAGGTAGACAGCGGATCCCAGCATAGGTTAAACATTCATTGAATTATATATAATAGTTTTCACTTATTGTGCGAAACACTTCAGGTTATTCGTATGATAATATATTGGCTTATGTAAGGAATACTTAGCCCATTGTAAATAGTTATCTACTGGATATATTCTCTTTTTCACATGTTTCAACGAAACCACACAAAACAATGCACCCACACTGAGCACGGAAAAACAGCACGCATAATCGAATCAGACACCCAGGGGGGCGCAGCCACGCAGTCAAATGGCCAAACATGGACAAACCAAGGACTGTTTGACTGTACAACATGATTCGATGGTAGCTGGGTAGCCCAGGAACGAAAAGGAGACAAGTGGGAATGCTACAAGTTGTGGATAGCTCCTAGAAGTTCGACGATGGGAGACCACGGAAGTCGTCCCACGAGATGCCTCATCAGCCTCTGACTAAGTCGTCTTTCAGTTATCACAGCAACTGCCAAGATAGCTGGCAATTCCACTCAATCAGCTGCGAACTTTTCTCGAGAAACAGATACTAGAAGCCAGGAAAACTTACAGCCCAAAGGATTCATACTTCAGAGTATCAGCCCAGAACGAGAGAAGCCCAATAATCTTTGAAGCCCAAAAAGATTCCACCCTCATGCCCAGGACGAGGATACCTTTCGAGCCGAAAAAGGATCCCGTCAAAATTCCCACGACGATTGAAGGATGCCCATCAATCGTCATTCGCTACCCCAAGAACCCAGCAGTTCCCTTCGTTCAGCTGCCAACTACCTCGAATGACAGTCTTAGAAATCTTAAAGCCCAAAAGATTTCATCCCGATGCCCAGGACAAGGATACCTTCGAGCACAAAAGGATCCTGCCGAAATTCCCATGACGATTGGAGTATGCCATGCCCAATCGTCATTCCCTACCCCCAAGCTGCCAGGAGTCTCACCGAGAAGAGTCTGATTGAAATGCTTTTGTTGAATAGCCAGTGCCGGACTAAGTAAAGGTGTGAGTGTGCATTGTAGACACTGAATTTCGAATGTTTGTGGATATTTTTTTCTGAAATTTTGTGTATAATATGTAAATGAATTTTAAATGTTCTCCTCGATATATTTTAGTTAGGTAGTAATTTCAAAACTGGGGTCCAGTTTTCTCGGAGAGAGGGGTCATGTCACGAGTAGAACATACAGTATATTAGTAATTTGGAACCATGAGGGTTTTATAAACATAAAGTAAATCAAATCATCCGTTGACATTGAAATATAGAAACTAACCAAGGTACTCTCATGAGAAACGTGCAAATCTAATGAAATGATGTATATAAATATTGGATGTGAGGGTTCCGAAGTTAGTCTGGTCTGGGGGCTACTCTTGACTTGACCAAGAGCTCGTCGTGATAGTCGTTATAATGTAAGTTGTTATTAGGTCTTTATATTCATTGTTGTTTATTCATAATTGTTATCGCTACCCATAATGTTTCATGCTATTATAAATATTGTTATGTTTGGATGTAGTCTCGTACTTTCAGTTGTCCCTAAACTATTAGTGCCTATTTGAATATTACCTCTCGCAAAATATTGAGCCAAGCATAAACCCTTTTAATTTACTCCTTATAAATCGATATGTATGGAAGCAACCATTATATCGTGACAATACATATACACCTAGAATTTTGATAGTCAACTTTCATGAGACAAAATATTTTGAAAATCCCTCCACCCCAGGAAAGAATACTCATTCTGGAGAAATTTCAACAATAGCCAAGATACATTGATCTTTTTGGAATAATTCGAATTCTTTCGTGAACTTTCGTGTGAACTTATATCAGTTCCTTCTTTGGTTAGAGCTAATGTACCTTCTTTAATTCGTTCTCTTATTGGTTGCAAAGACTGTTTTTCTTGAAATACAACCATAGCCATAGCATATGTTGTTCGTTTTCCATCAATAGTTTCTTCGTTCAAATCAAAATTATCAATACTTGCCCGAATGTATTTATTTTTCTCATCCGAAACATGTCCAAGACATTTGGGTACATAAATATCTTCTCTGTCGACGATTTCTTGTTTCGCTAACGAAGTTGTTATTTAACGGACTTCGTTATAAGAACAAGTTAGTCCAAGTGAGGATAGTGTGTCCAAAATGTGTTTGCTTGGAACGTGATGATACAAAAATTTAAACCCAGACCGACATGAAGAACTCTTCCTATGAGACTTGTCGAAACGCCCCAGTATGATATTACTTGGAATCACTCCTAATTTGCTAGTTTTCCCATATTGAGCCTGTAAAAATATAAGCAACAAACTACTTGAATCAAAGAATCTCCAACTGCAATATTTACCTCTGCAAATAACTTTGCATCTATAAGCCATGACTCAAATAGGTGTAAAATATTTGGAACCTCATTCTGAAACTCATCTCTTCTGGTGTTGAAAATCCACTCTTTGGTTTGAATGAATCCATTGCATCACGTATGACGCGGGCAATGAATCCATTGCATCACGTATGACGGCATTTATTTGAATTTCAGACATTTCTTTGGGAAGGGAAATATCCTCCTGAAAATCACAACCACTTGTTGAGGAGTTAGCTGAGTCTTCCTTTGATATTGCAGATGAAGTGGAAATCGCCTTTTTATTTCTGTGTGAATTTATGTTCCTCTTAGATATATGTATAATGGCTATAACATGATTCATGATATTTCACATCAAATGCAAATGTCAAATGTCATTTATATCCTTTGCAGCTTTCATAATATTATTAAGAGTGTCGCTTCCACTGCCAAAAAAGAATATGTATTCATTATGCAGTAAAATGCAAAAAAATTACTTATTTTAAAGTAGGAACCATACACATTTTTTCATTACCTGTTTGAACAGATATCAAAATTTTCTTCGTTTTTGTTCCAGTACTACTGCAGATAAGGCACATTTTTCAGATATCAAATGTTTGTGATTTAAACCGAGTTCCAGAATAATTTGAGGGTCCAGCCTCACTGTCATTTTGCAAAATACTATTGATATTCTGAAAGCTTGTGATTTGTGGCAGTCTGAATGGTACTTTTTCTTTAGGTCACCATTCAAAATACTTTTTTTTGCGACAGAATTTCTTTTGATCGATTGTCTTGTGTCCTCTCAGCACTTAATATTAGTGACAACTTATATAATACATGTATAATCCTTATATTTTAGGTCTTTGTACCACAGATTTGTCATCATCCCGCACAATTTTTCCACAAATAATGCACTCCATTGTCTCAGAGAATTTCTTATAAATATCGTTAATTTTAACTCGACGCATGTAGATATTACGCTGAATGCCGTTTACATTAGACTAATCCACCCTCGTCTTCCGGTGGCGCGTGCCGATATTGAGCGAGCAATAAAAAAAATCACTGTTGCCAATCTATACAAAATGGGAGAAAACTAATTATCTCAAAAACTTTCATCATATATGGGCTCCATTTGTTTCGCTATATGTATACAAAAAATTTAGAAAATAAAAAAGTTTCTCGATTGGTGCAAATTGTAATGCATAAATTTTAGATTCCATGCTCTCTTGATTTTTGAAAAATGAAAGAAGCAAATTTCATGGAATCCATCGGTACTGTTAGAAGCCCTATTGTGTCTAGTTCAATCTACAAAAAAAAACTCTTCGATATCTCTATTGATTTCGAAGATATGACGGTGGAAACAAAAAAAAATACATTTTATTTAAAGAGCATTTTTTTCAGTTTTTTCTCATTTAAAAAGTTCTAGACCACAGAAAAATGTCGTAAAATACGATTTCATATATCTAGTGATATGTTCAACAAAACCTACCATGTCTGACCTGGTTCTACGTCAGAAAAAAAAAACGACACGATAGGGTCTCGAATTTACTACACTAAATAGGTATTTCGTATTTCCCAGTCTTTAGAATTGTCAATTCGTGCATATGAAGTGAGTGGAAAAGATTCTTTCTTTCACCATGAGGATATAATTTTCAAGAAATCCTGAATAAACATTAAATTAGACCCAAACAGCAAACAGGCCGATGCCCGAAAGGCCAGAAAAAAGGTTCAAAAGGGTCGGAACTGTAACGCATTATCGATATATTTGAAAAAATTTCATTCTCAAACCAAATAACATTTGTAGTGAATTTGTTTCTACCTTCAATAGGAAGACCTTACAACATACACCTATTTGCTGTGAACTTTGAAACTGCAATACTGAATTTGAAAAATGTACTCCGGATTTTGAGTGAACAAAAATCTGAAACCTACCATATGACAAATAAATAACTGAGATTAAATGCCAATACATTTTCCATCAGATTTTTCTTGAAATTGAGTAGATTCAAGTTCGATATATTCTTTCCGAAACCAACACCAATACTCTTGGGAGAGAGCCTTGGTCTTCGTCCTGGTCTCGAAAGTCATGTCTTGGTCTTGGGAAGATTTATTGAGTCTAGGTCTTGGCCTTGGTCTAGTATCAAGACCAAGATGAGACCAAGAATGACTATCTCTTTCAAACGGCATGGAGTTTCAAATGGAAAAATTACACAAAATTGGTTTCATGATCAATCAATCAATCAAACTTTCATTGAATAAGTTTTCTTCCACACTTCTGAAAAATATGAAATTGAATAGGTATGAAACAATAATGATACTAGACAAATATGTACAAACAATATTTGGAGAAGAAATAATAATTTCACGTGGCAGCGAAGTAGATTGACTGCGTAGTAAAACAAATAACTCTTCTGCCATGGCATAGATTAACGACTTACTCTATGGCCATGGCTTATGTGACTAGCAGCGTTAAATATAATGTATAAGCTATTATATGCATCAGTTCTGTAGACTGCTTGCAAATATATTATGTTCGACGAAGAGATATTTTGTCAAATCTTGCACGCTTCGCATTTTTCTGTCAACATATATCCGTCTTAACACTATTTTTTAAAACCACTATTTTGGTTATGGCTATTGAATTTCAATGTGGATTGAAGATGAATGCTTCCGTAGTGATAATAGGTCCATATTTTAGAGTCACAGAGATAAAGTGATCGAAATATATCGCTAGTGGTGAAAAAAATTGAAAATTCACATTGGTGGCAAATTTTTTTCCAATATATGATAAGGACTTAATGGATCAAACCCACTTCGTCATTATTCTCGATAATCTGTAGTAAATTTATTGATTATCATAATTTTCCATACTAATTATCCGAATTAGGAACATAGTTTGTATAGATATATCATGCACCATTTTCCAATTATTTATAATGAACCCGGCTATGAAACACGGAAGCTTGATATGGATTCGGCACGACTGCATCAAAGGTCGTTAACTGTCAACAAGAATGAATGCAAACACATGAAAATCCTGAATAATGAAATCAACAATCCAATTACCAAATGGATAGCTCTCGGCTGGCCTAAACTTCATGAACAACCAACATCCAACAAATTACGAAAATTATAGGAGGTGTTCGAAGGAAATTATGAATTTATTTTTATCAGAGTATAACAAAAATCGAGCTTTGACAGCAGTTGAGTTCCTCAAAGTGGAGTGTAGTAGTAACTAGAGTCACTGGATGCTATTAGTTTGATAAGTAGTGACTATCAGAGTCACTGGATGGTATCAGTAGATGGGAGTTCGGACACAGCTGAACTTCTGTCATTTTCTTTTTTTTATGTTACATTGGTTTCAGTGAATAAAAGACTAAGACATGTTCTGCTCTCTGTTTTTTCAATTTCCCTAGTAGCACCTGATTGTCTGATAAGATTCTAGAGGTTATTTTTTTCTTGTCAAATCAATCATAGCCGTAGATTGAGAATTAAAATAGGGTATAAACACCCACTTCAATTTATGGAGATATGGAACTTTTCGCAGAACAGTAGTTATAAAAATGTGATGGATGCGTGTAACAACATTTTGAAGATAAAGTAGACACATATGGATATGTTGAATATAAAGAAAAATCACTTTGTAGTTCAGTCGAAAATGAAAAATGTCAGAGTGACTGTTTTGATAATTCATGTAAACGTCTTTACTTTGTACTTGTAATTCTTTATATAATAATGCCACGATACATCTTAACGAAGTCCACGGTTGAAGTTTGTACTGTATACAAGGAGTAGCTTTATCAGGTTATGGGCCCAGATCGCCAATAACTGAAAATTGTGAATCAGTACGTAACCGATTGTCAGTAAGGAATGGATTTCAAAACCCAAATCGAAAAATTGGAGGGTGCTTCCAATTTGACAAAGTGGAGACGACAAGTTGAATTGCTGTTGTTGCACCATGATGTACATGATTTGATAACCAAAGTTTTCACTCAAAATGTTTTGGGAGAAGAAGTAAGTGCTGAAACCCGCAAAGAGCATGAAGCAAGAATAAAAACTTTTAAGAAAGCTGATGCCTTAGCTCAACTCATTCTAGTTAGTTGTATGAACAATGCGAATATTGAACTTACTGCTACAGCAAGTACTTCCAAGGAGATATGGGATAAACTGTTATCAGTGTACGAGCAAAGTTCTGGTCAGCGAGTAGATAGGCTGATGGACCAGTTTTTCAGCAGCGAGAAAATACAGTCTGAAGATATTGCCACGCATATAGGGCGATATCAACGAAATTTTCACGAACTCAACGATGAGTTGAAGAGATTGGCAAAGACCGAGTTGCCTGATTTATTGCTAATGAGCAGAATAATGTCGACTTTACCTGCTGAGTATATTGAGTTCAAGAGCGTTTGGGAATCAGTACCAGTTAATGACCGCACTATTAACCTATTGATAGAACGGCTCCGACTCATTGAAATGCGACTACCGTCAAAATGCAATGAATCATCTGCACTTTTTGCAAACTCCGGTAAGAAGTTCGTTGAAAAAGGGAGTGAAAAGTTTGAACGAAAGTGTTTCAAGTGTCACGAAGTTGGTCATTTTGCAAGAGACTGCCCAAATCGAAAATCAAGTCAGCAAGTGTTAAAACCATCCAGAAATACCAAGAAACAAACTGGATCGAATGGTGAAGCTTTTATTTCTGGCATTTTCGATCAGAACAATACCGTTGTATGGATTGCTGATTCGGGTGCCTCAGCACATATGAAAAAACATAAAAAATATTTCCTGACCTATGAATCATTTACTATGCCAAAGGAAATTCAAGTTGGCGACAGTAAGATAATTCATGCATACGGAAAAGGTATCATAAATGTAGATATGGAAGTCAATGGAATATGGTATCATAACCACTTAGATAGTGTGTGGTATGTTCCAGAGATTAGCAGGAATTTATTCTCTATCGGCCAATCCATGGATAGAGGTTTCAATTTCGAAGCTAGTCGTTATGGTTGCACGATTTCAAGAGGAGGTACTATCAAATTGACTGGAAGAAAAAATTCAAAAGGGCTATATGAATTGAATATGCGAGTTTGTATACCTGAAACCATTGCCGAGGTATTTGTTGCGTCAAAGGAGGAAACTTTACAACTTTGGCATGAGCGATTGTGTCACCGAAACAAACGGCATGTCATGGAAATCCTGAAGCAATATAATATTCAAGTAGAAGCACCAATTCATGTTCAGGAATTTTATGAAAATTCTGTATACTCCACTGGATTCCGGATGTCTTGAAATATTACTGATCACAGTTTCATCGAAATCTGTTCAGTAATAAAAATTGATGGGTTGATTAAACGGCATATTTTTCAAATTTCATTCCTTTATAACTTTTTTATTGATTGACACATTTCAACGTAATTTACATGTTACCCATTTGAAGATGTCACAAATCCAGTGGTGTAGTCAGATTTTTTCTAAAAAAATTGCTAGTAATTTTTTTAGATTTTTGACCTTGAAAAATCAGATTAGTTGGCCCTGGAAATGGGGATTTATTCATGATATTTGGTGTCCTAATATACTTTTTGAATATCTACCTAACGAAAAAAAAATCATTCCAATCGGTTGAAAAATGTAAGTTTTATAAGGGTGCTTCCATCTTAAATGGGTCACACTGTATATATCTGAAAAAATGATCATATTGTTGGTCATACATGCCGGTCCCAATTTGGTAGAGATCGGACGAGTCGCATATAGCTGAGATGTAGAGGGGGCCGTGGAAATGAGACGCGATGTAGATTCGTTATTATTGCATTTTCTCTAATGGAACTTGGAACAGATCTATTTCAGAGGATGCCAATTCATATGAATACTGGAATTTTCAGCCTCTGAATGTGATCTACGACAATGATTTGGTAGTAACTAAGGCTGATAGGAGTAATTGCATTGTCATACTTGATAGGTTAGATTACTGCTTCAAAGTTATTCAGTTCTTGGACTCAGATAATTTTTCTAAATTAAAAACTGGTCCTACCTCAAAATTGAAATTTCCAAATTTCTCAACTTTTGTCAACTCTTAGATACAGTTCTGGAACAGAACTTTGTTCAGCTTGACAATACTCATTATTCACAAGCCTCAGGTTTAGCCATGAGCAGCAATCTCTCTCCTCTCTTATCTAAAATTTTCCACATGATTTAGAAAGCAATCTTCAACACTTTCCCCTCTTTCATGAAATTAACTTTTGGTACAGATATGTAGATGATTGTCTGCAAATGCGAAGTTTCATTATGTCACTTACATGAAATACAAAATCTCTTCATTCTATAAAATTCTTTTATTCATTGACATGTGACTTATTACGGCCCAGCTCCTTCTCGCATCTTGTCTAACATTCCTTGTTTATGCCACAGGACAGTTATGTGTCACTTGTCATTGGAGACACACTTCACGTATCTTATGCCAAGCTAACCTTCCCGCCCTCTCACCGCTCTACCACGTCATGGTATCCTAGTTTCTCATGATGGGCTCCATTGTATCATCGATTACTTGGATGAGCAAGTGTTGGGATCCTCCTTGAAGCCCCCTTTGGGATATGGGCTATGTGCCCTTAATTTTTGTAACAATGTGAATTGTACCATTGATAAAATTATTATCTTCTACTTTTTTCACTTCCACGTGAGTATACATAACCTAAGGTATAGTTTTTGTAACTATATAAAAAACTTTTCTTTATAGAAATTGTCATTTAAGATATACTTCTGCTGATGATGGACTATTGATAGTCCGAAACATGTTCAGACACTGATTAGCCAGTTAATAATTTCGTGGAGATGACTAAGTGTGTCTTGTTTATGAATCTATTCATTCCACTTTGAGATACCATGTACTTTTACCATAGATTATCCAAAAATCCAATAGTCTCAAAATGTTGCCTTATGATTTTCGACTGCTTACTTATTTTTTATCTATTTATTGGTGAATCAATTATAATGAGTTACAGAATATACATCCCAATCAGCCAAAGTACGTCTTAAAGGCGTCTTTAAGACGTACATGTCGGGACATAAGTACGTCTTAAAGACGTACATATTAGGCCCAAGAGACGTCCTTAAGACGTCTTTAATACGTACATTTCCCACTAATATGTACGTCTTTAAGACGTCTTTTTTTGGTGTTCTTGGTCCATGACCTCAAATTGATCTTTCAAATTACGGAAAAATCACATAGTTCCAGTTGATTTTCACCTGTGCACTGAAGTAAGCAACAAGTGCAGACAAGAAAAAAAAAAGGAAATAAACGACTTCATCAAACGGTAGGACACAAGTGGTCACCCATTCAAGTACTAACCGCGCTCTTTGTTGCTTGACTTCGATGATTATACCATATTCACTTCTTCTGTTACTCTGTTTGTTCTATAATATATCACATAACAAGCTTTTACTTAGTTTAACATGTCCTTGTGTCTGTTTGTAATCAAAACGTGCAAGTTAAATTTGACTCACTTTAAATCGTCTGATTGAATTGAAATTTGGCAAGTAAATATTATTCCGGTGACAATTCGTTGTGATATTATTATTGAATGGAAAAAACAGAATGGCGGATCCAATATGGTGGACGATGTGGCATATGGTTTTCTGATTATGGTCTGATCTGATTCAAAATTGGCATCTGAAGAATTTCGGGATCAGAGATTATAATTCCTTTTGTCGAAAATAAAAAATCCAAGATGTCGGCTTCAAAATGGCGGACGAGTTTTGTGATTATAGTCCGATTTCATTCAAAATTGATTACTATGGGACTTTTGGGGTCGGAGAATATGATTTTTTTGTAAAAATTCGAGAATCTAACACGAAGGCTCCAAAATGTCGGACGAAAAAATTCAAAAGCATCACTTTTGTTGAAAATAAAAAAAACTGAACAATTGAAAATAAAAAACGTGAAGAGATGACATTTTGTTTTTCTTCAGAAAATAACTTACATAATTGTTCTATAAGTCGAATTGACGTACTGGAATGTACGTCTTTAAGACGTCTTTTATACGACATGGGAGGAACGACGTGGATACGACCTAAAATGTACGTCTTAAAGACGTAAATTCGTGTACGTCTTTGAGATGTACATGGATTTACATCTTAAAGACGTACTTTATACGTCTCTGGACGTAAAGACGTAAGTAAGTCGTAAAATGTACGTCTTTAAGATGTCTGGTGCTGATTGGGATATCATTGGGTGCACAATGGATTTGATGATCTGTGTGTGAATCCCACTACTTTATATATACCTATCTATTTGACATATACATACTAATTTGCTAAAGAGGTTAACAGAGAAAAACTATGAATACCTACATTTCAGCTTCATAAATCATCTGATGTCAGTTCACTATCGATTATCCATTTATTTATTTGTGATTTCACTAGTTTGTGAGGCTTATTTCTGATGTGCAGTGGTGAAACATTATACATTTTTGGTCCAATACAACATATGTGCGCTTATGTTGCTGAGAACGAGACACTAGGGACTAGAACATTCTGTCTAGCCGCAGCTCTGGTATTTAATTGGTGATTTAAAGCATTTCTATAATATTCTTTCATAATCATAAATCTCATAGTTGATTTCATGTAAAGTTGTTCAGTATTTAATAATTTGCTATCTTTGAATTAAAAGATTGTGGAAAAAGTTTTGTTTTTATACAACATTATTTTTATTATATACTTTTGTGCCACATATAGAGGTGTCATTGTATTCATTCGAGCATTGCCCCATACTACCAGTCCATAATTGATTACAGATTCTACTAATGCCAGATATACTGTTTTTAAGATTTTTGAAATCAAAATATGCCTTAGCTCATAAAACTTGAAAATCAATTCTCTTATTTTACTGGTTACATAGTTTACATGGAATGTCCATGTCAAGTTTTTATCAAGTAATATGCCTAGATATTTTATGTATTCCTTTCTCTCGATTATATTTTCACATTTACAAGAAGTAGTTTCGATTCTACATTTATGATCACGGATTTTTAAGGAGCGGAGTCCTGGCAAAGTTTTCTGGGTTAGGCCAAAAGCTATGAATTTGCTTATCAACATTCAATGTTAATGAGCTATAATCTAGCCACCTTTTCATTTCAGTGATTGCCACCTCGGCCTTTTGAACGGTAGATTCCCAGGTATCGCCAACTACTATTATGACAGTATCATCAGCAAAGCAATATACTTTTCCTTCTTCTATGACAGACGTTATATCGTTAATGTAGATATTGAAAAGCAGTGGCCCCAGCACAGTACCTTTTGGCACACCACATGTCATCTCCAGTGGATCGCCTATTGCATCTCCTATTTCAACTCGTTGGGTTCTACCACTCAAATCACTTGCAATTCCTCGTATTCCTATATTATGCAATATCTCTAATAAGATATGGTGTGCCACGGTGTCGAATGCTTTGGCCAAGTCCAGAAATATTCCAATAGTTTTATTTTTTTCATCTAAGCTA
The DNA here is from genome assembly GCA_918026855.4 of Phaedon cochleariae. Lineage (NCBI taxonomy): Eukaryota > Metazoa > Arthropoda > Insecta > Coleoptera > Chrysomelidae > Phaedon > Phaedon cochleariae. The sequence continues at coordinate 25,287,014 of OU896715.1, read as the reverse complement.
AGTGATATTTGATGGGTGACTTGACACAAAGCATCCTCTGTGCTGATACATTCTCTGAAAGCATACTGATGACTAGACAACAAATTATATTTTTCAAGAAAAGCAGTGATTTTGATTTTGATGCATTTTTCCAGTATTTTGCTAACAGTACTTGTCAAAGCAATTGACCTGTAGTTTGTAGTGAGCTTCTTGTCCCCTTGTTTGTATATTGGGATTACAATTGCTTTTTTCAGAATAGTCGGGTATACTCCAGTACTGAAGACATTGTTTATTATATGTTTTAGAGGCTTTAGCAGAAACATATCGTTTGTCTTAATTACCTCTGGTGTAATACGATCAGCCCCACATGCTGCACCTATCTTTAAAGCACTTATTTGACTTTTAATTTCATTATCAGATATTGGTGATAAATAAAATGATTTTGGTATGATGATGATGATGTATTTGTGTACATGATAATTATATTGATTCACACTAGAGGATATTTGAATCGGTGAACGTGACAACCTTGCGCACGACCTATGGGCGTGGTCTTTTGAGTTCTCAGCATTCAGCACAATGTTGCCAAGTTTCCAACATTAACTATCGGAAAACAATAGCAGATAGCAGTTGTTGCATAGGATAACCATCAATTGCTCGAAACACATTTTTAGCAATTGACGAGTTTACTGAGAATGATTTATTGACATTCGATTACTCAACTGTGTCGTTAGGAACCTCAATCAATCCTTGCAACCACTTGTCACGCTTCTTTATGTGAATAATGAGTCTATGCGTTGTTCAAAATCGTTGAATTTCAAAGCTCAATCAGTACGTAACGTCATAGCCGCCATTTGGCGATATGTCGAATAAATGGCGACGTCAGTTCTTCATGCTGTTTCGTTTTTGGTCAGATAATCTTCCATTTTCACTCATGAGCTAATGTTGTCAAGTCACCAATTATAATCAAGTTATCAGAAAGATGTTTGAGAACTGTCGTTGAAAGTAATTCTTTTGCAATAGCTTTGCAAATGTTGATAAGCCTGAAGATGAACTTCTGTCATTCTTTTCTAACAATATATTGAATACCAACTTGAATTTCTGCATCCAAAGGACTACTGACCAAGGAGTATTTGAAACCATGATCTCAGTGAAATCCAATGCCGTTGGTTTTGATGGGATTTGTATTAAAATGATACTGCATTCTTGTCCTCACGTTATACCGTATATAAGTCACATATTCAATGAGTGCAAAGATAACAATATATTTCCTTCAATATGGAAAAAGACGCACGTAATCCCTCTGGCTAAAATTACCACTCCGCAAAATTTTAATGACCTTCGGCCCATCAGCATACTCTGTGCCATCAAAAGTCTTCGAAAAAATAATCAATAAACAAATTCGTGCCTACCTTGATGATGAACACCTTCTGCCTTCATCTCAATCGGGCTTCAGAACTAATCACAGCTGTACTACAGCTCTTTTGAAAGTGGTCGATGACATTCACAAAGCTGTTGACAGTAATGATCTGTCAATTCTGTTTTTAATTGATTACTCCAAAGCTTTTGACAAAATCTGTCATCAGCTTTTGATAGCATTAATGAAATTTCTTGGATTTTCGCTAATTTCTAGAACACTCATTCAAAATTACTTATCATGTCGGACACAATGCGTTGTATTAAATAATACAGAGAAAACAACTTTCCTTGAAACTTCAACTGGCGTACCACAGGAATCAATTCTCGGACCTATCTTATTCGTGACCTACACGTCTCAGTTTCCTAAGTGTCTCCGACACACGCGTATTCATAGCTACGCTGATGATACTAATATTTACAAACAATTCTCGGAAAATTCAGTGCAAGTTGCATGTCAGCAGATCAATCATGATTTGAATTCTTTGATCGAAACCTCAAAAAAATACTGCCTAACAGTTAATCCATCAAAAACAGTTATGATGCTATTTGGCCGAACTGCAATGAGAAGAAGAAACGAGAGTAATATCATTATCAATTTTGATAATCTACAACTACCTCTTACAGATCGTTCAAAAAACCTTGGTCTCATTATGGAACATTCTCTCAGATTCTCATCACATATGTCCCAAATAATAAAGCGTGGATACTGCAATTTGAAAATGATATACTCTAATAGAAAAAAATTAAACCAAAATTCCAAGAAAATCTTATGTAATTCGTTGGTTCTATCGCATGCCAATTATTATGCTGATATTGTATACGGTCCCAACTTACTTCAAGCCGACAGGAAAAGATTACAGACCTTACAGAATTCATGCTTAAGGCTTTTCACTGGGACCAGAAGGCGACAGCATGTAACTCACCAACTAAATAATTTAGAATGGTTAAATATGGAGGCCCGACGTGTATTTCATGCTTGTATTCTCTACCATAAAATTATCACTACAAAAACACCTTCTTATCTCCACGATGAAATTTGCTATAGAACTGACATTCATAATTTAAATCTTGAAATAATCTCTCAATACCACCTCATAAAACTACTCTTTATCGTGGCTCTTTCTCCTATAATATCGCCTGGCTTTACAATCGACTCCCGAATTCAATGAAAACATTATCGATTCCAAATTTCAGGAAAAAACTGAAATCTGACCTACTTCATAACTCTTTGCCTCAGTTACTATGATGTATTTTTTTTTTATAGGTATGCATCCAGATTTATGATGACTTATATTTGAAATTTTCATGTGTAAATTTAAATTACTTTATATTTGGTTACTTATAGGTTTATGTATAACATAGCGATAATTATTTTTTTCCCTCGGTTGAATGGAAGAGCAAGTTCTGATTACGTCACTCTCACTGGTGAAATGATCTGAACTTGAATTCTGCCGTTTGATAGGTATACAGTTCTCAGCTCTCTATCATTTTTCATTTATTTTGTATTTACCTATACCTGTCAATAAAATCCATTATTATTATTATTATTATTATTAAACATAATATGAGGGGCTCATGACATCATAGGTTATTCCTGACTTTCTGAGCCACCAGCACGTAAAAATATTCCTTATTTTCTATAACAAAATATCATATGAATGTTGAAGACTTGGCAACATTGTGTTGAATGCTGAGAACTAACAAGACCACGCCCACAAGTGTACCATGTTGTCATGTTCACCGATTCAAATGTCCTCTAGAGTGAATAAGTGGAATTATTATTCTCACTAATTTATTATAAGCAATGAGCAACAAATCATAAGGAAACAACATGGGACAATCGAATATTTCCTGCTCATTAGGAATATCACTAATACTCGATTGATAATTCATGAGGTATTGAAAAACTGATATTACTGAAGTTCCCAATCGTATTTCGAATTTACTGGCGGTGAATTTCTAGCTGTATAAAAATCACCGTGGCATAATCGATGATTTCAGCACCTAAAATTAGGCCGAAAAATTCTGAAAAAGTAAGAAATTGAAAGGTATTCGAGTGAGGATTCTGAATGAAAAATTGAAGAAGAAGCATCCACTCGCCTATTTTATTCAGATGGAAACATCACAACTTCTAAAAAAATGTATGACGCGTTGAACCCTGTATAAACAAGCCATACTTTTGAATCAAAGCATATCCGATGGAATGAAGTTCTTCTTATGTGTGCGCTTTTGTGAAAAAACAGTAGGCCGATAGCAAAGAAGTAACAAGTTTCGAGCCATCAATTCGTATTAGGAACACGTTTGCCAGAAGGGCGAGAGAAACGAGGGTGAAAAATTGATCTTATTATTGCACTCTTCCGGTCATCCTATATTTCTTCTGTTCGCTTTTTATTGCCGCAATGTGCGATCTCCCGCCTAACGCCTAGACAATTGATTTTTCATTATCTTTCGTGTCATTCCTACATCAATTTCATGATTTCACGAGGTTTTTGGTCACTACAGGGCCTATTTCACGAATCGAGTTGAATCTGCCATCTTCCTTTGATATTTGGTATTCTGTTTCTCGAATGAATCGTGTGAACTCCATTAGATTATGATAGTTGAAGAGGAGTTTGATTGAGGCATTTTGTCGATCTTTCTATCCAATAACTTGGTAGATTCCAATGCTAACAAAACACAAGCAGGCCGATCTCACTGTGCCCAAAATAAGCTTGTCATGAATTATCATACCTTATCCATTTCGATGCTTGGTATCACTTTCAGCAATAACTTTTCTTGGAAAAATCACGTGAGATCAATTGCTAAGTGCATCCCAAAAACTTAGTTTTCTGTTTCGGGCCAGGAGCTATTTCACTTCCAGCCAGCTGCTTATGATTTATAAGGCATAGATCAGACCTATCCTGTATCACACTGTTCCCATATTTTGAGTGCTGCACTCAAACATACCCTAAAACTGTCCAAGAAAAGGCAATTCGTCGCCCCACTCACGAACTCACTCACTTCTCTGGAATACCACAGAGATGTTGGCAATCTGGCTCTATTCCATAGATATTTTCATGGACGATGTTCTTTTGAAATATCAATAATTGTTCCTGCTTTGGCAGTCTTCGCGTGTTTAACCCGTCGAGTCGAGGCTTCGCACCCCTTCGTGGTCACTTGTTCATCCAACGAACAGCGAGGCTCTGGAACACATTGCCAAGGGTGTTGTTCCTCGAGGCATATAACCTCCAGATATACAAGAAGAACACCAATTCCTACCTTATTTTCCTTGGTACTCACGATGTTCTTTGAACATTACAGGATATCCCTTTTCGTGGGAACCAGAACACGAAACAAATTGCATCTCAATTGGAGGTTGGGATATCTTGTTCATGTGAAAGTGTGTGATCATCTTCTCAATATCATTACTTGATGAATATACAGGGTGTAGCTAAATAACACCGAAAAATTCCAAGGGGTGTATCCTTGTGACGTTTTAGCAAATGAAGTTCGTATAAACATATGTCCTAACTTACTCCGTTCTTGAGATACAGGGTGTTGAAGTTGGAAGTGTTGGTTGTTTCTATTTATAACCCGCCTGTATATATGCTTTTATGCTGCCAAAATTCAGTATGGATGGAGACTGAGAAAGCACAAAAATTTCGAAATGATTCTAACCTGGTTTATTGATTAATCTCAATGGGAGTCTTGGAAACAAGTCAAATCGGATATTTAGTGTTTCCTCAGAAACTAAGCTGAATACAAAAATCTCACACGGAATTAATAAGAAGTTGTAATCTCAGTGGTTCAATCTTATAAAAATATGAAATTCAATAAAACTGGTGGTGTACATTCACCATGAATATCGATAAATTTACCCACTGTGACGCTACTGGAAATGATGTTTCGAATCTAATTGAACTATTGAAAAAGCTCCATATTAGTATTGGAAGAATCACAACGTCTCATTGAAATTGATGAAAAGACAATTGAGAAATTGGTAGAAAAAAGATTTTTCATGGAAATATCAATACCCTGTATCTCGAAAACGAAGCAAGTTAGGACACCCCTTGAATCACCACTTGGATTTTTCTGGTGTCATTTAGATACACCTTGTATAATTTATTCTTGATGTCGTTCAAACTCGGAGATGCCCACTGGGAAATGTCAATTACATTTTTATAACAGCACAAGCAGAACATGGCCACACGACGATTTCCAGAGTCGTGATATCAATGAGAAACTACGAATAAGGCTGAGCCAATAGTTATATTCATCAAGGCTTGGCCAGCGAATTCCTGAGGAATGGTCTGGTATGATCCAGTTGAACAGAACCTTAATGCAGTGTGTGTTATCAATCAACCATTCAATATTATTACTCCATCGATGTCGTTGAAACTTAAAGATGCCCACTGAAAAATGTTTATAACATTTTTAGAGCAGCAGACAATCTTGCGTGAAATCAATCAGAAACTGTGAACTATGCTGGGTCAAGAGTTATACTCATTGGGGCTTGGCGAGCGAACTTTTGAGAAATCCTCCATTCAGAGAATATTTTATAGATTCTGTACCAATTCACTCCATACTTGACTCTTCCACTAAGTGGGGTCTCAACGATTGTATCAGATGACGAACCTACCTTTTGTTGACTCCTCTATTGTATAGTTTCTGATACTGCTCGCCTTCAACAAAAAACAGAATGGCTTCTGAAACAGTAATAATCGGATTCCACAGAAAACATCGTATATCTTCTATTGTTTCACTCTTGGAATCAATAATAATATTGTTGAAACCTCTACTCCATCAAAATTCTTAGGAACGCTTCTGAATTGTGACTTAACATTGGAGGAACAAATTCAATATACAGGGTGTTTCACAGATAAGGGGAAATATTTCAATGGTACATAGGGGTCACCCAGTATATTTTTCTGAAATTTGGTGTAGAGCTTATTCTTGGGACGTTGAATTCATTCACCTATCGGGTGGAGGGGAAATCCAGGTTCGGCTTCAGGAAAAATTTACATTTATTCGAAATAATAAAATAACACACTGTATGTAATAATTGACAGAGTTCAACAGAGGAATCGTAACAATCATAAACAGAAAGCTAAAAGTATGTCAATTTGAAGAGTATTGAAATTATGAAACCACTTTCAATTATGATTTTTTGATATATTCCTGTTAAATGATCGTTCGAAAAAACTTACTAGGTCTCACAGTCTTTATAAAAGAGAAACAGGGTGAATTATCGGTTTCGAACAATTATTCACTCGTCCATAAGTATTAGACTACCCATCGCGCGATGTTCTTTGAACATTATAGGGATTCCCTTTCGTGCGCTCCAAGCGATAAAAAAAAAAAAAAAATTGAGCTTACTTGGCACGATGGATTCATTGACCCATCAGGCAGAATGGAAATACAGGTTCAGCTTCAGGAGAAGTCTCATAGTCTTCATAACAGAGATACAGGGTGAATTATCGAACTATAATTATTTGTTATTATTTTCATTCCGGCTGATAGGTTAATGAATCCATCGTCCCAAGTAAGCTACATACCTACCAAATTTGAGAAAATGTTACAAGGTAGTTTAAGACTTATGGAGACTGTGAGACTTAGTGAGTTCTTTCAAGCGATTTTTTGACTAAAATATAAAATAATCATAATTCACACTGGTTTCATAATTCCAATACTCTTCAAATTGACATACTTTCAACTTTCTGTTTATGATTGTTACGATGAGAATTGGTGGCGGAAAAACAAAAAGCATCATACACAATTCAGTTTTTCCTCCTCTTGACAATTCTTTTGATGTACTGTGTCAATTATTTAATACAGTGTGTTATTTTGATATTTCGAATAAATGTAAATTTGTCCTGAAGCCGAACCTGGACTTTCACTCCGCCCGATAGGTGAATGAATTTAACGTCCCAAGTATAAGCTCCTCACCAAATTTGAGAAAAATATACTTGGTAGGTCAATTCATATAGACGAATGATAAATCGCCCTGTATCTCCGTTATAAAGACTCTAAGACCTATCAAATATGGTATTTTCAGAACCACCCTGGTGACCCCAATCTAGCATTGAAATATTTCCCTTTACCTATGAAACACTCTAGCAATACCACTCGTCCTGACGGATCCGTGTTGTTGCTTGGTAACACAATTTCATGAACAATGCAGCGACATAATTATCTCGAATATTCAGAACATCGTGATATTACCTTTGGAAACTCCATCATATCGTGTTCACCCAATGATAGTGTCCATTTCGATTACCAATTGCATTCAAATTACTTTGCATGACAATGAATTTTTTCTGCCTAGGCAGAGGAAGTACACTTTTCTTTTTGTTAAGTGACAGAGAAAAGCTACTTTCTGCGCTACTTGAAGAAATAATTATTCGTTTTACTACGCAGCAAAGTAGTTTATTGACTGACACGGCTGATAGGTCATAGCCGAGCGTAGCGATTTTTCCTCCTAATGGTATAAAACCAAATTTGTGCGTAATCCTTTTATTAAAAACTCCATCATTTTGTGATCACCCAATGTCAGTGTCAATTTGGATCACCAATTTCATTCAAATTACTGGGAACGTTGGATAGCAACAAACTGTCTAGGCAGAGGAAGTTTACCTTTTCTGGTGACGAAAGCCATATTCTCTATCATTGATAATTCCTGAGCTTTCCAGATATTTGATAAGCTCAAGGTTGATGGCTTCCTCTATCTTTTTGAAGATGACTGGTAACAGGGCAATAGGCCTCTAGTTGTTTGGCAGGTTTTTGTTACTCTTTTAGATATTGGTTGGGGTCTAGCTATCTCTCAGTGAGATATAAAATACCCGTCTCATAGGAGATGGTGACTAACTTGCAGAGAATCGGTAAGCCTCAATCATTTTGACAGCAAGCAAAATGCGTTATGCGCTGAACTGTCTTCATTCAAGGACACCCTGTACATTCATTTGAATTCCGATAGATTTTGATGAAACAAATTCGTACGTGTTTAGCACAGTGAAGAAATCTGATCCTCGAAACAATGGATACAGAAATTCACTAATTGCATTTTATTAATTTTGTTACAATGAGAATTGAAGTGATTATTCAAAGAGAATGATTTTATAATATGCAAGTCATTTGAAGAACTCTTGAGTAACTCCTGTCAAGACTCCTCCATCATGGATTAGTTCAAATTCATCCATGATTATTTGTTTCAATTTTTGAATCCATGCATCCAATCCATCAATTTTCATTCGTCATTTACTAGAATTAGACTGTACACATTCGTTGTAGATGAACCATTTGAGTTGAATTTTTAGCAAGAATATCTAGTACTTCGACCAGAAGTCACTGTTGATACCATCCAACAGATTTCAAGATAATATATTAATATGCCAATTCTTCGATCAATTATTTCTTCTTCCGGTCCATATACTAACCTCTGAAGTATCCATTTGGTTCACAAGATATTGAAAGAATTCCATTTGTTGCTTTTTTGAATAGAGCTCAGATCATTAATTCGAGAGAGAAACAAAGGATACAATGATAATGAAAGGTATCATAAGAAAATGAAGGTACAGATATTGAGAATGCTTAATATTGAATTGAATTTCCTGATACCTTGGAAACCAAACGGTTCACAAATGAGCTCAGGAAGTTTTGAAAGTCGAAAAATAACTGTTTGTTAGCATAATATAGCGATTCCAAGGTATCTTATTTCATCTGAGACAAAGGTATTCATGAAAACTATTGAATTTCTTGTTAGATAAATCCCAATCTATTCGATTCCACTTATGTTTCACAACATGAAAGCGATCAACAAAACTCCTTCATGGGTCCAAAATCCGCTGTAATCCGTATCATTTGGGTGCGAGGGTCTCTTCAGCATATCTGATTCACTTTCCAATTTGAAATTTAGTTTCTTCAGCGAAACGCTCATAAACAGGCCTTAAAAGAGTCCTTTCCTATTTCACCATATTGTCGATGTCAGTTCAACTAGTAAAGGCTCGACTCCCTTTTCTATGGCCCTCATTCAGATCTTTTTCTCCGAATATCTTCCAATTCGTTCTAGTCAGGATTCCACCGCTTCTCTGTGTTTTTCTTTGACGATTGATAGTCTAGTTATCTCTCATCCTCCATTTCCAGCTGTTATTTATATAGTTGTGCAACAAAATATCCTTGAAAAGGTTTTAGACCAAGAGATAGTGACAGATTTCCAGACGTATGCTTTTTGGAGGGTATTATAGTCATATATAATACCACAAGTGATAATATTTTGCCGGAAATATTCGGTGATTGTTACGACAGCTTGTTGCCTAGTAATTTCGTGAATGACGTTGTTATCAAAACTACGAGCCGTAGGCGAGTAGTTTTGTATCAATGTCATGAGCGAAATTAGAGCAGCAAGCTGGAGTATGTCAATCGACGAATATTTCCAGGAAAAATAGTATCACGAGTTGTATTCGTATGACTATTTCATGATTGAATGAGACAATATATATAAGAAATAGGAAACATAATTTAAGTATATTCCAACTCAAACTGCGAAGAAGAACATAATGATAGTAATGAAATACAGAATTCAATTTTTTAGAAATTAACTACCTACTTATAGTAATTCACAAAGTGGAATGTACAATTTTGATGAACAGTATTTTGTTTATTATCTTGGAGATGGTTGCTCTCAAAAGAGTGTATACATTTGCTATCCAATTCGAACAAAATAAATTGAATTCATGTGACATGAAATAATTAAAAAAAAATTATTGTCGCCGACGGACTTGAACGACCGACCTTCGTATCACCGCGCAACAACCCTATCAGTTGAGCCACATCACCTGGATTTTATTGGTCACAATAACTTGAGTGACTGAAGAAGATTACTTCAAATGGGAATCTGAATTCTAGTATTTTTGTCAGACCGTCAACAAATATGCAAACTTATTAAATTACACATGAAACGTCCAGCCAGAATGAAATTGTCTCGCCTTTCGTACAAAATGTCTCACTAACTCGAATTATAAGTTAATTAAATGAAGTATAGGTACTTAGGTTATTGTCTCTTGTGTCAGATTTGAATACAAAGCAATCTTGACCAGACACGATGTCAAAATTTTATCGCTGATAAACGAGGATTGTTGGTCACGTGTGGGTAAATTCAGCTTCTGTATTGGTAGAGCAAGTCCGATGAAATTTAATAAACAAAAAATATCGCTAGAATACAGAAGAAACCGTGAAAATGATCGATTCTGATTGGTTCTCGAGATCAAGAGTGGAATAGTCATCTGTATATTTCGTATTGAATATTTTTGCTAATCAGAAATATTACCAATACTAGATTGAGAATCTATGAATGACTGATGAACTAACCTTTCTGAAGTATTTCGTATTAACTGGCGGTAAGTTTCTAGCCGTTTTAAGATTACCGTGGCATCTGTATATTTTGATGTTAGATAGATGATACGTGAAAGATACAAGAAAGTCGATTAATATTATTTGTTCGCAAATTACGCGTCTCGATATGATTCCACACAAGCTAAGTGTGTTCCAGAATGAAATACAATCGATATGCGTAGTTGAAAATACAGAGGCATACCGTTCACGCGAGCCCAGCAGGTAATCACGGTCAGGTCTAGTTGCATTTAAACCATTGATTTTTGATTTTTTCCAGATAGGCTGCCTTCAAGAAGTGAAAATACATGATAGTGCTATACATAAGCTACGAAAAAAATGGCAAATTGTTCGCGAATGTCCAAGTATAACTGAATCCTTGAAAACATAATGGATGAAATCACGTCTGTAAATCTGTCAATATCTCCCGGTCTATTTCAGTAATGGGTTGTGGTCAATCAACAAGTTATTCAAGGAACTGCACAAAGAACAGCCATTGTTGTTATTTCTGAATCAATCAGGTCGGGTTTTGAAAATAGGTTGGGAATATATTATGCGCAAGCCTTCAGGAGGTGATGGCTAGTTCAAAAATATGAAAGACAGTTTTCATCAACTTCCCCTATGATATGCACCATTTTTGAGATACAGGTTGTTGAAATCATCAAAAAAGGAAACGTTCTTTGGGAATATCTCTGGAACCATTTATGGCACAGGGAAATGATCTTGCCGAATTATTATTTTTTTGACTTAATTTGAAAATATTGCCTACTTATTCTTTTCATTATTCTTTCTTATAAACATTGTATAATTGACTGTTGAAAATCGGTACAGATATGTGTTCGAAATATTCCTCAATGATAATTCGTCATAGAGTCTTTTCAAGAATACTATACATTTCCTGATCACGTATCCAAGTTATAATAGTAACTCGGTTTATCGGACACCCTGTGTTTGATGATGATCGGAATTGGTACAGGTGTATCTCGAATGATCCTGATAGAGAAATCTTCAATAATTTCTGAGTGGAGAATTACCATGATGAAATAACTTGCAGAGAATCGGTGTTAATTCTGGTGCACATTTTTTTAGGATAATGGGTGGAATTCCATCAGGACCCTTAGCCTTATTCGTTTTGAGAGAGTGAATAAGATATATGGCAGGTCCTGAATCCACAGCAATCGTCTTCACCAGTTCGACCTCGGTAAGTGCTCACCTTCCTTCTTATGGAATCAGCGGTCTAGATTGTAGTGTTTGTCGGTGATGTAATTATTGGCGTCAAATCAACTATGCACACTATATAACATATTTATCTTCAAGTATTTACAACGCATTAATTCTCTCAGTGTAGTGAACATTTTCTTTGAATCCACATCAAACTCTAAGACCACCTGATCGTCCTTCCGGAAGCTTTTAGAGCACATCATTGCAACCGTCGCTAGTGAACAGCTAGCATACTGCATACACCTTCCGAGAGTAGAAAGGCCACTTTTCTTGGCTGCATTTGTGTCTAATGTGAAGAGCTTCAGCTTCAGACTCGGGATGTTTGACGTTCATTCGCGCTTTCGTGTACCGCGCGGCCTTTGTGAATGAAGCTGCTCATACGGCGGCGTGCCAGCTGCAGCAAATTGGGTGGCTTTGTTTTTCGATGAAACTCCGAACGTGATTCGGGATTAGTTATCGACAAGTTGTAACTTGAAAGACTGGGATTGGTAGATGAAGGGGCTTCCATGTTTGAATAGAAGTAGAAGAGTAAATGAGAGCTGAGAAAATGAACAGGATGTTTCCTAACCTATCTGACAAGAAGAAAGGAGCAAATCCTTTCTCAATAAGAAAAAGAAATTGTATTAAAGTTTGTTCTCCAATGTCCTTCAGTTTTTAAAATACAAGGTGATTAAATGTTGTTTTCAAATCGAATGCAAAGCGAAGTTTGAATAACTTTCTTCTGCAACCGACACACGAGTCGTCCATTTTACCAAAATTACCTCTTGAATTGACGTTTCTATCACTGCCACAAAAATAGGTATGTTGCTAGGTAACACATTTAGTTCCTAGGAGCTAAAGTTGAACCTCAGTTCCAAGAAACTGAAAAGGATGTACTGAAGGTCATCAAGGATAAACAACATTGTTACGGTTGGTTATTTGGGTTGGGACGCATACCTGATTTGTTTTCTATCTTGGCAGATTTGGCATTTCATACTTATGCTGGAGATATAGATAATATCATAGTTAAGTATTTTTGTTTTCATCAGTTTTCAAGATTCACATACTTGCTTGATCTGTTTTTTATTCGTTATTCTCGGGATGGATAACTTGTTTTTGTAATCACGGCCAGAAATAGATTTTTACCCCAAACAACGATATTGTTCACCTCCATTTGATTATCAAGACAAACACAGTGGAGTATGGAGAAAAATAAATAATCGCTATCATCATTGTTGATATGCTCAGTAACCTAACAATTTCCACATCTTCTTCCTATACCTGGCACTGGCGCGGTATTTGCCATTAGGGCACCTGGTCCATACACAAATATGTCACTCTGTGGTTGTATTTATATTGAAACTGAAATTCGAACATCCTGGAAAATTGAGTAAACTTCACCACCACACGGGTTATTTGTTGTATGGCATACATATGGCATAGCATTGGTGGTTACTTCACATATTTATTTGAGTTAATTGTTTCGGTTGCAGAAAAAAAGCTAATTTTGCTCTCGCTCGGGTTCGCTGAACGCTCCACCTTGGAAATGCAAAATTTGCTTGTCAAACAGAGTGTCACTTTTGATCGTAATGAAACAATCTTCTATTATAAACTTCATTCTCGCCTTGAATACAAGTCATTGTTTCAAGCGATTGGACAGGAAACATTTTTTTCGTGTATTTTATGGTTATGTGGTCCTTGAATATGCAATGAAGTGGTTGTTAATTTGAATCTCGGAAACAAAGCGAGATACGGTAACACTTCTGGAGATATTTTTTTCACATCAGTTGCTCTATCCGGAAAAAATATCAAAATTACAGAGAAAGTCAGCAGCATATATTTTTTGTCAATAATGTTGGTTGAGGTGCCCTTCCGGACGCTTTATTGGATTTCATAAAATGTTTCATCTTTCTTCACTTAAATGAGCCCCAACCATGAATACCTTACCAAAATTAAACGAAATTGGGTATATACAAGGTATCCCTGAACAACGTACCATGAATCATAGAAAGTGAACTGGATATACGAAAATTGCACCGTTGAGATCAATTATCCCACTTCCTTCTATCTGGAGTTCTTTATAATTTCCCTTGGTTTCCGAGATGAATAACGAAATTGATTTCAGTGATTTTCCAAACTACTCGTTTTTGATGTTAGGATCATCATGTTTTGCTGGTTTCAACCTTATTTGTGTTGGGTTATTGACGGGAATAACCATGTTCACCAATTCAAAAGCTCTTCACCACATGACCAGCTATTTCAAAATTTCAGTTCAGGATTTCTGGTTAAAAACACTTTATTAGTGAAGAAATAAATGAAATCGAAGATGACCAACATAATTATCATATTCATGCTGAAGTTTTACTATTGTAGTAAAAAACTCAATACAAATGAGCCCACAAAACATGATAATCGTTATAATCGTAAACAAGTATGAAGGAGCACCAATATTAATTTCGTTATAGATATCACGAGAATCACGAAAAATGATTGAAACACTGTAGTGAGAAGAAAGTAGGATATTCGATTTTATCATTCAGCAAAATATCAAAATGTGGTCAGTGCCGTATTCCAAAAAAAGTTACATTGATTTTTATCCAAGATAGTGCAAAATACCTAACTCCTTATTATATATTGTATGAATTGGTGTACTACATACGTTTTTTATGCACATTCACAATAGTAAATGGCCCTACGAATTCCAGAGTAGTACATTCCAAGGATTTTGGAATAATAAAGAGGATCTGAATATAAAATTGTTTTTCATCGCCCTCTCAAGGCTCAACGGTGCATTATCGTAAGGAGGTGAGTTGATTTCAATCGGCCTGATTTGGTCTGTTGTTCACCCTGTAGAATTCACGGATCGATGTTCTGGTGCACCTTATATATCAGAAATATAAACAAAAATTTGAACGCCTCGTATTTTGAAAAGTGAGCGACATTCGATACAAAAACTTTTTTACAATTTCGCTTTATAATTAGGCAAGGATCTGCTCCTTCCTTCCAGTCAAGGAGTATGGGTCGGGCCGCCACGGGCCTGAAGAATGTAGCGTGCGGGGCGGGACGGGCCGATTCATAAGAAGTGCGGGGCAGGCCGATTCATAAAAATGAGCTCTGCGGACCGTGCGGGTCCCGCGGGCTGTGCGGGTTCCGCGGACCGTGCGGGTTTCGCTGACCGTGAGGGTTTCGCGGGCCGTACGGGTTCCGCGGGCCGTGCGGGTTCCGCGGACCGTGCGGGTCCCGCGGGCCCTGTGAATTGCGGGAGTATTGTGGGTTGTGAGTCTTCATTTCCTAGTAACAGAATCTTACATTCAAAATGACGTGATACTCTCAGCAATCCAGACGCCCATGCGTTTGTAAAATGAACTCGGTTTTCTTGGGATCCTCAAATAATGAGTCTTTAGTTAATTTTATTCATCTTGATGAGAGCTCGAGAGCAATATATTCATACAAATCGCATTCGTTTTTATTGTCCCCATATTGCCGAATGTCGAGTAACTCCCTTAGGAAAATATTACATTTAGAGGTAAGTATTTCAATCATTTAATTTAATTGATCTCAATAAATTTCGCTGCTTATTAACACTTCAAACACATCAGCCTATCATTGATATCGAGTGAAAATTCAGGGATTCAGGGTGGGATTTTTTTCCTTAGGTCGAAATATGTTTGGAGTTTCTTTCCATAAGTGGGTTACGCCGGCTGAGTGAGCCACGCTGGCCGAGTTAGCCACGTGGACCGAGTGAGTCACGCGGGCCGTGTGAGCCATGCGGGCCGAATGAGCCACGTAGGCGGAATGAGCAACGCGGGCCGAGTGAGCCACGCGGGCTGAGTGGGCCACGCGGGCCGAGTGAGCTACGCGGGCCGAGTTTGAGTAAACATGAGGTTCATGCCGCGGGTCGGGCTATAATGTTGTCAACTGCGGACCGCGCGGGCCTGTGTTACACTTTATTCCGTGCGGGTTGCTGCGGGTCGGGTTCCATTTCATAAACATGCGGGTCGGGGCGAGCTTCAAAAATCTGGCCCGCGCAGCGCTCTAGTCTGGTCTGTCTGGTGAATCATACTCTGGGTGATGGCGAACAAGTTTATAACCTATCAGAAAACCACAACTTGACTCGACAATTGAATACCTATCTCCATCTTCGAAGCTATTAGGGAGCATTGCATGTTTTCTATAAATATTATTGAATGAAGTAGTTGTAACATTAACAGAAGGCAGGTGTTCGATTGTCATTAACGGCCAATAAAATAATATATTCGCCAATTCAAAATGACTCCAACACCTACCTTTTCTTCCTATCTTCCCTGTATGTACGCACGTTATTCTCCGAACATCATGGGAATCATTATAAGAAAAAACAATAAAAGTCCCAGAGTCTGTCGACCACGGAAAATTATTTAATATCAGTAGTATGTGTAACTGGTTTCGGTCACAGGCCACTCACAGTAGTTACACTACTGAAATTTAATAATTTCTCGTGGTCAACAGACTTTGGGACTTTTGCTGTTTTTTCTTATGAAAATCAATTGGACCACTTTGAGAAATATGAATGGTTTCCATGATATTAAAGAAATAATTTTTCGTGCGCTCCAAGAAATGAAAAGAATCGGATCCTTCGTGATTTCTATTACGTGAAACTTTGTTCAAAATTTTTTAAAAGACCGTTAATGACTACAATCGAAAATCTTGCTTCAGGAATTGTTTCAACTACTATTCGTATGTAAACTGCTCCATATTTGAGGTGAGACGAGCGAACATTTTGTTTGTTTTCGAACCGTGATAACTTTGGATGAGATCAACCGATCTTTGATTAGTTTTGAGATTGTGATTGCCCAGTTGATTGGCTATAACATATTTTTTGTACGTTTCTCCACCATTTCGGAATTATGACCTACAGGATGATATCTGAAAGTGTGATACTTTCCGAAAAGTTTGAGGTCGCCCCGTTAGTAGGATAATTTTTTTTAAATTTTTCTGACGGCAAAAACATGAAGCCTAATGTGTTTCCTCGAAATGGTTTCGGATTCATCAAGATCCATACAGGATGTTTTGAGATATGCAATTTTGAACAACATAATGGCTATTCGAATTTTTCGAATACCTTAAATTCATTGGTTAACCCCTCGGTATAATATGTTGTCTGGGAAATAATCAGAAATTGTCAAACATTTGATTATTGTAATAAAATATGCCACGACTAACTAATGAACAATTACAAATGGTTCTCAGAATGAGAGATGGTGGTTTGAATGTTGAAGACATTGGACAGTATTTCGATACATCAAGAGCTTCAATATACAGGGCAATCCGTCGTCACGCTCGAACAGGAGATCCTAATTATCGTCACGGAGGTGGACGACAACGGAAGATTTCAGATAGAAATGATAATTTCTTAGTTACTTCGGTACGTCGTCTTCGAACACAGACTGTTGGACAACTGAACTGTGCACTAAGAAATGCAACAGGAGTTGTTGTCTCAGATAAGACAATCAGGAGAAGGCTTCATGAGCGCAATCTGAGAGCGAGAAGAAGGGCATCTTGTACTTTGTTAAAGCTGAACCACAGGATAGCTCGAAGACTTTGGGCTCAGAACCATTTGAACTGGGGAATAGCTGATTGGAGGAGATGTTTATTCGTTGATGAGAGTAGGTGTAATATGTTCAGATCAGATGGAAGGATTTTAGTATGGCGAGAACGGGGTGAGAGGTTTCTGGAGGAAAACATGGAGGCGCGGGTGGCATTTGGGGGTGGGGGTGTTACGATATGGGGCGGTATCATGATGAATCATCGCACCACGTTGGTTATTTTGAGGGACATGTGTATAAGAGATGTTGTTATACCAGTTGCTCGAAACTTTGGAGACAATTTCGTACTGGTCGATGATAATGCACGACCACATCGTGCGAGAATTGTAACCGAAGTTCTGAGACAACATAATATTGAAAGAATGGAATGGCCACCCGTATCTCCAGACATGAACCCAATAGAACATGTATGGGCTAGGTTAAAATTATGTTTGTAGAGAAGAGAAGGTGAAATGATGAATATTCAACAACTGGAAGATGCGATAGTGAAAGAATGGACAGCTATTCCCCAAGATTTCATTGATGGCTTGATAACAAGTATGCCGAAAAGAGTTAGGGCTCTCGCAGCGGCCAGGGGTGGTGTAACAAAATATTGATAATCGACCACATCTGCCGTTGTTAATTTTTCTTTATTAAACAAATATTGTGTTACGTATTATCTGTAATCTCTTCGTGGTATATGTTCATCAATTCTCATTCTCTATATCCACTGAAAAAAAAACATCCTAGCTCTGACAATTTTATTCATAAAATAACCACACTCCACATTCACTTTATTCCTCCCTGCGAACTAACCCTGAAGGTTTTTCGTTCAATCACGAAATCACTTTTGCTAATCCATGATATTGCATATCTCAAAACATCCTGTATGGATCTTGATGAATCCGAAACCATTTCGGGGAAACACATTAGGGTTCATGTTTTTGCCGTCAGAAAAATTTTAAAAAAATTATCCTGCTAACGGGGCGACCTCAAACTTTTCGGAAATTATCACACTTTCAGATATCATCCTGTAGGTCATAATTCCGAAATGGTGGAGAAACGTAAAAAAATATGTTATAGCCAATCAACTGGGCAATCACAATCTCAAAACTAATTAAAGATCGGTTGATCTCATCCAAAGTTATCACGGTTCGAAAACAAACAAAATGTTCGCTTGTCTCACTTCAAATGTGGAGCAGTTTATAACAAGTTTATTGATGATTTTAGAAATACAAATCCTTTTGATGAATTTTTGATAATCATCATTAAAACCAGTTACATTAGTTGAGATTATCTCACTCATTATTTCATGAATGTAACAATAATTTCACGTCATATTTTCATTTGCAGTCCAGATACAGGACGCACCAAATATTGTCGCGCCCGTCGTCTCGTCACTGGTCAGAATCACTCGCAATATTTGTTTTGTCTCTAGACGAAAATGTTTGTTTAAAGTGCGATTGTACTCAGATTCTTCGATTCAAATTGGAATTCAGTCCCTAGAGATTCATGTCCATCACAGCCTGGTGGATGTAAGTCATTTTGTTTCATATTTGATCAAACTATCAATGAGGAAGCGAAATACAAAATCGAAAACACAGCCATGTAGGTATCCATCAATGACCAATCAACAGTAGAAAAACAGAAATAAAAACACTATGTTTCCGATTATCAACACAGGTAATATACAGTGTGGCCCACTTCTAATGAAAACACCCCTGTTTCTCACGTAATCGTTGGGTAAGGATCCTGAAATTTGCTGAAGCGAGAGATATACCAAAAATGCATTATATGATGAAGTGAGGTCGTCTTCAGTGATATACACTGCTCGCCAACAGCCTCCGGAAAATGATATTAGGAGTCAAAATAGGTCGAAAATCACTTCAGATTCGGAATCAGGACGCCCAATTCACAATTATTCATATTTTATCTGGAGAAATTCCAGTTCCGAAAAATTGAATTGAGTCGCACTTTTTACAGTAGTACCCCCGTAGCTTACGTAATTGACTCCATCTTCGGACTCTTTCTTCTTTCTGCAAATTTCAGAACCTTACGTCGATAATTACGTGAGATACGGGGGTGCTTCCATGAGACGTGAGAAAAGATTTGATGTTTCTGAACTGAAAACTTTCTAGAAGAACTATAAATAGTTAGTGAATTGGGCGTCCTGATTCCAAATCCAAAGGGATTTTCAACCTCCTAATATTATTTTCCGGAAATTGTGGTGGATCCATGGCTGTTGGCGAGCAGTGTATATTACTGAAGATGACCTCAAAAGGTCGTAAAGTACATTTCTGGTATATCTATCGCTCCAGCAAATTTCAGGATCCTCACCCAACGATTACGTGAGATACAGGAGTGTTTCCATTAGAAGTGGGTCACACTGAATGTCAACCAATTAAAAACGTGTATTTTGAAAAGAGTAGAATAATCGGTAATATTCATCGAACATAATAATCAAAATGAAACACTCCTCATCAGCTTGGAACATTATACGGATTCCCTTTCGTGCGCTCCAAGCGATAAAAAAAACTACACGAGAATCGTGTTTTCCACTAAAGATATTCTGCATAAACACTCGCTTATTTTCTTCAAGTAGTTGATCGTATACACAGAATCACTGTTCGCGAATTTGTTTGTGCTCAAAATGTGAAGAAAAACCTCGTCTAAATGATTTCATTTATATAAAACATGCTTTTCACGTCTCCAGCGTTCTTTCTCAAGAACACTCTGTATAATATGAAAGAGTATGATCTAGAATTGATGGTCTGCAATTATGCTATTCAATCAGTTCGAAATATAACGAGATCACTATAACATATGAATCTCGATATAGATAAAAAATCCAATTTATTATTGTGGTACTTATTCACGATAATGGAATGAAATTTGATTATACCCCATAGGCTTGATGATTAATTGAAAAGTCTGGTTTGACACGAATTGATTATTGTTCGAATCAAGTGAGTTTTTTGATTGGATACTTCAATTTACTACACATCGAAAACACATACACCAAGATAATCATTTCATTCTGCACTGTTGGAAATGAGTCGTCACTGTCAATAAATTCCTTCATTCTGATGATGTTTCATGATACTCTCACTAATTCTCTTGATTTTGTAGTCGATTGTATTAGTTATCGATGCATGGCATTCTGAAAATATACGATTTCTATGTGGAACACTGTATCTGATCCAGATAGATATGTAGATAATTTATCTCCTTAGTTTTCGATACAACTATTTGTTCCCTACTTCTCTTCAGTTTGGGCATCGAATGAAGCGTCTTCTCTCAGTTTATCTAACAACCCTATAATCTGATGATAATAAGAAAACTCGTTCGCTATATTGGATTCGCCATCTTCAAATCCCCAATTTTGACGAGAGGAGCATAAAATCTCTCGACCCCAAAAACTCCCACACACAAATTTTAAATAAAATCGGATCCCGAATACAAAATTCGTCCGCCATATCCAAGTCGCCATCTTCAATTTCCCAATTTTGACAGGTGAATCACAATTTTCGACCCCGAAAACCTCCAGATACGAATTTCTCTTAGAGTCGAATCATGATCACGAAAGTCGTTAGCCATATATTGGATACGCCATCTTGAATAATTTAATTTTGACAAAAAAATCATATTTTTGGACCCTGAAAATTTCCATACTGAATTTGAATGGAATTGGATCATTATCAAAATATTCGTCCGCCTTATTCAATCCACCATCTTGAATTTTCGAATTTCCCAAAAAGAATCGTAATCATCGAATCCGAAAACCCCTAGGTAACAATTCTTGAAGAGAATCGGGTCATAATTACCTAATTGCAGAACTCTCCCGCCATATTGGATCCGTCATCCCAAATTTTCAATATTTGCCGAAAGAATCATGATCCCGAACCTGAAAATCCCCAGATACCAATTTTGAATAGTATGGCATCGTAATTGCATAAGGCGCCCGTCATATTGGATTCGCCATCTCAAATTTCTGGAATTCCGAAGATGAAGTCATAATCATCATCATAATTGAGAAACTCGTTCGTCCTATTGGATTCGTCATCTTGAATTTTCAAATTCTGACGAAAGAACCATAATTTTCGACCCTGATAACCCTCAAATACCACTTCTGATTGGAATCGGTCCATAACTACAAAACTCGTCCGCCATATTGGATCCGCAATCCGGAATTTCCAAATTTTGACGTGAGAATTATAATTCTCTAACCCCGAAAATCCCCAGATACCAATTTTAATACAAAATCTGCACAAATATTCTTATAAGAATCGGTCGAGCAGATTCGGAGGAGTTCGGCAACAAACACCGTGACACGAGAACTTCATATATTAGATATACAGGGTTGGGATAAAGTATGGAACCTAGTGAATATATCTGAAATGAAATAGACCAAATTTATGAAACTTTGCAGTTACGTACAATGACAAGATGCATCTGATATTTTTTATTGATAGTGTACTCCAAAGCAGAAATATTTCATAAACCACTTTTCATCAATAATAACTGTAGCAGTGTAAATAAGGTTGTTTCAGCCATTTATGGGCATTTCCAAGGACTGAGAAATGGAAATGAAGAAAGATTGAAGGGAAATATAGGGAGTGATTTTTCACTGAGTTCTCAATCTGTGCCTACTTCAGTTAATATCACGGATATTGTTACTTGTTTTATAATAGTGATGAAAACACTGATTACTTGGATTTCATAGATTTTGTAGGTATATCGACGCCAAAAGATGCATGCTGAGGCCGATTTATTTGACCTGCCACGGGAGTTAATTTTTTTCTCCCGTGGGAGTGAATTGAGAACTTTGTCTCCTTGAATGAGGGAGCAAACGTCTACTTTCGATTCGATGAGTAAATAAAATAAATTGTAATTTGCTATTCAAATTGAAGATGTCTGACGCCTGTGAGCCAAATTCATCCGAAATCGAGATGTACTAACAATATTCAAAATATAATTCAGCATACTATCTGCTTACTTCACAAAGATGAAGAAAAGTTTGTGGACCAATCTTAAAGTAGTACACGTAGCGATAAAAAAACTTGCTTTTCGACAGCCCAAATCATATTATCGACTCCGACCAGGCAATCTCAAATATATACCTAGAAGAGGACAAATATAATATAATAGTTTATCAAATTAATTCAGTCAATGACCAGGAACCATTCAGAAAATCCGTGGAGATTGCTGCTGTTCTGTTGTCTTTTGTTTTCGTTTCGTCTGTCTCGTTTTCTCCATCTTTCTCTCCTAGTTTTCTTTTTCCTTTTATTTTCATATTTTCATGGATTTTCAACCACTGTCTGAGCTATGGCTCAAATTTAAAGTATCTAGCTCATTCCAAAATCGATAAGAAATTCCACCCGGGCAGACATACTAGTAAGCGAGTTGATAAAAATATGTCAACATGTTTATAAACATTCTCGAAGGCTGGACAAAATCCCTAGAACAGAAAGACAGCTAATAGGAATTACCTAGATATCGCTGCAAATAACACAAACGAATGATAGGTGTAGGAAGGTGCAGTGTTGCCAGCTCCTGAACGTGAAATATCGCGAATAGTTACGAAAAAACCCGTTAGAACCGGCTAGCAAGCGAAGCGAGAAAAAGCCAAAATTTTGCAAATAAAGCGACTTTTTTCCGTGGTTTAGCGATATTATCGATCATATTTCCTGATTTACAGGCAGATTTTAACATCAAATAAAAAATCAGTAAAACTTTTTTATTCAGAAGAAAAAAATGAGAAATTTATGTATTGAAGTCCATAGTGCTAAAAGTGAAATGGTGGTAATTGAAGGAAAAGAAATCAAAGCATGGAGATATGATATGAAGATGACTTGGAGAATTTCTCTTTCTTCATAAAACATATAATATAAATTTTCCTTCAATATTTTACTCGGTACTATAGCTATAGGTACATTGGTGAATCACAAAATATATGCTTTGGACGTATTCGAAGTATTACTCTGGTCAAATCACACATCAGTGAACCTGTCCACAAGAAAACTCATATTCCTAGATGTTCAACATCATTCAGACCGACGTCTCCATTGTTATAAGCCAAGTTATGATTATTAACATTGGCTCCAATAAGTTTCAATAGGGATTTAGGCAGAAAATATCTTAAAAGAAGCAATACAGTTTTCTAAACCATATAGAATAGACAGAATATTATTCGAATGTTGTGAAAGGAGTGGTACAAATGATGATAACAGGAGCTGTCATCTGTCATATTCTTCTCTGTTCATCTCATTTCGAATGTTTCAGTGTGAATTTATAGTCGTCGTCAAAAATTCATGTGATCGAAATATCTCCATAAAAAGTGCAATAACTATCTTGAAAACGCTAGAATTTCGACACATCGCAAATCAAGTTGAAATGTCGCATTCACTTACCCTAAACGCTCTAGATTCAGCGACAAAACCGCAAAGATGGCAACCCTGGGTAGGTGTATCGCTTATAGCTTCACCGTATGCGGCAGCAAATCTGTATTACGAGGTGGGACGCTGTCTCCGCTGCGAAGCATTGTGTTTAATCATGATGGAACGTGTCAGAACGTGTTTATAGCAGAGCGGTCATATAATCTCGGGATAAAAGCGGTAGATAGTATAAATTCATCAGTGAATTATTATTGGTTTTCTGCACCGTAACATGACGATTAGAGAATTCTAGGAATAAAACAACAACTGAACTAATGTAGTAAAGGTTGCTTTATTGTTTTATTAACAACTATTGAGTCATTCATCCAATGCTCACTATCGATTTTCATCAGTTTGAATTGATGATCAGCTAATTATGTGCCTTATGCTTTCACCCTCACACTGGTGCAACAAATTCAGCCTAGGTATGAACCCGGACAAAAAAAGCTAGTTCCATTCACGAGGAAACAAAATACCCTATTTTCGCCTCTCCAATATAGGGGATCAAGAAATGAAACTCTCCGAACAAGCTATAGGTACTTACCCTAACAACACGGGATCTTGCTGGTACATCCCGCTAAGGTCCTACAAATGTCCCAATGTTTCAGACTCAAGTACGATATCCCAGAGATGTTTCTCTTGGAACATCCATCAGATGTTTTCATTGGATGTTCCAGAAACATCCCATTTGACATTTTTTTATAAACAATATCATGGTTCCATATCTGCTTATGATGATTGACATGATTGAACAGTTCAAACAATTGTGACATTTGAAACATTGAGTAGTTGATATAAAATGGAAATCAAAACTGTATTAGTACATATTATTATATACTTATACCTATACCAAAGCCGGCTAATTTCATCGATAACAAATTGAGATAATTATACTAAATATTCCTCAATAAGATTACCAAAGAACCTGCTTACCTTCATGAACCATGTAATAAACGACAAAATCAAAATATATCTTTTCAGCATATTTGATGCTGAATTTATTTGTTATACCAGCCGATAGATGGTGGTACAACTATACGTTGCTAAGAGTTACTGATAGCCGTCGGCCCAGCGCCAACAAATATGAGCCTCAAACAACTGTTATCATCTTCCATTAGTTATTGGATTGCACCGACCTTATATTTTCGAATTCGGATTGTTACTTGATATCTGGAAATAGGTCGGTCATTTTCAGGATTTCAGATTGAAAATAATTTATACCGTGTCATCCATTACTGTCATCCTATATAAAAGTTTCTTTGAGATGTTCCATATCAAGTACCCTGAATGTCTCTGGTACATCCCGTATCATCCTACAAACATTCTGATGGGATGTTCATAAGACATCGCAAATGCTGACACGCGTGTTGCCAGCGACATCCCAAGAATGTCCCAAGGAAAATAGGGATTTTCCAGAGATGTTCCTATCATCCCTCATGGATGTTTTTACGACTTATTACAGATGTTACTGTGTTATTAGGGTAGGACATGTCCTTGATAGGAAACTGTTATGTAGGGAAAATTGAGAAGAAAGGATGAAAACGGCGAAAGTTGCGGTGTATACCTGCAGAAGAACCATTGGCAAACAACGGTGGTTAAGGCCCAGCATTGTCCATTGGTTATACACGACGATCGTAAGACTCGTATGGATCATTGGAAAAGGGTGGGAAAGGTACATCGACTAGCTGCTGTTCTGATCACGGAGTGTCTTATTAGGACAACTCCGAGTGAAGCCCTGGAAACGATCCTTCATCTGACTCTATTAGACCTATATAGAGAGGAGTGCGCGGCTAGCGCTGCTCTCAGACTCAATGCAGTCTATGTATTTATGTATGTGTGTGGACGGTCCGGGACCTGACGCCCTTAGGCCTCCCTTTTCGGGCCAATTGTGCACTCACATTCCTGGGATCGCAAGTCAGCCATGGAAAAGGCCGATCTCAGGAGCAAAAGAGATCAACTTTCTAGGCCAAATCTTTTAAACATCCTCTGGGTCCAGGATACTGCTCCGAAAATAGATATCCCTTGCTACCACTTCTGCCGGGCATTCAGTGAGGATATGAGTAGAAGTCTCTTCATCCTCTAGACACCATCTGCATTCAGGATCCTTCACAATCCCGATCATGCTGAGATGTTTATTCAGGTGGCAGTGTCCTGTCAGAAGGCCCACCACCAATTTCAGCTCCTTCCTGTTCAAAGCCAAGAGGGCATTGGTCTGTCTTCGTGACGGGTTTTCTATATGGAGTTTGTACTGCCCCATTCCAGGAGCCTTTCTCCAGCTGTCCTGAAACCTTTCCGTCAGGAATTCAGTCTAACCATGGCCTAAGGTAAACTACGGCCACTCCAAAATTCTGAATGTATTCAATATCACCTCAAATACTACAGACTACAAGAAACCCATCTTGATGTTCGACCGCAAGTTCTTGGTGGACATTTCGACTAGAGAAAAATGGGCAGCCCCACTAGTTGAGCCAAATGGAACGCTCTTCCATACATATGGCTCAAAACTAGAGTTGTGAGTAGGAAGTGGAGTCTACTCAGAGTCTCCTTCCCTCAACCTGTCATCTCGTTTGCTGGACTACAGCAGTGTTTTGCAGGCGGAAATGGTAGCTTAAATGAAACAGCCAAATGGGTACTCTGAACCAGACTTGAGTCCAATGAAATATCTATTCTAAGTGACAGCCAAGCTGAAATTGAGTCTCTAAACTCTGTCTACCTGACCACAAAGGTGACATATTACCGTAAAGCCTCAGATGAGCTGGTGACTAAAGAAAGAGACAATGTTGTCTAGGTACCCAGCCACAGGGACATAGTAGGAGATTGTATGGCAGATGAGTGAGTAGGATCTGGTACGATGCTAGCAGCTACATCCGCTAAGGGGCATCTATTTCTGAACAGAGGTTGCATCTCCGAGACGAAGTACTCCGCCCAACCAACCTTATTAGGTTGCGGGAGGAGCCTTCTTGCACCTCGTCTAGACAGGTATGGCCGAAGGTCAACCTGCGACGCACAAATGGTATTCCATATCTTTCCAGTAACTTCATTAAAAATACAACTGCGGCTATCACTGGACACTGGCTAGGAGGATGTCATGCTGCACACATGGGGATCCTACAACGTAATGACTTTTGTAGAAGCTGTCAAGACGAGGAGGAGGAATAGAGGATGGTCCTTCCACTTTGTCACAGCCCTGCCATATGCAGGAAAAAATTGTCTGCTCGAGGGCATCCCTATTTCGACAACCTATCCGATCTTCAGTCGGTTAGTATCAAAAGTCACATGCTTTTCATCAAGAGCAGCTACTGGTTCACACAGTAGTGGTGAAAATTATAACCACTTCATACGGTATCACAACGGGTCTCTGGTTTCAGTGCATCTTGCCGAAAAAATTATCATAAGGTTTACTTCATTTTCAGAATTATCAAGGCATTATTTCTACTAACTCCAATGAAATGGTATTCTCATGTGAAGATAATTTAAGCACTGTGAAATAAAGCTACTCGAAATTAGGGGACGATTCGAAATATTTGAAGGCGCTTGACTCGAACCCAACCACGTGCTACCATTGTCATCACCAGTACAAGCTGAACATTCTTTGTATATGCGGGAATCTATTGTACAAATGATTTTTTGTCGATCGCACTCCTGTGATGCTGAAGGTTAACGTGACAAAAAGTAAGAATAAACACTTGATTTCGTTCAGTAACTACTTCCAGTCGGGTGGATGTCTACGGACGAGGATAATTCTCGAAATAGTTTTGTTTGATTGCCTATAACTTGAGTACAGTCTCCTAACCAGAGAGTTGCGTGAGATTTTATCGTTATTCAGTTGGGTATCATTTGACTTCTTTTACATTTCTGGGGCGACTTGAAATATAGTTCGAGCGTCAAGAAAATAAAAACCTGGGACACACAATTATAGTCACAATTATAGTCAGGAGTCCCAGCCTTTGGCTGTTACAGCTTACAGGAGAGGAGATGGAAGCCTTATGACAATGTCAGAGCGCTTTGGTATTCCCGTGACAACCATGGACTATGATCTGAAGCAATGCTATTTCATACTTGACATCAGGTATTTCCTTTTGACTGGCACAAACTCAATTATTCATTTCGATATTCTTCACTGCATGTCGCCTCCATGAGATTTCATATTGAAAATCCCTATTCATTCATGTCGAAATGATTTGTAGGTAAGCAAATCTAGTTTTCAGAACTATGGGATCTTGTTGAAGAGAGGAATTATGAGTTCGTAAAAAAAGTGAAGTATGTTACGCGTTTATGAACTCTTCTAGAAACTCGTTTATCAAGCACTCGCTCGCTTTGCTACGCTCGTGCTTGAAATACTCGGTACTGAATGACGTTTATAAAACTTGTAACATAAAATGCACTCAATTAACGAAGGTATTCGACGGTTATCAGATGACAACACCCGTTTCACGATTTCTCTACGCTTATATAATATGTTGATGGAGCGGTCCGAGTTATTTGTCAAAAACATGTTTTAGGGTTTAACAAGGTAGATGGAAATTTCACTACTTGTGAAACTTCTCAATTGTGTAACTGCTAGAACATCTTGTTGTTGTAGGTTTTTTAATTTGATATATATCTGATATACATGCGAATATACGGTGTGAACCACTCAAGACTTTCAAGACTTACAAGAAATGGTGCATATCAATGGAAATGACAAAACGATGAACAAAAGAACAGATATCAATGATCTTAGTATCATTCATGCATTCCTTCCAAAGAAACAAAATATGATGAATTCAGTCGTCCTCCTTAAATGATCCATATTTCATATTCAATCTGGTGCCAAAATTCAGTATGGTTGGAGACCGAGAAAGCTCCAAGATTCCAGAATGATTCTGATTGGGGTTATTGAGTAATCTCGATGGAAGTCTTGAAAACACGTCAACATCAAAATTTGGAATCGAATCGAATTTTCATTGTTTCCTCAGAAATGAAGCTAGATACAAAAATCACACTGGGGTTGAAGAAGTTGTTATTTCAATAGTTCAATCTAATGAAAATATGAAACTCAAAAGAACCGGAGGCGTACAATGACATTCACCATAAATATCGATGAATTTACCCAATGTGACGCCACTGGAAATATTATTTCGAATCAAATTGCACCTAAAGAAGCTTCATCTTGATAGTGAAGAGAATTAGGTAATGAATGAAAGAACGATTTTCCATGGAAATATAAATACCCTCTGTATCTCGGAAACGAAGGACATATGTTCAAATGAACTTCATTTGCTGAAATATCACAAGGAGTCAGCCCTTGAATTTTTTTGCTGTAATAAAGATACACCCTGTAGAACAGTCAGTCAGTCAGTCAATACGTTGATGGATTCTACTCAAGATTCTCTGTTACGTCTGGTTATTCGCATAACATTATTTCTAATATGTTGGTAGATATAGAAGCGGTCCACAATGTATGAATTTTAAAAAGCGCCCTGTATCCCATAAACGAAAACAATTATGCAAAATCTGATTCAGTCATCTTCTGTTTCACAAAAATGTAGGAGAGGAGCATGAAAACCGCAAGGTTTTATCCCCAATATAACCTGGCGGTCTCAAACAAAATGGAATGTACTGAATAGAGTGTGCTTATCAAAATTGAACCCCTTTTTAACTCATTTGTTTCAAGAATCATGAGAAATTGTCGGATAAAAAAAATGTTTGAAACGATCCAAACTTTTATTCTGGTCATAAGTTTTATATACATATAGTCACTCGTTTTACCGGAAAGGACATCAACATTAATTTTCTAAATGAAACACAAGGAAAGTAGCTCAAAGTCGGTCGTTCACACTTCATATAAAACAATCAGTAAATTCATGTTACCAGCAGATAGATTTCGAGAATATAAATAAGTTGCATAATCGAATGGAACATTTTTCAATCATTAATCACGAAACTTTACCAAAATACCGCAGTTGAAAAAAGTGGGCGTTGAAATAATGTTTATACAGGGTGTCTGTAAAAGGTCTTCACAAAAACATATCACATATTCCTTAGGCTAAATTGAGTCGATTCAAGTGAAATTACCTCAGTACAAAGTTGCATCGTTTGGGCTCCAGGGGGCATTGAAGTTACAATTTTCAAATCGTTTTTCCGAGCGTTTTTCCCATATAAATTTGAAACGACATATGCGATTTTGCTAAAATTTGGTATATTGATAGAGTTTTATGTGGCAATCAAATTTGTGTCAAAATTTTGTCCGATAATGATACATAGGCGTAGAACTTGATTTTTTGAATAATTCTACGCCAATGGAATAAAAGGAGTTTGAGTATGAAATTTAGATTGCGCAACTCATTTAGTTCAATGAAGGTACACGTGATAAGACTCGATTGCTCTCATGGTTTTGACGAAATCTGCATTTCAGTGATTTTAGAACATAAACAATAATTATCAAAATACAAACTTTGTCAGAACCATGAGAGTAAATCGAGTGTTATCAAGGGTACTTTTTCGTAGTACACATGAGTACCCAATCCAAATTTCATACTCAAACCCCTTTCCTGCCATTGGCGTAGAATTTTTAAAGGTGCAATTATTTAAAAAATCAAGTTCTACGCAAATGGCAGAAAAGGGGTTCGAGTATGAAATTTGGAATGGGTACTCATTTAATACAAAAAAGTTCCCATGATAACACTCGATTTACTCTCATGGTTTTGACAAAGTTGGTATTTTAATAATTATTTTTTATGTTCTAAAGTTACTAAAATGCAAATTTCGTCGAAACCATGAGAGCAATCGAGTCTTATCAAGAGTACCATTTTCAAAGTAAATGAGTTGCGCAATCTGAATTTTATACTCAAACTCTTTTTGCTCCATTGGCGTAGAATTTTGAAGGTGCAATTATTTAAAAAATCAAGTTCTACGCCTATGTATTATTATCGGACAGAATTTCAACACCATTTTTTTGCCACTTCAAATTCTATCAATATACCAGATTTCAGCAAAATCGCATAATATGCCGTTTTAAATTTATACGGGAAAAATGATTTGAAAATTGTAACTTCAAGGCCCTCTGGAGCCCAAACGATGCAACTTTGTACTGAGGTAATTTTACCTAAATCGACTCATTTTGGTCTAGGGAATTCACAGACACCCTGTATATTGTTCAAGCTCCATGGAGATCTCAATAAGAAAAATATATGAATGGACTGTTTGAATAGATGGTGCGGTACTTTTATCATTAATAAGTCAATAATTCTCAGTGTTCGCAGTAAAATACCCTTTTTTTTTATGTTCCCATAGATTAAACAAGTAGATGAAAATAATCAGGACCAAAATACCTGTTTTCACCTGGCAACCCAGTAGATAAGCCAGGAAAAATATAGGCCACCCTACGATTGTATATTCTATTGGCTTTGTACTTACGGTTGGTGTAAAATTTGTTCATCAAACTCATCGGTAGGAATGAAAAAAACTATTTTTTCTGTGACGGGAAAAAAGTTTGGAATTTCATCTCTGTTGGCAGGTTATAAAATGTCACTTTTCATAAATTACTTTTTTCCCGTGGGAAAAAAAGTGAGTACTTCTTTCCCGGATATATATCACATATATATACTCTGTTAATGGCTTTTGTTGTGCTATAGTTCCGAAAAATAAGTCAATAATACCGTCTCCGAGAAAGAACTGCAAGTCCTTTTATCTTCCATTCGACTTCACGGTTTCGTATATTAAAAAACAACTACAGAATTCGCAATTTTTTAAAATCAAATCACAAAATTGAACTGACAGAAGTGACATAGATATTTGATTACTTCAAAAGAATGATAAAGATGTCTATAAAACGCAGGTGTCCCTACTGTTAAAAACTTGAAATTTCACGTCGATAATTTTCAGATTTCGAAATAATGTAATATCTTCCCAATATTGATTCGTCCTTCCTTCTGTCACAGAAAAAAATAGTGTATTATACACGGGAAAAATACTAGATTTTACCTCACGGTTTTTTGTCTCCCTCCGCTACGCGTCGGGAGACAACACAACCTGGAGCTAAAATCTACTACTTTTTTCCCTTGTATAATAAATAACTATTTCCTACGACTACTACTGTAAGTGATGAATATTGTACACAAAACAATGGCAGTAAGCTTCTCCTTACACACGTGTGCGTAAAGAGAACGATCGCACGGTTCTCATAGGTATGTTGATAGATGACTTTGTTTTTGTAGCTTAGGCGATGTGTCAATAACAAAATTACCTATTTCATTAATGTCAGTAGCTACGACGATGAGCAGATTATTTCTACACCACCAGAAATGTTGAAAAAAGATAGATTGGCTAAAAATGAGTTGCTACCCGATAAAGTCTCGTGAATGATACGAAATAGCACATCAGAAATTCCTGGACTGGAGAATTAGAAATAATACCGTGTCGTTCTCGGAACATATCCTTTTAGTATATTTTCAAGAATTATCAAATTCGATGAAATCATCATCACTCTGGTCGATATATTCCATGTTACGATCAACACTGAATATCAATCACAATATTAATATAGCAAACATATCCCATTTCCTCAGATGGAAATCGGATGGATTCCGAACTTCCGAAGTAAAAAATCGAAAATACTTGATGCTGAACAGATCAATTATTTTCTGCAGATTGCTCCTGTTGATGAATATTTATTTATGAAGGTAATTTTTCAAATAATATACATACTCAACATTGAATTGATGAATTCCTTCTTCTTTAAATAACAGGAATAATTAGGAAAGATCAATCCTCGAAATGGTATTTATAAAATATCTGTTAATATCAATTACTGGTGATGGCTCAGTTGTTGGAAGCGCTGCCTAGCTGATTCCGAAGCCAGGGGTCGGCGGTTCAAAGCGCAGTTGGCGAACTTTTTTTTATTGTTTTTAATAACGATTACAGAATCTCTCGTTCGCACTGTTTCAATAAATAACCATTATGAATGTTTATTCCATATTTTTACATAATGTGTTTTCTGCTATTAATAAAGTTGTTTAGATATGAAAAACAGCTTCAGCATTTCAGTTCGAATTGAGGAAAATGTCTCAGTATGCAATGAATCAATAAACAAACACAAGAATTTCGATTTGTAACTTTTCATGCAGTTGGTTTAGTGACGCGAGACGTGTATATATATAAGTATTCATCATGTATTCATTATTTGTGCCTTAATACGACAATATCTGCACTATCCGGAAGAAAATATAGTGTAGTCGTAGAAAAAGTATAGTACAATTCTCGAGTTGTAAAGCAATTACGCACTTGTGGAGTTACACACTCGCCGCTATGCGGCATCGTGTGTAACTCTCTCCACTTCGTGCGTAATATGCGTTTTACAACTCTTGTTATGTAATATACTATTTTGAATTTTTGATGGAATTAGAAATTGAAAATGATGCCTGGCCAGGATTTTTTCAGGCTACACATTTTTTTATAATTTCCAAAATCTTGAATAACTTATGAAATAATTTTCATCTATTAAACAGATAGGTGATGGTCGACCTTACTTTGGATCCTCTACTATACATCATAGAAACTCATCTGGATGAACATCGAGACATTCATGATTCATGGCATAATGTACGACATGGAATTAACGTTGGAAACGATGCCTGGCGGCTTGTAATCCTAAACGACAAACAATGCTCGATTCGATATATGGACGTCTTCCAGAAACCAGCATTGGTGAAGCTGAAGTTACGACGTTCAACAGCCGATAGAACGGTGTGGGAAATATTTCCTTGAATTTCGTCCCATCTGCTACTCGTATACGTGCCGGAATTTCACTGGGGTGATATATTGCATCAAGACCAAACAAGAACCTGAATGTATTTTTTCATGATATCAATAATAACTTTGAATTTTCGATAAGAATTTATTGTCCTATGACCCCATATATCGTATGAAGCATTTTTTGCTGTGAAAAGTAGCCTATGTTCATAAGGATAATATCTGCTCCTATTGGTGGAACCATTTTTCAAATCGGTTCATCAGCTCCCGAAGCCTACTCAGTACAAACAAACATACAAACAAATAATCAAATCATTCATGTTTATAATGTAAGTATAGAATTGCTCCTCAGAAATTTTTTTCAACAATAACAAAAATATCATGCATCGTAGGGTTGATCGAGGGATTTTCTTTCGTGTGCTACAGAAGAATGAAAAACTTCCATGGTCTTTGAAAATTTTCGTCGTGACTCTGTATGCTGAAATTCGCCTTCGTGCTACAGTGATCAATTCCGATGGTGTCTATTCTAGTTCACTCGCAACTTGTTCAATAATAGTTTCATGCATCATAATAACCCGTTCTTTAATGTAATTGGATGGATTCGATGCACATGGTGCTCTCCATTATGTTCAATGTTATTTCACTTCGGCAAATATTATTACTGCAGTCGAATGATGTTCCATCAAACTATTATGTTGGCATTAGGTACATCATTTCCGATGGAGCTACCTGTGCCACTGACGTACGTTCTCGAATAGATATTGGTCCATTAGACAGATTTCCCTGTAGGCTGGAATATCTGTAGTGAGTACGCTATATGATTGAAATCGTTTTTAGTATTTGAAAATCAAATTATAGGAGGGCGATTGCTGGACCATTTCGGTATACTATGTGAAATAACATATCACCAAACTCAAGGAATGGTTCCCGACATGTTGGCCACTCAGACACACGTTGAAAAGTCAAAGTCCTCTTTCCGAAGACAGACAGAGTAAGTAAAAGGAGCAATTCAATTCTCAGAGACCGAACACGTGATGAACAAAGATGGTTCGAAATCTCCGATTGGAGTTGGAGCCGATGTGGTCAGCAGAGAACCGAAGACCGAAATCTCGTCAATCTTGGTAAGTCTGCACCAATCTTGCTCAAAGTGGAGTGAAATTTTTTAAAGGAAGGAAGGAATGCTTGAAGGGGCATGTTTCGGTCTTATGAAAGACCGTCTTCAGCCTAATTGAGACTTCTGCAATACAGAGAGATTGATTCGGAAGAATTACCCAATTTTTCCTCGACCTACTCGCAGTTGGGAAAATGTGATGCTACTAATTGTGGAATTGTTGTCAACGCCCATAGTCGAGAATAGTATATTGTTTAACGAGCCCGGAATTATAGTGATTTCCTACGAGAATGATGTTTGCAGCATGACCCATAGGCGAATGTTGCAATCATTTTATCAGAAAATCAGCATCACGTGCAAGTTATATACTATAATTTTGCTACGGCTATTATAGATAACAGCGGTATTTTCAATTTCTTCGTCTTGTAGCCATCTGATTTACTATCAAGTAATGCTAGCGATGAGAGTATCTTGAAATAATAACACGATAGAGTCATTGTGATATCAAATACGGAAATAATATTGAAGACATACATACATTACCGTATCGAACACAGTAAAACAAGTGAGGTACGTAGTTTTTGAAAGGTATCAGATCAGTATAGATGTAGTTTTCATTAGGTATTAGATTAGTATAGAGGTCAGATAATTTATACGACGCTATAAAAGCAAATGATATTTTATCATTGCTCATGTAAGATGGAAGTAGAGGCCATGGCACCATATCATGAGCATATTTTTATATTGAAACTGTCATTGGGCACCAAAGATGTGTATACGATGCTATGAAAGTTCAGAGAACTGGGGATTTTTTCCACAACCTACCTACGTACTTTGCCCACTCGACTGTCTTTGTTGTTTCAGACAGTCGAGTGAGCTAGGTACGTAGTTTATGGGAAAAAAATCAAAACATTCGAGTGTGCTTTTGTTACTTTATTTTGTTTTTTGCTTTGTTTTCTATTAGCAAGTGATTATCTAGGAACTTGTAAATTTTTTTAGTTTTTTCATCGTATCTCCCGAACTATTGAATTCAGAGAAAAATGTTATATGGAGTTTTTGTAGATTCTATCGAAAGGAATAATTCTGGTGTTATAACATTTTCAGATATTTTCAGTTGTTTTCGAAATATTCGGAATTATCTGAGAATAAAATCGTCAACACTTTTGTTCCATCTTTCAATCAACAAAAAAAAAAAATATTTCATGGTTCAGTGGAAGAGTACAGTGGGAGGTAATGGGTTAATGTATCATGAAATGTCTGAAGATATTCAATTTTCACTCATAATTAGATCACTACGAACCTAATGAAAAGAGTTTCTTCTAGTTTCGTCTCCTCCAGTCGTGGGTGAATGTGTATACACAGACTCGAGCTATTTAAGATATTGAGAAAGTTGTTAACAAACCTTGAACACGATTTGATTGAATAGTATATAATTGATATGCCAAGTATTATGTGAGGTATATCACATTCAACATAATGATATCATCAGAATTATTAATTTCATTCCCCACTATACTTAATTGCTATTTGAAAAATCTCAGGAAATTTTTGTGAATAAAAGCTATATAATAAGTTCTTGATAAAAATGTGAAAGTTCAAATATTATTCATAGATAGATATTTTGACATTCCATATCGCTTTGTCTTCACCGTTTTCAGTAGGTCATCCAGTTGTTTCATCGACAGAAGTTGCATATAGGATGCAAATAATATTTTCATCCATTTAGCTTTCCGGAACAGTTATAGCTCACGTCGTACATAAATAGAAAACCTCATTGGTATTTCGATATTTTCATTCACCTAAAGTATCTTGAATGAATATAGCAAATTATTTCTTGAATATTTTTTCAATGTGTTTTCAGAATGAGGTGGTTGACATTCAAAAATTTCTCTGATATTGGTGGTTGGATCGATGTTTTGCAATGGAGCAAACATATTTCGAATCTATCTGAACCAGGTTCCCGCAAGTTGTCTTCGGTTTGTTATTGGTCAGATCATATGTGAAGATTCATGAAGAGTCAAATGTTCTTCAGGTGGAACACATCATTCGTTCTCCAGTTTATATTTTGCAGTATACAATTCCATGACGATGTCACAATTTTTTCATTATTGTTTCGCTACAGGAGATGATTATATTTCCGAAAGAAAAGGAAAAATCTCCCAAGGGCTCTCGGGATAAATAATTTGATTTGATTGCCAGTTATTATTTGGAAAATGAGAATCGTGGCATGAAGCCAGATAAGATGAAATGAGAGGAAACTTTTCTAATAAACATTCATTACAACGATAACGGTATTCCTCCAATATTCAAATAGACGTTTTTTATCAAGATTATATGAAGCTTCGCCAGCTTTCTTAACATTTCCATAAAATTCACAGAAGAATTGAGACGCCCTTTGAGTACACAGGAATATTTTCGAAACCATAGATCGAAACTCAACGCTCACTTATGCCTATACTGTAATCACTATTGAATAATCTGCAATACCTCAGCAAACAACCGAGTCATAATACGGGGTGTAGTTTAATTGATGAACAAATGCCCTGAATGTTTTTACTTCCGAACTATAATAGGGTGTTAACAAACATAACAAATATAAATAATTGATCGAATGAACTTTCACAATGTACAAATCTGTCATGTTCATGAATACTAGTCGAAATAGGACTGCAACGTGATCGATCAAATGCCATTATTTCAAATACAAACAGTGCGTCAGACGAGAAAAAAAAATTGGGAGTCAAATTGTTGCGAAATATAGGAAGTCATTTTTCACTGAGCTCTCAATCTGCCTGCTCCTCAGTAAATATCACGGAAGGTATGTGACTTGACGCCGGAGTCTCAATCTGCCAACTCCCCAGATCTTGATCTAGGCAGATTGAGAACGGGATTCGGTTGTACGACAGCTTTAGTTAATATTGTTGATGATATCTTAAGGGCTCCAGATGCGGGTGAAACAACAGTGCTGATACTTTTAGATTATTCTAAGGCGTTTGATACCATCAACCACCAGGTTTTGCTGTCCATCCTTCATTTCGTAAGTTTTTCGGCCAATGCAGTCCAACTCATGGCTAACTTTATACAAAATAGGTTCCAATTCGTGGAAACAACTGTCGGACAGTCTGGGAGGGAAAAAGTGACTTTTGGTGTTCCCCAGGGATCCATACTAGGCCCATTGTTGTTCAGTATATACACTAATAACTTTTTATCGAGTAGAAAGACTTGTAAATCTCACTTTTATGCTGATGACACACAGCTATATCACTCATTCTTCCCTGATGATTGGCTATTGGCGCAACAGGCAATAATAGAAGACCTAGATCGGCTAGTGGAGCTATCGAAACTGCATTTCTCGGAATTCAATGCAATGAAATCGAATGTCATGATTTTTGGTGAAAACAAACAATACATCGAATCTGTTATGAAAATACAAGTTCAAGGTGAAGAATTGTCCTTTGCTGAAAATGTAAAAAATCTGGGATTGTATCTGGATGTAGATTTTCGTTTCAGAAAACATATTAGTTATTGTATTCAAAAAGCATATTGTTCCCTGAAAATGCTCTATCCTCATAGACACTTGCTATCAACTACAACCAAAAGGATGTTGAGTGATACGCTGGTTCTAAGTTATTTCAACTTTTGCGATGTATTATATGGACCTTGTCTGGGCAAAAGTGACCTAAATCGTGTGGAGAAAGTACAGAAATCCTGTCTTAGATTCATCTATGGCATCCGCAAGTATGATCCAGTATCGCACATGTTGAAATCCTCGAAGTGGTTGAAAATGTAAGATC
Source organism: Phaedon cochleariae (assembly GCA_918026855.4). Taxonomy (NCBI): domain Eukaryota; kingdom Metazoa; phylum Arthropoda; class Insecta; order Coleoptera; family Chrysomelidae; genus Phaedon; species Phaedon cochleariae. The sequence goes on along the minus strand of OU896715.1, from coordinate 25,248,418 downwards.
GGTGGAAACTTCACTTCCTAGTTCTGTCACACTCTATAATCCATAAACAGAGTCCTTCATATCTGTAAGATGAAATAACATATAGAACTAATGTTCACAATCTGAATTTACGGCATAGGGGTCGCATCACTCTTCCAACTTATAGAACCACCTTATTTCAAAGAAGCTTCTCTTACAATATTTACAAAATGTTCAATGAACTAAAACCTCCACTCAAGAAAATGAAGTCATTGCCATTATAAAAGAAAGTCAGAGAAAGTGTTTTGGTAACATATAATATATAACTCTTCTCACGATCATCAAAGCAGTGTTTTTTTTTATCTTTCAATGCGTTATCAACTAGACGAACAGTTCAGATTATAATTGTTTTTCCTTTTCTGGGGCTGAACTAGAACTTTTCCAAATTGTTTTCAGCTCCATTTTGCATCATTGTATTTGAAGTTACAGTGAAAATGTTTTTTTTTGTTTGATGCAAATCAATATTATTATTATTATTATTATATATATCATGTACTAGGTTTCCTTCAAATAATCCTTCAATCGTCTTTCGAATGTATTCATCGAACCACTCTCTTTATTGTCTTGTGGGAGGCTATTGAAACAATTCACTGTTTTGTGAAATAAGGAATTATATGTATGTACTATTTTTCCTACGTTTTTCAACTTTTATATTGTTTTTGTTCCTAGTATTATACTCATGTATTTCAGCCACATATGTGAATTCATCCTGTTGATATACAGGTGTTTATTCAATTTTGAATCCGAAAATAAAAATAAATGTTTGATACTCGAATTGTTCTTTCACTGGTAGTCATTGTAGGGTTTGCAACAAATTTTCTGACGGTGTTATCCTCGAACATTGTAAAATTATTTGCATAGCACGATTCCACATCTCTTGTAGTCTGTTTATTTCATTCTGATTGGGAGGAAACAGAATGATAAAACAATAATTTGAATGTGAAAGAATCATGGAGTTGTATACTGATAGTACAGACCACTGGCTCAGATATTGGGAACATCTACTGAAACAGTTGTTTGTGGAAAAGTCAATAACGTAGGCAAGAAAGTCTTCAGGTGATATTCGATGGCGACAGCCATATTTACCATTATTTCCTGTTATTTGATAAGGCGAAGCTTTGGAATTCTTTGCCAATAAAAGTATTCGCAAGAAATAACATGCATTTCTGGTGGTTATAACCTTCGAAAAACCGAAAAAAAAAATCCAACACCCACTCCCTATCCTCCCTAGGTACGCACGATCTTCCAGGAACGTTGAAGGAATTTCCTTTCGTGCGATGATGAGATGAAAAAAGTTCAATGTGGTTGGTTTCTTCTATCACTTCAATGATAACTGATAACAGAGTACCAAGCCTTTAGTTAGTGGGCAGGCTTTCCTTCACTCTTCTGGGTATTGGTTCAACTCTACCCGACTTGTATGAGATGGTTAATTACTTGAGAGAATCAGTGATACCTCCTGAAAATAATGGTTGATATTATTGAATGTTATACAATAACACTCCATTCCATTCATTGTTTCAATTTGGGAAACACATTGTATACATAATATTTGATATAGTAGTTGTGTATTGTATACCTCTGTCTATTGAATATACCGAATTTCCACTTAAAAATTCAATTTAGCAGCGTAATTTTTCAATCTTCCATCATTTCACCAATGGATTCTGGATACTCATAAATATAAATTTTATATCCTTATACTTTCTCAGAAGCCATATTCGCCAGGAGAATAGATTTTGTTTCCAATTTTCACCGTAACTGGATATAAACTCGATTCCCTAGCTTCGCGTTGAAAACAACAAAGCAGTATTGAATTCATTGATGGTTTGTTCTTTGTGAGAATTTTCATCAGATTCTGATGAAATCGCGCTTTGATTGATGAGGAGATGAGAATCTGAGGAATGCTATAGTATAAAGCAGACTGGGCTGAGATTGCGTACCTCTGAGAATTTTGAGTTCAGAGGAGATCAAAATTATCTATGCTCATCAAAAGAAAAATTGGAGTGACCATCTGAAACAGTGTCCTAATGAAGAGCTCAATATCCCTATGGTCGTTATCTTCATCAGTGAAACTATCTTAAAATCTTGTATTTCGTGTGGAAGAATATTTTTCTACGACCACCTATGGAAGCAGTATATAACAAACTGTGTTGTTGCTCGGAAAGTATCTCATATCACGATACCAATGCGAAAGTGAAAACCAACAATGTGGAAATATTCGCGCACGCTCACGTGAATACTCACCATCATTATATACAGTGTGTTCCAAAGTTGTGTTGACAAAAACCTAGGGGAGATCCCTCCCAACAGAGTATGACACATAGTTTACATGAACATGAGCATTGGTCAGATAGGATGTCCAATTTCAAAAGAAATGACTTAAGAAAATTTTTCTCACATAATTTGAGGACCGTATATATTTCGGAAAGGATATTGGATGTCATGTGTTCTCTGTTTCCATGAATAATATAGTGCAATATATTCTTAATTAATATCTAAGCCTTTTTATTTTTTCTTATGGAGTTCAGAGATATGCCGAAGTATGCTATTGTCCGTTTTTCTCGGAAACGAAGCAATATACGAAAAATTAGCACGACACTGAAATATTTTTTTCCTACGACCACCCATGAAAACAGCACAAAACACATTGATTTGATTTGTTATTGAGAAAGTGACTTGTTTCACTATGACAACATATAACAGTCAGACAGTTCGAAAGTAAAACTCACATGGGTGGAAATACTCGAAAATCGCACAGTAACAGGGTCTATATAGATTGTGATGTACCAATTAATAATTATTATGCTGAATTATGGTGAGTTATGTTATAGTCAAGTTAATGGAAAGTTAGTGCCGATTAAACATGAGTTATTGTCAATGTTGAGTTAATGCTAAGTTCATATTAAGTTAATGTTAAGTTAACGTTGAACTGATGATGTCATTTAAATATTGAAGTAAAATCAAATAATAATGATAATGATATCACCTTCATGTGATCGAATATGATTAGAAACATGATCCCTACTCTGGTCTTATGAACACTCATGACATATAATATGAATATTCGTGGTCGTAGAAAAAATAGTGTAAAAAACTCGTTGGAAAGTGCATTTCCTGCGCTCGTTTCGTTTCCGCACTCACCGCTCTGCGGCTCGTGCTAAACGTCCACTCGCGCGGAATATGTCACTTTCCACACTAGTTATGTGATATACTATTTCAGTGGATTCATCCGAATAAACACAAAGAATGCCGAAAACACAAAGGGTGACTTCCTTTTACAACAAATAGCCGACTTGCTCGATGGGTACGGCCCTGAAAATCCTAGATCAAATCTAATTGGTCGAGCCAATGTCTGATAATTTTGTGAATGAACCATGAGAATTCCATTCAAATCGGCGCAAACGTTTGCGAAATATTAATGAAAAACTCAATGTTTTTTCAACTTGGACTCCCTTTATCACGGAAACGAAGCATTTTTGAATCCATGTTCATATGAACTTCTTTCAATATTTTGTTGAGAGAAATTCCTCTAAGGCTCTCGTAACTACAATTCTGAATCTCCTCGCATATCTTCATATTTGTTAGAGTTCTAAAAATAGATCCGAAGTCGGCATTTGTCATTTTGTCATAATCTGTGGTACATAACCTCATTGCTGTCAATGCTGTCATTGCTGTCTACACCGGTGTGGCTCAATTCTACACCGTCGTGACTCTGCACTGTGCTGTATCATTGGTTGCGTGGTAGCTCTTAGCCAAGCTCTCGACAACGAGGCAAACTTCGAATTCAATAAAAAATATAATTTTCAAACTATGTTACGTTAGATATTTATTCTTCGGGAATAAATATTGATTTAATTATTGAATTATATCAGTTCAAATAATATAATGTTCAACATAAAGACATATGGCAAGTTATATTTGAAACAATTGGATGTTTGAAATTTGACAAAGTGTATTTCATTAACTCCTTATATTTCCCGCACTCGCCGCTACGCGGGGTCGTGCTTAATATCACTCGTGCGGAATATCTCAGTTTCCACACTATATAGTTATGTAATATACTATTACACCCCAACAACTCCTCATTCATGATCTACACAGCTCCGGATTGATTTTACAAAGGGATTCCACATAATAGGATTCAGATACAATAAGCCTCTGCGGTGATGTCACGTTGAATAATTGGTCTAATTCAAACAAAGGTGCCAAAAATAAAACGATCAAGTGCTTCTAATTCTTAAAATGACGATTTTGCTGGTTGAAAGAGGATGGCAGTTGCAACTGATCCCTAATTCGTATTCTTTCCGATTATTTTATGAAAAAAACGAAGTTTCAATGCAATAATCAAATCGAAATACAAATACCTACCAACAGCAACGCATTCGAAACACATATACTGGCAAAGTTTGTTTAGAGTTCAATTTCATTAGAGCTCCACTGCATACCTACAGGGCCTGCATGAAATAAACTCATCATGAGGAGGATTATTTCAACTAATGAAGCGCACGAAAGAAAATTCCTATAATGTTTGTTGAAACGAGTTGAAATTATGAGTAAGTATATACCCACTGGGCAAAGAACATGAAAAAGATGTTTTCTGAAGGTATTCTCAAAGTGACATTGGTTACTTTCTATTAACACGTACAATGACGAATATATCATAATATGTGCATGTTACAGTATACGACGATACTGGAACGTTCTCCTTGTTACCACCGTGTTTTGTCCCTAGTGTCATGTCAGCTTTTTCGAAATTATTGTTGTTGTTTCGTTACTGACGGGCACGATTGAAGGCACTTCCAGATCCCTGGCAATTCGAAGTACTCCTGTTGATTATGCAAGGGAAATTTCCTGAGTTCACTTTCGAAATTATGTCTTACAGTTCCTCCTTGAAAGAGCTTGGATATATTATGACCACATCTGACATGATCATTACATTTCATCAATATCATTACGCTCTCAACAGAAAAAACGCGAACACGGGGCACTGAATAATGGTTTGCAGGGCGAGCAAGCGATCAACAATCTAATTTCACAATGGATATCACCCAGTTAGCTCTGGCTTTATAAACATTGCCCATAAAATCTGCCGACAAGAAATGCGGCTCCCCATCTTTGGAGTCGGCAGCTATAAATCACATATCAGAGGCAATCGTTAACCATTGTGCACTAGAATGTGCTTTCGTCGGTTGCTGAGTGCATTTTGGTGTATTTGATTTTTTGTGTCGATTTGGATGTGGCTAGGTGCAAAGAATTTGTATGTTTACTGGGTGTAGACATCAACTGCAACAAATTCGCTAGTGATATATCGGATCCTGATATACAGGGTAATAACCACCCCTGTAACTAAAAAGTCCTTCAGAAATCGCTGGGGCCCATCAAATTTTATACTTAGGAGGAGCATTTCTGACAGCTGAATGGAATCGATTTGTTCATTTCCCTACCCCCAAGCAACTCCATCTCTTTATTGCGAATTCTTTAATGCATCGTTATTGAAAATCGGTTGAGACTCGAGTTATCAAACAAAATCAATACTTGACAATAATATTCAAATAACTGATATTTGCGTCATGATTTACTAGCTGTCGGTCCTCATCTGCAAAAAATACATAGTACGTAGTTTTCACTTATATTTAGAAGTTTTTTGTGCTCACCTATAGGTAATATTAAATATAACCACCTGTTTTCATTTTCTCCGTAACTTTTGTATTTTTATGTTGTTTTACGTATTGATAATTTTTACACAACGTTACCTACCGCTCCTGATTACATTGTTGAGTTATCCAGGAAACCATCGAAATAACTTCATGAAATTTCATCCCCATCGGTTCAGCTTCCAGAATTTATGTGTAAAAGGTAAGTATGGAAGGATAATTATTCTTACTATTCGTTGTCCTATCGCCTGATGTTTTTCCGTAAAAATAGAAAATTTTCCTGCAGTAAAAATTAGCATATCATGTTCATCAGGGATAATGTCGAATTCAAATGATAATAGTTATTTACTCAACAAAATACATTTTCCGCAAGATTCAGGTACGAAGTTTTTTCTACGAGTGTTTTTGTTCACATTATTGATGAGAAAAGAGGTTTTTAATAAACAATATTTCATAATTATGCTACAAAATGACACATAGAACAGAATTAATACATGGATCATTTAGTTAGTCCTAAACATTCATATTTACAACAATGTAAGTATCGTGCGAGAAAGTGACTTTTCAGTACTAATGCGGCAATGTTACTTTTCCGCACGATATTTTCATGCACTGAAAAATAATGGAATAATTTTTTTTATCAATACAATAGGAAACTAATCTGAAGAACATTCAAATGACAAAAACTGCAACATTAACGATGGTAAATATCGAAATTGAAATTGCAATTTGTGTTCGTTGCATGCTGTAATATAGCAGATACCATAACATCTTGAAGAACGTCGTTTCTTATTTGAATTTGATTGGTTACTGTTTGGCTCACTACAGAAATGCCTTGATCAGTTTGTTGCTGAGAATTACTAGTGTAGTGAATAGAGGAAGGTAGATTGGTCTGAAATGCTCATTTGATGACTGTCACTACTGTCAGTTTATAGCGATTGTTCCTATGGGTACGTTCTGGTGCCAACAGTTGTCACCACATATCTCCTGGTATTTTCTTCGAAATCGTGCGTTAAAAATAATGCGAAAAAGTGAAAATTATGCGGAAAGTAAAATCGTACGGAGAAGTACAACTTTCAGAATGTAAACTCATGCGGAAAAGTTACTTTTTCGCACGCTCGTAAAAAAAAGAATTTTCCAAATCGGTATAGTCGTTTCAATACAAATAAACGAATGAACAAAACAATAAAATCTCTCCTCTTCATAATATTAGTATAGATGAACAAAATTCGGTTCTAATCGAGAGGTTTTCATCAGATTCTGAAGACTATTGTCTAACGACTCTTTTATATGCAAACAAATCGATAGAAAATTAAGAAATATTCCAACATAATGGTGCATCCCCTATACATTAGCTATGCGGCTGTTTTTAGATAATCATTTCCCAGATCATTGGGTTGGTAGGAGATGTCCCATCGAATGGCCACCAAGATCACCTGATTCAACCCATTTGGACTTTTTTATGAGGTAATTTGAAAATCACCATCAGATGTGTTTAGAAATGTTCGACAATAATTTGAAATGAGTTTGTTTCTATTTTGTTGTTCTGTTCAAATCGAAGGACTTCGTGTAACAACAGAGACAGTTTTCGATGAGTCACAAGGACATTCTTCAATGATTTTGAATGCATTGAGACGTGAAATGGACATCAATGTGAACAATTCAATAAGTGAGGTACTGAATAATTTCGAAATTCTATTGTTCTAGTGAATAGGTGCTTATTCGACATTATGAACTCTTCATAACTAATTATTTGTTGCTATCAGGTACCTTAGTTGTGTGTTTAGCAGTTAAATAATGTAGATATTGTTTTTTCCTCTCCATGGAGAAATGAAAAGGAATATTCCTCAAATTGGAACTTTTCTTTTATTGAAAATTCATAGCCCACTTTTAAAATTCGATGTTTCAGTTATTTTTGGGCATTGTTTGGAATTATATATCTATATAATATCATATAACATTCCGAAGGGAAAAAATGAGCAATTCAATGAGCTCATAAAATGTCGAGATATCCCATTCAGGAATCCACAAGTTTGAGTCGTATATGCAACACCATACCCCAAAAGAATTGATTAGAGTGCACCACTGGATTCTGCGTAGAATTCTCTATGGGATTTGATTTTTATTTGAAATATTTGCTGAGAAAGTTCGTAGATATAGAAGGTGTTCACAAAGTATAGATTTTCAAAATCGAACTGTATCTCCTGAACGAAAACCGTTATGCAAAATCCGATTAGCCCATCTTGAGTTTCACAAAAAAGTGGCACAGGACCGCAAAAATCGCAAGTAAGAATCTCCAAAGATAACTGAGATATCCCACAATAGCATCGATAACGCGACACACTGTACAGTGTGTCCAGTTTTCGATGCTTTTGCGTGATATCTCAGTTATCTTTCGAGATAGAACGTTGTGGTTTTCGCGGTCCTGTACCACTTTTCTATGAAACTCAAGATGGCCTAATCAGATTTTGCATAACTGTTTGCGTTTATGAGATACAGGGCGATTTTGAAAATTTATACTTTTTGGACCCCCTCTATATCTACGAAGTTCCTCAGCGAAAATGTCAAATTGGAATCTTATCCCATACAGAATTTTGCGCAGAATTCAGTGGCGCACTCTAATTTTTTTTTCTGGGTATGGTTTCGGAGATACGACTCAAACTTATGATTTTTTAAATGGAACATCCTGTATTTTATAAGCTCATTAAATTTCTTATTTTTTCCCCATCAAAATGGAATATGATGAATTGGTATAAAATTTTCAAAAATGCTCCAAAATCACTAAAACATTGAATTTTAATTATATGCTATGGATTTTTCATTTAAAAAAAGTTCCAATTGAAGGGATATTTCATTTGATTCTTCCATAAAAAGGACAAAAAGAATCCCAACACTAGTTAATTAAGATGACACAAAAATTAGGTACCTGATAACAACAAATGAATGGTTCATATTCTAGAATAAGCACCTGATTTAATATTCACTAAGACAATTGAATAGTAACTTATTCATTGAATTGTTCAAATTGATGTCCATTTTCCCTCACACGCTTTCTCAATACGTCTTAATGCATTCAAAATCATTAAAGGATGTCTTTGTAATTCCTGGAAAACTGCCTCTGTTGTTGCACGAAGTTCTTCAAGATATTTGTGACTCTTACTGTATCAAGACGTATTGGGAAACTGTGTCAATTGTGTGTTATGGGAAATGGACATCAATTTGAACAATTCAGTGAATAAGTTATTGAATAATTCCGAAATTCAAGTTTATTTGTAAATATTTGATCTGGGGTGCTTATTCTACATTATGAAATTTTTATTACTATTTATTTGTTGCTATCAGGTACATAATTTTTGTGTTTTTTTAGTTAATTAGTGTTGGTATTGTTTTTGCCCTCTTTATGGAAAAATCAAAATGAATATTCCTTCAATTGGAACTTTTTCATAAGAAAAATCCATAGCCCACTATTAAAATTCAATGTTTCAGTGATTTCAGAGCATTTTTGAAAATCTCATATACATACATTATAAGTCATTTTGAAGAGAAAAAAATGAGGAATTTTGTGAGCTTATAAAATACAGGGTGTTCCATTTGAAAAATCATAAGTTTGAGTCGTATCTCCAAAACCATACCCCGAAAAAAAATTTTGAGTGCGCCACTGGATTCTGCGTGAACTTTTATATGGGATGAAATTTCAATTTGACATTTTTGCTGAGAAACTTCGTAGATATAGAGGGGGTCCAAAAAGTATAAATTTTCAAAATCGCCCTGTATCTCATGAACGGAAACAGTTATGCAAAATCTGATTAGGCCATCTTGAGTTTCACAAAAAAGTGGCACACGACCGCGAAACCCGCAAGGTTCTATCTCCAAAGATAACTGAGATATCCCACAAAAGCATCGAAAACTGGACACACTGTACAAAGTTATTCGAAGAATGAAAACAAACATTTTTTATTTTGGTGGCGGAACTCTCAAATCTTGGTGGCAGAACTATCAAATTTTGGTGGCGGAACTTTCAAATTTTGGCGGCGTAACTTTCAAATTTTGGCGGCGTAACTTTACACACCACCTTCCTCGAGAAAATTGCTCATCCTGAACATTTCGATCAGGATGATGAGACACAAATATCACTACTATTGATTGCCTCTGGTCCTTGAGGGTGCGAAAATGTTATCCAATTCCACGTTTTCAAGTGGGTCAAAATGCCATTCGAAGATTTTGTTACATACAGACATACCTACATACCAAAGGTTCACCACTGCCAGTGTTCAAAATATCGAAAGTGATTGCAAATAATGAATTATTCACAATTTCATCGCCGACACCTTCTGTATCTTCTTTATTAGCAATATTTCAGTAAGGTTAGTTGTTACTAATTGTTATATGAAGTCGAAAATATGTCACGCTCCTGTGTAGGTACAATGTAAAAGACCCCGCACTAAACTATGGGGAAAATGGCTCTTGGTGAAAATCGCTGAATTTTTGGTATGTTGCAGACTTTGGTATACTGAACAGATATTCCATTGAAGTAACCTCAAAAAATGGACAGTTTTTCCGAAATAGACCTCCATATGTCATTTTTTCGAGAAAAAAAAAATCTGATAATGGTTGAATTTTTGACATGTTGTAGATAGGAAGGAACTAATGAAAAAATCCCATTGACCTAACCTTCAAAAATTGACAGTTATCTCAAAATTGACATTTTAATGTGATTTTTTCAAGTAAAAAAGTTTCAGAAAATTGCTGAATTCATGGTATGTTGTAGATAGGAATGAACTGATGAAAAAATTCCAATTGACCTAACCTCAAAAAATTGACGGTTTTTCGATATTGACCTCCAAGTGTAGGTATGGAAACAAATCTTCTTCATAGTATTATGATACATCCACAGGCGAAGAAAACCGAAGAGAGGATGTAATGAAATAAATATTATTCAAAAGATGGTTATAGTCTTTCCGAAATTAACGGGGTTGTAGGTATACACACTAGTCGAATTTATGCTATATATCTATTGTATTTTGATCATTCCATTTATTATAAAAGTATTCGATAGACTTATTCATTACTTTAAATAATACCAAATATATTACAATAATTATTTACGATATGTAAAAAGATCTGAAGAGAAAACTGTTTGCGACAGTGAACATAAACTGTCAATTTTTTTATGTTAGTTCAATTGGATTTTTTCATCAGTTCATTTCAAGTTCATTCCTATCTACAACATACCAGAAAATAAGCCATTTTCAGAGATTTTTCTTCTTGAAAAAATTTCATTTTGAGGTCAATATCGAGAAAACTGTCAATTTTTGGAGGTTAGGTCAATTGGATTTTTTCATCAGTTCATTCCTATTTACAACATGTCAAAGTTTCAACCAATTCAGATACTTTTTTTTCTCGAAAAAATGACATTTGGAGGTCCAAATCGAAAAAACTGTCCATTTTTTGAGGTTAGTTCAATGGAAGATCTGTTCAGTATATTAAAGTCTGCAACATACCAAAAATTCAGCGATTTTCACCGAGAGCCATTCTCCCTATAGTTTAGTGCGGGGTCCTTTATCACGAGGATTGAAAATATACAGGGTTGTCCATTAAAAAAAGATTCTTAATCTTGGTTTTGAGTTCGCGATTTGCATCTATTCGTTTGAGAAGTGTACTTCACTGTTACTTTCATATCCATATTCTTAATCTCATTGATGCTATGAGTTTAGGTCAAAATATGAGATTACTTTCAGAACATCCTGTATTCTTGATGTTTCATGATTTTGAATCAAGCTACTCCGTTTTGGACCATCACCAAGTATGATAATTTTCCTAATGAACATCTGATGTCATAAAGTTTCCGCAGGAACACAATATTCCAGAACAGTCGTGATATTCCGATGAACCTTCCTAGATGGGAGTTTTTTACGTGTCAACCGGGACCTTAAATATTAATTCATCATCACGGGATCTCACCCCAGTTTCAGTTCATTTGAGAAACGCATTTCCAATTGGAGAATCCAACTTGGGATTTTATTTTTTCGCCTTTCCTGACTCGATGAACTTCACCTATCTATACAGGGTATATCTTCATGAGTTCGCGCACTATACAGAGTGGCCACTTTTCTAATGGTATGTATTGGTCACTCTCAAACAATGGTGGAAATAACCCAATCAGCCAAAGTACGTCTTAAAGGCGTTTTTAAGACGTACATGTGGGGACATATGTACGTCTTAAAGACGTACATATTACGCCCAAGAGACGTCTTCAAGACGTCTTTAAAACGTTTATTTTCCACTAATATGTACGTCTTCAAGACGTCTTTTTTAGGTGTTTTTGGTCCATGACCTCAAATTGATCTTCCAAATTACGGAAAAATGCCATATATTTCAGTTAATTTTCACCTGTACACTGAAGTTAGCAACAATTGCAGACAAGCAAAAAAGCGAAATAAACGACTTCATCAAACGGTAGACACAAGCGGTCACCCATTCAAGTACTAACCGCGCTCTTTGTTGCTTGACTTCGATGATTATACCATACTCACTTCTTCTGTTACTCTGTTTGTTCTATATATCACATAACAAGCTTTTACTTAGTGTAACATGTTCTTGTGTCTCTTTGTGTAATCAAAACGTGCAAGTTAAATTTGACTCACTTCAAATCGTCCGATTGATTTGAGATTTGGCAAGTAAATATTATTCCGGTGACAATTCGTTGTTACATTATTATTGAATGAAAAAAAAAAATAGCGGATTCAATATGGCGGACGATTTTCTCATTGATTATGTTCCGATTCGAATCAAAATTCAATATTCAAGATGGTGAATCCAATGTGGCATATGGTTTTCTGATTATGGTCTGACCTGATTCAAAATTGGCATCTGAAGGATTTTGGGATCAGATATTATAATTTCTTTTGTCGAAAATGAAAAATCCAAGATGCCGGCATCAAAATGGCGGACGAGTTTTGTGATTATAGTCCGATTTTATTCAAAATTGATTACTATGGGACTTTTGGGGTCGGAGAATATGATTTTTTTGTAAAAATTCGAGAATCTAACACGAAGGCTCCAAAATGTCGGACGAAAAATTCAAGAACATCACTTTTGTTGAAAATAAGAAAAAACTGAACAATTGAAAATAAAAAACGTGAAGAGATGACATTTTGTTTTTCTTCAGAAAATAACTTACATTATTGTTCTATAAGTCGAATTGACGTACTGGAATTCACGTCTTTGACACGTCTTTCATACGACATGAGGGGAACGACGTGGATACGACCAAAAATGTACGTCTCAAAGACGTAAATTCGTGTACGTCTTTAAGATGTACATGGATTTACATCTTAAAGACGTACTTTATACATCCCTGGACGTAAAGACGTAAGTAAGTCGTGAAATGTATGTCTTCAAGATGTCTGGTGCTGATTGGGAAGTAGATGGTGTGCGTAGTCGGCCATTTTTACGTTTTGAAAACTCAAGAAAAATCACTCGACCGCCTACTATATATGATTTCTCTACGTCACATCGAGCGGGACGTTGATTCTACATTTTTCCGCTAGATGATAATGCTGCAATTGCTGCTGAGACATGAAATTTCTGAAATGAAAGCGCATCAGTAATTACACCATATCTTACTTCCATCATTCCTCAAACTATACCAAACTGCTGATCAATTGAACCGCATCAAGTACCTACATTTCTGCTCTGAATTCAACATTGAATATTTCCACTCATAATCCTCCTAAGAAATGAATACATGATGGGGAAATCATCAAGTAGGTTCTGTCTGTAGCCTAATCGAGGAGGTAAAATATTGATCCTCCTAGATTCTTGTGACATGCTGTACTCGTCTTTTTCCCAACGATCTCACCGTGTCTAAATGTCGAACCCCGAAAACCTAGAGAAAAAAGTGAAAGCATCATTTCCAAAATGTTTTGCGTGTTTCTCAGAGTGGGTCGTTGAATGGGGATCATCAACCGTATATCTATGGAACTTGTTTCAGAAGAAACACAATTTCCATTCTGAACAGCCAGGTATTGTAGAAAACAAAACGAAATTCCAAGACAATCAGATATTTTCTGGTTCGACAAATAAGGTTCTGCATAAAAGTTGAAAAGTATTCGCGAAAACACGAAGAAAAGAGACAAACTATGATTGCTTTAATCATTCAAATCAAGAAACGAGTAGAAATATTTTAAGAATGGAAAATTACCTACCATACCTAGCAGTACGTATATCGAATGAATGCGACTGGTCAAATCGTCACTGCTGAACGAATGTGTTATGCAGGTTATTCAAACAATGGCAATATGCGTTGAAAGTTATGTGTATTATTGGTTTGAGGTATGATTGATATGAAGGTTCTTAGCAAGTTTGCGATGAAATAGGGAGGAAAAACACCTCATTACAACCATGTTACATGAATATATAGAGTACAGAGTTCCTTCCTGTTCGAAATCAATACCTATACCTACACGTAATCAACTTACCCTGTTGAATGTGAAATGTCGCATTGCTGTGAAGTGATACTACACCATTTCTATATATATGACTCAACACACTTGATCCTTGAACACTTCACCATTGAAGAACAAATGTATTCACCGTCTTCAGAAGAAACAACAGCGGCAATGGCGAATGGCGGCAGACGACTGACTAGTCGAACGGGCGCAGGTCAGTTGTCTCCCATTGCTGTATTTATGTCACTGCTAACCTTTTAGACAAGCAGAACGTGTTTTGAACCAATATAAATTGGAATTCATGTTATTGGCAGTCCCAGTTTCTATATGTACTGTTTCTGTTGAGCAAATTCATATCAAGAAATTCCAAGAAACGAAGCAAGCAAGCCAACCTATTCGAGACGAGTGAAAATTGCTTCATTCGAATGATAAATTCATGTACGAAACAATGCAATTTCAAGAAAATGGATTCATTGAATTGAAGACATCGTTTTCATCTGTGTACTCACAAAATTTCAAATATTTGAAAAATATATATCATTGAATACGTGAAGGAATAGGGGAAAAATTGCGAAATCATTTTGATAAATATGCTTGAGCATTATGAAAATATAATTGAAAATAATCTCGAGAATTCTCCATCAAATTGAAAGCATAGGTTTGTGTGTCACCCTGTTAACCGTGTATAGCCAGATGTCATTATGTATTATCATTAGCGGTGAACATTGACAATTCACTTTTTTTATATAAGCATCGCTTTTTCTTCCTATATTTTTCAATTCTTCCATCAAAATTAGCAGTGTTACGGCGTAATAGCGCAGTGGTTAAAGCGCTCGAAGGTTGCTAAGTTCGAATCCCTGGCAGAGCGGAGAATCTTCATTTATAAGACGAGTTGTATATTCTCATTTTCATCTAGAGAAGTTTTCCATGATATCTCGAAATGGACTTACTCAAAGTGAAGGGAATATATAATGTAGTAGAAAAACTTCCAAGAATTGTGGAGATGACTGGTAGTTTTTCTACTACTACATACCAACAAAGTATATACTACTAATACTACTGGGCGCTAGTTCTAATTCACTTCCCTATACTCAAAAATGATATTTTGGGAGATATTCTATGGAATGTATTCAATTTTGCAATAATTGCCTGTGATTTAAGATTTTACTATCAGGCTGTGCAAAATATCTATCGACCAATAAATCAAGGATGCGTCATCCACAAAAGCAATAAGATTTGGCTCATGTTGGGCATAATAATAAATTGAATTCGTAGACGTTGGTTGAAGTCGAAGAAGTGATTCGAGGCGAATTTGATGACATGAAATCCTGTTTATAATACCCAATGCACGGAGCATATTTTACTTTCGCAGATGATGAATTTAACAGTGATAACAATTTAATTTATTTGTTGATAATTAATCTATGTTATATCTCTGGAATCATGGGTTTTGAGTATAGCGAAGTGGATCAGCTCTAGGCCTCATTTTAACCATAAAAATAAGGTATGTTAAGGAAAAATGAAGTGTCCATTAGAAAAAATTGAGTTTTCTAATGGACACTTCTTTCATTCACTTTTGAGCACTCCCTGTGAACTATTCATTGGTTGTGATTATGATAATTGATCCGTTCAACCTTCGATATTCTCGATTCATTATTGACTGCATTTGGACTTGAATGTTGCTATTCACATAAGAAAGGCATATGTTTGATGAGCAGCATTTGTCATACTATTCCTATCGATTTACTCAAGAACGATACATTTTAGGTATGGGATATAATACTTGAATTCAAATCAAAATCATAAGAGGAATTTGAAAATGTGAAAAACTGAGTGTTCCCTTGAAAATAGCGAAGATGACGTCTCTAAGAATCATCAGAGGAATTGTGCTACTTCTAGTTCTCTATTATATAAATCCCGTTGACTCATGGAGATATATACCCTGTACAGTATTTCTGTGAAGTACTAAATATAAACATTTTTATCCAAACTATTCTTCCATCAGAAATTTCCTGAAATTACTCCATTTGGAATATGTTCTTGTTCCCTCATCTTTCATCACTCCTCACGAATTATACAAGAACATAATTATATTATTGGTATTTTCAATCAGAGAATCATTACTATAATATTATATAAATCCAATGACCAATGATGTAACAATATCTGGAGAAGATCCTTATCATCAACAATTAATGCCGTCAGAATGGAGAAACATACCTTATATTTTCCCAGATTGTTCACATTGCATGTGATGATAGCTTCTCTGCCTGCAGCAATCGTGGTATTTTGAATAGGTCCTACGAAATCTGGATCTCCAGATAATTTAGAAGCTGACCATTCCTCTGAAACAAATGAATATGATTATGAAGCACCAAAGAACCAGAGTTTCGAGGGGAACTAAGTGATTTGACTAAATGAGTTGAACTTGAATCGACATTTATGTTTACACGATCAGAAATAACTGTGACATCATGACATAGTATACGAGATAATGAATACCTGTGAAACGAAACGCTGAATATTTTGAGGAAGTACCCACTATTGCAAACTGCAACATATCATCCATTAAAAAATTCGCAATAAAATGAAGTGTTCTCCACTCATTTCAATTTTCAGTATGCTCCAAGTTGTGAACAGGTCTTAAATGTAAACTTTGCCGGAAGCTGCAATCATGAGTTCGATACGAACTTGATGTAAAGTTCTCTGGCTTTTGACTGTGTTCAAGACGAAGAACAGTAGAAACACTGAAATGAATGACGGATTACACTTCATCCATTCATCCGAAAGTTTCCTGATTTTCCATCACTGTTAATTTTCTATTGAATGAGATTATATTACATAATTTCTACCCAATGTTTGCGGTCAGTATATTCAGCGTGCTAGAATGGAAAATCAATTCATAGAGTCTATATAGCGCATTGATTGTTAAATCAAAAAGAGGAAGGAGAGTAAACAGAGAGAACAGATGAGATGAGGAGAACAGAGGGAATGAAGAGAACAGAGTAAATAAGAAGAGGACAGAGGGAAGAGAACCTACCATCATACAGCTTACCACCTAAGCTACGCCATCTTTTATCAATTTTTTGCTTCATGTGATGGCGAACAAAGTATCGTCTGATTTCCATCAACTTCGGCGTTCCACAAAAATCAATAACTTTAACACCAACATTGTTTCTCTTTTGTATCAAAGACCTGTTGGGAGCAACCACTTACCCTACAGTCTACACACTGCTCTACAGAAGATAGTACTCTGCATACTGCGTTCACTCCTGAAATTCCTATTTATTCCCAGGAAACTAAGAACTCACGAAGAAGGCAGGTCAACGCAGTCAATAACGATCTCGCTGAAATTACAGCCTGGGAGCCAATGACCTAGTTGAATTCAACGCCACCAAAACCCAAGCCTAAATTATCTCTAGGAAGGTAAAACTCAATATGCCCGTTATAACAATGTCTGGTGATACCATTTCTTTCAAGACCACAATATTTATGCTGGGTATTTCCTTAAAAAATACTCTCCCATAGTAAAATAATGCTCAATCCATCGCGAGAGCTGCTTTACAAAAACATGGATTTTTATCCCGTGCGAAAATCTACTTCACACCTCAACAGCTTCCCATGAACTACAGAAAACAAATACGGCTAGTTTTATTAATGTTACATATTGAGTTCAGCACTAAAACATACGCTGATGCTCTAAGATTCCACCCGAAGAAGAGTCATCTGCCTGGTGGGTGATGCCATACTCACAAATACTTTTACTTCATTAGAAGACCCAAAGACCGTAGAAAAGTCGGTGACCTTCCACTTTTCTATAGATACTTCCACAGGGAATGTAACTTTCAAAAGCTTCAAAAAAATACGGTTTCCATCCTCCACAGATACAGACAATGTTCTCCGATCATCATGAATTTACTCTCGTGCGCTCCGTGAGATAAGAAATTGAGATGGATAGAGACGATAGAGAACATAGAATTCATAGAGAACATAGGAAACATGGAAAACATTAAAAAAAAAGAGTACATAGAAAACAGAAAACATAGAAAACATAGAAAACATAGAAAACATAGAAAACATAGAAAACATAGAAAACATAGAAAACATAGAAAACATAGAAAACATAGAAAACATAGAAAACATAGAAAACATAGAAAACATAGAAAACATAGAAAACATAGAAAACATAGAAAACATAGAAAACATTGAAAACATAGGAAACATAGAAAACATAGAAAACATAGAAAACATAGAAAACATAGAAAACATAGAAAACATAGAAAACATAGAAAACATAGAAAACATAGAAAACATAGAAAACATAGAAAACATAGAAAACATAGAAAACATAGAAAACATAGAAAACATAGAAAACATAGAAAACATAGAAAACATAGAAAACATAGAAAACATAGAAAACATAGAAAACATAGAAAACATAGAAAACATAGAAAACATAGAAAACATAGAAAACATAGAAAACATAGAAAACATAGAAAACATAGAAAACATAGAAAACATAGAAAACATAGAAAACATAGAAAACATAGAAAACATAGAAAACATAGAAAACATAGAAAACATAGAAAACATAGAAAACATAGAAAACATAGAAAACATAGAAAACATAGAAAACATAGAAAACATAGAAAACATAGAAAACATAGAAAACATAGAAAACATAGAAGACATAGAAAACATAGAAAACATAGAAAACATAGAAAACATAGAAAACAGAGAAAACATAGAAAACATAGAAAACATAGAAAACATAGAAAACATAGAAAACATAGAAAACATAGAAAACATAGAAAACATAGAAAACATAGAAAACATAGAAAACATAGAAAACATAGAAAACATAGAAAACATAGAAAACATAGAAAACATAGAAAACATAGAAAACATAGAAAACATAGAGAACATAGAAAACATAGAAAACATAGAAAACATAGAAAACATAGAAACCATAGAAAACATAGAAAACATAGAAAACATAGAAAACATAGAGAACATAGAAAACATGGAAAACATGGAAAACATAGAAAACATAGAAAACATAGAAAACATAGAAAACATAGAAAACATAGAAAACATAGAAAACATAGAAAACATAGAAAACATAGAAAACATAGAAAACATAGAAAACATAGAAAACATAGAAAACATAGAAAACATAGAAAACATAGAAAACATAGAAAACATAGAAAACATAGAAAACATAGAAAACATAGAAAACATAGAAAACATAGAAAACATAGAAAACATAGAAAACATAGAAAACATAGAAAACATAGAAAACATAGAAAACATAGAAAACATAGAAAACATAGAAAACATAAAAAACATAGAAAACATAGAAAACATAGAAAACATAGAAAACATAGAAAACATAGAAAACATAGAAAACATAGAAAACATAGAAAACATAGAAAACATAGAAAACATAGAAAACATAGAAAACATAGAAAACATAGAAAACATAGAAAACATAGAAAACATAGAAAACATAGAAAACATAGAAAACATAGAAAACAAAGAAAACATAGAAAACATAGAAAACATAGAAAACATAGAAAACATAGAAAACATAGAAAACATAGAAAACATAGAAAACATAGAAAACATAGAAAACATAGAAAACATAGAAAACATAGAAAACATAGAAAACATAGAAAACATAGAAAACATAGAAAACATAGAAAACATAGAAAACATAGAAAACATAGAAAACATAGAAATCATAAAAAACATAGGAAACATAGAAAACATAGAAAACATAGAAAACATAGAAAACATAGAAAACATAGAAAACATAGAAAACATAGAAAACATAGAAAACATAGAAAACATAGAAAACATAGAAAACATAGAAAACATAGAAAACATAGAAAACATAGAAAACATAGAAAACATAGAAAACATAGAAAACATAGAAAACATAGAAAACATAGAAAACATAGAAAACATAGAAAACATAGAAAACATAGAAAACATAGAAAACATAGAAAACATAGAAAACATAGAAAACATAGAAAACATAGAGAACATAGAAAACATAGAAAACATAGAACACATAGAACACATAGAAAACAAAGCGAATATATAAAACATAGAAATATATGACATAAGGGAGGCGATTGATACAATGAAGGCTGTTTTTTTATTTCCACATTAAAAGAATCAAAACCCATACGGTTAACGAGTACATTTGACATGGCCCAATAAAAAGCCAACACCCCTATGACAGAGTGCGGAAATTGGTAGTATACATTTGGTTAACTGCTCCCCGAACTGAATCCAGTCGATTCTAAAAAAAGTGTTATTTCACACGTGCTGAATGTTTGTCGTAAAACTACGCATGATTCCATTCAGAAATGCGTCTGCGATTTTATGGTTGGTGAAGAGTATTTTGTGAGCGCGATCCAGAATTCAAATAACCCGTTCAATATTGAGTGCCTGAAAATTGCTGGAATTATTTCACATAGAATATCTCGCGAAATGGTGAAATGATGTAGTTGCGAGAATGTGACAACTATGGAAATTGCTTGGTTCTCCTTCTAAAATATGATACGATGATATCCCTGATGCTTCTAGATGAGCCAGAACCAGCATCATCGGAGACCTCAAAAGTTTTCGGCAATCTTCTTTTTGTTTATAGTGCATGGTGAATTGATATTCGTCGTGAAGGCCGTAGGAAAAGTTTTGAATCGAAATAATCCATTCACGATTTTGTGATCAGAACTTTCCATCGTTCAAGTTTGAACCCCTTGAACCCCCAGATTATTTTTCGAGGCGCTATAAGGAAATAAAGTCCCATCGTGATAATGTTCTTCACCACCAAAGTGTTAATCATAATTTTCTCACCACCAGCAATTTATGATATGTTATGACAAGTCGTTATTGATGAATACTCACTAGATTCGAGTGCAATTTCTACGAATCTTGCATCAGAACAGTGAATTCTGGTTGATTATTATAAAAGAGGTGGCTAGGTATTTATTGAAAAGTAGTTCATAGAATTACGGAAACTATTATTATACCTTGGTGACGAATAAGTGTCATGTCTCACAGTATTCATTGACTTGGCGAAAGCATTCAATACTTTGAGCATGTGCAGCTATTGAGTTAAGTATGGAATAAGAGTTTCGTGGAAAATGTCATGATCTGGTGAAAAGCTACCTAACAGCTAGAAAATAGGGTGTTGAAATTGAATATACAGAAAGTGAGTCACTTGCGGAGTACCGCAAGGAACAGTACTAGCTCCCTTATTATTCAATATATATGTGAATGGCATGATGAACATCAATATTGATGGAAAAATCTTGGCATTTGCAGATGATTCAGCAGTCTTTTTCACAGGATCATCTTGGTTAGACCTGAGAACGAAAACTAGTGCAGATATAAAGAAATCAAAGACTGGTAAGATCACCATCTTCTGACAATGAATACAGAAAAAACGAAATACTTCTGCATTTCATCCTACAGAAATAGTTCATCCGATTACATCGAAATTCACATAGATGATACAGAGATAAATATAAAGTAAGCAGAAAGAATGAAGTACCTTGCTGTTACAGTTTACTGTCGTCTTAGATGGAATCTACACCTGAAACACGTCGTGAAAAAATCTCAGATCACCGATAGATTGCTTCAGAAAGCTGAGAAATATTCTCAATATGATAACACTTCACTAACTGTTTATAATAGCCTAATTCAATCCAAAATGATAAATGGTATATCGATCTGAAGTGGAGCAAATAAACAAGCATCAAACCACTTTTACAAGTCCAGAAATGGTTCCTGAAGATATTCTCATGAGACTATCATTATTCAACGTCCGAATCATAAACTGAAGCAAATGCTATCAGTATACTGAATATAAGACGAATATATGCAAAACAATTACTCATCCATCAATTCAAAAATGAAAACAAACAGCAGTTTGAAACACATACCTACGGAATTAGACAACAAATGACAAAAACTCATAAGCAATCCTAGAATACAAAAATCTATTTCTACAAAGTACTTTCGATACCTCTCTCCCAGATTATACAATTCTTCTATACCCTATTATCGTATATTCCAGAAAGAAGTGACAAATTGGATCATAAGCCTGAACTACATTATTTGATATATTTTTGAATACTGGAGAAACAAATGCTCTCAAAAGTAGACAGTAAAATCAATTTGACATATAAGAATTACATTCCACAACACAGAATACGAACATAATTTCATATACATATACACTTTCCAATGTGAAATCTACTAAAAATCAAATATAAGCACTCGTGCACAGTTTATTAACTTCAGCGAGGCTTTCTCTTGTTTTTTCGACGATAGTTGGTTACTCAAAATCAAAACATGAATCCAAAATGTATAGGATTATGAATCATATACAGTGTGTTCACCTCAAGGAGTTACCACCCCTGTAAACTCGTTATTATCCGACCAATTTCGAAAAACCTTTGTTTGTTGGATAGGTATTTGAAATGCCTATCCAACGAGAGAGTGATCTAATTCTTGGACTGTTATCGTGGCCAACTGCGACAAATTTGAATGACCCATAATCCAGAAAGTACTATTACGGATTTTTCTCCACGAAACTTGATGATGGATTCTGATTCTGGAAAATCATTGACCTATAACGATGTCAAGTAGTTTCTCGAAAGTTTTCGAATATGGAATTTTGGATAGGCTCATATTTTGACAGATAGCCAGCACGGTTTCCGACCTGGTAAATCAACAACCAGTGCCATTTAGAATAGAATAGAATAGAATATTTATTCCACCAACTTACAAATGTTATGTTTTTGGCAGGTCAGATACAATAGACATGTTAAAATGTAGTACATGAAAATACACTTTGAAATTTAGTGGAATAAAAAACGCTTGAAAGTAGTAGAATGAATTCATACATACGAATACGAAGAATTTAGTGATAAAACAAACTGGAATCAGTGACATATAGTTGAATAACAATCATTCATAAGGACTCATCGAGAGTCGTCCTCAAATATTCGTAAATGGAATAAAAACAGCGACGGAGAATATGAAGTTTCAATTTTGATTTGAAACAATTCAAATTCAAAACCTTGAGCTCCTGGGGCAAAACATTATGAAGTTCGATATCCAGTGAATCATTCTTGGGTTTGTTCAGTCTGTAACGTAATGGTCTCAAATCATTTGCATAACGAGTATGGTAATTACGAAAATCAGAGTTGGTAGAAAACGAATTCCTGTTTTTGTGTATCCCAATAACTGTAGCATATATGAATAAGGATGGTATAGGCATAATAAACAGTTCCTTGAATATTTGTTGACAGTGATCTCTGTAACCAGCACCAACGGTAATTTTTATAGCTCTTTTTTGCATTTTGGAAACCTTCATAGCGTAAGAAGAGTTTTCCCATAAGAGTATGCTGTAATTTATGTGAGAATGAAAAAATGAAAAATAACATGTTCGAACAGTATTGAAGCATAATTGGTTTTTCAAATTACGCAAGTGATATATCGAACTTGACAGTTTATGACATAGCTGATCAACATGAGATTACCAAGTTAGTTTGTCGTCTATTACAACTCCAAGAAGTTTAAGAGTTTTTCCATTGCCTGGATTTATAGTCGAAAAAGACAATTTTCGTGTCTTATCATCATTCAATTTCAAATTGCTGGCACTAAACCACTCCAGTGCTCTATAGAGAGAATCTGCCAATCTGAGAAAGAGACTGTCTGCATCAATTCCAGTATTGAACAAAGTTGTGTCATGCGCATAAGCTACACATTTATTTGGAAAGAAAGAGTGAAACAGATCGTTTACATAAACGATGAATAATGATGGGCCCAAAACAGATCCCTGTAGAATATTGAAAAAATCTGAATGGGGTTCATTAATATATATTGCTTGCTTTCTGTTGTGCAGGTAGGATTGAAACAGATCGAGTGGTATGCCTCTGACACCATGAAAACGTAACTTCTCAATAAGAACCTCGTGTGAGACACAATCGAAGGCCCTCGAGAGATCGATTGAAAACTGCCTGGGTGGTAATACATTTACTTCTGAACCCAAACTGGCAGCAGTTGAGGAGTTCATTAGATTCCAGATATTTCATGAATCTCTGTTTCAGTAATATCTCAAAAACCTTCGATATAATTGGAATGATAGATATCGGACGATAGTTTGCAACCTGTGAAACATCCCCTTTCTTAAATATTGGTATAACTTTAGTGACCTTAAAAATATCGTGAAACTTTCCTTCAGTGATGCATGCATTGAACAGAATTACCAATGGATAGACTAATAAATCTATATTTTGTTTCAAGAATTCACTATTGATGCAGTACACACATCGGTACATTTTGAGTTTTTCAAATTGCGCACAGCCTCGATCATCTCATGTTCCGTTACTGGTTCTAGAAAGAAGGATGTACATGATGTAGGCAAACCCTTCAAGAAACTTTCAGGGTCTACGTTATTGTTTCCAATGGTCTCAATCAGGTTTTCTGCAATAGTGGAAAAATAATCATTGAATGAGCTAGCAGGTACCAGGTGACCAGTTATATTCTGACCCATTTCAAATTCTTATACCTCTGAAAACTTTCAAGTTATCGTTGTGCAGTTTGGACTAGTCTATTTTGATATTTTTCAAGTTTTTTTGACAGGTTCACCTTCTCTCTTGAACTTCCGGTTCTACCGGAAACAAACTAGCCATTATTCAGGTATAGGGCAACTTTTTTATTTCATTGAATCACCCTGTATATTTTTGCACATTCAGAAAAAATGGTCTTTTCTCTTTTTAACAATGTATAACGAGTAATGTTTTCTTAGAAAACTATCAGAGTTATAACTGTTTGAA
Organism: Phaedon cochleariae; assembly: GCA_918026855.4. Taxonomy (NCBI): domain Eukaryota; kingdom Metazoa; phylum Arthropoda; class Insecta; order Coleoptera; family Chrysomelidae; genus Phaedon; species Phaedon cochleariae. The sequence continues at coordinate 25,223,434 of OU896715.1, read as the reverse complement.
ACAACTACTGCATGTGGAATGGTTTAATGAGATTTTGCAATGTAATCAAAGTCGCCTTTGGAAATTCTGGTCACAACACATGAAATGCCTGATTAGATGTGTCAAATAAAGATTTTCGAGCATTTGTACTTTCTTCGAGTTGAAAAAATGTTTACTTTAACTGAAAAAGCTAAGTGTGTAGCAATTTTGGCCGAAACCAAATCATATCAAATTACAAGAAGAAGATTCAGAACTAAACTGCTCCACATTTGAAGTGAGACAAGCGAACATTTTGTTTGTTTTCGAACCGTGATAACTTTGGATGAGATCAACCGATCTTTGATTAGTTTCGAGATTGTGATTTTCTATCCACAGGAACAGGAAATTTTACTGGATATAGCTTATTTCCAACAAGATGGAGCTACTCCCCACTAAGCAGCGATCACAAGAGATTCTTTGAACGCCACTTTTTGACATCGTTGGATTGGAAGAGGAGGCCCAATACTATGGCCACCACGGTCTCCAAACCTAACAGTACTTGATTTTTTCTTATGGGGTCACGTCAAAAGTCGTTGCTACAATCCAGTACCTCAAAATCTCGATCAACTCAAAGAAAATATTCGTAACGTGATAGAAAGTATTCCCGTCGATATGTTGAGTCGCAGTTTTGATAACTTCGTAAAAAGAACGAATCCATGTATTCAGAACAATGGAGGACATTTTGAACAGTTGCTATAATTATTCATGTTCAGTTCTTTATTCTTTTATGATGTGGAACAAAATTTCAAATAAACTTATCATACATCTGCATCAGATTTATACTCAATATACGGTAATTCAGCATTTCAGGATAACATCCTGATATGCAGTAGATGCTTCAAAGAGACTCTGATAGTTTTCTAAGAGAACATAACCTGTTAGACATTGTTAGAGAAAGAAAAGACCAGTCTTTCTGAATGTGCAAAATTATACAGGATGATTCAATGGAATGAAAAAGTTGCCCTATACCTGAAAAATGGCTTCTCTGTTTCCGATAGAACCGGGAGTTCGAGTGAAAAGGTGAACCTGTAAAAAAAAAACTTGAAAAAATCAAAATTGACTAGTTCAAACTGCACAATGATAACTTGAATGGTTTCAGAGATTTAAGCATTTGAAATGGGTTCAGAATATAACTGGTCACCCGGTATAGTGAGATCAGATGTTTTTTCCTCGGTTTATTTTTCTCGGAATCAACAAGCCTCCAACTGTCCCGGGCCTGGTTGTCAGACTCACCAATGAATTTATCGTAAGCCGCCTTCTTACATTCAACTGATCTTGAGTGATAGAGCTTTTTCAAAATGGTATAATTGCTGAAGTCTCTAGTGATACATCATCATTTCATTTTTCATTATTTGAATTCAAATATATCACCTGTGCATGATGATCTGAAAAACAAGGATCTATAACTACTGAGCTATAATTATTCTCATTCAGATTGGTTAGGATGTTGACGATACATGTATGAGTTCTACAACGATCTGATAAATTATATAGAAAAAGGAGAGATCCCAGTGAGAATTTTCTGTGACCTGAGTCGAGATTTCGACTATGTGGATCATGATATTCTTTCATCAAAGTTGTATAACTATGGAATTAGAGGTGTCTGTCTGGAATGGTTAGAATCATTTATTAGATGTCGGTCTCAATATGTGAGTTTGAAACATCAACAAGATAATATGATTCGGAATATTATATCTGCTGATACCTATATTGATATAGGTGTTCCCCAAGGATCTGTGTTGGGCCCAGTTCTTTTTATTTCATACATTAATGAAATCGTAAACTCATTTCCTGATATTAAGATGACAATTTATGCAGATGACATTTCTCTACTGATTTCTAACAGAAACCAAATCGTATTTAAAGAAACCTGTGACTGTGACTTCCTGGTTCAATCAAATCACCCTCTATTTCAATTCAGACAAAACTAACCTCATAAAATTTCATAGTCATCAGAGGGAATTGATAGATGTAGATATGAATTTAAATAACACACCCTCACCTATAAATACAGCTAAAAATTTTTAGGAGTAATCATTGACTCACATTTAGATTGGAAGGAACATCGCAAGATCCTGATTTCCAAACTTTCATCACTCCACTATATGTTCAGAAATCTCAGAGTTGTTTTAACACAGCAACAACTAATGGATTCATACTAAGCACAGGTGGAAAGTCGACTGAGGTATGGTATTTGCCTATGGGAAGACTCTACACTGTCGAATAATGTTTTCGTCTCTCAAAAAAAAAAATCTTGAGGTGTATTGCTGGTGTGAAAAAAAGACTATTCTTGTAGAGGAATCTTCAAAAGATTTGAAATTCTCACTTGTGCAGGCCTCTACGTATTTGAAGTCTGTATTTCTGTGTTAGAAAATAGGGATTTGTTTATCATTAATAATGATTTCCAAGAATACAACACACGTCGTAAGGATGATTTACGAATACCACTATCTAAACGCGATAATTCATATAAAGCTCCAGCTAGAATCGGCGCAAAGATTTTCAATAGCTTACCCTTCTCTATCAAGAGCTTAAAACATGAACGGACCGTCAAGAAAAACCTCGGGGAATATCTGGTTGAGAAATGTTTATACAGTTTGAATGAATACTTTTAACTCCATATTTCAATTATCAAATGTAAATTGAATTTTTTTATGTACTCTTAGTATCATAAAGATGAGTCAATATTTTCTCCATTTTGTATACTATGTGCTTAGTTTGTGTAAACATGTTACGTAGTTTTATTCAACGTGCTATGTTATTTTCTCATTATTAATTCATTTTATAAATACCTACCGTACTACTATGCGGTTCCATCCTGACTCTTTCTTATACAATTGTATGTTGTCTTAAAAAAATGAAGTGATTCGATTTGATTTGAATCAGTACCACTTGAGATATACCTGTACTGATTTTCATCATCATAAAACACAGGGTGTCCGAAAAAACGAATCATCATTTTCTCCAAATAGGTGATCAGCAAATGTAGTTCTGTGGTTTTTCTAGAAATAAATAATCACAAATTATCATTGAAGATTATTTCAAAAATACCTGTACCAATTTTGGTCATTTGAATATACAATGTGTCTGAGAAAAAAATTAAAAAGGATAGGAAAGCAATACTTTTCATCCTGATAATTGTTCACTCAAAATAAAAAGATGAATCAGGATCACTTGGAACATACCTGTACCGATTTTCATCATCATTTTACACAGGGTGTCCGAAAAATCATAATATTATATTTTTTGAGTTGATGAAAAAATATTGCCTACTTTTTTTTTAATTGTTTTCTCATACACATCGTATTTTTGGATGATGAAGATCGGTACAGATTTGTTCAAAGTGATCCTCAATATTATTGTGTCATCAATATTTTCTCAATTGCTTTCTAAAGTTTTTTCGATAAATAATGCAGGAATGTGGAGACATAGTGGTAGTTTTATTGCCAGAAAAATCCCGTAAGATTTTTTTTTGCCTATAAGAGAGTGCCTACCCTGTATACCTTGTATTTCCGCTTTTGTCGGTGTAAAATGGCTTAGAATATTGTACATTATTTATTTTGCCTCGCCCCTCCCTGAGAGGTGGACACACTGTATATTATTAAGCTGTAAATGCTTCAAATAAATATTATTATTATTTTAAATTCATATAATTCCAGTCACGACCCTGCGGCCTCCGACGTCACGCAGAGTCGTGCTGGATAAAATCCAGTGACTACTCCTCACAGCCTGTGAGGTGAGTAATCACTGGGACCAATTACCGTGTGCCCTGAGTAGACGCAATGATCCCAGTATGACGGCCTTCTGCATTCCACCAGCCAGGATGTGTGCCTTATCACGGCACGCTGGGATTTTCTGGATCTCTTATTATTATTATTATTATTATTATTATTATTATTATTATTATTATTATTTTGAGCTTTATATGATTCCAGTCACGACCCTGCGGCCTCCGACGTCACGCAGATTCGTGCTGGATAAAATCCAGTGACTACTCCTCACAGCCTGTGAGGTGAGTAATCACTGGGACCAAGTACCGTGTGCCCTGAGTAGACGCAATGATCCAAGTATGACGGCCTTCTGCATACCACCAGCCAGGATGTGTGCCTTATCACGGCACGCTGGGATTTTCTGGATCTCCGAGAGTAGCGTGTGTCGTGTGCCTCCTAGGGAACCGATAATCAGGATGATTATTATTATTATTATTATTATTATTATTATTACTATTATTATTATTATTATTATTATTATTATATTATTATAGAGATAAATACACTTTACGGTCTCAATGCCTTGAATAACATAATGATAGGTTCCATAGCTAGTGGTGGAAAATGAATATCAACACGCCTTATTGGTAGTTAAGAATTTTATTACCACGGGACCTTATGCCCCTCGGCTGAAGGCTCATGCTATGATCTTAGTACCTGGATAATGATCTTATTCTTCACTACCTCAGTGCACGAATGGATACTCTTCGCCCCACTGTAGAACAATTCTCTGATCTCGACTCGCTGGTCAATTCATTTTAGTAAATGAACCATTTCCCATCAACTTCAATAGTGGAATGACGCTATTAAAAAAAATATTTCAAGCTTCTTGCTAACTGAACAAAAAAAAATGGTTGGTGTGTATTCGAAAATGTGCTAATAGTTATTTAACCAACTAGTGTATTAATGAGGGCGATTAATGATCGAGATATTTTAACGTGCCAGCGAAGCGAGCGCGTTAACGTTCGAGATCATTATTCGCCTTTCAATATACAAGTTGGTTACACATTTTTTCCGTCGACTATATTTCTCATTTCTCCTGCAATGAACTTGGTTCGCGAATTCATCATTCATCTGGAAACTGCTAAGAATCACCCAGTAGCCTTGTCAATGACATTAGTGACATTTGACATTTGTCGAAATGATCAACTTAGAAAATAAATTCCTTGTGTTAGGAAACAGGGATTAAGATCGTGTAGGAAACTTGGAAAGGCGGACCCGTTAACAGAAAATCTTCGATAAAATCCATATTTTCGATTTAAATGCAGATTCTGTAAGTTAAAGCATGAACAATGAATGCACGCGGTGTATGTTCGGTTGCCTAAAAAACAATCGTGCATTAATAAATAAATCGTTCATTAACAGGGGTCATTAATGAACGATTTCATATACATTAAACTAAGTCGTTGATACGAGGTCGACGGAAATAGTTATTTAACCAACTAGTGTATTGATGAGGGCGATTAATGATCGAGATATTTTAACGTGCAAGCGAAGCGAGCGCGTTAATGTTCGAGATAATTGATTGCCTTTTAATATACAAGTTGGTTACAAAAATTTTTCCGTCGACTATATTTCTCATTTCTCCTGCAATGAAGAAAACTTGGTTCGCGAATTCATCATTCATCCGGAAACTGCTAAGAATCACCCAGTAGCCTTGTTACTGACATTAGTGACATTTGACATTTGTCTAAATGATCAATATAGATTATAAATTCCTTGTGTTAGAAAACAGGGTTTAAAATCATGTCAGAAACTTGGGAAGGCGAACCCGTTAACGGAAAAACTTCGATGTAATCCATATTTTCGATTCAAATGCAGATTCCGTAAGTTATAGCATAAACAGCATTAATAGACAAATTGATCATTAATAGGGGTCATTATAGGAAGATTTCATTTATCATAATCTTGTTCTCCTGATAAAGTTGCTTCATAATTTCAGAGGTGTTTCAACAGCTCTTGTGGAAACAATATTATTGGGTTGTTAGCTCTGAGTTATGTGCAATTATGATGCTCGTGCTTATATACCTTCGAACACAATAAGAAGGAACCCCCTGTAAACACACTGTATTAAAGTGTCCCTGTGAATCCAAATTTTGTTTCGAACTGATTGAGACGCTGAAAAATATCAATATTTTTCCAAGACCAATATTTTTATGCTGTGTAAACACCTCATGCATGCATCATTATATCATGATAAAAATCGAACATTTACTGTTATTAGCACTCTTTATTATTGTGGAGTTCGATCTGATATTTACCAAGCAAATGGACATCGACGAAGTTTTCATTAAATATAAATGTATCATTGTTCTCTTGATGTTTTTTTTATTGACCAATTTTATTCATTGCTATACTTACTCAAAGAGAAGTAAATATATTATCTGACCATTATTCAACAAATGTTAATGTGTTCTCCATACAATCATGGAAATAATCAGAATCAAATTGATTCTTTCTAAGCGATGAAAGATCAATTTCCATAATTTTCAGAAAGGAGACGTGAAATAACGAGAGATAATGCATACAAATCACTAGAGTACACCAGAGAGGTGTTATACATACATATATTTTTCTATAAACGTCAAAAAATGACAAGGTTCGCGTATTGATAACAAATTGCGAAGTGACACTTTTTTTCAGTTTCCTACGTTACCATGATACCTTGCACATAACAATGCGCGAAGTAAAACAGTGCGCGAAGTACCTACTTCGCGCATTGTTAAGTAAAATATATGAGATATTTTTATTCCAACTTAATGGTCCTTAATCGAGCAAACATCCACGAAATCATTCATTTCTGAATGTTCAACCATAACTTTGTTTAATCTCTTGGAGTGCACGAAAGGAAATTCCTAATATGTTCGTGGAACATCGTGCGTACCTAGGGAGGATAGGGGGAGGCTTTTTAAGCCAGTTCAACACTATTTTTTATATCATGCTAAGCATATTTTTAATTTAGAACTATATTTTTTGACGTTTGTAGAAAAAATGTTGTTTGCAACTCGAGCGCGAAATACTTTGGTCATCTCGACTATTTTTTTAACTCGGCTACGCCTCGTTAAAAAAATCAGATCTCGATCACCAAAGTAGCATTTCGCGCTCTAGATACAAAAATAACTATTATATATTGTACAAGGTGTTTCACAGGTAGAGGGAAATATTTCAATGGTAGATAGGGGTCACCAGGGTGGTTCTGAAAATATCATATTCGATAGGTCTTAGAGTCTTCATAACGGAGATACAGGGCGATTTATCGAATTCGAATAATTATTCATTCGTCTATAAGTTTTGACCTACTCAGTATATTTTTCTAAAATACGGTATGGTTCTCAAACTTGGGACGTTGAATCCATTCACCTTTCGGGCGAAGTGAAAATCCAGGTTCGGCTCCAGGAAAAATTTACACTTATTCGAAATAATAAAATAACACACTGTATGTAATAATTGACAGAGTTCATCAAAGGAATCGTGAAGAGGAGGAAAAACTGAACTGAATTTTATGCTTTTTGTTTTCCCGCCACCAATTCTCATCGAAACAATCTTAAACAGAAAGCTGAAAGTATGTCAATTTGAAGAGTATTGAATTTACGAAACCAGTGTGAATTATGATTATTCGATACATTTTAGTCAAAACATCGCTCGAAAGAACTTACTGAGTCTCACAGTTTTAATAACGGAGATACAGGGTGAATCATCGGTTTTGAATAATTATTCACTCGTCCATAAGTATAAAACTACCCAGTAACTACTAGTAGTACTTGGGACGATGGATTCATTAACCTATAATGCGGAATGGGAATAATACCAAATGATTATAATTCGATAGTTCACCCCGTATCTCTGCTGTTATAAGAAGTATGAGACTTTTCCTGAAGATGAAGCTGTATTTCCATTCTTCCTGATAGGTCAATGAATCCTTCGTCCCAAGTAAGCTCAATACCAAATTTGAGAAAATATAACTGCGATGGGTAGTTTAATACTCATGGACGAGTGAATAATTATTCGAAACCGATAATTCACCCTGTATCTCTGTTATAAAGACTAAGAGACTAAGTGAGTTCTTTCGAACGATCATTCAACAAAAACATATCAAATAATTATAATTGAAAGTGGTTTCATGATTTTAATACTCTTGAAATTGACATTCTTTTAGCTTCCTGTTTATGATTGTTACGATGAGAATTGGTGGCGGGAAAACAGAAAGTATCAAATCCAGTTCAGTTTTTCCTCCTCTTCACGATTCCTTTGATGAACTCTGTCAATTATTACATACAGTGTGTTATTTTAATATTTCGAATGAATGTAAATTTTTCCTGAAGCCGAACCTAAATTTTCACTTCGTCCGATAGGTGAATGAATTCAAAGTCCCAAGTATAAGCTCCATACCAAATTTTATGAAAATATACTGGGTAGTTCAATACTTATAGACGAATGAATAATTATTCGAAATTGATAAATCGCCCTGTATCTCCGTTATGAAGACTCTAAGACCTATCAAATATATAGGGTATTTTCAGAACCACTTAGGTGACCCCTATGTACCATTGAAATATTTCCCTCCATCTGTGAAACACTTTGTATATATATACATATATATATATTTGATAGGAAGAATAATTAAAATTTTTTTCTGTGACCATCTTTGTTGCTAGGTCATGAAATGTCACTTCTTATCAAACAATTTTTTCGAAAATATTAAAGGAATATCATCTTCAGGAGGTCCCTCCCAGGGGACCGTAGCTTCCTCGAGAGATATTTCTCGAAAAATGTTAATTGAAATATTTCTGCCTATTTCTGATCAAAAAAGTCACTGATGAATTTTTAGCTGGTTGGTTTCGAGACACTCTATATTTGGTGGATGTGTCAATTTCAATGGATTCTATATTCTCTTTAAACAAATGCCCTACCCTTGAGCCTCTTGTATTGTTCAGTTCGAAGATAACAAAACGAATAAAATCCCATCAACCGTTTAGAAGTCGAATAAGTGGGGGAAGGGTACTTCATGGAAAAGGTATATGTATGTCCACTTGATAGAAATATACAACCTAGGATTACATGCATAAATCGTTTACTCGCAAGTCCATCTCACTTTGATGTCAAACGTCAGCTAATGATAAATTGGTCCCTCCCCAGCCTAATATCCATCGATTTGGTCGAATTGTCGAACAATTCAAACAATTTAATTGACCCTCTGATGATGTTGCTTTATTTCCTATTGTCCGCTATATCACCTCGCCTGATGTTCGTATTCTGCTTCGATAAACATGTTGGGAAGCATTTGTATACCATGGGGTTGTTTGTGTTATTCTCTACAGGGTTGGCTTCTTAATATCATTTTCGTGTTATTGAATGATATTCATGTTTCATATGTGGAGATTGTATATTACATGTATGATGGTATTACTTCAGGATTGTGAAACAGACATTGATATATCAGTTATACTGAGTTCCGCCAATGAAGAAAGAATACATTCTTGAGTTCTGTTGGCGTTGAATTCAACACGGTTCTTGATTTACCAGACTGTAATGTCAGCTAGATCTTCATTTACAGCGTTGACCGGCCTATATCTTGCATTCTTGATTAACTGATGGAGAATGAGAATTCTGGAAGATATCGCAGTATGGAGAGTAATATCATCCGGGCAACTGTGATTAGATAGAAAGATAAATAGATAGATGATTATTCAAACAAGTTACAAAATGAATTTATTTTCGACAAGTCAAGTGTGACTATGAAATGATGAATTAATGGATCAAAATCGGGAAACCAAGAACAGTTTGAACCATGTTTGAAATGTCAGAATTCTTGGTCAATGATCAATGATGGTACAGAGCGTTTTCCTTGCTAACTGAGTTCATCAATCTCAACAAATAGCGTGTGGAAATATTCTTCGACTATATAAAAATAGTGAGTTGGAAAATGTTCCTCAATTGCGTACTTGAATGATTTTGCATTTTCACCCAACGACCTTATAGGAACAGGAAGACGATTGAATAAATTAAGATCCAGCCAGTTTTCGTTGACGTTGCCAGCCTTCTCCGTCGTATACTTTTTGACAGGGCAAGTGGTTCCTCCCAACAGATCATTGATTTAAAAGAGAAACGATATTGCGGTGTGGAAATTGATTCTTGTGGAATGCCGGAATAGATGGCTATGGTATCAAACGATACTCCGTCCACCAAACAATGGAGCGATCTGCCTGAAAAAAAAACTATCTAGCGATACTCTTTCCTAAAAATTTGTGGTGGAAATCATTTTGAGGCAAGTAAGTCACCAGATGATCTCATATTTCATTGAAGATGCCTCAGCTTCCTGGATATTTGATTCCCAACACATTGCTGCTCAGTTTTTGATAATCGATTTCCTATCTCAGAAAATATTGAACCCAGAAAAATCAATCATGCGATGGTCGCAAAAGCCAAGAATCGATTTGATTCCACTTGAATGGTTCAACAATGTTGAGACATATCCACCACAAGTCACAAGACAGCACTGTTCAATCTCAATGTAAAGAGCACACACACACACAAAAGTGACAAACGAATCTGCAGGGTTGCAAAAACAGGGAAGATTTTTACTCGAATGATATGGTTATTCTCTAAGAAGCTTTGAAGAGAATAGTGGTTATAGCCCTCACAAATAAATGATCGAATGCACGTGTTTCGGGCTTTCAGCCCTCATCCGTATGGTGAAAGATATGGAAAAGGATAGGCAGCACTTGGTGAAAAAACGAAACAACAACCAAATGGAGTCAACTACTCCTGGACTCGAATGTTACGCAGGTAGCTATAGCTGCCTCCGTGGTCTTCCGCGTCTTTCTATTGTGCTGCCTATGCTTTGCCATTTTCTTCACGGGTATTCATTTTTGAGGGCAATGTCCACTTTTCTCTTTCTAGCTTGTCACACTTTTACCGATATCACTTCCATCATGTTATTTTTCGAGTTAGTTCATATACATTTTTGCAATTTTCTCCACAGGTACCTAGGTATTGGTGTTTATTGTGAGATCCTTAATTTTCAATTGGGTAGAACAATGTTCGGAAACTGTATCATCTAGAATTATTAGAAATGTCTCCTTTGTTTGTAGAACTTTGCATTTGCTCTCCTAGTGTCTTATATAAAAGTAGAATTCAGATTATTTCTCCCAAATACCATTGCTCCTTAAATTCCACTATAAGTAACCTGAAAAACAAATTCCATTGATAGTGTTTGCTCCACCTCCACTTCAATCATCTCATAATTGCAATTCTGAATTTGAAACCTCTTTGAGCAGCTTCTTTCGAAATACACACTCCGAAATATTTGAAGAGAACAATCATTAGGACAACCTACACATTCTCAAAATCCTGAATTACTGAAGGCTCTGCTTTTCTGCTTCTGTTTCGGGATTTGTGTTTCTTTCCGACTCGCTACTGGATTTATCTCTAAGTTCGTCCGTTTTCAAGCTCGAAGTGGATGGAAAATGTAATCGGATGAAGCGTCAAAGTTGCAAGTCCACTTTAAAATGTTTATTCATGATGAAGCTTATCTACAGCCCACTATGACTCATGTCATATTTTGAATACAAGAAAAGGCAAGAAGGGAGCAAATCATAATCGTCTCATTCACTACATAGTATAAGATAAATCCATTAATTTTTCACTACTGACTTTTATGGAAATTCTGATAACGAATTGAACATTCCCACTCAGCATCCATAGTCGCGATTAGGGCTGCACGATATTAGATTTCACATATCGATTATCGATGAGACAAAGCATATTGATAAGTTTGAGCGTCCAGGGGTCACATTGATGAAATAAATTCATTGAGAGGAAATCGATAGTTACCAATATATCGATATATCTATATATTCTTGAAATTATATATCGTCAGTCGATATATCGATATATTCATCGATATATCGATATTTTCTTCCAGGCCTACTACTACATGGGACATAGAGACAGGATTAAGAGGATTGCCACTTGCCACTATTTATCTGTCTCATTGACTGTCAGAATTATACCCATGAGTGATTAAATCACTCGCTGTAATAATCTACCTTACTAATATGGCAAGCGAACTCTCAATCCATCAATGATAGATATCAACTTGTCATTAGTGACCCATTAATTTGTCATTATTAACTCATTCACTTGTCACTGAAACCTTATTCACTTGTTGTGAATGACTTATTCATTTGTCATTAGTGTCTAGTTCTCTCAACTACTGCTATGAACTATAAATCATATAATCATTTCAAGAAGTCCATGGTAACCCGAAATAGAGTGGTGAAATGACCAAATATCATTGAAGGTATATGTTTCGGGCTTATTTAGGCCAATCATCAGCTGATAATTAGTTCAAGGTTCTAGAAAAACCCGGCACTGACTAAGGATATAGATGCGATGACTGCTTACTTACATGAAAGTGAAAAGAGTTGAAATTCAAATGAAGTAGACAATAACAGAGCGTTTTCCTTCTTTTAATTTCGTCTTCGACTTTCATGTAAGTAAGCAATCATTGTAGCACTTTTTTCAAAAAAAGGGTTCACCCTGTCCTCATGGAAGTTCTACTAAAAGAAAATATTAATACAATCGATGAGGCAAGCAGCTAGCACGTCTTCAAATCTGAACTAATAATCTGAAAATAAGGGCACCGGGAACCCCTTTTCTGAAAACCTGTTTATTTATGGTGTTGTCAGCAAAACAAAACCTTTTGGAAATTACCCTTCAATAACCATTCTGGTATATGGTTTTTCGATGAAAAGAATTGTATGCGCTCTCAGAGCATGAGGCCCTTATTCATTTATTGAGAACCCGTTTTTTCCATTTGGAACCTCGATTTTTCGACTATGCACGGAGAAAAAAAATCACTAACCCTAAGTGAATATTTAATAGTGGCAAGTAAAAACTTGTGTTATGCCTTTAAATCTCAGGGGGTGAGTAGTAAAAAAAAAGATGGAATAGAATTTTATTTACCCCTGAGTTTGGTTGATGAATTACCTAAGATTTATTAGGTGTTTTAAATCTTAAATGTATTGACAACAGAAAAAGTGTTTTTAGTGCCCAGTTTGATACCGTAGAAACTAGACACTGGTAGTTCAGCGGGACAAATGGGTGGGTACGTTAGGCTTAGTAAAATACTAAGTTTGATAGGGATGAATATGCTTTTAATCACAAATAAATTCTGAAATGACAAATAATGTGACAAAAGATACTATAGTTGGCTCAAAGACTTCCAAAGTAACTGATAGTATCAATAGCAATAATGCCTGAACAGTGTACAATTATTGCAACAACAAGAAATATAAATTGACTGACTGAAATCAACTCTTCAGATCAGTGTAAAATAGTACAATCACTGCTCAAAATCAACTCTCTGAGACAGTATGATAATATATAGCTTATTAATCAACAAAATAACTCAGTAAATCAGTATCAATGAGACAAAAGAAATAATAAGGCCTATTTTACCGCAGTGCACTTTTGGTTTACAGGGGTATATTTTGTAGCTATACTGAGTGTCTATTAAATCAATGACATATGTTGCAATTATATTATGTTGAATGAAATTTAAAACTGATGAATTAAGGTTGGTGGTAGTTTATCCCAAGTAAAATACTATCCCTGATGGTGCATGGAACGAACTCACCAAATTATGAGCAGGTCCTGATGTACAGGGGAATCAGGTGAAGTCAGCAGCGTCAGGTGGAGTCAGCAGAGTCAGGTGGTGTCTCCTGTATGTCGCCTTTCAGCCACAAATCAAAAGGCTCCCAAAGCAGGCGAAAAACAGAGCTACCGCACCAGCGCAGACTCCAGTACAGCAGTCCCAGGGAGCTGAAGGGGGCCAAATCTCGAATGCAGCGAACGGGAGAGAAGGCTTTAGCCCAATAAAAGGAACCCTATGTGGAATGACGACAATCGTGCGTTATTTTTACCAACACAAGGAATGACAAGAAAATAGCAGCTGATGATTAAAAGAATATATAGTACCTTGGATGTTGTGTGGGTTCCAGAAGTGGTGATGTGGGTCGGCTCGGCCACGTGGATTTCAGCCACGAAGAATCCCTCTATAGAGGCAACAGGAATCCCATCATCCCAGCGATGATAATGGATATCCCAAATTTGAGATCTTTTCCTAATTAATCCCAACACTAAGTAATGGAAAATCGAATATTAGGCAAATTCGAAATTATTCAAGAAACAGATCTCACGGCTTACTTTTGTGACCAGGCTGGTAGACTGCTGCAGACAAAATGGTGCCTATGAAGATCGAAGGGGCTGTCCTTGCCACATCTCACCGGAAGATCACCCTTTTTTTGTGTATCTTCCCCTATATACTCCCACACACATCAATCACCGGACGATATAAAATTATAGGCGGGAGATATCCCCGCGAACACCCTGTACATGGCATTTCTACCTCACCATGGTAGTGAAAACTATGTCGATAATATCAAGAGAGGTGTCGAGACCATCAGAAAAGAAGGAATATCATTAAATCACCATTTATTTCAAGTCAGAATATATTATTGCCAGTTATTATTGTTTGGATTTGAAACTTCAAATATTCAAACGCGGTCATGCGCAACTGAGGATCATTGTAGACCTGAATAGTGGGGCGAAATACGTCATCATCTTCTTCCCGTGCGATGACCCTTTATCACCATGTAACATAACCCATAACGCCCATACTTACAAGGAATTAGTGCCAAATCAACAAACAGGTACATAATGGCGAAGATACAGAGTGCCAAATCATCATAACGAGATATGTGCTGATTGTGAGCCGTTAGAGCCCGTATTCGTGATGATAGCAAGGGAACTATGGGTCAATGTCCCATGATGACAATGTTGAAAATTCGAGAAGATGCATGCAGAGGTTCGCAAATAGTGGTCATCCGTCATTAGTGTCATTACCGTCAATACAATAGAGACTAAACGTCATCAAGCTGACAGTGACATTTTCAATAATTACAATAATTACATAACAATGATATTTATTTTTAAATATAACGGCAACAATAATTACAAGAATGATACTCGAAATTCAAGATGAAATTTGGCGAAATACCTGTGGACTGAATCGGTCATGTGTGACAATTCCAGGAACCAACTACCTACCTACCAAAATTTGTAAACAAAACATTCTGACCAAGAGGTATGCGATAACGATAACTAGTAGGCTAAAAATCACAATATAATTCCTTATTTACAGCAAAAATTGAGTTAGAATCAATAACAACGAACAGAGAAATACCAATCGATAGCCAGTAGTAAACATCACAGATGAATTCAATTATGAAACCAATGAAAAAGAGAGTGAAAAGTAGGTAAACAATAATGCATAGCTCTGTTTTCTGCAGTATTTTCGTAACGTCATGAACGAAGTGTAACACTCCCCCTCTACCCCGAAGAGATTTACCTGTAAATCTCAAATAAAACGAAAATACTGTCTGCTATGATATGGGTTCATATTGAATTCAGGAATGACCGTCCTCATCCTCAGATGGCTGATCAGGTGGATGAGACTTGATGTCCTGAACGTGCCAAGTGCCTTTCGACTTGTTAGAGCTGTCTACAATTTCATAGGTGACTGGAGAAAGCTTCCTTTTGATCACAAAAGGTCCATTGAAGTTTGGTGCAAACTTTGCTGTGAAGTGGTTCGTGGCATCCGACAGTGCGTGATTTTTCACATAAACTGATTCACCAACTGCAAAACTAACAGGCCTACGCCTGAGATTGTATCGAACTTTAGACTTTGAGTGTGCAGTGTCCAGACGTTTTCGAACATCATCATAGATATTTTTAAATTCCTCCACAGCTCTTCTTGAGGTAGGCACGCTATCTGCTTCAACCAGAGGATGATCATAATCATTGCCACTAGACTTATGCTCACGTCCAAAATTGATAAAGAAAGGTGTTAACCCAGTAGCCTCATGAACGGAAGTTCTGATAGCACAGCCAACCTTTGGCAATAACTCAGCCCATGTTCTGTGATTTTCCTCCACATAGCATGACAGCATAGACTTTAAAACTCGATTCACCCTCTCAACTGGATTCGCTTGTGGATGGTACAATGGTGTGAATCGGATGTGGACATGATAATCCTGGCACAACTTTTTGAAGAGATTAGATTGAAATTGTACCCCATTATCACAAATCAGAATTTGTGGACAACTAAACATCAAAAAGATATGTTCCTCAGTTATTCTAGTCACTGCTGCAGCTGTAGCCAATCTCAGAGGGAAAAATAAGGAAAATTTACTAAAAGTATCAGTAACCACATAGATGAACTTGTAACCTTCTTTTGTGCGAGGCAACGGTCCAACAAGATCTACAGAGATCATTTGCCAAGGAACAGTTGGCTCTGGGTGTTTTCCAAGCAAACCAGCTGGACGTTTCAATTCTGGCTTATGACGTATACAAGTCTGGCACCTCTTTACATAAGCAGCAACATCCGCTCGCATTTTAGGCCAAAAGTACCGTTGTTCCAACCTCTTATATGTTTTAAAAACGCCAGCATGACAAGCTACCAAGTTGTCATGGTTGTCACTGATAACTTTTTTCCGGCCTTCCTTTGGTATCACCTCCTTCCAATAATCCGCCGTGTCTCTCAGACCAGGATACGAACAGGAAACATATTTATATAGTTTTCCATTGATAAAACGCCATTGTGGATAGTTTAATGGGCTATCTGAAACATGCTGAACCATTCGGAGATACCAGGGATCTGAAGATGGACTAGTAACATCAGAGACGTTGACAACACTGATTTCTGGTACAGCTCGCGACAATGCATCAGCTACCACGTTATCAGGACCTTTACGATGGTAAATCTTGAAATTAAACTGTTGAAGGCGCAACAACCAACGTGCTATTCGACCCTTAGGTTCTCTTAGATTATGGAGCCATACTAAACTGTGATGATCAGTGATGACCGAGAATTCGTACCCCTCAAGATATGGTCGCAACTTCTCCACCGAAAACAGTACAGCCAGACATTCTCGCTCTACAGTGCTGTAATTCCGTTCCTGGCGAGTTAGTGATCGACTGACATAGCATATAACATGCTCTCCATCGTCAAAATTTTGCGACAGAACACCGCCTATACCGTATGCAGATGCATCAGTCTGGACTTGAAAAGGTCGACTAAAATCAGGACAGGTTAGTACCGGAGCTGAAGCCAATGCGTTTTTGATGCCTTGGAACGAAATTTGACAGTCATCTGACCAACACCACTTCTTTTTCTTAGAAAGAAGCGCAGTCATGGGAGCAACTAAGGTGGAAAAATTTGGTATGAACCTCCTATACCACGATGCAACACCCAGTACTCGACGAACCTCAGTGACATTTTTAGGGGGTGGGATGTTCAAAATTGACGAGACTTTTTCAGGATCGACATGGAGACCTTGACTATCTACAACATAACCTAAGTAACGTAGCTCAGGGCGACAAAAGAAACATTTCGATTCTGCGACAGTTAGTCCGGCCTTTTTGAAACGCTCAAATACCTCCTTCAGAGTTTTCAAGTGGTCTTCAAATGAAGATGAAACAATTATTACATCATCTAAATAATAAAAAACATTCGGTTCTAATTCTGGACCCAAAACTTTGTCAATTAGACGTTCAAATGTGGCTGGCGCATTACAAAGACCGAATGGCATTCTTTTAAAATGATAAAGTCCGCGACCTGGTATAGTGAAAGCTGTATAGTCCCTAGACTCGGGTGCAATCAATACTTGCCAGTAGGCAGATTTAATGTCCACAGAACTTAAATATTTTGCGCCTCGTAACTTGTCTAAAATTGAGGAAATGAAGGGGAGTGGGTACGCGTCTTTCTTGGTAACTCTATTAAGTTGGCGATAGTCAACACAGAATCGATATTCGCCTCCTTTCTTTGGCACTAACAAAACAGGACTTGACCAAGCTGAAGAAGAAGGTTCTATTACATCCAAATCCAACATCTCTTTAACTGCTTTATCAATATGTCCTTCCATTATTGGAGATACTCTATATGCCCTTTGCTTAATCGGCTCTGAATCTGTTATGATTTTATGTTGAATCAAAGAAGTACAACCCAATTTATCTCCTTGTTGTTCAAAGTAGGATTTAACTAGTTGATCCAATCGTGATTGCTCTTCATCACTCAAAACTTCCTTTGGAATTACTTTAGTGACAGAACTGATGGTATTGATGCACGAGGAAGGATTCGAAAATGACCAGCAGCCACGCTTCAAATCAGGAATTAAGTTCATTGCCAACCAAAAGTCAACACCCAGTATGATGGAGTGATTTAGCTCAGGAACAACCAAAATATCTAAAATCTTAACTTTATGTTCTAATTTTATCGGTACAGAAATGGAGCCTAATACAACGCAATTCTGATCATTGGCAACAACGCAAGAAGTGATATTTGACTTATTTAAATTGAGACCTAAACCTTTTAACACATCCCATCCAATTTTTCCCATAACTGTATTATTTGCCCCACTATCTAACAAAGCTTTGAATTCAATCTCAAAAATTTCAACTGATAAATATGGTCGATTATCACCTTCACAGTGTGACAAAATATACGAGAGTACTGGCAAAATTGTTTGAGAATCCCTATTTTGAAATGAGTCGACTACTAATTTATCAGAGCACATCACACGACTCCTTAACGGCTCTGTTGCCCGTTTCCCGAACAGTTAGGACAAGTTTTTACTGTGACTTCAGGCCTACCGCATTTAAAGCAATGTAACTTTTTGGGTTGTGTACACCTATTCCTAATATGTCCTGACTGACCGCAGTTCCAACAGGTTGGACCTGAAGAGGGTCTAGTAGTGAGCGGAGTAGACTGAGTCGGGTTAGGCCCAAAATTCATAGGAGCAGCTTGAATGAAACTGTTTGAGTAATTTACTAAACCCGAACTATGTGGAAACAAATTATTGGTTACATCAGCAGAAAAAGTAGGATTACTGGCATTACCGTCAACATCCCTGTGATTATTAGTAAATTTATTATGTTGTTGTCCGTAATCTGGAAAAGTAGGCTGTAAAGGAGCAGCATTAATGGCTAAAGGCGAAACTGAATTTAATTCCAAAGTATTAGGTGCATTAGGAAGTGAAAAAGAATTTGATGTATAGTGCTGACTATTTTGGGTCTGTGGGGAATCAAAGTAGTTAGGATTTATCGAGGAGTCAACCGCTGCTATACGAGAATTAGGGGGTCGCTGATACTCCAGTCCAGGTTCGACTGAGTACCTAGGACTCACTAAAGGTGCTCTATAATCTTGAGCGCTCTGATTGGCCTCTTCGATTTCCCTACCTATTGAGATTAATGTTGTTAAAGTATAGACACCTTTTCCCGCAAAAGCCATTTGTAAATATGGTAGCATTTTTCCTCTAATGAAAGCAACCCTATACTCTTCATTCGGTTTAGAATTCAGTTTATCGAATAGGTTTTCCATATATGAAATATAAATAATCACACTTTCATTCGGACCTTGTGTCCTTCTCTTAAGAGTATCCCAAATTTTCTCTTCGTAATTTCGAGGTAAAAAGCTATTTCGCAATGCCAAAACAAAATCATCATATGTTCTGATGTTACTGCGCGCAAAACGGAACCAAATAGATACGTCTCCTTCTAATAATTCTGGAATTGAATCAAAAAGTTGGTTTTTGGAAATTCCTCTAGAAACTCGCATGTCCTCCAGTTTTTCTAAAAAGTCAGTGACACTACTAGTACCATTAAACTTTAGTCTCCAACGACTCACATCCACGAATCGCTGAGGAGGTACACCAGACTCGAAACTAACACGAGAAATATTCCTGCTATCATTCGTAGTATGAAAATTGACCGGTGAAAAGGGATCCACTTGAGTCGTGCCTATGGTAGCGCAACGACTACTAGGGAGGTTTAATCCAAAATCATTAACATTTTGTGCTGGACGTACGGAAGTTACATTCATGTCACGCATCATTTCTGAAATTTTGTTCGTTAAAATTGAAACATCAATGTCCTTTTCCATATCTTGACCCAAGGTTGATTTAGGCTGGGAAGATTGTGCCGCCGGAATATTGAAATTTACATGATTACCATTAGCATTAGGTGCCTTTTCACTATAACTATTGACATGTTCCTCTGCTTCGTCAAATGAAATCAGATCATCTACAAGAGAATGGCTGGTGGAACTGGCATTTGGAGGAGTATTATTATTTGTGGGAACAGTATTACTGGCTGAAGTAGTATTAGATGATTTTCTCCTAGCAGCCCTATATGCACAATCTAATGCAAGTTTCAAATTATTGGCTACGGTGGTCAATTTCAATCTTTCTATCTCATCTTCCGGTATTCTAGCTGGAAGCCTATCAATACGTTTGGAGACATGAATGAGCCGCGATTGAATTTTTTTAAATTCATTTTCGAAATTGTCCTCCTCAAATGTTTGAACATCTCCTAATAATTCAGTTACTTTATTATTACAAATCAAAAGCTCATTTTTAGGATCAAACTGCATGGTGGATGTTTGTAATGAACCTTCCTGTTCAGCCTGCAACGCAGCTCTTAATAGCACCCTTTTTTCCTGAACTGTTCCATTTCCTAGGCATGCACCGCGAAGCAAAAGTTCATAAGTTAGCTCATCGCTACGTAATCTATTGATCTCCATGATAATCCTAAAATTTCTCGGTACCCCAAAAATCAGTTATAAATTCAAGTCCACGCCTGGCTCACTATAGAATAACACGATTGAAATTTCTCAGTCTCAAATCTCGGCAATAATAAATTCGAAGTCAAAATAGGCTGGTAATAAGTATGAAATAATCGAAAATGATCGATAAGCAAAAAAAATAGTTAATAATCTCAATCAAAAATTCAAAAAAATATATTCAAGATCAAATGTCAAATTCAATTTGAAATATCAGACAAAAAATATAGGGAAATCAACTATCAGGGAAAATGAAAATATTTGCACATGCAAACGACAGTTTGCATACCCCCTCCCTTCCCAGAGAAGAAAAAAAAAAACGAACAAGGAAACAATCCCTAAAATTTGACAACACCTAGACGGATACACCCAGCACGCTGACCACCCTGTACAACAACAAACACGACCTGAAAATTTTATGTTCACCAGAGTAAACCTCTAGTAAATAAGAAAAATATATATATATTATCAATTGTTTGATCTATTACTGTGAACCACCTGTATGTGTACGCCCTGTATATTGATATCCAATGATCAATGATAACAAATGTGAGTGTAATGGATTTTTGGAATGACCCTGTATAAATTAATTCACTCTTGTAAAATATACAATCTAATAAAATTGACAAATGCTATCTTCAAATACTGTATAACTGACTATTATTTTATGACCTAACCCTGTACATTTCAGTATTCAAAATTCAAAAAAAGGAAAAAAAAAATCATTTCACTAACTTTTTGATTACATTAAATCACCGTGTACAAAGGAACTAGTGAGTGGGCATTGGATACTATAACAACCAAAATTTAAGAATAATTAGCTGATGTTGGTATATTCCTTGTTTTTTTTTCAAATAGAAATTTAAGTTGTGAAGAAGAAATGTACCTGAAAATTGAATACCCTGTACAATTAAAAATTGACGATAGGTTGTTCTCAACAGTCTATACAGAATACACAGGTCATTAGAAAAATTGTCTGAATTGTAATCCTATTAATCTCTCCTGATCATCAACTCCAAAAATAAATGGTAATTTTGTCCAAACACCCTGTCGATTCAATGTTTCGGAAAAAAAGCGATTCACAGTATAAAATAGATTCAAAAATATACAGAATTATGTGAAATTTAAGCCAAATTGGGAAGTATAAATTTTATAAAAAAAAAAAAAAAATTCACTACCACCAATTATTACTTCATAAGTCCAACATATTCACCCTATTGTGCCACTGATAAACGTTGGGCGCCACTGTTATGCCTTTAAATCTCAGGGGGTGAGTAGTAAAAAAAAGATGGAATAGAATTTTATTTACCCCTGAGTTTGGTTGATGAATTACCTAAGATTTATTAGGTGTTTTAAATCTTAAATGTATTGACAACAGAAAAAGTGTTTTTAGTGCCCAGTTTGATACCGTAGAAACTAGACACTGGTAGTTCAGCGGGACAAATGGGTGGGTACGTTAGGCTTAGTAAAATACTAAGTTTGATAGGGATGAATATGCTTTTAATCACAAATAAATTCTGAAATGACAAATAATGTGACAAAAGATACTATAGTTGGCTCAAAGACTTCCAAAGTAACTGATAGTATCAATAGCAATAATGCCTGAACAGTGTACAATTATTGCAACAACAAGAAATATAAATTGACTGACTGAAATCAACTCTTCAGATCAGTGTAAAATAGTACAATCACTGCTCAAAATCAACTCTCTGAGACAGTATGATAATATATAGCTTATTAATCAACAAAATAACTCAGTAAATCAGTATCAATGAGACAAAAGAAATAATAAGGCCTATTTTACCGCAGTGCACTTTTGGTTTACAGGGGTATATTTTGTAGCTATACTGAGTGTCTATTAAATCAATGACATATGTTGCAATTATATTATGTTGAATGAAATTTAAAACTGATGAATTAAGGTTGGTGGTAGTTTATCCCAAGTAAAATACTATCCCTGATGGTGCATGGAACGAACTCACCAAATTATGAGCAGGTCCTGATGTACAGGGGAATCAGGTGAAGTCAGCAGCGTCAGGTGGAGTCAGCAGAGTCAGGTGGTGTCTCCTGTATGTCGCCTTTCAGCCACAAATCAAAAGGCTCCCAAAGCAGGCGAAAAACAGAGCTACCGCACCAGCGCAGACTCCAGTACAGCAGTCCCAGGGAGCTGAAGGGGGCCAAATCTCGAATGCAGCGAACGGGAGAGAAGGCTTTAGCCCAATAAAAGGAACCCTATGTGGAATGACGACAATCGTGCGTTATTTTTACCAACACAAGGAATGACAAGAAAATAGCAGCTGATGATTAAAAGAATATATAGTACCTTGGATGTTGTGTGGGTTCCAGAAGTGGTGATGTGGGTCGGCTCGGCCACGTGGATTTCAGCCACGAAGAATCCCTCTATAGAGGCAACAGGAATCCCATCATCCCAGCGATGATAATGGATATCCCAAATTTGAGATCTTTTCCTAATTAATCCCAACACTAAGTAATGGAAAATCGAATATTAGGCAAATTCGAAATTATTCAAGAAACAGATCTCACGGCTTACTTTTGTGACCAGGCTGGTAGACTGCTGCAGACAAAATGGTGCCTATGAAGATCGAAGGGGCTGTCCTTGCCACATCTCACCGGAAGATCACCCTTTTTTTGTGTATCTTCCCCTATATACTCCCACACACATCAATCACCGGACGATATAAAATTATAGGCGGGAGATATCCCCGCGAACACCCTGTACATGGCATTTCTACCTCACCATGGTAGTGAAAACTATGTCGATAATATCAAGAGAGGTGTCGAGACCATCAGAAAAGAAGGAATATCATTAAATCACCATTTATTTCAAGTCAGAATATATTATTGCCAGTTATTATTGTTTGGATTTGAAACTTCAAATATTCAAACGCGGTCATGCGCAACTGAGGATCATTGTAGACCTGAATAGTGGGGCGAAATACGTCATCATCTTCTTCCCGTGCGATGACCCTTTATCACCATGTAACATAACCCATAACGCCCATACTTACAAGGAATTAGTGCCAAATCAACAAACAGGTACATAATGGCGAAGATACAGAGTGCCAAATCATCATAACGAGATATGTGCTGATTGTGAGCCGTTAGAGCCCGTATTCGTGATGATAGCAAGGGAACTATGGGTCAATGTCCCATGATGACAATGTTGAAAATTCGAGAAGATGCATGCAGAGGTTCGCAAATAGTGGTCATCCGTCATTAGTGTCATTACCGTCAATACAATAGAGACTAAACGTCATCAAGCTGACAGTGACATTTTCAATAATTACAATAATTACATAACAATGATATTTATTTTTAAATATAACGGCAACAATAATTACAAGAATGATACTCGAAATTCAAGATGAAATTTGGCGAAATACCTGTGGACTGAATCGGTCATGTGTGACAATTCCAGGAACCAACTACCTACCTACCAAAATTTGTAAACAAAACATTCTGACCAAGAGGTATGCGATAACGATAACTAGTAGGCTAAAAATCACAATATAATTCCTTATTTACAGCAAAAATTGAGTTAGAATCAATAACAACGAACAGAGAAATACCAATCGATAGCCAGTAGTAAACATCACAGATGAATTCAATTATGAAACCAATGAAAAAGAGAGTGAAAAGTAGGTAAACAATAATGCATAGCTCTGTTTTCTGCAGTATTTTCGTAACGTCATGAACGAAGTGTAACACTTGTATACTATATGGGACAAGGAAACAAGTTAATAACCACAAGAATATTTGTGTCTGAAAATGTACACCTACCACTATTGACCTGTTGCATTAAATTTCAGAGTGATAACGGTTAGTGAACACATCACTTGTCATCAGTGACCCATTCAATTGTCATTACTAACTCATTCACTTCTCATTAGTGACTTGTTCACTAGTTATTAGTGACTTGTTCACTAGTCATTAGTGACTTGTTCACTAGTCATTAGTCATGTAATTAGTGACTTATCTACTAGTCATCAGTGACTTATTTACTTGTCAATAGTGACTTATTCACTTGTTATTAGCTAGTATGAAAAAATACCTCCATTGTTCTCTGAAAAATGATAAAACCTTGGTAAAAAGACAAAAACACATGCATTCAAAACATTTAATTCAATAGGTATGATGAATCCAGAAAATACAAAGAAGGTAAGGCTGACGACAAATATTGAGATACTAGATACCGCGTATATCAGCATCATGCACCGAGAAAAACGGTACTCTCACTCACTGCACTGCACTCTGGTTCACTATCTTTTGCCTTCCAGCATTGAAGATGAATCAACTTCCATACTTTTTAAACGTCACTTCCTTTCACTTCGGGTATCATAGGAAGTGGAAAAAAATCCTGTACATATGTAGAAACAATTATGTACTGTTCTAGAAGAGTTTTGTATTTCATTATCTCCTTCAAGAGAACAGATCAAGAACTCAACACCCCACAGCTCAGAGCACGGCCACAGAGCACGGCACACAAACAGAGAATTCTCATACGAATATGATATAGTAGTTGTTCGAAAGGGCACTTGCATGACTTGGAATTTCAATGTTATGCTACTAACTTCACGAATGCTAAGATCGAAATATGACGCCGTGAACTCGTGGACACTGGACAGTGATCGCGTTGGGCGTGGGTACTCGAATGATATCGGAGATGTCCGAACGGAAAAGAGATCTATAACTACAGGTGAGCTGTCACCTGCAACAATCGACTTGATAGATTGTCTTTATTGATGAGTTCGCTCAGAGCAAGTGATCTTATGTCAGAAAAATAATTTTATAATAGTGAGTATTCGTTAACCTAGCACTAGTTTAGTGTTCACTTAGAATTAGCGAACTCTAAGTACATATCGACTTGGTTGATACCAACAAGTATTCTGATCACTTACAGCAGAAACTCCGTTCCAGAAATATAGTTTTGCCTACTGCAAGTACCATATTTTCCTACCGTTGGTGAAAATGTTCTTGTCACAATCGACTTTTTTTCAAGAAAACAATTTACTTGGCCGAGTTCTCTCAGTGTGGACATTGACAACAATTTCACAACTAGTAACATCACATTTTTCCAACTCCAAAACTTTCGATTAGGCCGAAGATGATCTTTTATGGAAGACCGAAATATGTCCCTTCTGATTGTGTAACAATCTCATTGAAGAGATGTGTGCGGAGTTTCGATTTGATTCGACTTTTCTGAATTAAGTGAAAATCACTCGTCTCCCTAGAAGTGACTATTCAAGCGAGTACTTGATGCAAGACACTGCAGTGTGTCTGATTGTGAAAAATTATTCGAAGGGATAAGAACGAACATCATGAAAATTTGGTGGCGAAAGATATGAGATTTTGGTGTCAATTGGTGAGTGATTTCCGAAGTGGAATGATAAATAATTGCAAATCTTCAATTTTCATTTGTTCGAGTATTAGTTTTCGCTGCATGTGAAGCTTTTGGCCAAAAGTTCCATCTGTGATAAACATAACCTTCATCTGCAATATTCTTGAATCCTCAATTGATATGTGTTTTGAAATGAAACCTCTTTTTGAGACGTTTTTAATCTTTGATTGTTGGTGATTATCAATTTGTAGATATTTCATATACTCACATTCTCCTCCAGTACTTACAGAACTCATTCTCCTGGCGAATAATGCCTGTGCTGTTTTTGTGATATCTGCTAGGTAGTTACAATTTGAAAGGATTTTCTTCACTATTTATATGATAGAAGTACCATAACCAAAATTTGGAATTGTTATTGGCTGAACTCACAATGGAATAAAAGTAGATGTTACTGCTAAGTCTCCGACTACGTTACATTTAATATTATAATCTGTAAGACTATATCCTACTCTGTCCGGTCAATTTCATTCAAACACATATTTTTTTGTCGATTTACCGATTATTGTTTCGTTGCCGATGAGAAACCATTTGTGATGCTTCTAGGTATATAAATGATGATACTTTGATACATTTCCTGATTGGTTCTGCAGGAGAGGAGATATACGCCTAGCGATATGTCACCACGATCCTCTGGAGGAAACTGATAAGGACCGGGCGAATGATGCATCATTAATTTCACTCCAGGAAATTGCCAAATGTCTGGATAATCACCTAGCTTTCCAACTGCTGCTAGGCTCTACCAAAAACCGCCAACTGATTAGATATTCTGATTGTGATCGGAATCAAGCCTAGGCGGCAATTACAGCGGGTCATAGGTCTCCGTATATCGTGTTGAGTACAGGGTAAGGCATTACCTGAAGAATGTAACTTGGTGTAATGTATGTCTATTACGATAGGTCTATATAGATTACTTGGAACTTGTTGAGTGGAATCGATGATTTCCTAGGCGAATTGTTCCGAAGTTCTCCAGGTGTTTTGTTTATTGTGTCGCACGAAAAAAGAGGATTCTTATCCTGTTCATGAGCAACTGAGTTTGATACACGAAGAAAACAATTATGTTGATGGGCAAGAAATCTGATCGTTATCATTATATATTCACGTCTTTATATCTGGTTACCGCATCCTAATTCTTTTCAATCACGAATCCATTGAATATCTCGGAGCGAGACGGCCGTAATGATAATTTGTCTACAAATCAGGTCAGGCCAGGTAGCCGTGCGGACAGAGTGTCTATGTTCTAATCCGCATTCGCTTGCCGGTCGTGAGTTCGATTTCCATCGACTGCAGAAATTTTTCTGATGGCCAAGAAAGTGTTTGGGATCACACGTTGGTAAGGCTTCGTCATTCGTTGCTCGCACATGTCTCTCGAAGACTTCTGAGGGTTGCTCGTAAGAGGACAACCGAATGACGGATAGAACAATCGAACAAAGAAAAAATGATATATCTATTCGTTCTGTTCGACGTAATGAGTAGTTTGAAATAATATATTCACCTGGTGATGCCACATATATGAACGTTGTCTCATGTCGAAATTGGTCGCATTACACCGAATAAGCAGAATACCTTATACTTGTTATCCAGAAATGCTGAATTTTTATTGAAAAAATGCAGCTGGGAGTTGAATCAACATAATATTATGGTGCACTCTAATTTAATATCATCAATATCAAATAGGTGAAATACATGTGACTGATCAAACAATTTTTCATTTATTGTTGAATCAACATTATTATAATGTAATATCCTACAATGAGCCAATTTTGTCGAGAAACCGACAAATTGCTTTTCGCTGTCAACAACAAAATAATCATTAGCCATCAGTCAGCAAAAGTATGGCAGTATTGTCATTGATGAGTTTATTTCCAGTTTTTTCAGCCCTGAAGTACATTGAATGGTCACGGGAGTGAAGTTACTTTTGATCCGTCAGTGATTTGGGATTGAATTACTTCAGTCCTTATTAACAACAATTATTTCCTTAATTCTTCCATCCCATTCACCCTTTTGGTTGTCGCATTTGGGATTCACTCCCAACGACCTCCCACTTCATATTCCTGCTTCATGCCATTAGAAGCATTCATTTATTCTGTGGTGTACCTATCACCGTCTCTTTTATGATCTGATTTTTATGTTTCTTGTTTGAAATTCAATTTGGTTCCATCCTCATCGTTTTTCCAAACCAGTATCTCCCAATTATCCATCATTTTTTACTGTACCCTACTCTCCATTTCGTTACAATAGCCTAGTATAATAGATCCTTTTTTTCATCAAAATAATATCTTCTGCTGGATTTTCAGCAAACGATTTTGATTCGATATAAAAATGGTGGTGAGTAGAAAACTGAAAACAGGGCTAGGTGCGACGATTAAGGATCGCATTGATCAAAGTTATAGTCAACAAAAGTTCCACATCTTATTTGTCATCGCCGTTCTCCTCGATATTTTGAGTTTTATACCTACACCTGGAATTCGCAGATGCAGTTCACGTTGTATGTTCGAACCATCCTCAGTGATCAAGGTTTGATGACCGTGTTCCATTCGAACAAACTTCCTCCAACATTTTTATTTCCAATGATGAATATTGACATTCAACTTCTAAACTGAGATGAAGTTCTGTTTAAAATGCCTCTATTCATTCGGATGAATTCTAAATTAACCTACCTAGCTCCCATTTCAGTTCATTGCACTTCCCCAAGCATCTGGTATATTGCAGAATTTCAGACTAGCAAACGATATGTTTCTCTTGACCACAAACATCTTCGGAATGATATTTTCGAACAATTCAGAGAAAAAATCACTGAATTTTCTGCTGCCATCTTAGATCTCGAAATTTTCCTACTCGAAATTCACATTCCTAATCTCGCCAAAACCCTTCGATAACCATTCTCAGGCGAATCACAGGATAATCAACAAACTAGTTATCTAGCAAAATTTCTAGTTCTCCAAGTGAATGAATAAGGATAAGAAGTACCCTTTCATTCCTTCAAGTGCATATAGTATACTATTCATCAATGTATAAGCGGTTAGCTATGTGAAAGTAATAGCTGAAAGATATTCCAGATTTCACTTATTCCATGCATTCCCCGAAACTGTTTCATTCGAATGTGCGAATCTAATTGATTGGGAATTCACTCAATGCCCAAGGAGCGATAATCATTGAAAATCACTCAATGAGTTCAATGTCCGTGAGACGCATGATCATATTACTGAAATTCCTGCAACCTTGTTCGAGATTGATAGACAAAGCGATCCAAAGTATGGTCAGCAGGAATATAATGGACCTGTTTCAGTGGAGAATTGTATTTCATTATTTCGAAGTATTAACCATAACTAGTTCACTGTCGTGAACCGTTTTTTCTCCTGTGCGAACAAACGCGTGACGTAATCATCCGAAGAAATTCGACATACGTATCTATCCTGCTTGTCTGAAAAACAATTGCATTAATATTTCTGATTGTCATTTCAATCAAGACATGAAAATGGTTAGCCTCCTCAGAAGGTGCTCGCACTAGATTCTTGTGAATTTCCTGGACTGAAAACACTCTGCTGATAACAGAAAACCCACCCACAACTGAACAATCAGATAGTAAAAGTAATATCTTTGAATATTCGAATCTTGACTAGATGAAACAAGTATTCGAAGATGAAGGTAACGTTCGGAAGTTAGGTTGACATTGTATTTCGTCTTGTCAGTGCCGGATTAATACTCCCTTACGCCGTGGGCTTACTTTTACGATGCCGCCGCGCCGCCGCCAAATATTCAATTTTCAATTGTCAGTTTCATAATTCAAATAATCCTTTCACTGCTTTTTTTACAACATATAACAATAACATAACATTATTGTATACAACGAATCAAATTATATTTACTTCACACGTTAAACATAACAAACAACAAATATTTTTTTCAGATGAATACTAAAATAATTGTCTTGATTTTTTTGATGCTAAGTAGTCAATAGCATCATCAAAATTCAGATTTAATAACATCTCACTGTTAATACTTGAAATTGATAAGATATTCAATATATCCTCTACCATGGAATTCCTAAGGTAGTATTTTACTCTGTTGAGAATGACCTTTCACCAGTGGCATTACGAATCATCAGGGATAGTACAAAAATTCTCAGTTAATGCCAATATTCAATGAATTTGTTGTGATCATCCCTGAAACAACGCTTAGTCGTGTTCATATTTTGATCATCAATTTTTGAGATTCTAACTCTTCTTTTTCGCGTATTGAATTTAAAAATATATAAAACTTACCATTCCTGTCTTAAGATCGTGAAAGTCCCGGAGACAGTTCTATCGGTTCTGATTCTGTCTCATTTGAATTCAGAAAAAATGAATGTAACTGGTTCTGTTTATTGATCTTCTGCCGTTTCCAGAATGCACTACCTTTTTTACTCATTTTTTTCAATGTAAGTTTCAATTTTTATTTATTATTAGTACCATTACCAACAATACCAAGGACAACCACTCTGATTTTGTTTTTTGTTATTGAGTTAGCGTCCAAGACCGTTACCATCGAGATCATCGATGACGCTAGATTAGTGCATGTTATGATTTTTACAAAAACAGTATCTCAACCAGTCAACGACTGTATTGCTGCTTGGTTTTCCTCTTTCCTCTTTTTCTCTACCGCCTCTTGAAATTCACCGCCGGGGGCTGATAGTCCCATAGCCCCCCCTAAATCCGGCACTGCGTCTTGTTCTTCTCTTCTTGTTTTCTCGGAAACTCTAGACTTAACGCAGTTGCCAAACAATTTGAGTTTGAATAAAATCTCGATCATAATCAGGAATACTAGGATATTTCTATTGGTACTGAAGCATCTTGCAAGTATATTAGTATTCAATTAGTGATTATTAATTCGAAATATTCTCTTCTGTGAATGTGAATATTGTTGTCATTGGTAATATTGAATCTCATAAGGTGATCAATAATTACAAATCTGGCAACGTCGAATTGTGTGGTCCCCCAAACGGCCTCGTTGGATAGCACGTGCTATAAACACTTATTTGCACGAGTTGCATACCATATTTATTTTACGTTCATGCAAAAATCAAAGATGAAAAGAGTAATTGTTAATTATTCAGCAGTAAATAACTAATATATTAGGTACTATTTAACTCAAACCTCATTTTAATAATCAATATTAGGAGTAAATATATACAATTTGCACAATTTTCAATAGAAATATATCTCAGCGAATTAATTTTTGATTCTACTCCTTGCGACCTCTCTGAATGTACCAGTACATGGTATATGTTCATTGTTATTTTCATGTTGCTCTTGCTTTCAAAAGATTTATTTGTTGCCTCCTGTCTCTAAACGCTGACAAGTGTGCTCTCTACACCAAATGCGCCGTCAATTGAGAATCTAGTAGATCTGTATTCTGTCTTGATTATAAATTATCTCAAGAAGTCATTGAGAATATGATCATGATTGGACCACGGCATGGCGTCGATTTAAAGATCCATGTTTATCATGCCAGGAATCAGAATACGCTGTAGTTGAATGACACATGAATGCAAGAAAATTTTTATTGCACTAGTGCGATAAAGAACCGCACTTTTTGTACTCACCAAAGAAAGTTCAATAGCTCGTCGTTGAATCAAAGTACATCCAATTTGAATATCTCTTTACCGACTCAATAGGAGGGAGCCATGACATCATGTAGTTTTTTATTTGTGAATCATTCAGCAAGCATCCAGCTAGACACAATTTTTCTCATACCTACTACATAAATGGATATCATGTGAATGTTGGCTGGAGACTTCCCAACATGTGCTGAATGCTAAGAACTGACACCCACAATCCTATGGTGTCACGTTCAACGGAACAAAAAATGCCATCTCGTGTGAATTATTATGATTATTAATCACACAAATTCTTCAAAAGTGATTAGTCACAACATATATGAAAAACAATTTCAAGATAATGGATTTTTTCGTAGACTTCTACAAAAAATCACATTTTACGTTCGAATTTCCGAACGAAAAACCGATTATTTCCAAGGGAAAGTACTTTCAGTAGATCTCCTGATTTGCATATTGACCTACTGATCCACTGGAACATTTCATGAACAACTGAAAAATATTTTGACACTAATTTATTATTATAATTACCTATGTTATTATATATCTATAGTTAATCACATACACTCATGAATTGCATAATATTTCGGCACGCTCTGTTTGACATAATTTTACAAAATGAATAAGTATATCCAATATCAATTGCAGAATATCCCGCACTGTGCGGCGTCGGCGTGTTTGAAGTTTCCTCTGAAGTGACTGCAGGTGCGGCACGAGATTCTGCAATTGTTTTTGGATAAACTATACTAATAATATGATAACCCATGAAAAGGACAATACTCTATCTGATTCAGATCGAATACATTTTTCACTGTATTTTGTGATATTTGTGAGTAATTCAAAATTGGGAATTAGAAATATGATTATTTTTTATGAAGAACGCTTGTTTCGTTTGTTTTTATTTTGTTGGAAATTTCTGTATAATAATAGTACAGTGTGTCCAAGCTAAAACTTGTCACCTCCCTAATCTCCGATGTCGTTAACAAAATTGAAAATCGCTCGGACAGGTCGATTTCAATTTGGTGGGGACACATTTTTCTGCAATTGCAGCAATTTTCCAAAATTGGAATCTTGAAGCGTAACGGGCATCAACTCCCGATTTTCGAATGGAGCATTCTGTATATCATTCCACTTCTCCCTGAAGAACTGCTTTCATCAATGAATCACACTTGAAAAAATCGAAATTTTTTAACTTTAGGATTCTTTTGTGTCGAAACTATCCTTTATCGGTAGAAACGGCTTTTATGTCCCTATCTCAACTTTCGATCCACTATCTACTGATATTCAATTCGAACGAATACAGGATGGTTCATAATTCTGAATTTTGAACTACTTTGTATTCGTCTAAATTGATAATCAGTAGATAGTGAATCGGAAGTTGAGATGGAGACATGCGAGTCATTTTGACCAATAATGGATAGTTTCGACACAAAAAAATCAATACATCGATGAAAGCAGCTTTTCAGGAAGAATCTAAAAATGCGATGAAATACAGGGTGCTCCATTTGAGAATCGAGAGCTGATGCCCGTTACGCTCCAAGATTTCAACTTCGGAATATGATAATTGCAGGAAATGTGTCCTCCGCCAAATTGAAACTGACCTGTCCGAGCGATTTGCGATTTTTTAACGACATCGGAGATTTGGGGGTAACAGATTCCAGCTGAGACACACTGTACATAATGTTTTGACGTATGTCTATTTCATAATCCTTTGTTGGGAGATCGACTATAATTGACAGTTATTCGTCCTTGGTACATTTTATAGCTGATCAGGAAAAGGATTATATTTGAAGGATAAAAAAAATAGTTCACTTGCCTATTTCCTGCGGAACGCGTCTTCATATTATTGAAATTCCTGCAACCCCGTTGGAGATTTATAGACACCACGATTCAAATTATGGTCAGCATTACTATAATTTCGGATCGCTAACGAACGCGGATATATCCCAGCATACAGCAGGAACCGCGATCTATCAGGGGTGAGATAGTCCATTAATCAGTTATATTACAATCCGCATCCCACCGTGAACAATACCGAAACACGGACTATTACCGCACTCACATGCATGCATAGGGTGTAACAAGGGATGCGATTGCAGCATGCAGATTGCAAAATTCCGAGGTCTCGTAGGTGTTAGGTGTTAACAATCATATAGCTATCCCTGCACAGAGCTCGGTTGATAGCATGGTGGAAATAAGGAGATGCATGGTAAACCAGGTGGCATATTCACAGATCCAACACGAAGAATAAAAAACCCTAACCCGGAGTGGATATTGAATATTGACAAGTGAAAACTTGTATACTACACGAAGAGGAATAGCCGGTAGTGAATACCAAACATTTAGTGAAATAGGCGCCGCAGTCACTACATTCATCAAATAATACCACAATAAAATTGTATCAGACTATACTATAAGTATCATAGTATTTTGTATGTTTTGGACTATCAATAGTCCATCATCAGCAGCATATTTCAATTGACAATTTTCTACAAAGGAAGGTTTTTTATATAGTTACACATGTTATGCTCAGGTTATGTATAGTGTATACTCACGTGGAAATAAAAAAAGTAGAAGTTGATAAAATTATTGCATGATACAATTTAAATTATGATAATGATAATAATAAGAATGAAGGGCAAATGGCCCAAGGCCCAAAGGGGGCTTTATGGGGGATCCCAACTCTTGTTCATCAAAGTGATAAGAGATGAAATGGGGCCCATCATGAGAATATTGGTTACCGTGACGTGGTAGAGCGGTGAAATGGGGGGGGGGGGGGGTTAGCTTGACATAGGAAACGTGAAGTATGTATCCAATGACAAGTGCCACAAAACTGTCCTGTGGCATGAACAAAGAATGTAAGGCAAGATGCGAGAAGAAGCAGGGCCGTAATGAGTCACATGTCAATGAATAACAACATTTCTTACAAAATTGTTTCAGAAACAACAAGCAAAACTGAGAAGGAATCGAGGTGAGGCAAAGTACTTACCTAGTAGACATCATCGTTAGATTTTGAGGGCGTTGAAGAATTTTTGGCAAATAAAATTTGTTTGTTCATTCAAGGAAATAATGTTGTCATCTTTAATTGATTCATTAATTTCAAAAATCTCTGCTTCTTCTCGCATCTTGCCTTACATTTTTTGTTTATGCCACAGGACAGTTTTGTGTCACTTGTCATTGGATACATACTTCACGTTTCCTATGTCAAGCTAACCCACCCCCCCCCCCCACTTTCACCGCTCTACCACGTCACGGTAACCAATATTCTCATGATGGGCCCCATTTCATCTCTTATCACTTTGATGAATAGGTGTTGGGATCCCCCATAAAGCCTCCTTTGGGCCTTGGGCCATTTGCCCTTCATTTTCATTATTATCATCATCATAATTCAGATTGTATCATGCAATAATTTTATTGACTTCTTCTTTTTTCATTTCCACGTGAGTATACATATAACCTAAGCATAACATTTGTAACTATATAAAAAACCTTTCTTTGCAGAAAATTGTCGATTGAAATATGCTGCTGATGATGGACTATTGATAGTCCGAAACATGTACAGATACTGATTATTCAGTCAATAAATTTGTGGAGATGACTTTGTGTGTCTTGTTTATGCATCTATTCACTCCACTTTGAGATACCATGGACTTTTACCATAGATTATATTTGATATAGTTTAGTGATATACAATTTTGTTGTGGTATTATTAGATGAACGTAGTGACTGGGGCCTATTTTACTAAACGTTTGATATCTACTACCGACTATTTGTTTTAGTGTATTTGGGACAAGGAAACAAGTTCATAACCACAAAAATATCTGGGTTCTTGAAAATGGGCACCTACCACTATTAACCTGTTGTAATGAATTTCAGATTGATTTTCACACTTGTCATCAGTGACTCATTCACTTATCATTAGGAGCTTATCCACTTGTCATCAGCTAGGTTCTATAAAAATTTACACATAGATTCCGGGAGAAAAACAACTGCTCTCCTGGCTAATGCCACGCAGAACATTGGAAAACATCCTCCCGACATCTATGCATCGACTCGTATAAACGAATACTGATACAAGTGATTTTTTCCTGAATGCCTATTGATTTCGATTTAGCCAGGCCTCACTAGACAACCACAGACCGGTTTCGAGCTCATTGACTCTCATCAGTGCAGTGTAGTCTTCAGCCAGCAGTCCGAAGACCACCGACTCAGCGAAGCCTAGTCAAACAAAAATCAAGTCGGCATTATATTCCCCTCGAGGCGTCTTTAATCCGATGTTCTGCGTGGCAATTGCCAGAAAGGTAGTTGTTTTTTTTTTTCAAAAATCTACCACTGTTGTTCATTTCATGAACATTGTGTGGAAATGACTCTGAGCTTTTTGTATTCATTCAACATTTCATTCCATTTTGAGCATTGTGGCTATTTCGTAGTTGAAATTACGCCAATCGGGCAACCAGCCACTCCCGTATGAGAATTTCAGTTTTGGATTGATTCGTTCTTCTATATCTTACTCAGATTGCATTACTTTCATATTGTGGAATATAATGCCGACTTGATTTTTGTTTGGCTAGGCTTCGCTGAGTCGGCGGTCATAGGACTGCTGGCTGGAGACTACTGCACTGATGAGAGTCAAAGAGCTCGAAACCGGTCTGTGGTTGTCTAACGTGGCCTGGCTAAATCGAAATCAATAGGCATTCAGGAAAGAATCACTTGTATCAGTATTCGTTTATACGAGTGGATGCATAGAATTCGGAAGGATGTAATTTCATGTTCGGCGTGGCATTAGCCAGGAAAGTAGTTGTTTTTCTCCTGAAATCTTCCATTGTTGTTCGTCTTATGAACATTGTGTGGACAAAATTTTGAGCTTTTCGTATTTATTCAACATTTATGTATTGTTCTAGGACATATATGTATTCTACTTCGGAAGAATAACAGATCAAGAACTCAACACCCCACAGCTCAGAGAACGGTACACAATCGGAAAATCTTCACGGTTATCATATAACAGTCATTTAGAAGGGCACTTGCATGACTTGGGATTTTAATTTTACTACCGGAAACACATGATGCATACTTCACAAATGCTATGATAATAATGAAGCCGTAGATAGTGGGAGTGGTCGCGTTGAGCGTGGGCAATCAAATAATATATCGGAGATGTAACCAAACGAAGAAGAATTGAACCACAGGTGAGCTGTCACCTGCACCAATCGACATGATAGATTGTCTTCATGAACGAGTTCGCTCAGAGCAAGTGATTTTGTCTCAGGAAAATAATTCAATATTGATGAGTATATTCGTTGACCTATCACTAGTTTAGTGTTCACTGATAATTAGCGAACTCAGAATACATACCGATTTGGTAGCAGAAACATTGTTGCAGAAATATTGTTTTGTCTACCTCAAGTAACTCATTTTCCTACCATTGGTAAAAAAATTCTTGTCACAATAGAAGTTTTTTCGAGAAATTGGGTGTAGAAATCAATGACGATTTTGGTCAAACAGAACATTCACAAATGCTAACAAATTTGGACACCAGAGGCTTTCAGAATGTTGAAACCAGTAAGCGTTTGTGGTGGGATTATAAAGAAGCTAACTGATGTTGACATCGCGGTGTCAAATTTTACAGAACCTCGTTGCATATAGTATATGCATAGGTATAGTGACGGCATCTAAATAGTTTATGATAAATTGAAAATTTGAAGTGTAACATAACAAACACTGATCGGCGTATGAAAATATATCTTTATTTTTCTTGTCATATTTATGAACATTTTCAGCTAATTAAAAATTGAAATAAGGGCGCCTCTTACTCTTCACTTCACGTTATTGGCTTCTTAATAGTAGAAATATGATAACAATGAACGAAAAATGGCAATCAGTGTCAACTATTCAGATTCTGTCACTTTTGCACGTCAGAAGTTGAAATCAACATTCGTTTTATTCATATTTCTGGATTATTTAGAATTTTTTATCGCGTGAGCGGTTGCCTTCTAGAGAAATATGTGCGGAAATAAGTGACTTTGGTTACATTTGACTATTAACAATCCAATCTGTTTTGGTCTCCGTTGAATATTTGCCGATTCACATACGCCAGGCAATTTCGTCAAAGTGAATGAGATTTTACCCGTTCATTTTGCTGTCATATAGGAATTATATTCAAGAGATTTCTTGAATTTTCAATAGAATGCACTCATAACAATGATAGGTATAATGTATACTCTTTAAAATATTTTATTTGTTGGATTACTATGATTACTTGATCACTGATTGCGGATTGATTCAGATAACACTATAACAAAAACTCATGTACACAGTATGCTCACGAGACGACAAATTGACTACAACGAGACTGTTGTATTTCTCTTTCAAGTTCCCAAATTTCCTGGCTACTTGGAACCGAGCTTAGACGTTACATGACGTTACCATTCGATATTTTTCTCAATATCTTTGCCACGTGTGTTTGTATCTGGAAAATTTTCCAATTATCCCCATTCTACGGTACATAGTATGAGCAGAGATTATACATAGTATGTATAATCTCTGCTCTACCTCCGAGTATCGTCAAAGTGTCTTCAAATCGAGCTCCAAATTTAATGTTTCCCGCGGTATAGAGGCATACATATTAATCACTACATGCGTCTTTGGAACGCCTAACCTGAGCATTTTTTACGCTGTTTCGGACTGCTGAAATTTGTTTCATATTAGGTAAAAAAAAAATTGTAAAATTGTTCTATCCGTCATTCGGTTGCCCCCTTACGAGCAACCCTCAGAAGTCTTCGAGAGTCTTGTGCGAGCAAGGAATGACGGGGGCCTTACCTTTTAACGTGTGATCCCAAACACTTTCTTGGGCCATCAGAAAAATTTCTGCAGTCGACGGGACTCGAACCCACGACCGGCAAGCGAATGCGGATTAGAATATAGACACTCTGTCCGCACGGCTACCTGGCCCCGGTACATTAGATGATACAATATTTGAGTTATACTTCAGAAGCGATGAAGGTGAATCAGAACTGATTTAAATTTTTCGATGAATGTTCAGATAGGTGCTGTTACTGAAAAATTCCAAGATAACAAATTATCAGTCATTTTTCCGCAAACATGAACAAGAACATCAAGGATTCATTTCGTTTTCGAATACCTATTCGAAATATTTTTTTCCTTCTAGTTGGTACATTTCAACATCAACAGACAAATGGAAGTGGAACCAATAATTATACCTACAATATTTTGATGGAAAGAAAATAGAATGACAATCCGTGCATCAATTAGGTCGGTATACAATGCATGGCACAGCACACTATCAGAGAGTTTTTGGTTGCCGACCGGCCTGACCGACCGGTCGTTAGTCACGTGACTGATCACAATGACAACAACGGATGATTGCGACCTGTCGCTTATGTACGAGAACCTCAAAAATCGTAAACTCTACTGATCCATTGATAAAATACCGTAAATGACACATAACCTCTGGCACCTTGATAACAGATTATCTTACCAGAAATAATACATTCAAGTGAATCATTCAGTGATATGTAATGCTATTATTGTTGAAATATACAGTGCGTCCATAAAGTAACGCATAAATTCATTATTGGCTAAATGAACAATAAAATTAGAAATTCCCGAAACAGGTCGATTTTTGATTTCAATTTACTATTGTATCAAATCATAATCTAATATACAGGGTGAACCACTTTCGTGTAATGACGTCATCATCATTTTTTTCAAATGGAACCCCCCTTTTTTTTTTCAATTTTCAAATTGCCTTTGCTGAGTTGATTTTAAAAATGTATAATATGTTGCTTCAAATTGGTACAGGGTGGGCAAAAATGCAAAAATTTACTTACAAAGAAATAAAAATAATGAATAAACGTAATAAACACATTAAATGAAATTACGTATTGTTATACAACTACTTTGATAAACTATCAACAACATCCAGCATTATTCTTAATAATTGTATCTTACAGCTTTTATTAGTGATCCAAGCCCGTGGACTATGAAAATCTTTTTGTTTGGCATTATCTTTTACCATTTTTTAAATTTGACAAAACTGTCAAAAACATTGAAGCACAGTTTCGTATTGTTGACGCTTTGAAGAAGGTATACGTTCGTGAACTTTTTTTACAAAATGCCTTTAACCGAAAGTGACAGGATTGAAATATCAATGATGATTGGTATTGGCGATAAGATGCGGACTCAACAAGAGGTATGCCGATTATTTCATGAAATGCACCCAGATCGTGAACCTATTTCACAATCTACGGTAAGTAGAATAGAGCGAAAATACAGAGAATCAGGACATGTGAGGGATGCAGCAAAGCAAGGTAGACCAAAAATTGATGAAAATATTCAACAAGACATAATTTTGTCGGCTGTAGAAAATCCACACTGTACAGTGCGAGGATTATTTAGGGATTTTGGTATTGGAAAGTCTTCAGTATCAAACATTTTTAAAAAGGTAAAATACCATCCTTATGAAGTACATCTCATCCATGAATTGGCTGAAGACGACTTTGACCGAAGAACTGAATTCTGCTAGTATAGGATGAACCAAAATAACAATTTCATTGATAACGTTTTATTTTCGGACGAGGCAACGTTTTATTTGAACGGTCATGTTAACCGGCAAAACACCCGTTATTGGTCTGATGAAAATCCACACTGGATGCAAGAGTACCATACGCAAAGACCACAAAAAACTAACGTATGGGCTGGTATTGTGAGAAATACAATTATTGGTCCATATTTTTTTGATGAAAACATAACAGGAGCATTATATCTGGATTTCCTACAAAATACATTAATTCCTGATCTGATCCAGCTTTTTCCTGATATTCAAATACCCACTAATGTAGACCGCAGAATCTGGTTTCAACAGGATGGCGCACCGCCACATTTCGCAGTAACTGTGCGCGATTTTTTAAACACAACTTTTCCACAAAGGTGGATAGGAAGAAGGGGACCAGTGGAATGGCCTGCTAGATCACCTGATCTGAGCCCATTAGACTTCTTTTCATAGGGTTATTTAAAATCTTGAGTCTACTTGAACAGACCTGGAAATATCCCTCAACTACAAGACCGAATCAGACAAGAAATACAGAGCATAAAACCCGCTATGCTGCAGAATGTTAGAGACGAAAGTAATGCCCGGTTCAGTCATTGTCTAACGGTCAATGGAGAACAATTTGAACATTTATTGTGATATTTCGTTTGTATGTTTGTTTTTGGGAGTGTATCACATTAATTGCATAACTACATAATTCCATTTAATTTGTTTATTACATTCAGTAACGTATTATACTTTCCATAAACAATTTTCATTTTTTTTTTGCATTTTTGCCCACCCTGTACCAATTTGACGCAACAAATTATACATTTTTGGGATCAGCTCAGCAAGGGCAATTCTGAAATTGAAAAAAAAGGGGGGTTCCATTTGAAAAAAATGGTGATGACGTCATTAAACGAAAGTGGTTCACCCTGTATATTGGATTGTACCGCATCGACCATCAAAAAGCCCAGACGAAGTGGTCTTGGATCGGTCGGCCTTGGTCTTCAAAAAAAAAAAACGTCACGTAATGAGGCGTTTTGACGATGAGATAGCCAGATGTCGTTGGTCCAGAATTAGTTTGTGATCTTCAGTGTATATTCGGAAGGCTTATTGGCTTACCCAAATGTTTCATGGAATTCGAATAACAATGACATAACAGTAGCATAAAGAACGATGAATATTGAAAAGAGTTTGGGAAAATTATTTCATTCATGAAATAGTTCAGCTTTATTCCTCAAATTTTCAGGTGGCCCGGCCGACCCTGTTGTCCCTGACGAGCCGTCACTGTATATGTCACTGAAATGAACGTCAGTGATTTGGTGTATTGATTTCGATGATTTCCTGAGCCTAATGTACAACTCAATAATAATTGATCACTTTGCACATGAAAAATGTTACAAGTTTATTCGTAATGCATGGAATAATGCGTGATGCATTTTGAATGAAGCAAACTGCGGAATGAAAAATCATCGAGTGACGAATTATCGAGAGAATAATACTGAAATAACGATGGAAAAGTTGAGTAAAAAACTCCAATTTGAAGGTTGAATTAACTATTCAAACTAGGAATTGCAAATGAAGCCAATCAACTAGAAAACACTGGAACGTTCGCTCCAAATCTCTATTAACATATTGACTTTGAAATTTAACTGAAAAAGCTTCAAAAGCTTCAAAATTGAATGATATTATTGATGAATTGATGAGATATGTACAGGGTGATTCAAAACTTCCTGCCCATGGCTTATAATAGAAAAAAAAAAAAAACTGCAAATGCAGATTTTGCACCAATTGTGAAACGTTCAAGACTTAGTGAAAATTCAATCTCTTTTCTACATTCTTTCATTTCTCTTGTCCTGACTTTCTTCGATACAAATTGTCACTGACAAGCTACACTTAAAAAAAAGATGGTAGTTATTACCAAACGTTTAGTAAAATAGGTGCCAGTCACAACTTTCATCAAATAATATCACTACAAAGTTGTACTATACTAAACTATGAGTATTATACTATTTTTTAGTGGTAATTTTTGATATAGTATAGTATTATATAATGTTGTAGTGGTATCATTTGATGAAATTTGTGACTGGCGGTTATTTTACTAAACGTTTGGTGATAACTACCATCTTTTTTTTTTAGGGTAGTGAATTTTTTCTTTCAGGCTCTCTGATAGGAAATGTCTTTGAGAGCAGTGACAATTTGGAGCAAGTCATCTGATTTGTCCTTACTACATGTATATTGAAATGAAATTCATATTCTTTATTTTGAAGGAACAAGGAGGGAAAATCCCAAAAAATCTGGGATAATGAATCTACCACCTCCTTGATTAACCTACAGACAGTATTTACTAAGAGAAATATAACTTATATCGATTTGATATTTGGATTCCAATATCAGTGCAATATTGACATATTCCATATCTATCTGAAATGGGTTTCCTATTGATGAACTAATATTTGCATAAATATACGAATATGGAAACAATGTTCGCAGCAAATATGCAACATTCAATAATCATGTCAAACATAATATGGGGCAAATATTATTTTGATATAATTGATTTTATATTGATTAGAATTCAAAGATGATAAAGATGCTATATCATGATATTGAATATGGCAATATTGCTGAACAATGATATGCAGAATTCACTAACAATCATGAATCTGATATCGATCCATTTGATTCCCAAGATTGATTCGATATTGGAAATACAATATCAGCCCATCATGAGAATAATTGACACATTGTAATCGCTAATATTCCGCTTTTATTGAATATATATTGGCAAATAAACATCGGCTGGTGACAAAATTCCATTGTCATCACAACATTGGCACTGGATTGATTATTGAATATCAAGATGAAAAATAATTGCTTCGATATTGGGACAGTCTAGCAACTCCATATCCAATATTCGAATATTCGGCAGATGTGAAACCAAGTTGTAGCCAATTTGATGTTTCACTTTGAATGTATTGGATTTTTCAACCTCGAAAGATGTCGAACAGCACTTTATCAAGACTCCTTCATCCATAGAACGGCTAGGCTCTGGAATTCATTGCCTGTGGAAGTATTCCCAACAACATATAATCTCCAGAAGTTCAAAAAAAAATCCAATACCTACCTCCTGTCCCTCTTCTCCCTAGGAACGCACGATGTTCTTTGAACATTATAGGGATTCCCTCTCGTGCGCTCCAAGCGATAAAAAAATTATTTCCAGAGCTCTTTTGATAGCTAGACAAACGCGATTTGACAAAGTGCCATTCGATAGGT
Source organism: Phaedon cochleariae (assembly GCA_918026855.4). NCBI lineage: Eukaryota > Metazoa > Arthropoda > Insecta > Coleoptera > Chrysomelidae > Phaedon > Phaedon cochleariae. The sequence goes on along the minus strand of OU896715.1, from coordinate 25,180,126 downwards.
GCATCGTCAGTATATTCGCGAGGAATATGAAATGCGTTTCTTAGGATATTTTGTATTCCATCTGAGGAAGGTGGAAGATGACACCCTGAAACTTCATGCCACTATATATCCTGTATTTCCTTTATTTATGAACCGCGAACTTCTCAGAGTTGTTACACAGTATAAAATCGCTTCGAGTTAAATTCGCAGAGTATGTTTTTAGAGTTAAAATACTCTTGCAAACTCACTCTGATACTGCAATCAACTCTATAACTACACTTCTCGCAGATTATCTCTATTGAAGATAATTCTAGATTGAATTTTCACTAATGTCGTATTGAATTCACTCTATATTCCCAAAATTTTAATGAAACACCAATTCAGATAACTCAATTCACTAACAATTGAGATTGAATTTATACTAGTGTTAACTGACACTAGTGAACTTGAATGTTCCACTCGTGTCGATTAAATTGACACTCTGTCATTGTTCAATTCAATCTATATACGATGAAATATCAATCTATACAGGTTCAGATCGTTCAGTCTACTGGATAGTGGAATAAGAAATACTGATATATAGTGTCAATGATATAATGATCATGATATCAGCTTCAAGTAGCTTTTTCTTTTTCACTTTACCCACGTAGTGAGAGATTTTTCTCAATATTGAGTTATTAACGTATTTCCGTATATACCTATCTCAGTTATTTTCCGTTTTTTCCGTTTCGAATTATTATTTCGAACGATTCATGAAACAGATTGGTTAACTAAGTAGACTAGTGGGACGCGAGTCATTTTTCAAATATCAAACTATTAAAATATTATAAAGTCGCACTACATCTCATCCGTCAATTCGCGCCACTGCATGCAGGTGGCGCTGCAGAGACTATGCCGAGATTTCGCCGCTGAACGTGAAATAATGGTTAATCTAACATGGATGAAATCTCAATAGGAAATAGTAACTAGTTTACTCAACTATAGTGTTTTATATCAATCTAAAATGATGAATAAATAATAACTCCTTATTAGCACCTAAACATATGGTAGTGTCAATTCGAAGAATGCAGGAGTCATTTGACATACAGGTAGTGTAATTAATACAATCAATTTCTGGTGGATCCGATACTGTTCATAGTGTGAAATCTACTCTGTACTGTTATATTCCCAACTCTCAACATTTGTGACTATGTAATATTCAGTTATTGAATTTCACTCTGAAGTGATGATATTGACACTAGCTTGGGGTCTTTCAACTCTATTTTTGTGTTCATTCAATATATTTAGAGAAATAAATAGAGTAAGTTTCAATGTGCTTCCATTGAACATTTACACTAATTGAATTGAAAAAATCACACTATAATATAATAAACTATAGAGTTAAATCATTCACTCTAGAGCTTAGTGGTCCTCCTGGGAACAGGTATAGTGTTAAATTTCACTCTATTTTTTTTACTGTGTATAAGTGAAGACACGACCAAAATGAATACGGCGATATACGAGACGTCGAATAATTTTTCTTATTGTATCAAGTGATCAATACTGATAGGAATATTATTCAGAACTGGCAGAGAGGCTCATCTGGTTAGCTGAATACTGTTCATCACTTCGAAAGAATCATTTGAATGATTAGCATTCTAATGTTGTATGATGATATTATAAAAATGAAGATATGTACAGGGTGTAACTGAATGGTCTGAAAATCTCAACACATGGTCCTGAGGTCAAAATGAGCCAATTTAAAGGCGCGAGGATAGTATCTTTTCACTGTAATGAATTCCATCATTTCAAAACAATCATATAATTGTGAAACAACACTTATATGAGGATGAAATGACGCCCATTAAGCAGTGAACTGAGCAGCGTTCCAATTGATAGTGATATTATTAAAATTAAATAATACTCATATCAACATAGTTTGGTCTCAATTTGAAAGTCGAATGATATTTCCATATCAGTATTAGGGTGATTGATTTTCATCCAGAATAATGAGGCGGGTTGAAGATCGTCATGGAATATTGAAGAAATACGTACTCAGTATAATAAATACTCACCCTAAGTAGGGTTTTCTATTGGAACTACAGGGCATTGAAGTGCATCACAAGGGCGAGATACTAAGTACACAAATATCACAGTTTGCCTACTATGAAGATGCTTGAAATTTAAAGTAGTTGTTCTCCTTGTCACCTTTGATTTTGTGTTGACATAGTTATCAAAAATGTACACGGTGACGTCAGTGAATAAGGGTTAATGAATCTCGAATCGGAAACAAAAAACCTTAATTTCTTCTGATGGACTGTTGACTAGAATTCTTGTGAATTTTGAAGCAGCAAATAGAATGATACGAATCAAATAAAGACATATACACCTTGTTCAAGATGAGAATCTTGAACATACTATATACGCAATACAATCTATAACCGATATAACTGTGTTAATCTGAGCTCTTCCCACTAAATTTTCAGAAAATCTTTCATCCACTTCACTCTTTCGAAAAAAAAAAAATATCACCCTGTAAGAAGGCTTCACGAGCTGATATAGTCTCACATATCAGGTATCCGTAGACGATTCTGATGGAACAAGTGTTCATAAGTGAGTGAGATAATTCATTGTGGCGAACGAGTATGACAAAGATGGAAAATGTGGAAGGGATGAAACTCCAATGGTATAACTGTTAAATTAGATCAATTAGGATTTGAATAATCACATTTTGAATTCCATTTTTCAACTATGATCTCGTTTCGTTTCAAACTTTCAAGGTAACGTTCTCAAAACAAGAAGAGTGCTTTGAGAAGGTGACCTGTTTCACGTTGAAAACGTTGACTGCTCGCGTTCATCAGATCACATTTCGGGGTTAAAATGTTTTAATCAGCAGTTATAGGATGTTTCCGAATGGAGATTTGTATAACCGGATTTTCATCGGTGCATGACGGCACTATACAGTCCCATTGGGAAACGAAAAAACTTCAACGGTGGGTAGATCTTGTCAGGTTGGTTCTGAATGTACCATATATTTGTAGGGTCTTATTGGTTTTATATCTGAGATAAACGGTGTTCTATCAATTTTGCTCAATACTTTTATGAGAACAACAAAGTATATTCTTCATGAATAAAATCCAGTCTGGGCCCCAAATAGAACACCCTGTACTTTCGAATTCCCAAAATCCGCTTATATTATTCGAAAAGTATAAGAGGAGCTGAATCGAATTGTGTAGTCCTCATTTTCTCGCATGCTCTTTCACTAATGAATTTTTGATTCAGAATCCAGTTTTCCTGCAATTTGGATATAGGTAACAATCTAAGTAAAATTTTAATGTTTTGAGTTCTCTCAATCAAATAACTATATTTGATAATTCGATGCATTGAAGAAGCATGCGAAGACATAAAAAACAATCAGGATGTGATCCAAGATATTACAATAATAACAAGAAGATATTTGGGTTAAAATGGAGGGTACTTCGAGCTTTTGTTATAATTTTTGTGTATCAAGTTGTGAAGGTAGATAATTTGTTATCTTCTAATTCTAGGGTGTTTTTTTTGGGGCATAGAAATATGACCAATTTTCGTTTAAATTTTTTCTGTTTCCCAATGGGTCACCCTGTATGAGATGCTCTGTACTTGGGCGAATACTACTTGGAGTGTAACTGAGCAAGTATGTCCTTGATATTTCTTTAAGATCTTCCAACCACTTCAATTTTCAGGAAAAAATGTCATCGCCCAGTATAAAGAGATCACGAGCACCCGAAAAAACTATTAGAGTTTAACTATGATAAGTCATCTTTCAGGGGCTATACAGCTATATGATCATATTTCGAATTCCATCTTCCGCTCATAATCTTCCCCTATATCATATCTTGCAGAAACACAAAATTCTTGTCAAAATTGTTCTGAAATAACGACTTTATCCACGATGAACACGTCATCAACAGTTATAAGATTAGTTTGAACAGAAACTTGAATAACTACAATGCCCCGCACTTGAAGTGGGACCGACATTTTCGCTCATCAGATTTGTAGGTTTATATATTCAGGAACATTTACAGAAAAGTTGTGAGAGTAGCAAGAAGTGGTTACTACCATAACAGAATCTCCGGAAGTAAAGATACCATCAGAGAAACATGGCGTATAGTGAATGAATTTCGTGGCGAAACTCATCTGGCAAATAAAGTCACCTTGGATGGCAATACTCTGAATGAATTTTTTCTGCAACCGACACAAAAGTCGTCCATTTTGATACCAAAATTAGCTCTTAAATTGACGTTTCTATTACTGACACAAAAATAGGTATGTTGCTAGGCAACATATTTAGTTCCTAGGAGCTAAAGTTGAATTTTAGTTCCTAGGAGCTAAAGTTGAACTTTAGCTCCTAGGAACTTAAAAAGATCTACTGGACGTCATCAAGAATAAACAACATTGTGACGGTTGGTTATTTGGCTTGAGAAGCATTCCTGATTTGTTTCCGATTTCAGCAGATTTGGCATTTCATATCCATGCTGGAGATATAAATACACCTTATTATAATTTAGTATTGGGATTATAGACAGCTCAGTTGATTATTTTTGTTTTGATCAGGGAAGCCTTCAAGATTCAAATACTTTTGATCTGTATTTCATTCGTTATTCTCGGGATGGATAACTTGTTTTTGAACAATCACGGAAAGCAATAGTTATTTTGTCTCAAACAACGATATTGTTTAGCTTCATTTGATTATAAAGTCGAACACAGTGTAGTATGGAGAGGAATAAATAATCACTATCATTGTTGAAATGCTCACTAACCTAACATTTTCCTCGTCTTTGTTCCTATAGCTGGCATTGGCGCGGTATTTGCCATTAGAGCACCTGGTCCATACACAAATATGTCACTCTGTGGTTGTATTCATAGTGAAACTACAATTCGAACATCCTAAAAAACCTAACCTGCTGTTAATGCAGGTAGAATATTCTCATCATATGGATTATTTGTCAATATTTGTTGCATTGCATACATATGGCACTGCATTGGTGGTTACTTCACATGTTTATTTGAGTTTATTGTTTCGGTTGCAGAAAAAATAGCATGTTTCATTCGGATCAAAAGTGACTTTGTTCGACTCGCAAATTTTGCTTTCGCTCGACTTCGCTAAACAGTCCGCCTCGCAAATGCAAAATTCGCTTGTCAAACAAAGTGTCACTTTTGATCCTAATTAAAAAATCTACTATTATTGCTCCATAGCTGACAGACTCAAAAAATATAGATAAGGCCCCAGATTCGATATCGTTTATGGATAACACAAATATTTCTGAAGAGTTTGTTTTGTTCGAGACTAATTCAACCGAGCTGATGGACACAATAAAACGAATAAAAAATTAAACTTCTTGTGGTATCGACAACATCTCGATAAGAATTTTTGAAAATATACCAATTTTTGCTCTGGAATTGCTAGTCCTACTTATCAATGAGTACTTAACCAATGGCACCTACCCGCAATTTTTGAAAACAAATGTTGTGATCCTCCTTCACAAGGGGGGTAACACCTCCGATCCATCAAACTTTTGACCCATTCCGCTTATTCCCACTCTCGGTAAAATCATAAAGAGGTTGGTAAAAATCAGGTTGATGAATTTTATATCCGCCCACAAAATCTTGAAGCCTCAACAATTTGGATTTCGATCCAAAAAGAATACAGGAGATGCCATATTCCATCTGCTAAAAAAACTTTAAACTGAGTTGAATTCGAAGAAGGTGTGTGCAGCAGTTTTATGTGACTTGTCGAAGGCTTTCGATTGTGTGAACCACGAAATACTGCTGCGCAAACTCAAGCTCTATGGTTTCAGAAATCAAAGTTCCAACTGGATCGAATCATATTTAAGTCAACGCACCCAAGTGGTGAGAACTGACACGCTGTCAGATGCTGGTTTTATCAAACACGGTGTACCTCAAGGTTCGGTACTAGGACCAGTACTGTTTCTGTTGTATTCAAATGATCTAGCTTATATCAAATCAAATGGAGTGTTCACTATTTTTGCAGATGATACAACCATACTGTGGAATGACACTAATAAAATTGATCTGCATAACAAAATATCTCAAGATAATGTTAGTGTGAGAGAATGGTGCAACTCCAATCAGCTAACATTTAACATAATCAAAACCCATCTTATTCCATTCAATTATAATTTGGCAGGCATTTCCTTGGGCAATGATATTATTTCACATTCATATTCCAACAGATTTCTTTGGATAAATTTGGACAGTCACCTCAATTTTGATGACCACATAAAAATACTGAGCAAAAAACTTGCTTCAGGATGTTTTGCTTCACGAACGGTGTCGAAAGAATTGGGTACTGCAACAGCAAAAATTGTGTACCACGCTGTAGTTGAATGACACTTAAGCTATGGCATAGCATTCTGGAGCACCTGCAATCAACAGCACTTCAATACAGTAGTATTTATTATCCAATAGCGCGCCGTTCGATATCTGTGCAAAGTTGAGCCCATAGTGTCTTGTAAACCCCTGTTCAAGGAGCAGAGAATACTTTCTCTTCCCTCATTATTTATTCTAGAAACTGTGTGCCTAGTACATAAGAACAGATCATCCTACGATGTTATAGATGGTTTCACTCGCCAAAACGACAAGCTAAGACTGCCTATTCCATCATCAGATTTGATGAAAAAATCGCTGGTCTATAATGCAGCTAAAATATATAACCATCTTCCGAAATGTTTCAAAAATATTCAATCAGATGACAAGTTCAGAAAGTCTGTAAAGCAAGTTCTCATTGAACAGATATTTTATAGTGTTCAAAGACTACTTCGATGAAGATAATGGTTCCAATAATGACTTGGAGTTGATTTTTGCTATATTTTCATCTACTAGTTCCTCGCAATGGCTATGGTTTCAGTTTTGATATATGTTTCATTATTCAATCTCTCATTATTCTGTTAACGTGTGACGTTTCTCCACCTTGGATCTATTTATATATATAAACATGTTTTATTTCATTCATGATTATATTATTCCTGTTGAATGTTGAGCCATAGACATATTTTTATTTGTATTCGATGATGTGTCTGTTCGTCGATGGTACGTACGTTTGTGTTTTTATATTTATTTATTATGACTTTGTCTATAAGATACTCATTTTCCGACAATAAAGTATATATTTTGATTTGATTTGATTTGATGTGAGCTTCCAAAAAAATAACCGATTTCAATTTTGTTTTCAGACTTCAGGATTTCATTTTATTGTCTCCAGAATCATGAATTCTGAAAATGAGAAAATGGAATACATGTTCACAGAGTGATCAATGTCACACTGCAAACGTGGATCGAATTCGAAGTGATCCCATTTCCTCCAAAAATGTTTCTTCTGGTTTCTCCATATTGTATCATGGACTTTGATGTTATACCTCGGAATGATTCTTAGTTCCTATTGATTGAATGCACTGGTCTGTCGATATGATTTTTCTTTCAATTTCACAAAATTAGAGTCTTTTATTCCTGAAACTTTCCACAAGAACATTTCGAGGTTGTGTTATACCCATAGGAAATCGAAACCACTTGAGACTAATCCATCATTCAATACAGGATGATTTCCAGAGTCCAATACAAGCTCCAATTCGTATTTTTTTAAGGCAATGTGTGCCATGTTGAAAGTCTTTGATCCAATTTCTATCGTTTGAATGATCACATAAATGATCTCTTTCCTTTCCTTATAATCCTAAAGAGTGATGTGATGTCTTGAAATAATTTCGATATTTTTGCAATATGCTTGATGATTTCGAACTGGTATATTTGTGTGAGGATGTCTCTGTGAATGGGAATTGAGGATGAATCTTTGATTCTCTTGTATCTCCTCTTCGATCAGAATATTCTCCTCTCTCTGAAGATACAGAGTGATTCAAAAAGTCGCTTGAAAAACCCGTTTTTGGAATACCTCAACTTTCAGTTGTATATGTAATCAGTTTTTCTTTCGTTTGGCAAAATATCATTCGACTCTCGAATATTATTTTCCAGTTTTCATTTGATAGTATCGAAAGAAATCCATTCCTCACGAAAAACATCCTGAAATCATGAATTCTATTGTAATGCTTTGAAAGTCGAATCACTTCTTTATCCCATTCCCTTCGGTTAATAACAATAATTGTTGGAGTTTTAGGACCGGAGAATCTCGAGCAAATGGATTGCCAATCTTTGTCGCCATACCTATATAAATCATACTGAGCATATCTGTAGTCAACTAATTGAATTGAGACTGAGAATAGGTGATGGTATGCATGCGAGAAAATATGTCGAATCCCCTGCATCATTGACACTTTCAAAGTATCTCAAGAAATTTAACATTTCAGGATATTTCTAGTGAAGAATGGATTCCTTTCGTGACCATCAAATTGAATCGAAAATAAAAATTCAAGTGTCGAATGATATTAAAAAACGGAAGAGGATCTGATAAAATACAACTGAGAGTCGAGATATTTCGAAGACTAATTTTTCAGGCGACTTTTTGAATCGCCCTGTACCTCAGAACAACAAAAATACGAAACGTTTAGTGAAATGGACGCCAGTCACTACAATCATGAAATAATACCACAACAACATTGTATCATAATATACTGTAATAATATCTCCCTTAGAGGGGCTCTAGCTTCTCTGAGGGAAATATCATTACAATACTATGAGTATCATATAATATTGAACTTGTTATATTCGACTTAGTATGAGTATCATTCAATTTTGCAGTGGTATTGTATATTAACTAGCACCTTCTTCACTAAAAGTTCGGTATTTACTTATAGTACCTACTCATAGTGACCATTTTTTTCAGTGTCGATGAGGGAATATGAGGGAATCGAAAATGTATCCTCAATTCTCATTTATAGAATATCAAAAATATATACTAGTTCGATTTCATCAACCAGATTGCAGAAAAATCGGAATTGTTTCAAGATATCACATGACTCTTCAGGATTATGAAGAAAGAAATCATCAGTGTTATCATCATATCAACGTTTGAGATACGATCCAAGACCTTCAACATGGCAAATTGCCAGGTTCATTTATACAAATATACAAATTGGAGTCAGCATTGAACTCTGGAAATCACCCTGTATTGATAGGTGAATTGATGGTAGGTGGTTCCGATCTTCTATGGAACATAGCTGTGAAAATGTTTTTGTGGAAACTATTAGAAATGAAACACATTAGTTTTGTGACATTTTACAAAAATAATGAGATAAATAGCCAATCAATTGAAATTGATAATCATATCGGGATATGACATCATGAAATGAGATGAGATTTCATGGGAAAACCAGAAGAACAACTTTTTGACGAAATGGAATCGAAATCGCCCTGTGAAATATGTAGCCTTTCATCATAATTTTCATTCAATTCAATTCAAAATTCAGAAGACAGTATTAGGAAACCGAACGCCTACAACTCTGATCGATGTTATGAGAGTTTCATTTCGAGTGTGAACAAAACAGGTGCATATTCAATGAGGAAACATAATCTGTTTCTCGAAATATTCGATCAATATATGCCCAGGGTAATATTTCGATGTTTCACACTCACATTATGGCCAAGAAAGAGAACAACACTATTTCCATACTAAAGACGACATGCTAATGCCAAAGATCTTTTCTGGCCCAAGAAGTCAAGAAATAGGTCGCTCGGATACGCGTAATTTGAATGGCTGTCATGTACATGACACTGCACCACATCTATGAAGAATGGATCGAATATGCATTAAGATTGACTGGGGAAGACATGGATGTTTGCTTTCGATGTATCTCGGTGCTTTTATAGATGGGAGCGACTTCATTCAATATATGTGACGAAGAGTATGGATTCAGATAAGGAAAATCTACAGATGGTGCAATACTCAACTTAATAACAGGAGTCCCGAAGTTCATAAAACTCTCAATAAAAGTATACCCTATCTCTCTGCATGGATAATCTGATGATATACAGGTTTATTCAGGTTTTGAGGTACAAATTGAAAAGGGTGATAGATCTCATTATATCAATCGAAAAAGTATGTATTAATATGTGTTCGATCTTGATCAGTTGCGGAGATACAGAGGGTCAGAGTTCAATTGTTTTTGCTATTAATTGGAATATCTCGCTCATTTCTGGAAATATCAATTGGAAATTTGGTGTGGTTAATACTTTCTAGACGATCATCATTTGAAGCTATTCAATTATTCTTGACATTCATAAGGTGATACGTTTTTGGATGTATATAGAGGTGTCGTTAGTTCCCCCAAATTTTTCGTATTACCTCTCTGACATCTTCCAGTTATCATGCAAATAGAGTGGATCGTTCAATTCGCAGACATTTTCTGCATTCCAATTTGTTGCTAGGACTGATCCGTTTTCGAGATAAATGGGCATATCCATGCTATAACATGTCGATTTTGTCTATTATGATTCGCTTGATGCAATAAATTGCACCAAAGATGCAATGTTTTTGAGCATGTGTCCAATTTGAATCAGAAGCGACAATACAGTGGGTTAAAAGTCAGGTTACATTCAACCGACCAATTCAATGACGACGTGGAAAATCCGTGTTGAAGCCACTGGTTGAGCCACTTATACTTGTATCCATATTCCTCATCCCATATTATCTTCAATATCATATGAAACAACTCAAAAATAATACTGCATCCAAGTTGTCGAGAAAATTCTTCTGGAGAATGTTAGAAACGTACTACGAAAAAGTTTAGGGGGATAAAAAGCCTATACCTCGAGAAATGTATCACCCTATGAATTCGAAAAAATTTCGAAATGTTCAAAATGATGCAATCCTAGGAAGTATTAACCACATTGAAATAATGAGATCTATCTCCCATTTCAGTTTTTTCCTCAAAACCTGAATCACCCTGTATATTAAATTCTCCTGTCCCTGTCACGGTGTTAGGAGTCAAATTCCTCCAAAACGGCTCGACCGATTTGTATGGAATTTTTTGTGCATATTCGGTAGGTATGAGAATCGGTGGAAAGCTAGTTTTCACATTGATTATTACACGCCTATATTCTAAAAACCTATAAGGTTTCTTTATTTTCCAAAAACCTACCACTCATTAGGCATTTGCACTGATTAAAAGATAGCCAGCAGTTTTTTTATTAACCGATAAATATGCACCTTGCTTTCTATCAACAAACTTTTATACTTTGACAACTTACTGTCACCGTCACTGCCGTCAGATAATTCTCGAGTTTTATCAACACAACGTCGCTTTTTTTTTTAAATCAAATTAGTAGCAACAAATTTTTTCATTTCTTCAATTCTTGATTGATGTTTGCCATGACAATGAAACTTTCATACAATTAAACATGTATTTATCGATAAAAACGTTATCTTTTATGTATCTTTTCCCGAAAATTGGTATCTGCAGGCCTCTTTGAAATTCAAGATCCAATATGGCGGAAGAGTTTCGTAATCATGGTCTGATTCTATTAAAAATTTGTTTGGGGGTTTTCGCGGTCGGAGATTATGATCCATTCGTCGAAATAAGGAATTTCAGAATGGCGGAACCAATATGACCAACGAATTTATTAATTATATTCCGATACTATTCAAAATTTGTATCTGGCAGTTTTTAGAGTCAGAGTATTTATGATTCGATATTATTCAAAATTGGGATCCAGTGGTTCTCGGAGTTGGAGATGATGATTCCTTCGTCAAAATTTGAGAATTCAGACTAGCGGATCGAATATGGTGAACAAGTTTCTCGATTTAAATTCGATTTCATTCAAAATTGGTATCTAGGGGTCTCCGAAGTCTGAGATTATGATTTCCTTGTCAAAATTATGTTATATTAGATGGCGGATTCAATATTACGAATGAGTTTTGTGATTATATAATCCGATTCCATTCAAAATTTTTATCTGAGGGTTTTCGGGGTCACAGATTATGAGTTTATGTTCCAAATTAAGAAATTCAAGATGGCGAATCCAATATAGCGAACGAGCTCTGCGATGAATCATAGTTTGAGAAACTATAATGAATATAAACACGTTTCAATAGATACCCAAACTCGAGGTCAAACTGAATAGAAGTAGAAATTCGTTTGAAAAACTTGAGATATGGATTGTCGACCTGAAAAAAAAGAGTCGAAAATAAATAAATAATTGTTCGAGAATCTGAGAGAATACGTTCACATGGATAGCAAAACTGAAAACCAAAAAGAAGTTGAAAACAAAATATGATGAAAGTGTGTTGATGAATATTCAACTCAGAAAAAAATGGCCAGAATCCAATATAAGTATATAGCGAAACAACGTTTGCAAGGCCAGCTATTGTTCTGAATAGTAGTTTCATAAAGTAATGAAACACGCTTTTATAGATAGTCAAACTTAAGAGAAATAGATAATGAATGAAATAATTCAGGAACGCTTTTATGGATGGCCAAAATGGAAAAAATCAAATAAAATAATGAGAGTGTGCATGTTCGGAAATATTCAACTATACAAATATTTCCTAGAAATAATGTTAATGGCAGAACAACGTTGCCGGCTCAGCTAGTATAGGTATATGATTGGATTTTTTGCTTATATTGAAGACACAAATTGTGGCAGACCTAATCGAACACCCTTTATAACAACATTGCGTGAGCCTTCCATGCCTGGCCTGGGCTGATTAGGCTCATTGAGATATACCCTAATTATGTAGCATGCTCTATCTCCTGAATGATCCTCTACCCAGTCCGACTGGGATCGGAATTATTCAGAGTTAATCTTATTTTGATTAGGGGGTTGCAGAATCAAACGATAAATATTCAACATAGAGATCTACCAAAACTGATATTGAATGTAGAGCGATTGAAATGTCAGCTGGGCTTCATTTTGTATTCCGGGCCTTCACGTCTAGTAGGGATGAGAATCTAGATTGACAGTAATAACCCTTGACAAGCAGGATCGACATTTCATATTGATAACGACCATTTCACTCATCACATAATGTGCTCATCATAGGTAATATCACGATGTTCTGAATATACGAGATAACTCCGTTGCTTCATTGTTCACAGTAGAATTCAAAGACGCTTTCTGCACGGAAAAAAAGGAATTGTTGAATCAAGCAAAATTCAATTGAATGAAGCAAATAAAAGTGTCACATATGCACGACAAAATATAATCTTGGAATGAGTGAATCTATTTATTGTTTCAGAGCGAATTTGAAGTTTGAATTGAGTAAATATGTCTTGAATGAACTCTGGATATTATTCAATCAAGCACATCCATAAATTGTTCATGAAGAGATATTGAATTTGCTCAAACAATCATTTTGTTTGATTCAAAATAACAAGATATTGATTCAATCAAATATTTAGTTGATTAAATGTAATATTTGGTTGATTCAAAGAAATATTTGGTTGATTCAATGAATTATTTGGTTGATTCAATGAAATATTTGGTGAATTCAATGAAATATTTAGTTAATTCAATAAAATATTTAGTTGGTTCCATGAAATATTTCGTTGATCCAAGAGAAATTGTATTTTCATTCAACAAATTGCTATGTTGATTCAAATTCAGTAAAAATTTGGGAGTTCTTTCAAATTTCTCATCAAAAGAATACACTTAACAAGAAAACTTATCAACTTCTAGCATAGATCTCTAGTCTTCACTTCCCTTCAGCTGATGCAACACTATTTTAGATTGCTAATCATCCTAAGTTCAATTCATCCAGCTGATATTTCAAAGACGAGGAATCCAGCCTCACGTATATAATGAATTCGAGGCATGCATAGACGAGGCGAAATGATCGCCATCTAGAGGCGAAAATGTAACTTGATGTAGAATGAACAAAATATTTCATTGATATTACATATTTCGTTGCTCTATTCAGGCAAATGATCCATTCGAAGCGAGTTCATTACTACATCGGAATGAGAATACTTGTATGTCATTTCAAACATATAATTATAATCATCAAAATGATCAATATCTCATCAAATCAACAAGATGTTCATAGTTGAATCAACATCGACATTATTTTGGATCGACATAATTTGTTCTTGAGATAACCATATATATTGTTGATGGAATTGATATTATACTGTTGATTCAATCAGACTACATTCTTGATTTGAACAAGCTGCTTTCATGAAATAATCATGTATCTGGTTGATTCAACAGAAAATTGCTCAGTCCAACAAAAATAATTCATGCATAAATAATTGGTTGATGCAACCAATCCGTTTTTTTCAGTGTGTTGTATTAATTTATTTATCTAAAACTATGAAGTAATTCAAACATTGCCAACTCGATTTTTGAAATTTAATGACAGGCATTATTGTGCCGAATCGAGTAATAAGGGTAATAATGACAGTAAAATGGCGTGATAATCATCTGACATCCCATCGTCTTGTCAAATTCAACTATAAGTATAGGTATTCGTTCAACTAGATCTACTAACGCACACCACTATACTACTGTTCGTGAAATACACGCAGATTCAAAAGACATGGTTCTCATAGATTCAATCACCTCAATTCTACAAATACACGAAAAAATGGGAATTCACTGTTTTTCATTCTTAACAGTGACTACCGGCCATCATAAGTAACCATAACCATAAATAGAACTTGACACTTGACCGTTGCAGATTGGCTCCATATACGTATTAATAATCAATACGGATAATCTCTATCTGTTTCCATAGCGAAACATGAAGCCGATTTTTGAAGACAAATGACTATCCATGAGGAAAAGTTTTGAAACGATCAGACACATACTGCTTTGATTGAAAGGCTAGTAAACGTCATTGTCCACCGAAACGCATGTCTATGATGACTACTATAATAGCGCATGGCGCATGCGTATCATGTCACCAAATCCTTATGGATATTCATTTGTTTCATATTTTTGGCTTCATCCTGGCCCCCGTTATGATCCGTATTGTTTATTAATACGTATATGATTGGCTCACACTTATGAACCATATGGAACTTCATTGTTGATAACTTGCGTCTAGGGACAGGGTACTACAATTGATCATCGCGGTGGGTGAACGCGACAGCGGAAGCAAGTTAGTGAATAATCTGCAATTAGTTCAGTCATATTAGAAAAAATAGAAAAAATAATTGATAAGAAGCTATAAGTTGGTAGAAACATTAACCTTGGCCTACTGTTGATTATGCCAAAAGTCCGGACCAATACAAGCACGGCTCGATCCGCCATCTTGGAAAAAAAGGACACTGATCCAGTTTTTCTCTCATATCTCAGTTATTGTTGATTCTATCGTATTGAAAATCATTACAAAAAATGAAGCTAATTGAATTCTACATAAAAAAGGTCAAGAAAATGTTTTTCCTCTTCTCCATATTTTTTCTGTTATACACTGTTAAATATTTGGATATTTGTATTCATTGCCAAAAAAAATACACTCTGTATAGAATTTGTGAGAAATTATATAATTTGAAGTGATTAATTGAAAACTTATATAATATATCCTTGTGTATACAAAAATGTTTTATTCGAACAAGTACTTATATAGAAAAAAAAATTAATTGTCCTGCGAGCAGATGACTCAGGTACTGCAGATCGATTATCATCATCATCTCCGTCCTCCGCATCAAACACGAAAAAGTTTTCATCTTCATGATCTATCTCCTTTTCAGTATCACACGAAGTATCTGAATTCATACATGTACCATGGCAGTACCCACACATGGCTGCACAGTTCAGTCCTGCTTTTCTACACCCGCAGGAGGAAGTGCATCCTTTCTTACAATTGCATGATATCAACCTCAGCAATGAATCTAGGGCTAGTGCCTTCATTGTATGCACAAGTTTCTCATTATCACGCCATTTTTGTATCTGGTAATACACACGAAAAGAGTGTTGTTGAGCTGCTGCAGCTGTGGGAGGCAATGAAGCCGAATTCAATTTGTTTTTATACGCTGACTTTTTGAAGATATTGAAACGATGTTCATTCAAAGATGTATCAGTCACAGGTGCACCATACTTAGCCAAGAAAAAGCGTTTCCCAGCTCGTGTTATTCGACTTTGCCCCTTTCTGGTTTCAGAAAATAGATATTCCGTTCTTGTGGAGCTAAAGCAGTGAGTAGGACAAGCAAATCTATATCCTCACCAATAATCACAGCTTTTTCTTTGAATGATACTCCTATCGCTGTTGTGATGACCAGAGTATCGGCATTCATCTTTGGCATGTTTGATAGTGAATCCTCCAGCCGCGAATCTCTTTGATAACCTCGAAATCAATCGAGTTTTATTCTTTCCATTGCCCAGAATTTTTTCTTGTGAGACAGTGGCAGCAATTGTCTCATCGAAGAGTATATCTACGCTAGTATTTTTCGCAGACCGCAAGCATTGTTCCGCTGTTTTAGTGCTTGAAGCGTTGCTGCTGTTCCTGATTATTTCTTCACATTGTTCAGGTATGTTTGGCAAATTGATTGATATATCTGATTTTGATGCCAAATGACACGGTGCACGAGATACCACCACCGTCTATTACATATCTGCCATCTTCCGCATACCTAATTCGTTGAATAAAGAAATGGGGTATGGTGCCAGTTCGTATTCAAGATAACCGTATAATTGTTCATAATCCTTTTTAGCAATGATGATTCTTTGGAATAGCATCAAAGGATCAACTGGTACTATCACGTCGATGATTTTAATAGCAGAGTTGAGAGTTGCTAGACGATGAACTTTATCAGCACGCTTAAACGTCACGTCTCCGAAATTGTTTCCTATTATTTTCTTAATACCGTGTACACCATTTTCAAGAGCATTGTAGCAATTGATAGTACTATCTCCAACAACTCCGGTACTTATTGAGAAAATTTTATCTGAATTCGGAAAATTATCATGAGAAGATAGCCAGTGCTGCAACCGTTTCACATCCTCGTCATCTCGTTCTCTTCGTGACTCCCTTGAATCGGCATGCTGTTCGCCACTAATGAAAGATACATCGCAAAATTGTTCTAACCTGTCACAGATGTCCAGAAGAGCAGGCATTGCCAGAATCCATTTGCCAAGAATACTGTTTTTGAAGCCTCGACATGTTGACCAACAGTGGATTTTATGCTTCTCATCAGAGTTTGCTCAATATCCATGTCTGACCAAGTTCCAGACCAAAATTTGTCAGTTCGTCTGATCATAAAAAATCAACAAATTTACGGTATTCTTCAATATCCATATGATTTTTCAAATGTAGCATATCTTGAAGAAAGAGATGGCATGCTTCAGCGTGAAGGATGTGGCCAGCATGAAAAATAGACAGCATATATGACCTGCAAATGAGTTGTTGGAAGTAGTGGAAGTGCAAGGGCAAGTGCAGACATGATTGTGCACACGTGTCAGGAGTTTATGACCTTATAGACCCCTTCTCTTTTCCTTTCCTTATTTCGTCACAGAGTAGGTAGAAGTATTCGTATAGGACAAATCATTCAAGATTATTTAATGGAACATTGTAATTCCGAAAATTTTCGTGAAATGGAGAATAATGAACATCATTTATATATTCATTGGTGATTTGACACAAAAGTATCTATAGTTTAAAAAAAGTTAATGAGACCTTTTTCATAGAGAATTCAAAGATCTTGAATTTTTTTCATAACCTTTGATACGATAGGATGGTCGGTTACGGAAATATGATGGAAAAACTAGATCAGTGTACCTTTTTTCCAAGATGGCGGACCGAGCCGTGCTGATATGGGTCCGGACTTTGAGAACAGTCAATAGTGAGCCAAGATGAAGGTTTCCACCAATTTTCAGATTTTTATCAATTATTTTTTCTATTCAGGCTAATTGGATCTTATTTGATTGGCCTAAATAGTATGATTCATTTCACAACTGACAAGTGAAATGGTATATAATACCTGGTAAGATAGACTGATATGATTGAACGACTTTCATCCTGTTGATAAAAGTTAGATCCATCATTGTTTATTATATTTTAACAATCAAAATTAATGAAATAAGTTATAAGCTGTTCGTTGATTGAAATTTCTGTCAATAAGTTTTCGATGAAATCAATGAGTATTTCAAATGAAATAACCTTCATTATTTCCAAAGATATATTTCTGAACTCTCAGAATTGCTTGGATATTTGAATAGTTGTAGATGAAGTATAGTATTCTACCCGCACATAATGACTATTACCCACGGAGATGAAAGTTGCAGTACTGCAACATTCATCTTCGTGGGTAATGGCCATCATTATGTGCTCGTTGAATAATATACTACTATTCGTTCACTACTCAACAATAAGTGTCGCATTCCACATCAACCATATCATTCACCTAATGTTCGATGAAGAATCACATTCTTGCATATCCTACATCTTTTAGTTTTTATAAAATTGAATTTTTCAAAGTATATTGCCGAATATTCTAACTAGTAGGTATAATACCATCAATTTATTACAATTTGTTATAGTAATAGATGAATGAAATGAAACTATAACCACTTGTCCTATCATTTCCTATACGATTCAACGAAATGTAATATATTCATTTCGTGTCCTATATTTCCTTCATGACATCTTGAATATTCATCTCCATTTATTCTACATTTCCATGCATTCCTTCCTGTTTCTTTCGAATATATACAATATTACATCAGCACCCTTGACTCAACTTTATTCTAATAATTTGGTTTACATTATTAAGTAGGTACACATAGGTATACATCAGACATGATCAGACATAATGAGAAATGCTTAGTATAGTTTAGAAATAACGTCAAAATAACTATATGATTCAGAAGGGAGAAGGGAAACCCAAAATCATCTTATTTCGAAAAATGCCTGCTGAACAGGATGGTTCTAAAGGAGGCAACAACTTTCTCATTTGGAATAAAAACCTTCATTTTTCCGTAAAGATACAATTGGCCTTCTGCACAGAAAAAAAAATAATGAAACAATTACCCATTCACTGTGTGATCTTTACCATACAGGATGCCCATTTGTCATCAAACTTTAACCATATAATACGTGGTTATCAAATTGTTGATGGTTCAAAAGTTATTCAATTTTCCTCAAAAATGTAACCCATCCGGAGAAATTTAAAGCAAAAAAGGCTGTTTAGAATAAATTATAGTGTCATCTTTGTGGGGTACTTTGCGAATATGTCAGCAGCATTCAAAAATCGACTGAATTATTTCATTCTACAAAACTTGGCTCATTTTTAATAATTCATTCAATTTATTCAAAGAAGATATCCATTTTTCTGTGAACACCCTGCATGATTCCAGGAAGAATTGAAAAATATTGATTAACTTTGAACCATCAACAATATTGGATGATACGATTAGATTGATTGGAAATGACCCTCCCTACCACCCCACTTCGTTTGATCCATGACCTATTGCGGAAAATCTGAAACTGTTTAATAAACGGCTCTTTTTTAAACCCTTTTAATTAGCTTCACCTGTATGTATGTACCTACATATGTATGTACCGACTCTTTGGACTCGATTTTGATCCTCTTTGAACTTACTGATTGATTCGAAATTTGGCAGGTGTACATATTTCTGATGGCAATGCATCATGTTTGACAAAAAAAAAATGGCGGGTCCAATATGGCGAACGAGTTTTGGAATAATGATCCGATCCTATTCGAAATTGGTATCTGGAAGTGTCAGAGTTCAGACAATATGGCGGAAGAGTTTCATGATTATCATCCGATTCCATTAAAAATTATCAAATAGGGGTTTTCGGGGTTGAATATTATGATTCTCTTGTCAAAATTGGAATATTCGAGATGGCGGATCCAATATGGGGGTGAGTTTTGTGATTATATAATCGGATTCCATTCGAAATTGATGTATGGGGATTTTCAGGGTCAGAGATTATGATGCTCTCGTCACGATTGGGAAATTCAATATAGCGGATACAATATGGTGGACTAGTTTTGTAATGATGATCTGATTTTTTCGAAAATCAGTATTTAGGGGTTTTCGGGGTAGTAGATTATGATTCTCTCGTCAAAATTGAGTATTCCAACAGAAAATATAGGAACACGCTTTTGTAGTTAGTCGAACTAAAACATAGAAAATGAATAAAGTAGTTTGAAAACTGAAGAAACATCCTTTCAGAAAACCCAAATTGAAAAGAGGTAGAAAATAGAATAATAAAAGTGTGTTGATGAATGCACAATAGAGAATGTACTGATTACGGAGGTGAGCTAATATTTTATATGTTGCGTATTCATCAAAAAACTTTCATCATTTTATTTCCTACCACTTTTTCGTTGGGCTATTCAAAAAATGGTGTTTCTTTTATTCTTCAAACTACTTTTATTCTTTTATTTAACTCTATAAGACCCTGTATTTTTTCAATTCGGACAAATAAGTATTTTATTCAGGTTCGATATTGACATTCTGCAATACTCCTCATAATCATGGAACTTCCGCATCCAATGCATATTTTCGACTCTATATGAATACAAAATATCGCTCTCAAGTGCTCACAAATACACATCGGAATCAGAAAGGACCTCTTCAAAGAAGTCGTTATTTTCCTTACGATGTTGATACCGATACGCGATGAGAAATGCGCTTTGTGTAGACTAGTGTATAGGATTTGCATGAAAAAATGTTCTGCTCTTCTTTATGAGCGATTCCCAGATAAAGAGACAAATTGATGCTGAAATAGAGGATGGAAAGGCTTTTCACAAAGGGGTCGTTCGAAAATATTGTTATCCTGATTTAACGACAACAAGACAACTTGTGTCGATGGAAGGTTAGGTATAATATGTAGTCCTAATGGCTATTGGTCTTGTAAAGAACTCATTGAATATAGTATTCATACAATAACTCTTTTTCTGAGATAACATAGATTGTTATTTTGGAGTAAAAAAATTGTTATGAACACCTTTTTATTGGCTTCACCAGTATGTGTAACCGACTCCTTTGGGCTCGATTTTGACCGACTTGAAACGGACCGATTGATTTAAAATTCAACAGGTGTTTATATTTCTGATGAAAATGCATCATGATATTTTTATCAAAACAAATAACAAAATGGCGGCTCCAAGGTGGCGGATGAGCTCTGTAATTATGATCCGATCCTTTTCAAAATTATTATCTGGGGGTATTCGAGGTCGGATATTATGACTCTTTCGTCAAAATTGGTAGATCCAATATGGCAGACGAGTTCTGTAATTGGGTTCCAAATCTATTCAAAATTTATATCTGAAGGTTTCCTGGCGACTCCAATATGTCCGACGAGTTACGTGATCCAGATTCAATTCCATTAAACATTTTCACCTGGGGGTTTTTGGAGTTTGAGATTATGATTTTCTTGTCAAAATTTGATTATGCAAGATGGCAGATCCAATATGGTGAATAAGTTTTGTGAATATATGATCCGATTCTATTCAAAATTGGTATCTAGGGGTTTCGCAAAGACAATATGGCGGACGGGTTTTGTGATCATGATCCGATTTTATCAAAAATTAGTATCTCTAGTTGTTTCCGGGGTCAGAGATTATGATTTCTTTTTCAAAATTGGGTACTTACAAGAAATATAGGAACACTGAAGAACATGCTTTTGTAGTTAGCCGAACTAGAAATTAGAAAATTAATAGTAGTTTGAAGTACTATCGAAACACCTTCCCATAGATAGCCCAACTAGGAAGAGGCAGACAATTCAATAATGGAAGTGTGTTGATGAATGAATATCTATAGAAGGGTGTTTCTTCAAATTTCTGAACTATTTATTTCTGTAGTTAGTGCGCGAAATGCTACGTTGGTGATCGATAACTGATTTTTTAACGAGGCATTTGATGTGTCTGCGAATTCCTATTACAAATTGAGAATATATCAATGATAGCAATATTGCAAATCTCAGATATTTTATACCCAATAACAAATCATTGTTGAAGTACTATACAGTATCAATATAACTAGATATATAGATGGTTGGTATTACATTCCATATTCTAGAGATATTCTTGTAATAAACTTGTTCCGTAATAATCCAACCCAATTATCAACTACGAAATAGCCACAATGCTCAAAGTGGAATGAAATGTTAAATAAATACAAAAAG
This sequence comes from Phaedon cochleariae, assembly GCA_918026855.4. Taxonomy (NCBI): domain Eukaryota; kingdom Metazoa; phylum Arthropoda; class Insecta; order Coleoptera; family Chrysomelidae; genus Phaedon; species Phaedon cochleariae. The sequence continues at coordinate 25,158,132 of OU896715.1, read as the reverse complement.
CATAAAATATTTTCCACACAAAATGTTCATAAAATAAACAACAATGGTAGCTTTCGAGAGAAAAACAACTACTTTCCTGGCTCATGCCACGCAGAGCATTGGATGACATCCTTCCGAAATCTATGCATCGACTCGTAAAAACGAAAACTGATACGAGTGATTCTCTCCTGAATGCCCATTGATTTCGATCTAACCATGCCACGCTAGACACCCACAGACCGGTTTCGAGCTCTTTGACTCTCATAAGTGCAGGGTAGTCTCCGGTCGGCAGTCGTAAGACCGCCGACTCAGCGTAGCTTAGCAAAACGAAAATCAGGTAGGCATTATATTGCCCCAGAGGCGTCTTTCATCGACAATATGAAAGCAACGCCATCCAAATATTACAGAAGGAAAGAATCACTCCAAAAACTAGAATACTAGTGGGACTTTTCACAGGGCATTGTGGGCCCAACAAACACATGAGTACGATAGGTCTAACTGAAGAACTGCTGTGCAGGTTCTGTCAAGAAGAGAAAGAAACAGCAGTACACATACTTTGCCACTGTGAGGGCTTGTCAAGACTAAGGTTCCTGACGCTGAGTGAGGAAAAACCAGGAGCCCAGAGATACACAGGAGATCTGAAAGCTAGCCTATGGAGTCTCATAGAAAAGGTGAGGCTAGCCGAAGAACTCTAATCGATTATGAGGGCAGACACAATAGATATGAAAAGGTCGCAGTGTGGAGGAAGATAGTTTGAAGGCCCCATTCCTAATCTAATCTAATCACTTCAAAACTGAAATTCTCATACGGAAGTATAGCTGGTTGCCCGACTGGCGTAAGTTCGACTACAAAATAGCCACAATGCTCAAAGTGGAATGAAATGTTAAATACATACAAAAAGCTCAAAGTCATTTCCACACAATGTTTATAAGATGAACAACAATTCATTCGAATATGAAATTGTTATTTTAGACCTACTGGGACGACAATTCACGATAGTTCAAGTGGGGTGGCCAGGTAGCCGTGCGGACAGAGTGTCTATATTCTAATTCGCATTCGCTTGCCGGTCGTGGGTTCGATCCCCGTCGACTGCAGAAATTTTTCTGATGGCCCAAGAAAGTGTTTGGGATCACACGTTAAAAGGTAAGGCCCCCGTCATTCCTTGCTCGCACAAGACTTTCGAAGACTTTTGAGGGTTGCTCGTAAGGGGGCAACCGAATGACGGACAGAACAAATTTTAGAAACAAACAAAAATGTTATTCCACAATATTATAAGACAAATATGTATTAATCGGGTGTTGTTCGTCTGGTTTCTTTGTCAAATATATCATATAGGATAATTCGTTTTCTCTGATATCTCGTGATTTCTACTCCCCAGCCAGCAGTATTTTCTCCCGGAAATTGTTTCGGGAGTCCCCTTTTCTAATTCATTTGCGAACAGTCCTCCGGGACTCTATCATGGATAAGCATTGGGTAATGTCCGGTGGCCAAAGTTATTTCAGGTTGAATCGTTGAGCCCACTCGGCTGCACAGACCTACCCCATTGTATGAAGTTGCGTCCTGCATTACCTACCCCGTTCCCTGTTCCTTGCCACCCTCTCGCCACTCGATTGTTTCAATGCACGCCATTCCTATCGTGCATGATAATGCTTTCGTGAAATTAACTCGACGGAATTTAGCTAAATGTTTTTAATTATTCTTTCATGTCAGACAGGCGTAATTACAAGGCTTTGTTTCATTTTACGTAACATCTACTTTCTTCGTTAGTTTGAAGTTGATTACTCAACGTACTAAAACAAAAAGCGCTGGATAACTGATTAAAAAATGATAGCCTTCCGAGTCAACTTTCTGATCATGGTGTGAGAGGTATTGTACACTTGCAGCTGAACACTATAGCATTATATCTTACCTTCAAAATGGGCATGTTTCAGTGAAAATTGTATTTCATTATTCTGAAGTACTAACCCCAACTAGTTCACTGTCGTGAACAGTTTTTCCTCAGAGCTCTGTACATTTTTGAAATTATCATTCGTGAACAATTCAATGTAACCATATAAGCTTCGACATACGTATCCATTTTTTTTTCTGAAAGACGGTAAAACAATTCCTGATTGTCATTTCAATCAAAATATGAAATGCATTTTCCAGGCTGAAACTGAAGAATCAGATAATAAGAGAATTACTTCCGAATAGTCGCAGTGTTTGTTAGAAAAAAAATGACAATCACGCTGCTGCCAGAGTCACAAAAAAGTATGGGTTTATTCAAAGTCATGAGAAGGACCTATCTGGATATTATGACTGAGACTAGTGACTTTGATGCAGCTTGCACAATATATACCCAGATAGCATAGGACGTCACTAAGACGTCTATTTTATGTTCTAATTATAGCCGAACGTCCCAGTATCTATTTTGGACATCCTGAGGACGAAGGAAGCCAACGTTTTCAAGAAGTACGTTTAAAAACGTTGTCAGGACGCACAAATCAGGTCAAAATCTATAGTTGTATTGCCTGTCATCATATTACATAAGAAATCACGAAATGAACCGATAACAGGGCAATTGGCCAAGAGTTGTTGGGTATAGGCTCTTGTTTTATTTCTAAGGGATTGGTTGGCTATAGTCTAGTAGAAATATTTCACCAACTAGTGTATTGATGGGGGCGATTAATAATAGCAAAGCGAGGGCGTCAATGGTCGAGATTATCAAACGCCTTTCAATGAATGACTTGGGTTTCAAGATTTTTCTGTCTACTATCCCAGATAACACAAGATATCCTATGGATATCCTTCTCAAGTCCATTTCAGGTCGGGATATCCGTCAGAGGATATCAAATGGATATTCTGATGCGGATCACCTATGGACGTCCATAAGATGTTCGTTTAGCGAACAAAAATTGTTAATTGAGAATGGTTCAAAACAATACGAATCATCACAAATATCACATGCAAATCACATGTTTATTAGAAATTCAAAGGTAGTTTTCCATCATATAACTATTGTTATGTAGGTATAATATGTTTATAGCCACAATCAAGATATCCGATGCAAATATGAATTCATATAAATAACAACACCACAGTTTGGAATTTTTCTCTGTTCAATGTTTTCGTACAAAAATATACAATCACTCGAAAATAGCTCTCATATATTTACTTTTTTGTGGTCTTCAGATGGACATCCATGAGATATTCATCCATGGATTTATAGCGGATATCCATCAGAAGATATCTTACCCAGATAGCACAAGACGTCTTTAAGATGTCTGAATTATATCCTATCTTAGTCTGTACGTCTTATACTCCCTGAATAAGACGTCTACAAGATGTCATCATTCAGACGTTTTAAAGATATCTGATTCTCACGTCCTGAATACGTCTTAAAGAGTATTAATCATAATGACTTTTAGTGTGTCATATCTGAACGTTCTCCACTCTCAGAATTCCTGAATTCCACACCTAGTTATGGTTCTATATTCTCATAATATGCGTTAAACTTTTAATAAGAAATATAGGTATGATCATATTGATTCAGGCTAATAGAATATTTTCAATTTCATAATTTTTATAACTTCACCGTAATACATAGAGGTTATATAGATTGTTCAGAGTAAGTTATTTTATAAATCGGGTGGGATGATTTGAAAATATCGCCATGTCAAACGAAAGAGAGATCGTAGCGCCAGAGCCAGAACGGCGAAAGCCAGTACTATTTGATTGTTTATTATATTTTACATTGTTTGGTTTTGGTGATGGTGTTTATTGGGAGGTGTGTTTATGTTAATTTCGTTTTGAGTTCTCAATCATTCTCAGCTTTGATATTTGTGTATTTTTTAAATCCGTGTGGTTCATTGTGTTTTGATTGAGGACAATAATATCTCTGATGTTTAACAGTAGAACACCTACCTACCTCTAGTTGGAATGTTGAACCTAAAACCTATACCAACATAAGCTGTAAGTTTTTATTATTATTGAACAAGAATTCTTATGATTTGGCCATTTAGCCTGTGCATTTCAATCTGTCTATCCTTTTTCAGTGATTCAGTGTCTCCAAAATGAAGCTGAGCTCATAAATGCGGGCCACCTGGTTTTGGCTGGTCAAATGGATGCAAATGATTGCATTGAAGTATAATAAGTATTATGCCTCATTATGTTTACAGTCCACTGTGTGTGCATGTGTCAGGTAAGAAGAACTCTCCCTAATAATGATATTGGTAAACTCCTGAAACTCAACTCTATATCATTGTTTTCAGGAAGAATGTGGGATCTTCCAGAGATATAAATATGCTTGGTTGACACAAAAAGCAATCAACAGAGGGACTAATACAATCAGTATTCCTATAGATGAGATGCCCTGTTTTAAGAAAAAAAATGGAGAGACCAGTTATATGAAACATAATGAATATTCTCAATTTTCCTATCACAAACAGGGTGGACGAGCAACTTCTTTTCTGGAAATGTCAAACCTGTCCTTGGTAGTTGTACTTTTCAAATAAATGTCACAAAGATCAACTATTTATTTGTGTTGTATGATGTACCTACATGTTTGCTTCATAACTGGCACTTTAACCGAGGATGGCATCTTCAAACGGGACACCCTGTATTTTATTCCATAATTGGTTAAGGATTATCATAAAGAATTCAACGATACTGTGTTTGATAGGATTTCTACAAACGATTAGGAAGATATACACATTTCCATATCCTCAATGAGCATATGAAAACTTCGAATGCAAATATCTTCGTAATCGTTTGAAATAACCCTATCCAATCCGGTACCGTTGAATTCGTTATAATAGTTTCTAATTCATTATGGAATAATATACATGGTGTTCTATATTGTTAAGGATATTTAGTAAATATCCCTGAAAAATATCTCATGGATATTTGTGAACAATATCTTATGGATATCCCTGAAAAATGTCTTATGGATATTTGTGAACAATATCTTATGGATATCCCTGAAAAATCCTATAGAAGTCCAACTCCTTCCACTCGGCACGTCCATTGGACGTCCATAAGATATACATCGGATATCACTGGATATTCTCTGGATATCCCAAATATCCTAAATGGACGTCCAATGAATGTCCATCGAATGTACGTGTGTTGACTGGGATATTTCTCATTTTTCCTGCAATTAGGAAAGCATGGTTCGCGAATCAATCATTCATTCGGAATGTACTAAGAATCACTCAGTAGCCTTGTCACTGACATCAGTGACATTCGACATAAATATGTCGAAATAATCAACATAAAAAATGAATTTCTTGTGAAACAGGGATAGAAATCGTTCCAGAAACTTAGAGAGGCTGAACCGTGCAGATTACCAATGATAGAACAATCGATAATAATGATCAATTTCATATACCCACATTGAACTTACCCGATGGAGAAAACAATACCTAAATCGTTCTCAATCATAAAATCTGATATTACATGTCTATAAAGTTACAAATGGCACTTAGAAAAACATATTTCCGATGAGTTTGGTTGAATATATACAGGGTGGGCCACCAAAAAAGCCTCGGTCTCTGGAAGGCTAACCACTCATCTTCTTGGAATTTTTCCTATCTAGCAAGTTGCATGTCAACATAGGCTACCATTTGAGAATGTTTCAAAACACACAGGGTGTCCCCAAAATGCGCAAAACACTGAAGTAATACTTTTTTAATTGAACACCACCATTTTGAGATTCTCCCTGAGGAGCTGATTCCAACGATCCACCATACTTGGGGTAGATATAGCAGTAATAATGACTGAGATATAGGGTGTGAAAAATTGAGATTCTTCAAGTTCAAGATTTTTTTGTTTCGAAACTATTCATAATTGGTCAAAACGGTTTAAATGTCCCTACTATCCCACTATCAATTGATATTGGGTTAAAACAAGTACTGGGTGGTTCAGAATTAGGATTTCTGACCACCCTGTATCTATTTTAATCAACTACCAATAGATAGTGAATAAAAAAGATAGAGATATGTCAACCATTTTGACCAATTATGAATAGTTTGGACACAAACAATTCCTGAACTTGAAAAATCTCTATTTTTCACAACCTATATCTTAGTTATTATTACTGCTATACACAAGTATGATGGGTCGTTGAAATTAGCTCATCAGGCAGAATCTCAAAATGAAATAATATATAAAGTGTTCATTTAAAAAGAATAAAACTGTATTGCTTTGCACTTTTTAGGCACACCCTACCCTGTACGTTTTGAAACATTCTCAAACGGTAGACTATGTTGACATGCAACTTCCTAGAGAGAAAGAATTCCAAGAAGCTGAGAGGTTAGCCTTCTAGAGACCGAGGCGTTGCTGATGGCCCACCCTGTATATTTACAATAGAAGTAGATTTCACTTTTGATCACTATGTTCATCACTAAAATTCCAGGAACATTCAGAACATCAATTCGTTTTCAATCATAACATCTGATATATAACATGTCTACATAGTTTCGAATGAAACTGAGTGACAGAAAGATACAGAAGACAAATCACCACATATTAATTTCATTGAGTTAATAGGTACTAACACAATAATCGCAATAATCTGCCGTTGTTTTAAGCAACGTGAACAAAAACGAAAGCAGCCTTCTAATTGATTAAAAATAAATTTATGAAATTTTCCGCACAATTTCGGCTCTCTAACTAACGAACAATATGATAGTCGATAGAGCGAACGTGATCGTATTCTACCTGGGTGCATTCCATTTTACATTCGACGACAACGAATATTATAGCCGCAAACCGAGCTTCTAACGAGCCTCGAATGACTAATCCCATATCGAATAATGCGTTCCACTCTAGAACTTTCCTAATGCTGCTTTTGTTTCGGGACCGTATTCATCCTATGCCATGGCGTATGGAACAAAAACGTGAAGCGACTATTTCGGGATTTCACGTGCGAATTAGGGATTATTCGAATCCTTCACATTCACCATGGTCAGTTATTAATTAGATATCTGTCGATTATATGACAACAAATATGGTGTACAGGCTGTCCCATTTTCGACGCCCTAACGGCATATCGAATATAGAGATTTGCGGTTTCCGCGAACGTTGGCTATTTTCTTCTGAAAATTACAACACCCCAACAAAATTTCAATAACCCGCCTCGTTTTCGAGATACAGTGCGAAATTGGAAGAGTAGTAGTTCTCATACGATATTTTGAGTATCAGCAAAGAATTTAGATGATTTCTAGCTTCTCAGTTGATTTTTCATCGATGGGCCTTGTAAATATGTGGCAACATTGTCTATATAAAAAATTGTTATATCATAACTTCATTGCTGACACAATGTTTCACCACACACTAGTTTCAATTTTACCAACATTCGCTACCGAAGATCAAGTGGAGATTTAGTTCTCTACGTCACCAATATAATAGTATGGCAATACGCTTCATTAAAAAAACATAGGGCATCTCTAGCTGCGACCGTGTTGTGCACCAAGGACTGCTCAATAAACTACCGTTCTACGGATTACCACCTCATCTATGCTATCAACGATCTATTGAGAGCAACCACTTGCCCTATCCATAGCTGTGCAGACGATAATATAGGCATCTTAAATTGAGATCGCAGCGCCAAAGTGGCCGGTTGTCGAACTATATGAAAGTACATTGTTTTGCAATGATTACTTTGCTTGTGTGTATTATTTCGATTTGAACAAAAAAAACTGGTTATTCGTGCACTCTTGTGATTCGAGGGAGTTCTTTTAGCCAGGTATTCTTTCAATAAAGTGTGTCTTATTACTTAAAATACATGAGATTCGCAAAATGAAAATGCTTCAATTCGAGGTTACGTTAGTTTGCATTTCATTCTCATTCAGTAGTAAAATGTATATTGCAAATTAAGTGGAGTGACCCAGGCAATCAGATGACGTTCCAGTGACGTCTTCTTCACGTCACCTGAATGAGCAAGGTGACGTCAGTAGTAGACGTCGCATGACGTGATGATGACGTTAATGAGTCACAGCCCAATGACATCATATTACTCACGTCGTATTGACGTCATTCACTCACCAAACTGTAACGTCCGGCTGACGTCATATTACGTCAAAATGACGATCAAATTTTAGCAATGATACGTGTTCATTCAATCGCTCATTCAGCAGTGCTATCCTTCATTACGCATCTCCATCAGAATGCAATCAAATACTCATATTCGTATAAAAAATTATGTAGTTTGTGTCGGCGAGATGTAAGCAAACAAAGAATTGTTTGATAGCAATGGAAAGGATGTTGGCGTATTTGGCTAAACTGATGATGACTTTGTTGAATGATGTATATTGATGCATTCTTTGTCATCTAACAAGAATCTAAATTGCAGATTAATGAAAAAAATTCTGAATGACGAAGCTCACCGAATTGGTACGTCACACCGACGTGATTTTTAGACGTCATAGATACGTCGATGACATTCACTCGACGTCGAAACGATGACGTGATTATCACGTCATAGAAAGTACATCATAGTGACGTCATAAATTGGTTGCCTGGGGAATATGATGAAGGAGAAGGTATTTAAGATGTATGTTTTGTAGTCGATTCATCCACTTTCATGTGTTCATGTTTTCGAACTTCTTGGTGAAATCATAAACTTCTTTTATTTTCAAACTTTTATTTCACAATTGATGACATTTTCTATCAAAAACTACTAACGTCAATCATCAACTACATCAGTTTATACAAAGTGATTTTATCTCGATTTCAACACTCCTCAATTTAAGGTCGGACGACATAAAATTGCTGTGAGAACCAAAATCACTTGATCCCAATCAAGTTCCTCAAATATTCTTGTTTGTTGTGTGGAAGTGGTTTCGTGAAAATATCAGCCTGGTTTTCATCGGTACAAACATATTGAATTCGGATTGTTCGTTTTGATATCAAGTCCTCAATGAAATGATACCGGATGTCAATATGTTTGCTGCGTTTAGAATTTTCATAGCTCCCAATCAAATCGATAGCACTCATGTTATCAACGAACATAGTTGCTTCTGAAAAAATATATCTCCATTCAGGTCTTCCGCTATTCCTTTTATATTCAAAAGTTCAGTAGCAGTAGTAGCAGTAGCGATATATTCGGCTTCAGCGGTCGAAAGTGAAACCGTCTGCTGTTTTCGTGAGAACCATGATACTGCATTGCCGCAGTAAGATACAATAGATCCACTAATACTTTTGCGGTCAATCTTGTTGCTTCCCCAATCTGCGTCTGAGTAAGCATCCAGTTCAAAATGTACTTCATTACTCCTTCGATGAGTCAAACACAAGTGTTTTGTTTCTTTCAAGTATCTGACGATCCTTTAAGCAGCTTTCCAAATTTGGCTACTTGGTTTATAGGAACTCTGGGTTTATCTAGAAACTGACTCAAGTATGTTACTGCGTACGTTATATCTGGTCGGCTGACTGTTGAAACATACATTAAACGCCCAATGAGTTCACGGTACGGAATATCAATTATTTCAGAGATATCTGATGATCCAACTTGAAAGTTTGTTTCCATTGGTTTTTTTAAGCCATTGCAATTAGTCATGTTGAATTTTTAAAGAAGTTTCTGAACCATTCTCCTCTGGGAAATCCTGATCTCTTGATCATCTCTTTCTATCTCCATGCCAAGAAAGTTCTTTATAATTCCCAAATCCTTCGCATTGAACTCCTTTTCAAGGATCAAAACCATCTGTTCAATGTTATCTTCTTCTCCGATTATTATTATATCGTCAACAAAGATTAGTAGCCACGTTATCCTATTGGTATATAGACAGAAATCGTACCCTGATCTTCTATAATCATATTTTTTGATGAATAAATCGAATTTTTTTCATTCCAACATCTCGGTGACTCTTCCAATCCATATAGTGCTCGGATTAGTTCTAGTGTCTTCTCTCCTCCTATATTCAAACCTTCTGGAATTTTGATATAGACTTCTGAATTCAAGATTCCATTGGGAAAAGCTGTCGGAATATCTAACTGTCTGATTGACCAATTATTCTGTAATGCCTGTGAGATCATCATTCCAACAGTAGCCATTCTTGCTACAGGAGCATATTCTTTAGAAAAACATTTTTCTTGAAAACCCTTGGCTACTAACCTTGCTTTCTTGATTCCATTATCTTTCCTCTTGAAAATCCATTCTGTATCTAAGGCCTTCTTACCCTCAGGTAGTTTTTTTTTGTACCCATGTTCCAAGCTTCATGTGTGCTTCAAGCTCCTTCCTTATAGCTTCTTCCCATTCTGGAGACATTTCAATAGCTTCTTTGTAGGTACAAGGATCATTATTTGCAAACATACAGTATGCTGAATACAACTCATAATCTTCAAATCTATTTGAAAGAACATCCCTATTTCTGAGTCTATATCGTATTGTTTCATCATTGTTCATATTTTCAGCTGAGTTTTCTGTTTCAAATTCTATGTTCTGTCTGTTTCGTCTTATGATCTTCTATAACGTCTTCCTCCATTGAATTTCCCTCTGAACCCTGTTGTTGTGCTGGTATCAGATTGAGAATAATATTTATTCATTGGACAATCATTTTTCAAGTGCCCTTTTTGTCCGCACCCATAGCAAGTATATCTCAAATCATTTGGGATGAGGATGAAATAAATGAATTGCAGCTTTGTTTTCTATTATCTTTTATAGCGCACGGAAGGAAAGGACCCCGCACATTCAGTACGGAAAGTGGCTTGCGGCTAATTTTTCTGAAAATTCTATATGTTTCAGATATTAGCGTCCTCATTACACATTCCAATTTACAGATCGATCCTATGACCACTTTTCGAGCAACAGGGTGCCAATCATTTGATCTTGGCTGATAAGAATATTTTGCACCGATTTGAATTGCTCTAAGTCGTGATAAATCTTCTGTAGAAATGAACGTTCCACGTCTAATTTCTATCTCATGAAACCCTTTATTCGAATAGATAATAATATCACACACACGGTATTGCATTCCATCATAATAAGGTAATTTTCATGGGAATTGACAAAAAATATTGTATCAGAATTTCGATTTTTAATCAATCACTGAAAACTTGAAAACAAATGGCTAGAATCGGCCAATTATTTGACACACTATTGAAATGATATGCGTTGGGGTGATTGTGACTCAGGGGGCTGGTGGAGGTTTATTCTCCACTTTTTATATCATATAAAAAGCTATGAACCATTCGTGATATGTCCAGTAAGCGGCAATATTATGGAACTAATTCATTTTAAAAGTCAGGCCTGTGTGTCTTGGGAAAATGCTCGGACATGTCGATTTTTATTCTTTCCTGCGGTTTTTATGATATATAGTGGATTCATTTATACTGAATGGCTCAAAATTAAGTTACGATGATCTACTCAATTTCTTTGAAGGAAAACACTTATTTTTCTCCTAAGTATGTTCAATGTATCGCATCATCGAAACACAAACAAACGGTTTCCAGTGATTGAGTAGAAATCGAGATTCTGATATTCTCAATATTTGCCTTTCCCCATGGATGTCACCTTGTCATGATGAAATGCAATACCCTGTGTGTGGTATTATCATCTACTCGAATAGAGGGATTTATGAGGTAGTATTCAGACATGGAGCATTTATTTCTACTAGAGATTTATCACGACTTAGAGCACATAATTCAAATTGATGCAAAATATTCTTAACATCCAAAATACCATGATTGGATAATAAGGACGCTAATATCTGAAACATATCAAATTTTCAGAAAAATTAGCCGAAAGCTATTTTCCGTACTAAATGCGGGGTCCTTTCTATAATGTTCGAAGAACATCGTGTGTACACGGTGAATATATTTGAGTTGATTTCAACTCCAGGTCCACACAACTTGTTTTTGGGGTACAGGAATCTCAATCCCTCCTCATTTTTTCCGAGGAACTAACCGTTTTCGGAATATATAAGCATAGCGGTTCTGAAGCATGTTGAATTTGCCTACGTTTCGCTTAAGTTTCAGTCTTGTAGAAAAACTATCCAACTTTGAATCCTAAATAAACCTTGACCTTTTACCCTTTGTATTGTACAGTTTGTAACTTTGGTAAATTTTATTGCATTTTCTTCGAATATCGTCCGATAATAATATTTAAGCGAAACAATATAGGCAAAATTGACATGTTTCTTAAAACGGATATGCTTATAATTATTTCTGAAACGGTTGGTTGATTGAGAAAAGTTGAGAGGCACAAGAAGGCTTCAAAATGAACGATTTAATGAATTTTTCAACTGGAAGATGTTAGAGACGTACCTACTACTAACAATTTTGGAAGCCTCTACCCCAAAATAAAACGTCTCACCCTGTAGATTTGAAAAAATCTATAAGATGCTCAAAATGATGATCTTCTGAAAAGATTCTACCACACTCAATTTTTACTGGATATCTTCAGAAGTGAGCGAGATATAATAATTAATAAAGAAAAAATAATTGAACTCTGACACCCTGTATAGCTCCGCTTTTGATCGAGATCGAACTCATGTTTATATAAAATTTTTTGATGAAACTGATGAGATCTGTCACCCATTTGAGTTTGTGCCTTCAAACCTGAATCACTCTACTGTATCTACTCATTTTTATCACGATCATAATATATCTGAGAATATCCCTTTCCGATTTTTCAGTAATTTTCTTCAGTACCTAATACCTACTAATGAATGTAGAGGAGACAACAATGCTGTGAGTTTCATTTCCACTACACAATAATGACAATGTAATTATGTGTACCTATAGCGAGAGTTTGATTGCGATACAATAGTTCCTAATGACCAATGCGGATATAGCTAGAATGAGCCAAGTGAATTAGCAAGCTCCAATTTATACAACGAATCTATCCGCGCCTTGACAAGGGTGAGACAGTTCCTTGGTTGATTTCTCGGCTTGGTATTGTCATTGTTGGTGCGAAATTTCACAAAGTTTAATTAACCGAATTGGGAGTTATAGGTAAACCGTAAATCTTGAAACATTCAATTCGATACTCAATTATTAACTGCGAAGAAAATTTTTCTGGAGTTCCACACACCCATGTTTAGTCACGTAAGGTATTTACATCGCAGATCAGAGAAGATTCTAGTCACGTGGTCACAGATAGATCGGAGCAATCGGCAATAAACGAACGAAGTGGACATTTTGTTGACAGTGTGACGGTAACCTCACCTAACCCCATTTATTAATTTCATTTATTTCCATTTCAAAATGGGTATACCAGAAACTGTGCTAGCTTTTCTTTCAGGACATCCAATTATTTTTTATGAGGATGATGTAGAGGAACGATGTGCTTTGGAAAAATGGATTTCTTTCACTATGAAAATGTTATTTTGAAAATTCGAATACGAGCACAACGGCCAGTCATACATAAACATTTGAACATGAATCTCACAAATTCAGATCAAACGTTTTGCTCGGTCATAATTCTCCGAGCATTAGGATTTTGTCAGATCGCAATTGCCGAACGAATGGGATATACTTCCCCTACATCTAGATGTCATAAACGAACGATTCAGAATGATCGGAGCAGTCTGATATAAATACCGAACGCGACTTATGTTAAGATTGTTTGTTATAGGTCTCAATCGTTATTAAAAAGATACGATTCTTCTGAACAAAATCTGATGAAAAAGCGTAACCCATTTATGAATTCAGCGAGACTGAAGCGACAGAGTCGCCAGATGAAAATATGCCGTAGCAGTAGATGGACAAGGAAAAAACAGTAGCTCATCAAAACCAGTCAAAACTGACCAGTAGATTTCTATTATCTTCACTATTTCCTGTTATAAGTGAAAATAACTTATATGCAAAACGAAACAAAAATTGGTATTTATACCTATTAAAAATCAAACAAAGAAAAACGACGAATAATAATATGAAAAATACCTGAAATTTGTAAAAACCAAAACAAAATTGGAAATTTTTTTTCCAATCAGTTTTAATATGATATTTCTAGTACATTCTCATCATCCATCTTAACAGTGATGCCCCATTGATTCTATATTGTTAGATATCAGGTAAGTATGTCATATCGAATCATGACCAATGTAATTAACTTTTATTACGCTGCTGCTTTGACTTCAGCAAATCTACTTGGGAAAGAAGCCTCTCCTACGTTTGCTGGAGACTGAGGCACATACATATACACATACACATTTAACGGATAACAAAATTGACCAAGTTAAGGAATACTAGTGAATCGTCTACAAAACAACACTTTTTAACTTCAAACGCCACCTTATCAACTCTAAAGCCTAATTTAGTTCCAACGTTATCGTAGGTTTCATGCCTGAAACAGGAGAACAGTAGAGCGAAGACATAAACAGTAGATCTACTGTTGGAACGGTAGGTCAGGCAACGCTGTGAAGCGATTCATCCTAATTAGCCCTAGGTGACTGGGATTTTCGTTCTTGAAAACGTGATGTCATTAATAATTAGCGATAGCGATAGCGAATGTGTATAAATCGATTATTGCGAAATAAATATAACTGAGTAGAGAATGGAAAACCATGAAGACTTAAAGACTACACCAGAAGGAAATCATACTGCGTTTTGTTTCAGAATTCCCATTTCTTTCCAGGAAAATAAGAAATTATGACGACGGCACGTCAACGCTGTCAATGAAGATCTTCCTCAAAACACAGCCTGGAAAACCAGCAACCTAGTTGAATTTAACGCCACCAAGACCCAAGCCTCTTTTTTTCTCTTGAAAGGCGGAACTTATAGTAATCCTGATGAAACAATGTCTGGTTCCACCATTTCCACCAAGACCACAACATCAATGTTCGTTTTTTCCATCAGTCATACTCTCATCGAAAACCATGTCCGATCCATCGCGAAAGGTGCTTCACAAGTACTCGGGTTAATTTTCCGAGCGGAAATGTACCTCAAACGCCAATAGCTTTCCATGATCTACGTAGCACAGATGATACTAAGTCTAAAATACTGTTCTCATCTATGGGGCTCAGCACCGAAATATACGCTGATGCTCATAGATTCAATACAGAGAATAGCCATTTGCCTTGTGTGTGATGCCACACTCACTAATCCTTTGATATCATTGAAACACCGTAAAAAAGTTGGCAACCTATTATTCCATCACTACCAATACCCGTCAGACGAACTCGACAGGTCCAGTCAGCACATCATTTTGTTGTCATACTTGAAATTTGTACAATAACACTCCCTTAAAACTCGTGTCTATAAAAAAGCAAAGCTCTGGAATTCTTTCCCAAGAACTTATAACCTTCAAAAGTTCAGAAAAACTCACCACACCTTTCTACTCCCTTTATCCTATGTTTTTCGAACATTATAGAAAATTTTTCTTCGTGCGCTCCAAGAGATGAAAAACAGACAGTGGATAATGCAATGAGTTCATTGCCAATCTGAAAGAATACAAGTAATTAATGAAATGGCCTGAAGAGATCGGATTGATAGCTTCATATAAATTAAATGAGCATGACCACTTTTCTTGACAAATTGTAGTTGAGAAAATTCTAGATATATATTAGGTGTGTGGATTTATAGATAGATACTACTGGTACTTTTTCCGGATATTTCCAGATTTTTCATGGTAGTGATTTCCTTAACCTACTTCTACAAAGTGGGTTTGTAAGGAGGCCTGAGTAGCAACAGTGGAGAAAGAAACTGGAGCTGCTTACATTGAATAGGGGTCAATGTTATTGCTCAGACCTGGACCAGGACTATTTTCAAGTGGACCTGACTGAAGGGGCTCCAAGAGAATGTAGACTTCAATTACAAACCCTGGAATGAGCCTGGATTACTGTTACCGATAGGTAGATTGATTTCTGAGTAATTACAGGAATCAGAACAAATATTTGTCGAAAATTCGCGGGTATTTTGATGTTAGGCGTGGAGAATTATTTATTGAAACTTTTTCATTGAATTCACCTAGAGAAATAGAAACACGGTATAAACGACTGAAACATTAAATTCGAATTCATTTTCCTTCTTCCCTTGCTTATGTTTCAGTGAAAAATTCCATTTCATTATTTCGAAGTATTAACCATTACTACTCCACTGTCGCAAAACATGTTTTTCTAGGAGCTCTGTAACTTCGTTGAATAATTCAAATTCGTGATATTTCAGATCAAGAAGAACGCGTGACGTAATCATCAGAAAACATCAGGTGATATTCGACTAACGTATCAATTCTCTATTCCTGATAGTACAAGAATATTTCTGATTTTCATTTCAATGAGAATGTGGAATGAATTTCCTGGATTGAATATTTACTGTAGATAACAGAGAACACAACCCACACAACTTGAGAATCACATGATATGAGGATTATATTTGAATATTCACATCTTTATTAGATGTAAAAAGAATTTGACGCTGGAGGTGACAGCCGATTGTAACGTCAGGAAGTTAGGTTGACAATATAGTTTGTCTTCTTCTTCTATTTTGTATTTCTGAGAACGAAGACATTACACTGTCGCTCGTGTCACAAGATAATTTGGGATTAAATAAGAGTTTGATCATTATTAGGAATACTAGAAAATTTTTGTTGGTATTCTGAAGCATCGTGCAAGTATATAGGTATACAATTAGTGATTATTAGGGACCAGGTCGAACTATTGTCTTCTGTGAATGTGGATACTATTTTCATTGGTCATAATGAATATCAGTTACAAATCTGGCAACTACGAAATATGTGCTTCTATTATTTATGCGAAGGCAAGAATTTGGTTCATGACGTCATCGAACCTGACGTTTTTCGAAGACGCCGAATTTAATTGTTCTAAAATTGTTCTATAATTGTTCTATCCGTCATTCGGTTGCCCCCTTACGAGCAACCCTCAGAAGTCTTCGAGAGTCTTGTGCGAGCAAGGAATGACGGGGGCCTTACCTTTCAACGTGTGATCCCAAACACTTTCTTGGGCCATCAGAAAAATTTCTGCAGTCGACGGGACTCGAACCCACGACCGGCAAGCGAATGCGGATTAGAATATGGACACTCTGTCCGCACGGCTACCTGGCCAATTATATTGAAGAAATATAATTGCGATAATTTTGATTGGCGCACAGAAAAAGAATCTATCACCTTTCATTATATTATACTGAATGAATTCAACTGGGAAATATTCAATAACAAAAAAGTTATGATCAGGTTAGGATCAGATGACCAAATTCACATAATGAGCGAAGGGAAGAAAAATGTTGAAGTCTTCATCATGGTCGTAATGATATATTTCGGAAGTTTTTTATTAGGAATAGTTATAACGAGTCATTAATTAATTACTCATATCTATCTCGTTCTCAGGTTCAGATCTCTTGGGTAAGTGGAATTCAACTAGAATTAGTTTCAGGTGCTCGAATAATGCTCAAATCTAGTCTTGTAATGAAGATGGAGAATGAAGAAAACAGTTCATTAAACACGTACGTAAAGTGTGTTCTTACTCATATAGGAATTGCTGCACACCGCCTGTCAACGTTTTTTACTCGTCATAAAAGTATCACTTTCCACACTTGTGTAACTATGCCATTAGTTAACACATACTAGTTTATAAAACGTTGAATAATGGTTGAAATCATGGAAATAACGTAACTGGTTGGGATTATGGAAATAACGTAACTGGTTGGAAACTTGAAATTCGGTTGGAGAAAAATAAGAGATCAACACACTATTCTGTGTCAACACGATTTTCAGACGTATTATTTCAACATTTCATTAAATATTGTGTTGATCTAAAACCACTTCTGAATATTGAAACAAAACGTTGATACTTTCAAGCAAGAAACATGTCATTCTATTTTGATGAAACGACACCTTCACAATGTTATATAACGTAAAGAAATCAGAAGGTTGAAACAACGAATTATTGTATATCTCGATGATAAAATTGACATATTCATAATTTTTGGTGTACTCGCTGCGTCGTTCAATCGTGGAATGATAATGTTAAAACTATGTGAAGAATTATTCATTCGAAAACGTTCATCAAGTATAATGAATTGATATCGGATGAATAGTTGAAAACACGTTTGTGTACTGGCTAAAAATAACGTGTATGTCAGCGACATTATTGCGTTATTTCAACCGACCGTTGTAGTCATTTCACTATACGTTATTTCGACGTATAGAGGGCTAGTTAACGACATAGTTATTCATATACCAAGGACGAAAAACTGTCATCATAGTCGAGTCTGCCGATTGATTGCCAAGGCCTTAGCCGTGGCTAGCAATCAGGCAAGACAATAGACAGTTTTTCGCCGAGGTGCTATTACATTTTTTCATCGACCTCAAACACTAATATTCACATCATAGTCCTATACACAAGTGAAATTATTCGAATTCCGTGAATAATTGATTCGACAACAGCAAATGCCAGTTGTTGTCAACTCACTGTCCGCGCGGACCAGGGTTGCCAGTTCGACTTTTATTTCCTCAGTGAAAACCTTGTCAAAGATCTTTTATATGCAAGGTTTACGAATACGAAGGAAAAATGATGCAATGAACATAATTATGACGACAAAACATTATGTACTTTCAGTAAACAGAAAAGTGATTACCTTTTTCTAACAAAATAGAAACAAACCAAACAAACTTTCTGATAACAAAATTATTATATTCCCAATTCTCAATTTGAATTACTCACACAATCACGAAATACAGGTACATAGTTACTCATATCATAAGATTTGAGTACATAACAAACAGGAACTAATAGTGAAAATTGACAACAAAAATACAAAACAAATACAAGAAATTAAATCAGGAAGCACACTGTTATAACAGAGATATGTTGAAAATTCAATCTCAATCAGATGAATTATTGACCTTTCCTGGTTCACACATATCAGAAGTACCTTTATGCGAATTCATTACTCATTTTTGTAATATCAATTTGAACAGGGCGTGCCGGAATATCATGAAATTCATAAGTATAAGTGTATGTGAAAAACTGAACAAACAATAATGAAGGTGATTGAAATGATGAATAATTGTCAAAATATTTTTCAGTAGGCTATGAAATGTTTCAGTAGATCAGTAGATCAATACGCAAATCAGGAGATCTACTGAAAATTCAGTAGAACTGGCAACCCTGCAGCATACGGAAAGTGTTCGCAGACGAAAAGTTAGTGTCTCTGGTAGAAAAGTACTTGCCTTTGAAAATAGTAAGTTTTTAGTTGGGAAATTCGAACGTAAAATGTGATTTTTTGTAGAGGTCGATAAAAAATTATATTCTTCTGTTCCACCCTAGTGACCACTTCTTCCAGAGGCTTAACTCTTCTTGCTGGTTACATTATGCAAGCTGGATATCAAATCGTCCTCCTTATACCTTCTCGATCTGCTGACCAGGCGTCGAATAGACACAATTGCGCCAATCAAAGCAGGCCAGTAATTGACTGCTGCGGATATGCCGAAAATTATCGGTAGAGATAGTGCCAGGTCAGCAGTCGAACACTTGACGCAACTAGCTCAATTATTATTGTTCGGTTGGTTTATCTGCCCTCGAATGGGATGTCGAAGCCACTTCAGAAAAGGCCTGTCAATTTTCATCAGGAAACTGCATTCAGGATTATAATCGGGAGAAGGTACTGAGAAGGAATCTTATGCTTATTTTATAATGTTTAGTCGATGAAGATCTTCGACAAATCTTCGGTATTGAGACATTTGAATGAAATTGCATTCCAGTTCGTTTCGACTTTCACCTGAAAGTGGAACATTTTGTTGATGCCTATTTGAACAATAAAAAATCAACCCTTACATTTATTGTTCATGGAACCATCATCCACTTTTGTCTTCTAATAGAAATGGACAGTTGGAGATCTATCCAATATATAAGAATATAATATATTTATTCATTTCACAATTTTCGACAATTACCGATATTATTTTCCTTTTTCATAACATAGCGATTTTCATCACGTTCAAACGTATCCTCTTCATCCCAGGACAATCTGGGACATATTTTTATCGTACCTTGTATATCCATCGTCAAGAATAAATATGAATTTCGTACTTCTGGAACTGAAATCGTGATTTTTTGAATTTGATAATTCATCTGAACGAAAATGCATCATTTCAATTAAAAATGCGTACTTTTATTACATGATCCAAGAAATTACAAAACTATTTCGAGGTCAGACACCTGACATGCTCATGACGAAGAACCACTTCATTATTCCACTAGTAACATAGAGAAAATAATGTTTCATCTACTGAAGACTACGTTATTCTCCATTCCATCATTCAGTATTTCTTGTATCACTTTGTATAGACTTTTATAGAATTTTCTGTGTTCGAACACGGTCACATATCCGACGACTATACATACAACGTTGATTTTTCGGAGAAGAAATCCAACTCTCAATTTCATTCAATTAATCGTCGAAAAAATGCATCATTCTGAATGAATATTCATAACACGATTATCAAAGCTCTGAATTTGTAAATTCCGAGAACGTTTCCAGAGAAAGCATCAATCAAGAGGATACAGGTGAGAAAAAGAATTAAAAAATTTATCTGTTCAAACGGTAAGATGACGACCACGATGCAATTTTACACCCATACAATTAACACCCTGTAGCAATGTTATCTGAGAATTCAGAAGTTTCATATTGCCACAACAAACTGTCAAGAGATTAGGCTAATCACCGGTGAAAACCGATTTCAAATTGGTGAGGAAATTCGTGAGTTATTCTACTTTGAATTCAGGCTATATTTTGGAGCACGACGTTATCAATGTTGACCAGTAGTTTGAAATTCTTACACCAAGTAACTGTACCAGATATAATTATTATAGGCTTCGTCAGTCATCTGAGACCACTGTTCGACAGTGATTTTTGACCGACAGCAGAAGTTTCAGTTCGAGCCGTGTCATGCGAAAACGACCGACGATGCATTCAAATCTCCATCAGATCTGAAGTCGCAGCGCTCAAATGAACGTATGCATGTGGATTCATTTTGGCGCTCACTAGGCAATTTATTGCTACAATAATGCCTCAAAAACGTAAATCGTATAAAATGTGAAAAAACTCATGAACATATCTGGATCTAATTATTGTTGGAATGGGTTTTCACATGACATTCAATGCACATAGAAGGCATCTCTTGGCAGCCTTCTCAATGCGTCCGCACTCTCTTCACCTCACTTTCAGCCCCCTTTCTTGTACATAATCGTTTAACGATATTTTTGTAACAAATTGAACAATTTTCTCAGCTTTCAGCAATATGCGGACAACTTGGATGCCCCATACTCTGGAAACTTCGCGTGGCCTGACACGTTCGAACCAATGAAAATGCATCGGCTCAGCACGAGATCAAGCTGCCGGTCAAAAATGACAAACATGGTAATCAGAGTGTTCCAAAGAGGGTTCATGTGACACACAAATGTTGATAATACTTCACACATTAATGAGCTTCAAAATGAGAAATCAACTCAATAGTGCTGTATGAGATAAATGCCTGAGCAGAACAGAACGTGAATACCTTAAAGCATTTTCTTTCATTATAGGCCTATATTTCTGAATCACATCAGAAATTACTGAATTTCCATCATGTCTTGGGAAAGTGGTATTCCAAATATAAACTAAGAATATGTATCATCAGACACAAATCGGTGATCAGAATTAATCAGACTTTATTTACCTGCAAAGCATGTGGTGCTGCTTTGTCCCGCACTGCCAGTGAACTCCAAACTTCAAAGATATCACAGTTCTCCATTGATATATTCTTAACGTATAACCATACTCACAGATATCCACATCTTGTGAATAATCGAGTATAATCATCAAGTGATATCGTGGATATTAGTGTATTCAACCCATGGATTGCAGTTATAATGGATATTCAATATCTACTGTATTGACCCCCTCAATGTAACGAGGTACAATTTTTTTCTGGCTATATAGTAAAGTGATAAAATATATAAGTAGTTGTTTTCTGTTGAATATACCAAGGGATAATTCATATTTTCACCGCATAGAGCATGCGAATACTCAACGTATTTGTTTAAATGTATCCATTTTTCTTCATGTTCACAATATATCTGAGAATATTTCATTTCAAAAATTGATTCCTTACTGCTTATATGTCAACATATTATAATACCATCAGTATATAAAATGCCTGTACTATTGACGCAATGTTCTTGAATGTCATTTGAAAACAAATGTCAAACAACTCATCAAGCAGATGAGATGGAAACTTGCTTGTTTATCACCTGTTTTTATGGGCCGAAAATTCGTATCATTATTTTTCTCATTTACAACCATATATGTAATGTTGTCATCACTTACGTCATTGAAGGTTGGGAAGTGTCACAATACACACCTCTACTTCCCGCCCTCACTTCCCACCATCAGTTTATTTTTGAATCCAGCATAAAAAGTATAGTATGGGTATACATACCTACAATAATTCCGTTTCGAAGACAATATTGAAACACCATCTTCAACCTTGGTAGAATGTTTCCTTCCTGTCTCGAAATCATAACTAAACCTCGACATTTTGCGTCTCGGTTAACTGACTAATCTCACAACAGGAATGAATCACTTCCCACCTCGATGTGCAATATACTACTTTTTAGCGGTATACCAATTGTTACGGGGTGACAACTGAGAAGCTGCTTAAATAATATCCACGTCTTCAAACATCAAGTTTGTATTCTAGCACAATAACACCTTTACAGCTCTCTAGTCTCAACTCTACTGGTCATCCTAACTATTCCCTGTCACCCTCTCTTATCTAGCTTATGTAACTCCTAAATCATGCATTCAATATCTCTTAGTCATAAAACCAGCACCCGTCGATATTCTAAACATAATACGGGGTGATGGTACTGAATCACACAACATTATATAATAATAATGATAATATAATACTATAGTGATTAATGTAATTTGGTGGGTATCTCTGGAGTGTTTCTAACACAATTCAACAGGCGAGGCCTATTACAGAATGTGAAAAAGTTATCCAGATAACACAATGTCACTCATAGAACGTTCATAGGATGTTCTTCGAAAATAATCGGATATTCTCAGAATTATCTCACAATATGATACAAATATTCTAGGATAAATTATGAACATTTCAAATGAAGTGTTTTACATATTCTGAGTATATTGAAGAAGAAGGAAGAAAATTAAAAAAAGCTTGCTCCGGTGGAGATGCGAAACTACTATGTCGTGATTGGAAGTTTACTAACCTTAAACCTCAACCACTACTCCACAAACCTAATTGATGCATTAAATAAATAATAATAATAATAATAATAATAATAATCGTCTTTATTGTTTCTCAGCTGTAGTTACATACATATATTTTGGTTTGATTAAAGAGCTAGTTGCTGATAATCAAAAGGCGAAGTTCAACTTAGTTAGCACGAGTACTACTAAGTTGTTCTTCCACTCAACCTCAAAAAATTCTACCTAAACATAGCCCAAACAGGCTGGAACAGAATAAACATTTGGATGTGGGAATGGTTTGTAATAGATGTGATGATGGAACAAACGTACATTACTGAAACTTATTTTGGTTGACCACATAATTGTAAAAATGACTATGGTAATTTATAATTGAAGTTGGTTTTCGAACAGAGAGAGTTTTAGTTTTTTTCGTAAAACGGAAAGTTTTGAATTTTTTATTTCTTTTGGTAACAGGTTAATCACTTGGCATATATTGTAACTAAAGGATCGCTTGAAAAATTCTGTTTTGAAACTAGGCGGGGTGAGAGTACCTTTGAATCTGATGTTCAGATTATGAACATCAGTACGAAAAGTGATTTTCCTGTACAGGTAAGGCGGCGTTTTGGTTAGCATGATTTTTTTATATAAAATAGCAGCATTTAATTTTCGTCTATTTTCCATTGTAATCCAATCCGTTTCCTGTAACTTATGGGATATTCTTTGATATTTTCTAATTCCGTGAATGAGCCGTAGACAAGAGTTCTGTACTTTCTGTATTTTCTGAGCATACTGTTTGGTTAGACATGGGCCATATAAAGTATCCGAATAATTGAAACGCGATAAAACCAGTGCATCACATAGAGTTGTTTTCGTTTGTTTTGAGAGTACGTATCTATTTCCATATATAAGTTTCAACGAAGAATATGCAAGTTGTATTTGTTTGTTTATATGTTTCTCAAATCGCAAGTCGGAATCGATTATAACTCCAAGACTTTTGGATTCATTTGTAGGTTGTAACTGAACATTATCAACCGTAATCGTAAGAGATTCACTTGCTTTCTGGCGATTAATTTTCGATCCGAATAGGATGATGTTCGATTTGGTGGCATTCAATAATAAACAGTGATCTCTTGCTGACTCAACAAACGACTCCAGATCATTGTTTATGAGTGTACATGCGTTTTCTACGCATCTAGGGGAGAAGCTGTAATAGAGTTGAGTGTCATCGGCATAAAGGTGAATTCTACAATGTTCTAGACAACGTAATATGTTTGAGGAATAAACTGTGAACAACAATGGACCCAATATTGAACCCTGTGGCACTCCTGATTTAAGTTTCAAATAGTTCGAATAGATTCCATCTTGGCACACTTTTTGTTCCCTGTTTTTGATATAACATTCAAGAAGTCTAATGGCACTCCCCGATAATCCCATATAATGTAATATTGCTAGAAGTAGATCAAAGTTTAGAGTGTCAAAAGCTCGACTGAAATCGAGGAGCACAAGCACAGAACATAGTCCCTCATCTGTAGCCCTAATAATGTCATCCACGATGTGCAGGAGAGCAGTGGCGCAACTATGACCTTTGCGGAACCCAGACTGTGTTTCCGGAAGTAGGGAGAACTTAGAGAGATGATTTCTCAGCTGTTCTTCAACTGCTCGTTCAAAAATTTTTGATAACGTTGGTAGGACACTTATTGCCCGCAGATCTTTATGTTCAGTAGGATTAGATTTTTTGGGTAATACTCTCACCACTGCTTTTCCCCACATCGCTGGAAACACGCTTTGAGTTAAACAAAAATTAACTATATGGGTGATATATTGCACGATATGGGGACAACACATTTTAATTAGTTTGATATTTATATCATCACAACCTTTAGCATTCGATTTTATGTTACATATAGTTTTATATGTGAATAAATCATTTATTTCCTGGAAAGCAAAAACCGGTTCTACTAGATGGTTTTCCTTGTAAAAAGTTATTAAATCTTGAGGAGGCTGCATGTTAGGTATAGAATTAATGAAAAAGTTATTTACTCCATTTGGGTTGATCAATTTATCTGGAATTTCAATGCATTTTTCAGATAAAATTCCATTTGATTTTAGTGTTTTCCACATTTCCTTATTATTTTTATCGTTCCCTAACTGATAACAAAGATATGCTTTTTTTTCTCTCTGAATAGCCTTATTTACATAGTTTCTAATGTCTTTAATAGCGATATGATAACTCTTAATTAGTGAAATGATCAGCATTGAGGCTAGAGAATAATATGTTGTCTCAGGGTGAACATTATGAATATTGATAGAGGAATAGGAACATCAATATCGTTTACTCTGATATGATTCTGAATATTCTCAGTATATTCATGAAGAATATTTCCAAAACATTGAAAATAATATTCTGAGAATATGTCAAATTGAATATCTATAGAATATTCTCTGCAGGATGAGAATATTCTATGATCATTCTGGGAACATTTTATAAAAATATTTTGAAATAAGTATATTTGAACGTTGTCAGAATATCCATAGAATATTCTGTGCTGTCTGGGTAGTGAGTATTATAAAGAGTACGTGTCTCCATTGCATGGTTGAAATCTGTATCATAATGAAAATCCGTGTTGAAGTATCAAATATTTGATTCGCGTATTGTAGCACGGGAGTAGAAAACAACTATTATTTCCTTTTTGGGAGTATGAAATATCCACATTCATCATACATGTTTATAATAGTTAAAAATATCCCTTTTCAACAATTATTTCCACTGAACATTAGTCATATACAGTCTGTCCAAGATAAGGTTGAACAGCATGGGGATCTCGGAAACGGTAGGAGATACGAAGTCGCTTGAATAGGGAAAAAGTTGCGCATTCGGAGGCTCATATTAAGAGCCTTCGAAAATTCTGAAAATTATTCTTAGTTTTTGAGTTATATCGAAAAAAGTGAAATTTTGGAATTTCTATTTTTTTTCCTCCGTTATTATCAGAGATACAGAAAAACTGAAAATACTTTTTCATTGCATCTTTTGATGGGGTTCAACGTGGAGATACCGATTTTTTTATGCGACGTTTCGTATTCGTGGAACCATCATCAACTTTCGTTTTTTAAATACGGTCCTGATAATTTTTTCACAGATTCTGAAAGGTTTTCCATTTTGAATTCAAAAATGTACTATACAAGGTGATTCGAATGTGTTTCGAACTATTTCTATCCATCATCAATGTTTTTTCGAACTTCCAAAAGAAAAAAGCCATCAGTTCCACTTATTTCTTATCATTTAGTGTCAAACTTGATGGATTAGTTATTCAATACTGAAAAGTGAATGAAAAATATTTCACCACATCATTCGATCAATGCAGCGTTTAAAATTGTTGATGAATTCTTACACGAATTACTTTAACAACTTAACTTTGACAATACCTACAGAGACATTCATAACAAATGTTCAAAATGATAACCATTATTTTCTGAACAAAGATATCCTCTTCTCACAGTTGTTTCTAAGACATTGCTAAGCATTTCTGGGGTTATTCTATTGAATGCATCGAAGACACTGTCCCTTAGTTCTTCTTCATCCTCAAAGTTATTTGCGTGTACAAAGTTCGATATATCCCCTAAGAAAAAATCCAGCTGTGTTAAATCAGGCGACCGCGCCGGCCAAGGGATAAAAACGCACGGACTTCTCTGAAATTATGTACCGGAGCGCCATCTTGTTGAAACCAACAGAGTTCTGAACTTCCGCAATCGGTAAATCATCCAGAGCTTCCTCAAGATGATTCTCAAGCGAATTTCTATAACGTTCGGAAGTCTGTGTTTCATGGTGAATAGAAGGAACAATAATTCGTGTACCAAATATTGCAACCCACATTTTAAAGACGAAACGGTGTTGGTGTCTCGCTGTAATGTATAAATGTTCATTTTCTCGTGAACAATAATGTGTATTTTTTCTATCGAAGCTACCATGATTAGTGACCATGCTTTCATCAGTCCAGATGATTGTTCGAAAGAAATCTGCAAAATTTTAATATTTCCTGGTATACCACTCACAGGATGTCTTGCGCCTTTCGTCATCTCCTGGTTTTAGCGCTTGACATATTCTGAATTTGTATGGATGGAATTTTTGTTTCCGCAAAATGAAATGGGTTGTTGATTGAAACCAGTTGATGAGGTATTAGTGTGTTGACTAATTTTCCTTCAAAAAAAGTGGAACTGATGGCATTTTTCCTTTGGAGTTTCGAAAAAACATTGATGATGGATGGAAATTGGTCGAAACACAAATGAACCACCTTGTATAATACATGGTTGAATTGAGAATAAAAAAACCTTTCAGAATCTGTGAGAAAATTATCAAGACCGTATTTAAAAAACAAAAGTTGATGATGGTTCCACGAATACGAAACGTCACATGAAAATATCGGTATCACCACGTTGACCGTCATCAAAAGTTGCTATAAAAAAGTATCCTCAGTTTTGCTGTATCTCTAATAATAACGGAGAAAAAAAAATAAAATAGAAATTCCAAAAATTTACTTTTTTCGATATAACTCAAAAACTAAAAATGATTTTCAAAATTTTCGAAGGCTCTTGATATGAGCCTCCGAATGCGCAACTTTTTCCTGATTTAACCAATTTCGTATCTCTTACCGTTTTCGAGATCACCATGCTGTTCAACCTTATCTTGGACAGACTGTATATAATATATGATCGGAAGCAGATGTTCACGTAATATTTATTGTGAAGTTCTAATTGAAGAGTTAGAAGTTGATATGTATCAGGCGAGGCCTGTTATTGGTCTTATACTAGTAGTATAACTTGGTGAATCTTGGAAATTTTGCTCGGATAATGTTTAATGCTGTCAATTTCATTTTCTGGTACAATTTGCTGAGTTCTAGATTCCTTCATGATTTCGTCTATGATCAATCAGAAACGAAAGTTTCGCCCTTGCACCTTTCGGTATTTATCCAGCATTTCCAAAATCCTCGTGCTGTTTATTGGTACGTCGTGACGTGAACAGAATGTTAACTGAAACTTTTTGGGACTCTCGTCAGACACGTGTCGCCACTTTGTTTGGAATCCCCTGACCTGAATACGTGAACGTGAAAGAAGTGCTATGAGTTTACGAAAACAGCATTTTTTTCTCGATACTCATATGCCAATTTCATATCTGCACACCACGTTCGAAATGTGTATTATTCATCCAATCTTCATGATCATCTATAGTCAATCGCCCATACTAGGAGAGGACAGTTTTCAACTTCAACTGTTTGAAAATTTTGCCAATGAGTATCATAAGCAAAAACAAGAAAAAATCTCAGTGATTTTATTAATTGAGAAAAATATAGAAAATCAACAACATTGATATGGTTGTATTCTGTATATATCTATATATATATTTGTGTGTTTATTTTCATGAAGCTCAGTATTTTTTTTAACAGCCTGTTTGTTATCTTATTATGTAGGTATCAAAAACTTCATTTAAATGTATAATCCATGATTTTTTATGGTGTTGTTGCTGAATTTTCATGTGCCGATGTAGGTGAAATCACAAGAATCTATTCTTTGATATAATGTTCAATAAATATCTTGGTTAGTTACTGCATACTGAGATCGATCAGTAATACAGGTTTCGCTTGATCATCAGGACCAAGCGTCATTTCCTTCTTTAACATCGAACATGATTTGCTGATTAGTCTTGATGAAAGTTGCATGAGACATTTATAGTGCTCAATGCCAGAAAGGGAGCTCAATAATATTTTCCATCCGTTATATATTTTCGAGTATACATATATTTCATTTGTATTTCCAGAAATGATATATCTTGCTTGTGACTTTAACTGTCATTCATGTTACCAAGTTTAGTGATTCACAGCAAAATATCAATGCGTTAAAAAAAAATCAATTCGAGCGCCCAGAAGAAAAGTTCAATCGATTGTCAGTGACACGCTGTACAAACAAATCTACCAAGAAGAGGAATAGGAATAGGTATATAGAAAATTCCCAAGTTTTTACTCATCTTTTGACGTTTCAAAAACGAATCTGATGGTTAGGAAATAAAAAAATTGGAAAGTATTTTCTCGGTTGATAATATCGAGATGAAAAAACAATTCGCGAAGAATAGCATTCCTAATTATTCGATTTTTGTAATGTGTGGAGGGCGAAACAATATATTGTGCCCCAGGTGCCAAGTGGTCTCAATCCGGCCCTGTATCTCAACAGATTCTTTCATGCTGAAAGTTGATTGGTCAATTGATGCTGTTTATGATTTAAATTTTTATTTTTCATATACATTGTGTATTTTCGTAATTTTCATAATAAGTTGTTATCTCTTCGTCTGAAGTTGTTATAGACCCAAATTGATTATGTTTGATCTTAAATTTTTCATGGGATATTGAATGAATAGAGTTATTATTCAGTAGTGTATCATTGCTACAATTGGTGACTATATGGTGCTGTATGTCATGTTCTTTATTTTTCCATACACATTGTATATTTTGGTGAATTTCACAGTGAGTTGTTAAGGTTTTATCTGTATATTCAACCACTTCTGAAAAAAGAAATTGTAGCTCCACATGAAAAAAAAAAATGAAACTTGTAGTTCCCTAATCTGCTATTCGTCCTATTTTAGGATCCCTGAGTTTAACATGGGACAGCGCATTTGAAAAAATATAAAAATATTTTGATTATTTCTGATAAAAACAAGCATTCTTCATAGAAGAAGCCATTTTGTTTTCCTAAGCCTGAATAAATGGATACGAGCTCCAAATCCATTGCATGCACTGGTCACAACTATCTTCCAGAACAAGGAACATTAAAAAAAATCAGAATAATATGTAAATCTGAACGTTGAACACTGATCTTGTGGATATTACGGATCACAGATATCTAATAGTCAAATGAAAAATGAATATTATGTCTCTCTTCTCTTTCGCACTTGTTACGATGCAAAATTATGTCGAGTGTGATATATAACTGTGTTCGTATGCGCTATTCAAATTATCAAAAACTGAATACAAGAGGATGTGACTTGAAAAATAAATGAAGGGTGTGTTCTCAGGGATGGTTTGTCGAAGTGTTGCTTGAATAACTGATTTCACATGAGTCGTCTGATTCCGCCTTCAGATTTATGATGAGGGTGGACTGAATTATCCAATATAGAGATTATCAACATTTGCAATAAACGTCCACAGCTGAACCTCTTGAAAATTTCAGAAATCCAGAAATGTATCAATAACTCAAATATCAACTGTCTCAACTTCCAAACAAGTTTAGAATGAAACTACATTTTCCGCATACTAAAATCCTTATGATCAATTCGTTTGCATTCACTTGAGCCGGCCCTGATTTGTTTACTTTCCTGAGATCTTTCCTCTCTGATTACATCCACTACACCTCAAAATATCTCCTTTCTTCTTGGCTGATTTATCTTCTCCAACCTCTATCACGCACTCATCCTTCAGGTTTTGTTACAATTTGATTTTGTAATGAATTCATGGTTTTCTTTTAGAAATGATTTTGTTATATTATCACAACTCTGAACGTTCTAAACTTCACGCTGATTTTATCCATATCATTCAGTTTTTATCATTTGCCAGTGTCATTATGTCAATGTCTGTTGCTTCGCCCATTCCTTTTACCTTTCACTCAAAGGCCATTTCAAGATGAAACTCGTTTGAATGAATTGAAAGAATGTTTTCCCAATTTTTGTGTCAATGTTGAACCTGATGATCGTTGGGTTCTTTTGCCTGTTCAGTCGATTCAGAACATCAAGTATTCCTTTTCCGAGCTGACTGCTGATATTTTAATAATGTGATTCCCACATGAACTAATATGTATGTTTTTCCTCAGCTACTTGTTCCCCTGTAATTTTGAATCTGTTTACAGGTATTGTATTGATGTGTCTGAAGATGGCTGTTTGAGTCGAAACTAGTCATAATAAAAGGAAACCGCACGTTTCATAGGGGAAAATTGGCCTCCTGTCGAATTGGCTGAATTTTTGATATGTTATAGTCCAAGACATTCTGAACAAAATTTCCGAATCCCAAACTGTTCTAATGAATAGTTTTGGCGCTAGAGGTCGCTGAAATCTCGATATTGTTTTTTTTCTCCTGATCAATTTTTCAATTTGAGCTATTATTATTCAATTTTTTTATTGGATAAGTCACTACAAGAAGTTTTCATCAATATTGTTGCTGTTGGTCAAGAATTATACAGTGTGTTCTAGCAATTATGAGGAAGATAAAATATGATACCATCCAATGATTCAATAAAAAAGGATATTGTCACGTGTCGCATTCCAATTATGGAACAATCTTTCCAATAAGAACATTTATTATTATTATTATTATGATTTGAATTTATGTAATTCCAGTCACGACCCTGCGGCCTCCGACGTCACGCAGAGTCGTGCTGGATAAAATCCAGTGACTACTCCTCACAGCCTGTGAGGTGAGTAATCACTGGGACCAAGTACCGTGTGCCCTGAGTAGACGCAATGATCCTAGTATGATGGCCTTCTGCATTCCACCAGCCAGGATGTGTGCCTTATCACGGCACGCTGGGATTTTCTGGATCTCCGAGAGCAGCGTGTGTCGTGTGCCTCCTAGGGAGCCGATAATCAGGATGACCAATTCCACAGAATGGTCTGGATAGAGCCGGCGGAGTTCGAAGAGAAGATCTCGATATATAATCCGTTTTTCCTCCTCCTTCAAAACGATGTTCGGTTCGGCTGGTGCCGAAAACTCGATCACGAACATCGCTTTGGTTTGATGGTCGAGGAGGACTACATCAGGCTTGTTAGCTTGTATCTGCCTGAGGGTGGGGAATGAGAAGTTCCAATAAATTCGGCAATTATTATTATTATTATAACTATCATTATTATCATTATCATTATTATTCAATGTTCACCTAGTATACGAAGAGGAGATATACAACGTTATTAACCAGTTCTATAACAGTAGCAGATATTATCAGTATTCATTTTCATCTTCAGAAGAATATTTTTTGTAACTTCTTCAAACAATTCTGATTATACCTACTATATTTTTTCAAATGCATGTCAATATATTATTTCAGAAAACACGCCAACACACATACCATTCTGTCAAAAACAATCAATAATTGATCATCCTAGGTTGATGAAGCAGGATAGCAGATATTGAATAGTTTGTGAACTTTGTTACTTGTGCTGATTTATTGATGCCATACATACGAACTGTTTTAGGAGGGAAAATGCAAAATAACATCCCATCCCAAACCGTGACAAATAGAGATTAATACTAGAAAATACATCATCACATTAATATTGAATACTAAAATATTTTTTCGATTCGAATATCATTCAGCTGGTGTTATATGAAATGGGTTGATATCTTCTTGTATCTTCTCGTTATGCAAAGGGTGAACATGAAATTCGAATGAACGTATTTTGTCATTGAAATAGGACATTTCTAGACTTCTCATTGCTCGATATCCTTTCCTATTAAATTAATGAAACTCTCACTCTTGAAAGATAGTAGGTGGAACACATTGTATAATTTTTTTTTATCGCTTGAAGCGCACGAAAGGAAATCCCTATAATGTTCAAAGAACATCGTGCGTTCCTAGGGTCCAGTAGCAACAATATTGATGAATTTTTCTGGTAGTGACTTATCCTATCAAAATGAAATATAATAATGGCTCAAAGAGCATTATTCATCAGGAGAAAACAAATCAAGATTGAGACTACAGCGGCCTCTAGTGCCAAAACTAGCCATTAGAACGGTTTGGTATTTGGACATTTTGTTCAGGATGTCTTGAACTTATAACATATCAAAAATTCAGCCAATTCGACAGGAGGTCAATTTTCCCTATAAAACGTGCGGTGTCCTTTGTGGTGTACCGACTTGGTATGTTTTTTTTTCTGAAAACTTTCTGATGATATATGCTATCAAGTTGTTGATTTGACATTATCTAGGACGTACTCATGGATGGAGAGTGGTAAAACATCATTGTGCTCGTGAGCTAATAAGCTACTTAAACATATCACATCAATAATAATAAGGTGGTGTATTAAAAATAAAATAGTGATTCGTACAAAGTGGTGGTTTGTCGAGTGGTAGTTATAATGATAATGATTTTTGTGCAACACACTTTCCCATTCAAGCCAGGTTTTTCTGAACATTGATAGTGTCACCCTTTTTCGGGAAAATGCGTGTATCAATAGAGCTGAGATATCCGGAGTTACATAAATCATATCTTCTGATCTCATACGTTCTACCAGTCCTGGAAAATAATGATGTTTCCTCTCCACATTCATTGCAACAGCAAAATGAAACTTTCCAGGAAAGTCACTGGCTGAAACAGGAAACGGAGTTTTAATCAGATGTGGAGATGGAACAGAACGACCATAATGAGAGGAATGCTCGACAGATGTGAGACTGTTGAATGAGGGAAATGAGGTATGTTGATACTTTGGTGTCGGGAAATTCTTGTGCACATATAACCTCCTATGAAGCACGTTCTCATTCATTGTCACATCGGCCTTCTGGAAATCATTTCCTTCATAGAAACATTCCTCATGATAGGTTTACAGCATAATTCTGATGATAATCAAAATTCAGATCGATTGGGAAGGTGAACAAGACAAAAAGGTCATGTTGAATACTGCGTCTGTGAGTTAACAGAGCAGCTGGCATTTTTATTGATTCTTGTTATTTTCTCGATTCGTCCTTGCAAAATGATATTAGCATTACTTCAAGATTTGCACCAAAATAATATTGTGCATTGAATCTACGAATCTAATCTGAAAATCCAATCGATAGTCAGCGAAAATAATATAGCGTCGACGACACCGCAAAATCAAATAAGTGATAAGAATTCGAAAATGATTTTCTGGAGGCAATGGTTCGATTGTATTGGTAAGGACGCGTTTGTGAAACCTCTGAACTGACAAACAATTCTATAGTATATTATTCAACAAGCATATGATGGAGGCTATTATTCACGAAGGTTAAGTGGCATAATTAACCTCAGTGAATGATAGCTCGATATATGCGAGTAGAATACTATACTTTGTCCACGACTACTATTGTTTTTGATATATTAATTTATTTTCAACAGCTGTTCCATCATAACTCATTTGACATTGAGAAAACTAAAAATTTAAGATACCTGTTATATTCATCATTTGTGCACGACTGTCGAATTTCCCCAAGCAAATGATAGCAATTTTTCACACCAGTGTATAATAGCGGTGACCAAACATCATTGACTGGCCTAAAGTTCCTAATATAATATCGCGTACCCTAGGAACTTCAGACCAGTGAATTATGGATTTCCACCAGTGGCGTCCGTGTATACTGGACATTTTTCTGAAAGATATTGTTCTCCCTTGCTTTTTCAGTCTAACGCACTTTTTTTGCGAAGAAAAATGAGAGCCATTTTCATACATTCGTGGTATAACAAAATCATTTTGCACTTCCTACACCTTTTCCAGTTTTATTTCAGAAAGCGTGAATTCGCTTTTGAAAATGATTAGTTGAATTTCGGAATCATCACTTTTGTATTTCCGAATAGTCAATTGCATTTCAGAAAGTTTCGATTGTATTTCAGAAAAGTCAATTGAATTTCACAAAGCGTTAATTGTGTCTCAAATGATATTCTATCACAACCTATTGCGTCTTTGATCAATTACTCGAACATCTGGCACGAATTCAACGATAGTCGTGTTTCAAAAATTTCTTCATATTTGATCATCAGTAGAAAAGCGTATATATACTCTTCTATCAAAAAAATACCCAAATTGTATCAGAGTTATTGGAATGAATTTATACAATATAATTTAGGTACTAGTTTTGGTCATGTTTAGGTCAAATCAAATTGACTCTCTTTTCGTTTTATTTCTACAGATCTCTTAGAATAGACTTATTTTCATAACTGTATTTACTACATGTACCACTATCATGTATTACTATTTTTATCACTCTTTTGAACTTGTACAATTTCCTGATTCTCTGAAATTGAGAAAAGTGATTCCACTTTATCAAAAAGAGGATCAACATTGTGTTGAGAACTCTAGACCTATAGTAACTATTGAGTTGTATATCAAAGGTCACCGAGAAGTATTTCGTAAGATACCTATCACTTCAAAATGATTATTTTATTCATTTACCAATACATTTATGTATAGTTATAGTTTTAGCTTTAGTGACGAGACCTTGTGGTGCATGTAGCATTTCAATGGCAAATGGATATCTTTCTATCTATCAATCTATCTATTTTCTGAAAGACAATTGACGCTTTCTGAAATTGAATTCACTATTCTGAAAGACAATTGATGCTTTCTGGAATACAAATAAATATTTTGAAATACAATTGACGCTTTCTGAAATACAACTGGATGAGGTGTTGTTGGCTGGTGCCCTATCTTGCATTCAAAATAATGATATTTGATGGATTACGTTGCAGACTCATTTTAACAAGTAGTGAGAGTCCTTCAATCAATAATGAAGAGGAAATAAGATTGTAACACCCTATAGCGTGAAAGTTGAGTGGTTCAGGGCATATGTTCATATAGACTTCACTTCTCAAAATGCGCTGGGGAACCATATCATGTATGGTCAGCCATCAATTGGATTACACCCAACAGTCTCACTTTCGACACTTTGTATATCGTGGTAATTTGACTTCAGGACCACCATAGTTATCTACTTACTAACTAGAAGGAAAAAAAATATTTTTGACAGATGAAATAAATTGTAAGAATCTCTATAATGGAAATCTGAACAGTCGTATTTATAAGTCAATTCATAAGTGAATTTAAATTTTGGTGATATGACAAAGACATAGGAAAACCCGCTTTATATTTTTTTCGACAAATTGTTCGCTATGGAATGAAGTGCTAGCTTTTAAATAAAATTCATGTGTGTGACAATGGATATAATTAGTTTTTATATTAAGGTGATTTCCTATGGGATTCTTGAAATAATTCCATTCTTCCACGCAGACATAAAGTTGCTGTGTATGAGCCATGTCCTTATGGAGTATTAAATAAACTCATTAGCAAGTTGGAATTAGTTTTTGCGAAAATCACGTTTTACTAATTCACAAATTTCGTTCAGAGTTATACGTTTGTTACTTCGAACCATAGAGTTAGCAAAACTCCAGTTGAACTACCATTTCGGTATACGGGAGGGCCCAGACTCAATTCACACTAATATTTCTCTCTCTCATCTTTAAAATCTGAGAAACAAGTCTACAAGTGTTTCGAACCTGACATCCAGCTGACGCATTTTATAATTCCAATATGATTGATAATTATATGTTTGGTACTTTTTGATCTCGATATGTTTGGTACTCTTGATGTCTGATGATGGCCGTAGTGCCAAAACTGCGGTCACATGTGATCAATTGTATTTTATATGAATGTGTAAGCAACCAACATTGTTCTATCTGTTGTTCTTCATTTTGAAATCAATTTGGACTACTTTGAGATATGGATGATTCATTCAATATATAAACTAATTTGACTATTTTTGTTACTAGAATCTGTGGTAGAAATCTTTTTACATAATTTCGGGACACCTTGTATATCGGAATGAATACAATGTGAGGTTGTATCCATTATATTGACCCTATCTTCACAAAGATCTTCATCGTTCTAACAATATTATGATAACGTCTTCATAACGAAGTTCTTTCAGATACTCGTTTTCTCGAGCATGGTTCTGTTATTACAGACTCCAGTGGATTCACAGATAAATGAAATTGCCCTCATTTCCTTTCCGCTTTTCTACCTTAGAAAAACGTCCCAGTCTGAACGATATCTAGAGAAATGATCTCTCTTGATGACCGTCTCTATTAGTTATGTTCAGGGACAAAAAATAACCATAATAGATGCTTCCCTGTGGAAGTAATTCCGATTTGGTCAACATTCAACACATTCTAACTGTTGAATCGATAAAAATATCTCAGTAAGTTTTCATAAATATATAGCAAATATTTCACTGGTTTGGTTCAGCACACAATCACTCTTCAGCTTGAATACCAGCACACACAGGCAATAAGACCAACGATTCACTAGCCAGAGTAGGAGCAAATGGGGCTCTGACTGGCCCAGAAACATTTCGTGGCATTCGAAAATCATAAAAATATACAATCATCGAATCATCGTAACCAAGATTGGTGAAAAAACTCACCAGGAATGGGACAGGCGAAGAAGTTCATCGACGAACCATCGCCGATGCTCACATAATGACTACTAATTGAGAAGGTATGTTCAGCTAGAATATTAGTTATAGGGTATTGTAGGCTCAACAAACACATGACTTGACTGGAGAACTGCAGAAGATGTTTTTTCAGGAAGACTTTATGAAACACCAGTACACAGTAGATATACATAGGGATGTTAAATTGCCGGTAATTGAAAAATCGGTGATATTACCGGTAATATTACGTAATATTACGGTAATATTGGTAATTAATAAAAAAAAACAGCTTTCTCAAGTAATACAAGTTTCTTTATTTCGAGACCGTTATTTTGAACTAGTCAGAGTCAGAGTGAACTACGTAATAGAGTGGTAAATCATCCTTATCATCATCCCCAACCTCGTCATCTGATTTTTCTTTCTCTTTCGTTAATTGAGTCAAGTCTATAACTCCGAAACCGATATTTTCTTCTTTTATTTTTTCCTCAGTAGCTTCTTATTTCCTTGAATGATCTTCTCAATTAGGTAAATTATAATTATGGGCAATATGAGTTAATTTTCCGGTCCTTATTTCCACGGTAAGTCTGTTTCTTCTTTTCCGATGAATAAATCCATAAGTACTAAAGGTTCTTTCGATTGCAGCTGTTCACGATGGTAATTTCAAAATGTCTACAGCCAATCTACTTATTTTAGAACTGGAGCAAATTCCTGCCCACCAAACAGGCCCAGACATAGATTTCTCGCTGGAAATGAATTCCTTAGCAAAAATATTACCACCTTTAATTTTGTACTGTGCGAGTGCTTCCATTATAAGATTTACTTGTGAAGAATACTTTGGATGTCGCCTCGCTGTTTCATAGATGGACTCCGTTGCAATTCAATTTTCATCTTCAGTTAAATTCTCGCCGCGTTGATTTGGTCTGATAAGTAAGCAGCAAGATGAACGGGTATTAAACATTTATCTTCTTGTTTTTCAAGAATTCAAAACATTTTCTGATTTTCAACCATTGAAACAGATGAATTTGAGACTGTGTCACGTTACATTCACCTTATTCCAAAAAAGCAGGTGAACACACTTTAGATTGTTGGCCCGTTAGCTTCAAAAAACGTTATCCACTCACAGATTGCCTGGAACAAGTCATAAGTTGCTTCTATTTGTAATCAAAATTCGTTTTGAAGAAGAAGTCTTACTGTATTTGATGAAAAAACATCAAGAATATCTTGGCTATCATGAACTGCTAAACTTTTCAATGAATGTTTATTGTCCAGAGAGCTTTTTAGACAAGAGAAAAAGGAACTCTATGTTCTCACCGGCAAGAGATGTATTGCCCCGTTTTGTTCAATTGAATTTTTTCAAACCTTGCATGTGAAATCCGCGAATTTTTTAACTCAGATACAATCGAAATGATGCTCTATTTAAAATTGGGAAAATGGTCATATTTCAAGGAGTCTTCAACCAGAAGGTTTAGACCGTGGCAAAAACAACCATTAAGTAATGTAATCGTACTTGCTGCTAACTATTTCACGAGCGTTTTTAATGTTAGCTCCGTTGTCAGTGACAATAGCTAGAAAATTTGAAGGTCACAATTCCTCCAACACTTTTTTAATTTCTGACACCAAAAATGTTGTTGAATGTCTGTTATCTTCGATATGTATCGATTCATAGAATACCGGAAGAGGTGTATTAATAACAAAATCAGATATAGAGTCATTTCTGCAATTTATCCATCCATCCATCTGTCAGCTTAAGATAGGTGCTTCACTAATTCTTGAAGAAACTGCAGTTATTACTCTAGTGTACTCGGATTCGAGGAGTAGATTTAACAACTGGTAGAGAAAGGGTGGTGGTTTATATGCGCATCTCATTGTTTTGAATACCTACATCTAACCATACTTTTCTCGTTGTCATATCTAAAGGGGCTCCTGAGACGAAAATAGCCCTTGCGAGTATATCATCAATCTTGTCGTTTCTTTGAGAGAACATGTTATCAAAATACGAACAAATTGTACCTTGTGATGCTTCAAAAGTACTTGAAAATAAAAAACTAGCTGATGAATGCACAGGCCTGACTAGACAAGTAATTTCTGAGCCAGTAAATTCTACCTGCTTCTGCTGAGAGGTAGTTTCAGTATCAATAGTATCAGTATCACAATAGTTTATGCAAGGTCAGTTGAAAAAACACATCACCGCAAGTCGTCGGTCCCTTTGAAATATCAAAGAATGCGGCAGCGCGGCCCGACATTCGTTTGATGATCTGTTCAACTGAGTTTGCATGAACTTTATCTTCTTATACCGCGGTTGAACTTGGCGTGGTGTTATTGTTACTACCGGAAACATTTCTTACAGGCAATTTCATTTTTTTAAAAATTGTTTGGTAGCATTTCTTTCGGAGGAGATTTCACAATATTCACAGGAATAGTTGTCTTTATATTTGAGATCGTAGTATCTCCAAACATCACTCTTCGGCTTGACCATATTATCGCAACTCCAAAATGAACCAAAGAAAAAACAAAATACACAAAGTCGGTCGACCACAAATTATATTACAATTGCTAGTGTGACTAGTTTCGGCTAAACAGCCATCTTCAGACAAAAATTAAATAGAGTACCTGTAAGAAATGAAATTACAGACGAACAATAAGTTTGCTGAGGAAAAAACATACCTAGGCCATGTGGTAATTACAAATTCATCAAAAAAATTTTTAAGCGGTTATATCAACGTATAAATATAATCAGTCCGGTAAGGGGGTGATTAAATTTTTATAGCGGCTGAACAGCCAAAAGAACCTTATAATCATGAGGTTCAACATTGGCACGAAAAAAATTGTAACAAAATTATGAGAAGTTACAGGAGATTATTTAATTAACCCATTGTTTCCTTTGCAATTATTTGTTATTTTGCCAAATAGTATTCTGTACCTTATGATGATTTTGTCATGTCATTTAGTTTGTATAATTGTCACTGTCATTCAGTCTTGTCATGCTGTCATTGTCATTTGCTTACCTCGGCGATTGTTGGATTTCTGTCTTTCAATAGCCATTCAAGATGAAACTCAGTTGAGTGAATTTAAATATCTTCAATTTTTTTCGTGCCAATGTTGAACCTCATGATTATAAGGTTCTTTTGGCTGTTCAGCCGCTATAAAAATTTAATCACCCCCTTACCGGACTGATTATATTTATACGTTGATATAACCGCTTAAAAATTTTTTTGATGAATTTGTAATTACCACATGGCCTAGGTATGTTTTTTTCTCAGCAAACTTATTGTTCGTCTGTAATTTCATTTCTTACAGGTACTCTATTTAATTTTTGTCTGAAGATGGCTGTTTAGCCGAAACTAGTCACACTAGCAATTGTAATATGATTTGTGGTCGACCGACTTTGTGTATTTTGTTTTTTCTTTGAAAAAATCTGGACCACTTTGAGAAGGATGGATGGTTTCCATGACTTATCCAAAATAAACATCATGCATTTTGGGAGGAGGTCAACTCAGAGATATTCAGACTCACTAGTTCAAATATCACGTAATAAGGCAAAATAGTTACAGTAATTTGATAGAAATGGTACTGATGGTTATGATAGTTATAAACAACACCCTTTATAACAATAATGTCACTAATTATGATGAAAACAGGAAGACTCTTCACTAAATATCGCTAGCCACGGCCCATGAGGAACCACAGAATTGTCACAACTCAGATTTCGGTTATTCCCCGATCGATATGTTCAGGAACGTTCAGGAAGCGGCCACGCGGCTTCAGTAAGGCCAACTAGAACTGGGCGACTAAATGAGAGTATAGAGCGAAAAAAAAAAACAATATTTCCATTGTTACCGATCTTGTGGTGATATTACGTGATATTACCAAAATTACCGGTAACATTACCTCGGTAAAATTATCCTTTACATCACTAGATACACATCTTTGCCACTGTGAAGGCTTGTCAAGGCAAGGTTTCTCACGCTAGGAGAAGAAAAACCAAGAATCCAAAGAATCACATCAGATAATATTGAAGCTAGGCTATGGAGCTTCATATAGAGGAGGAGCAGCTAGTCAAATATCTCCTCCTAGGGCAGACACTATAAATCTGGAAAAATTGTTATGTGGTGGTAAATAGCCTGAAAGCCTCATTCTTATCTGCTCTAATAACTGGTATAGTAAGTGCCATAATATGGTCTAGAAGTTGGACTATTTCTTATTGAAAATCAGTCACAGGTGAAAAAATTTAGACTTCATCTCTGACAACAAGTTAGCAAGTTTCCCCATAATTAATATGTTGATTATTGATATTTTG
This sequence comes from Phaedon cochleariae, assembly GCA_918026855.4. Classification (NCBI taxonomy): domain Eukaryota; kingdom Metazoa; phylum Arthropoda; class Insecta; order Coleoptera; family Chrysomelidae; genus Phaedon; species Phaedon cochleariae. The sequence goes on along the minus strand of OU896715.1, from coordinate 25,116,540 downwards.
TCGATATATACTTTGACAAATAACAATCAAGCATAACTACCTAGTTTTTGCGATTTGCGATACTCCAACAGCTGATAGTATCTTCAGGCGTTCAGAATGTTTCGTGATATATAATGAAAGTATTATATATGGTATGGAAAGTATGGATTATACAGTCATCTCCATCGGAGTGTATACATACACGATGATGTTGTCAAGTGATTCAACCAGTGAATCTTCATTCCGATCAAAAAACATATCTTGATATTATCGTTCCATAATATGTCAGATACGATACATTCAAATATTGAAGAAGAACTTGACTTAAACGAATCTCATGTATTAAATTGTGTCATTTGAAAAATATTTTCACTGGTACTTCTATTCAAAATTCAGAATTTATATTTCATTTTCAGGAATCATGAACATTCGAAAATGTCACTGATGGTTACAAGTATGTCCTCACTTTCTGAAAAGCACTAAGTTTTAGTCCTCATGGTCCTTCTATAGACATTCTCCAGAATAGATAATGAAAACATTTCAGAGTCGAATGAGCATTTCATCACATACAAGCACAAAAGCTGAACACAAAATAAAGGTATCTACTAGATACAGACACAAGAATGTCCAGAAGATGAGTAAAAACTTGAGCATCAAAAGTTGTCTCTTTTTTTTCAAACCTGAACACTGAACACTTCATTGTTGATCAGAAAGAAATGATAGAGTTCAGTAAGAGACTTTCAGACTAGATTCAAGATGTCAGTGTCATCACATTTACATATGGACGGCAGAGTCACTAGGATTTCAGTAGACCATATTACGCTGAGCGCTATTTCTGATATACTCATTAACCATTCCAGAACACGTGATTTTGACATGGTTTCTTGAGGGGCACACAAACTATCTGTTAGATTACCTTCGATGAGCATAGCCCTGGCCATCCCTGCCATATACACAGTATAATAACAGTTTCACCAAACAAAATTATGAAATTCTTTTTGGTTTCAACTCGGATTCCAAGGATAACGATCCCACTAATTCTGGTTTCATATGACAAATCTTGACAAATTACAATTTTTGCTCCTCAGCAACCTGTCAAATGACGTAATTTCGAAATGATTAATTGGATATCTTTATTCGATGATTCTTCATTGACAACATTTAAGTTTCTGTCATTTCACACAATGTTTCAATTTTATCACGTTCAGTGCTGTCATGTCATGAAAATGTCAGCTCTAATTCAAACTTTTGATGAAATTTGGATAGAGGAGAAGCTGGAACGCTCGGAGGAGAACATATTGTGAGTGATACTTTTTCTATTTCAATTGACAGCAACGCCATACCTTTTGTGGATGAATGCAAAAATGTGGATCAATATCTGGATACTAAAATGAGATTAACTAAACATGTAAGCCACTTATGCAGGTACTCTTTCAATATCTTGAGGAAGTTATAATCGAGTAGAGACCTGATATCCAAAAATTTCAAGTTGAAATTGTCCGAGTCTCTCATTTTCTCGAGACTGGTCTATACTGTGGATCTATTTATGGTCCTGCCCTACAGATGCTACTAGGCTACAGAGGATACAAAATAGCTGCATAAGATTCTCATGAGGCATCCGTAAGTATAAACATATTAGTATATCCTTCCAGGATCCAGGTTGGATGAAATTGAAGTTACACATGCTGACTGTCACCCATGAAATATTGAAAACTGGATACCCGCCTCACCTACGTAGAAAATTGTTCGCACTTCCACATACTACTAGATGATGATATTCCTACACAATATCTATTCATTCTCAATTGAGTTTAGGTTTGTCAGAGGATAGTTTCAAAGTCAGCAACATTATTAATTCACATGGGAGAATGCGAGACGATGAGTGATTTATATTAGCCCCAAATCTCATGATTCATACACGGTTAAGATTCATTTGTGATACGTCAGGTAACTACGTAATAATTCCATATAATAAGTGTGTTTTTGCGTTAGCTTGAATAATACTACTATCGAAAGTAGTAACTCTTCATCCTTCTGGTGTTTTTCGAATATATATTTCAGGACTCCTCTTTATCAACACATCCTCGTGATTTTTCACTATGAAGGTGTGAATTGACACCACTGTACACGGTATTATCAAATTTCTAATACTATAGATGTGCTATGAATATATAATCAAGTGTTGATTCAATCGGAGTCATTTCTGAAATCTACTCGATTGAAATTACACCAGGAAAATTCTCCTTGTGTAGACGAATGAAGAATAATGGAGGAGACTATCTATTTTAGAAAACAACATCATCGTGAGCTCTTCACCAAAGAACTACCAGTAAATATAATATTGAATTTTCCATCCATACTAGGGGGATAAAAAAAATTGGAATATGTTCATTTCAAAACACACACTGAGCCTCCTGAAGTGGTCTGACTCGTATGACTCAGGTGTGACTTATCAGTTTCAACACGCCTATTGTCATTTATCTGACCAATCACACTGCAAGACTGCAGAATGGCAAGGTAATGAAGAGATATAAATACAGTTCGGGACTAATACGTTACGGCTTCGCCTTCATCTTTGACTTTTTCAGTTATCGAATAGAATACCTATGCGAAAGATTCGATTCTCTTCAATTTCAACCTATAATATTGATTGTACATTGAATGTTCATCACGATTCATCGATTGAAAGAGGTTGAAGATAATTTCATTCCTCAGTAAACTCACATGGAGCTGAATCGCATTTTACTCTTTTTCACTGGTAGATTCAATGATCAGATATTCATTTCTAACAGAATATATGTTTTCTCAACATCGTGTTGAAATGACTGCAACATTTTATTCTGCAAACAGTTCCTCTTCGCTCATCAGGTAATGACCTAATTCGCGTTATGAATTCACTTCCTGCGAATGAAATGCAAATGGACAACCTTCTCTCTTGATGAATTCAAATGAATTCTGAAAGAGCTCTCCATCAGATGCTCTCGGAGAGTATTTTGCTGTAATTTCCTGTTTCGAGTTGAAAAAATGCCATGAGATAGAAGACAGGATGAATCCGAGCAAAATTGAATTATTAGGTATCTAAAAATATCAGCAGCAATAGTATTTCACGTATACAGCGAGATGCAAAGAGCATGTCGCGGTTGAATGGTGTCAGCGGACTCAGTGCAACAACGAATAAAAGTGCTATCACCGCCGATGTGTGAGACATGTTCATTGCGGCTATATTCCGAATCCAACTGATCATAGTACTGTCAGTAAATCCACTGACTCTGCTAAAAATTTGTATTCCGAAATATAAAATCGAAAATACAGTGTTGTCATTTGGAACACGTTTTCATCAGTAATCTACAGCAGTTAATCAGCTGGTGAATTTTATTGTCACTTCTATAGTTTCCAGTTCATCTCGCCTATTTTAAATAACAGGCATTCTCAGATATTGAAAATGATTATTATTGATAAGCCAAGACTTGATGTTTGGAAACCAACAAAAATAAATGTGACATTCTTTTCCACTCTGAAGTAACGACAGTTCACTGAAGTCACACTATACTTTCTGATTATACACTGAGAAAATAAATGAAAATCTGTATAACTAAATGTAATGGTGATTCCGAATTAGTTCCATCAAACACAACACATATTCGTGATATCACTTATTTGAGTAATCAATACTCAGACAAACGTATTGCATAGCATTTCCGAATATTAATAGATCAAATTATTATACACCTCTACATCAAATAACATGTTCCATATCCAGTAATTAATAAATATCTCGCATGTAGTGGTATTAGGATTGTGTTGAATGTTACTCCCATGATATTTCTATTCAACAGTACGTATTAGTGCGTAATAATAATAAGTTTAATTTTTGAGATGTACAAATCTTCCACATCAGAGAGTGATATGCCGAAATCACGAAGCCAATCGTCGACGTTTGTTTTTTTCAATGTGGCTTGGCGTTGGCGTGATTCGTTCATCAGTTCATAGTTGATCTTTTGTTGCGTTAGTCTCGTGAATCATGAATGAAATAAATTTCATTGGCCCATGGGGTTTTCATTTGCAGTGCATGTGTATAGTCAGGTGAAGTGTAAGTACCTAGGTACCTACCTCACCTACAAACTGTCGTACTGTGAAGTGTGAACGATACCGTTGTTACCAGTGTTCAACAGTAAGTATAATACCTATTCGTTTTATATTGAAACTGAAATGGCAGGTGAACGTTGCACGCGTTATTGAGGATTGAATAAAAATGACAATTTTGTTGCACACAAAAATGGAATTTACACAATAATTCGATTATTCTCCTATTCCCAACTTCATTCATGTACTCACATCACTCACTACCTATGTAATTACCATAACATACCTGCGAATAATTGAGATTCTGTGATATTTTCTAGTTTTTTCTCCAAATGAGTATGTCCTGATGGCGGTAAAAAAATATTGATTCAGAGTTTGAACAGATAAAAATGAATGAATCTATAAGAAGAAATCACTAGTTTTTAGTGGTGAATATGAATCATATGGGTAGAGTATGAATGTATTCCCTGATAGCACACAACGTCCTAGGGACGTCCTTATTTGGTATTTTGGCCCGAATGTCCCGGACCAAAAGTAAGTGTCCTTGGGACATCCCATCCCGTACATCTCATGCAATGTCCGAGCAAGGACGTCCACGGAATGTCCCAGCTTGTACACCATTTCAAATGTCCTAGAAATAGCATCTGTTAGACGTCCCACGTAGAACATATTGTAGAATGTCCATGCAAGGACGTCCTTGGCATGTCCCTGATGAGATATGATTTTGAACGTTCCTTTATGGACATCCATCGGATGTCCCGAGTAGTACATATTCTGGTATGACTTCAGATCTTATAAAATGTCGTTTCTTGATAACCATGAAATGTCCCTGATGGTACATTCTTTCAAATATCTCTGCACAGACGCCCTTAATATTTCCAGGATCGTATAAAATTCGAAATGTCCCTTAGAGAAATCCTTCGAATGTCCCTTAGGGATATCCGTCGGATGTCCCAATTGGTACATGAACTGTACTCTTCCAATGTCCTAGAAATAACGTTCTACAGACGTCCAAGTCGGTACTTTCAATATATGTTGTCCCTGCGAATACGTTAACTAACACCTCGCCGACGAATGATTGCTCGTTGGCTATAAGTACTCCTCGTCAATGCCCTTCACATAAGTCCATTGGACATCCTTGGGAATCTTTTTGGGGACCTTCATATGGACCATCAACTCAACTGAATGTTCTAATGAGTTATGCAAGATCTGGTCCTAGAGGGACCCAGGAAAATTCGAATTCAAGAATGATTCGTATGTCCCTGGAACATCCAATGGACATCCAATTGATATCCCTCATCGTTGCTGATAGGTTGTCCTATGGATGTCCTCTCTAGTGCTTGATGAGGAATACTGTACGATTTAGGTATTCGATAGTTGTCCAAGGGACATCCCTCAACGACGTCCCTAGTTGGTCCTCAAGTGGGACATTTGTGCGTCCTACAGGCGTCCAAAGGACGTCCTGAATGTCCCGACAGGACGTCCTAAGGATAACCATGGGATATAAGTGTGTTATTAGGGTTGTTTGTAGTGGTGGATACGAACCGACGAGTATAGTATTATTCACTCATTTGTAGTGGTAAATAATAACCGTACAGGTAGGGTCCATAATAACTGGTGCATTAGTATGTCATATTGCCTCAATCGTACTATTTTGTAGTGTTTATACTTGATGAATGTAGTGACTGATGCCTTTTTAACCACAACGCTTGGTATGGTATGGTGATCTTTGGGTATTTACAACGGATAATTTTTCTCAGTGTAGTCAGCAATTTCAGCAGAATGTTTGATCGAAATATTGGGAATGAATAGTATGTCTGCTCACAAGTATCTGTAACTTCAAGTGATTCTCTATGATTTCGGAATGAAAAATCAGCAGATTCGGTACTGTCAGTTGAATTCTGAATATATCCTGCATCTGACTGTCTTTATTGTCGTCACTTATGAAATGAGTGAGTCTTGTACATTATAGACTGAAAGCTGGCTACATGAGTTTCAACGTGACTCGGTACAGTCACAATGTCCTTCTGGAATGGTTTCATTTATGATGTGGAACACTAAGGCGCGAGTCTACTTGGTCCTTCTGGGGGACTTACGTCGGGTTCTATCAATTTCTCGAGTTTTGGTCATCGAAATTTTTCCACCCTGTAGGTTTATCGCCGAATTTATCGCTGTCTGCCATGGTGTTGTCCTCCACTGTTTGGTCTGCCATTCAGCATGCAAATAAGTTGATATATTATCAATACGTACACCTAATTTCAAGACTTTATCTCATCACGTTGATTTTTCGATTTTTGTCGCAAATTTGACGCGGTCTGCCGGCACTTTAGCCCCCGGAAAACGGTTTGCCAATTGTCAAACCATCTTCCTGACGACACATACTATATGTACACGGAATTTCATGACTTTACTTATGACGTCGATTACCTTCAAAACTCTGCAACGTTCCCCGCTCGCCCCCTCAAAAGTCCCCCAGACCGACCAGGCAGACTCGCGCCATAGTGTTCCACACCATAAATGGAATCATTCCAGAAGAGAATAATTATTGTGACTGTACCGAGTCACGTTGAAACTCATGTAGCTCTCAGACTATTAGGACATCAAAGAATTGCACCGATCTGAAAATGTGTATCGATTGAGTTCTGTTCAATAGAAATATTTTCAAGATGACTGCACTTCTGGTTCTGGAAAACAACATTCTTACTAAGCCTTGTTTTTACATTTTTGAGTTACTGAAATTCATTGAACAATATATGACAGACTTTGTGCAAAACGCTACTCATATATATCCATAGATTAGAATTGTATAAGTCAAATTCTTATTATATGAGCACAGTCTTATATAACAAATTGAACTGCAATGAAATGAAAAACATGACTAATTTGAAGAAGTTTATGTCAGCTATCAGATCGATATTGCTAGCAAATGCCATTCATTTCGTTAAAGAGTACCTTCAGTAAACTCTTTTCAGGATCCGTGAATGATTTGTGTGAATGGTGATGAGCTCATGCAAGTATAAACATATTATGAGGATGGAAGATCTTCTTGGATAAATCAAGGTATTCTATTCTATTCTAATATTCGTGCCAAAATGGATTCTATAGTAGGATGCCAGAATCGATATCACTAGAAGATTCAATGCCTAACACCACATGTAGATATATGTAAAAACATCAGTACAAGAATACATAAATGACTTATGCCGTATGATAAAAGTTTCTGGAGGATTCGTCAGTGTCAAACACAGTCAAATATATAATATCTCTTCTTCCAACCCAATGGGCACAAGTACGTTCTGTAAACGTTTTATGGTTGAGGAATTCAACGTTGATATATGGTTGAAGAAAACATCATCAAAACTGAACGTTAAATACACGAATTGAAAACGATATTTCCTAACAATCCATGAAATTCGTATATTGATGAAACGTTTTCCCAAAACGTTTGACAAACTCTTGGGATGAACGTTTTTTCAACAACGTTTTTCCACCGTTATTTGCCAACGTGTAATAAAATAATGTTGTTATCAAACTTTTTTTTTCATTTTGGTAGAAGTGCTCACGATCAGGTAACGTTTTTTAATAACGTTCAATGAACTCTCAACTCTGACTTTTTCCCAACGTGAATCTTTTAACATCATTCAGCAGTCAGTAACAGAAACAACGTGATGAATACGCTGTTCAATAAAGTTTCTCAATCATCATTACTCAGTAACGTGTGATAAATGTTGTTATCAAACTATCTTTTACATTTTGGTATAAGTGCTCACGGTTATGTAACGTTCTTTGGTAACGTTTAATGAACTCTTAGAACTAACCCCAATGAGCACACGTGCGTTTTTTCAACGTATTATCAACGTAGAACGAGTAAGATAGACGTTCATGGTTGAAGCTAAACGTTTTATTAACGTATCGAAAACTATATGTCCTGACGATCTGTTGAAATTATTCATTCATGAAACGTTTCTTCGAAACGTTAGTCAGACGCTCGAAATGAACATTTCTGTTACGCGAATCTGTCAACATTATCTGACCGAGAGTGGAAGAAGAACGTGAATAAAACATTTTTCAACAACGTTCTCTAACTGTTATTCGTCAACGTGTAATATACGTTGTCGTCAAACTATATTTTATATCATCCGTCATTTGAGAACGTGTATTTTATATGGATACAAAACTACTTTTCATCGATCCGGCAAAGTTCTCACGGTCAACTAGCGTTTATTCCCAAGGTTTATTGAACTCGTCGACGCTCACACCAAGAGTTTAGGTACAAATACGAGTAGTCGAACAAATTTGAATAGGGATACGTGAAGATAGGTACGTCACTAAGGAGGAAGTGGAACGGAAAGGAAATACATGGACACATATCAGGTTAGTGAGTTATTATAATAATAATAATTGCAATAATTATGAAAATGATGATGAATTCATTGTGGACACAAAAATAACGGAAAGTAATTTTAAACCGAAAATTCGACGACTTGAAATTGATCCGAAGTAAACGTTGAAAAATCATATTTTATTAACTTGTTCGAATCGTCATTGTCAAACGTCAATTACACGTTGAATAAACCTCGATTATCGACAATTATGATACGTCGAAACAGTACTTTTATGTCACGTTGATACTCGAGTTGGAAAAACGTTCCCAAAAAATGTTTATTTAGGTGATTTGGTTGAATGAATCGTTTTATCTTGCGACATTTTTTCGTTGAATCAACGTTTGAGGAGTACTCCTAATGAACGTTCGGTTTCAAACTATTTAGCAACGTTTTTGCAACGTCATTGTGCTCATTGGGAATGAAACTCGCTAGTGAGTGAATCAAAGTTGATTCTTGGCATCTTGTGTGCCAATGTCATATTCTGATTTCTCAATGGTCCTCGCCTAGTAACTCGTTACGCCTCGTATATAATGGTGCAGTTGCTAAGCTGAATCAAGCAGAAAACAATCTGTCGAGAGAGCTTGTTCAATCAATATACAAGAAGCCGATATTTCTGAGCTTCCTTTCATGGCTTTCATTGTGTGGAAGAAGGAAAACAATACGACAAAGAAAGTTGATTGCTTTGGCGGATAATAAGGCAAACACAAAAAGTGTGACTCGAACATTCCTTCCAATTAACTTTTCCCCCATCATGGAATAATAATGCAATATTCATTCTGATCGAAGTATACAGTAGGCAACCATAATGCGGGCTTGAGCGATTTCAGAATCTAGAGCCATAGTGCCGAATGAGTTATGAACTTTCGTGTTCTTTTAATTTTGACATGTAATTTGATTTTTCAAAACTGACGAGAGTTTTGAATCGTCTAACTCAACGGATACGTGAAGTGAAATGTTACATTAACTGGTGATAAAATGTTCATTGGACACCAGTTGCGAAATGAAAATTAGGATGAACATGAATCACATATTCATCACTAATAAATAGTTGAAGTTATTCATATGTGTATAACAAACAACTAAATTGGTGTCCGGGTGTAGAAGTGCCTTAGAAAATATGGCAAAAACTAGGGAAGTCAGCCTCATGTGGGTAAAAGGACACTCTGGTATCCCGGGAAACGAGGAGGTAGACAGACTAGCCAAGATCGGTTCAGGAATGACACCCATTTCGGACCAGAACCGATATTGGGAATGCCCAATAGTACGGCTATGTCATTCATGACGGAAATGCTACAGAGGCAGTTCCTCGAAACATGGCGAAACACCAGGAATGAGACAATCAAAGCTCCATATAAAGAAACCTTCAAAAAGGCTCACGAGAGAGATCTTTTTACTCAATAGTAGGGATCTCAAGATGGTAGTTGGGCTCTTAACTGGGTACAACCACCTCAACAGGCACCTAGAACAAATAGGGATCAAAGATGATCTCATCTGCAGATGATGCTTGGAGGAAGATGAAACATCATCACACATACTCACTGAATGCACCGCGTTGGTGCATCAGAGGAAGGCTGCCTTTGGGAGCATTGTACTGCACCCAAAGGATGTGAAAGCGACTCAGCTGAGGAAGCTGCTGAATTTTGTCAAAGAAATCGGCATGCCCAGCTGATTCACAGGACAAGTGGGCGCACAATGGGCATGACTGAAGAGGCCTGAGTGCAGGGGTCTACACACCCGTCCACCTGTGCAGAGAAGGACAGAAGAAAAAGATGTGTATAACAAGTCGAGTATAATTAAGACCCATTTGCACGGAATGCATATTATAAAAAATATTTTTTTCACGTTTTGTGCTAAAACCAAAACATATTTCATCAAAGTTACTGTTTTTTTTTTATGTGAAGGTATTTTGGTTTCTGTGAGATTATTATCATCTTGAGAAATGATGAGGAATGTAGAAGCCTTCTATTTTTAGATTATCCGAAACATGATCTCGTCTGCTCAAGCCACATATATGAATCGGACGCATACATTTTGCACTTTTTGAATACGAAAGCTATCAGTACTAGTAAGGACAGGGCCATAAACAACATCTGCATAGTTGAGATGAGCACCAGACCTTCACAGATTGATTGAACTTCGCGTGATTGTGCCTACCGCATGGATATTTGAACAGAGGTGCCGTCAAATTTGCTACAGTGTAGAACTTTGGGTGGTAAAAGGGGTCGAAGCTCAAGTTTTATTCTGATCCCAATTTTTTTTAACAGTGCCATTCGATAGTACACGTCGAGCTCTTTCAGTGCTTGAAATATTTGTACTTATTCCAATGTCACCCTGTATATCTATTCATTCAATTGATATGATGCTGTTACATGAGTTCTATGCATACTTTTCAACTCTCAGAAAGACGAATTCGATATAAATTCAACAAGTTATAGAAACAAACCAACTCAAACGATTTATAACCTCTGTGAATTATTTTATCATCATGGTGTACATTTTGGAGAAAATCAACGTATATTGCAAGTGCAAAACTGGTGCAGAACTACGAATGCAATTAGCTAATATACTGTTTTTCTTTATAAAATTATGTCGTTATCCGATGACGGTTGAAATTTGAATCCGGCTCTTGGACTATGATGGCAACATCTCCATCAAAACTTACAAGAGAAAGATCTTTATTGACTTCACGAAAATTTTTGGCGCCACTCCAACTCCACAAATATCCCTCACCGAACAATTAAACTAACCGTACGAACTCCCATTCTCCTCACCGGTTGGCTTCCTCGCGCCCAAATAAAGTTTCCCGTTTTGACAGGCGTCCGCGCAATATAACTCCGCAGCAAACTTCCACGTGACCTTTCCATTGTGTTCTCCCTGCTCGAGACAACTACACTCTAGAGCGAGTACCATCTGAGGAATGGAATTTACACGAACGTAAAAATGTCCTTAACTAACAACGGAATTTCTCTAAAAGCGAGCACTTGACTGTCTGTTTTCATGTTTTCAGTCATAAGTAGCACAGTACGTAGAGCTTTCGATAACAATTATGGAAGGTTAGGTTTGATGTCAACGATATAAACGATCTACATGATCATATCAATTACGGTCAGACGTTTATATATGCAGACGATACCGCAATTATTGTCACAGCTGAAACTGAAAATAAATCACAAGATAAAATTGAGTTAGTAGTAAAAAACATTACATATTAGTGAGAGATTAATCATCCTATTAATAACACAAAAACAGCAGTTTTGATAGAATTCACTACTCCTCTTAAATCGTCAAACAATTCCTATAATAAACATCTGTGATACAAACATGCTTGCATCGGAGTCAACAAAATACCTAGGTCTTGAAATAGATCATGATCTAAGTTTCAACAGTCAAGTTGTCTCCTTATGCAGAAGGCTCAAAAGTATATATTTTGCTTTTTCAACTTAGAAATCGAATTTCCATAATAACTACCTGATCATCATGTATTATGCGTTTGTATATACGGTCATCAGTTGCAACATGATTGTATGGGTCAGGGCCACGGAAACCCCTATAGTTTTTATCATCCAAAAGAGATTCATAAGACTCGTGTTTGATCTGGACTATAATAGAGAGTCCTGTAAAAGCACATTCATCAATAACAGAATCCTCACATTCACCTCTATCTCTATCTATATAAATTATTATTAATCACCTTCAATAATATGGAAAAGCTAAACAAAAATAAAATCTACCACGGATACAATACTAGCAAAAGAGATAATCTTCGTTTGCATCTTCCACTCTGAATGCAGCACAGGAAATCAGCACTTTATGCTGAAGGCTATTTGTTCAATCTGCTACCAGAGAGCATAAAATCTATTCGATGTCCAAAGACATTCAAGGTATAGTTGAAAGAATTTTTGCTCCACCATGCATTCTACTCCTTAGATGAGTACTGTGAGATCAAATCTCAAGATTTTCAAAACTCTGTCTGTCGTACTCTGTCCTCTCACAGTTTCTAATTTTAATTAGTTTTTATCCATTAAGATGTAGTAATAATCAAACGGAAAAGAATCCCTAAGCATAGATACCTCAGTATATTATATCCGCAGTAAATCTTCCAATACTGACGCTCCACTGGGTTATTTCAGCAATTATCATCCATTCTGTAGTAGAAGTCCAAGGTGAAAGAGTTTTTCCAGACTACAAGTACTACAATGTCTACGACTCGGGAAAATTTCCAAAATATTCGTGTTTTCAAAAAAATGCCCGACAATAATTGGAGCTCACGTGAGTGAAAATCATTCTGTTGGTATCATCATCAGTATCGTACTCAAAACACACGCTTCAATGAAACTTCTGAATTCTCAATAGTTTAATATCTAAAATGTTAGTTCACTTCTCGAAAATCTAGAGATTCAATTGAAGTTTGATTATCCTAGTTTTGTTGGACGCTTTTATGGTTCCACTTTCAGAGATATTTTCTGCTAATATGTTGCTGATATGAAAGAATTAACTTCCCCTTGACACTATTTGAATTTACTTTACCTCGATACTATTCCAGTTTGAGATCAAACATTGGGAAATTGATGATTTCATATTTAAAACAGACAGAATGGAGAATGTAATAGAATACATAATTATTCTTACCGTGTAACGTATCCAGAAATAAACTTCGATAAAAGATAACGATCATACCAAAAACCAAACAAACTTAAATCTGAAAGGGCGCAATTCCTCACCTTGTTTATCATTTTTAGCTCATAAACACTCATGAATCTTTCTATTAGCACTTCAAGCAATTTATTCATTTCATGAATATACTAAACTCAAATTATCAATTGAAACAAAATGAAAAGTATCAAACAATACTAGTTCTTCAAATAAAATACAATTACTCTTGTTACTTCCGTTTACCAGTGTGATATTAGTAGATCTGGCTTCAATTTGTTACCCTCATTTCATCAACACACATCCGTGTGGGCAAAAATCGGAAATACATATAGATCAACAACATGAATGCCATCTTCCTTAAATACTCTAGTAAGTCTATATGGCCGTTAATTAGAAAAAGTGCACCGAATAATTCAAGTTCGATTCTTGAACCATCAACTCGACAAAAATCTTCAATGAAACGAAATACCTTTCAACTTCTTCATTGGCTCGAGCAGGACTTGGTAGGTAGTTACATTAACTAACTCAATTACGACAATGCCAATCTTCACCATACTCTTCACTATAGGCAACAGACGACAATAAACCATAATTATTTCTTCACACCTTTAATTTTATTGTACCCTGTACTGGGCAGAACATCTGAGGCAGAAGTAGACTATATCATCCCTTTTCCTGCCGAAACTTAATTATCGATTCAATAACTAACTGTGAAATCATTGATTTTGAAAATATGACGGGAACGCTATCACTAGACCGCCCATTTTGAACTGCTTTTCTGGTCTCTGGTCTCTCCAATATTTCTCACTACGCCACACAGGCATTTGATCGTATCCATTCCATACCATTGTCCTTGACTTAATTCACTGGACTAGCAATGAACATTACAGACATCACAAAGAAATATTTATTATGCCATTTCTCTCTGCTGGAAGAGCAGAGATCAACAGTTATCATGAAAATCATTGATGAAGACTTCTTTGTTACAATAGAAATATATCTCTCTTTTTTATGAAGAAACGGTTACATGGAGTACCAGTAGAATGATTTCAGCAAAGTCAGTTCTTCTGTGAGGGCAAAGCCATATTACTACGATTGTATCTTTTTTGGCCATGACAGGTAGAAGAAACTCAGCAAATAACTTTCTCCTGGGACATCACAATCCTGTACGTCTTGCTTCCTTATGTCACGTATTCTGATTGGCGGAACAGAATGTAAACTCAAACCTGAATTAACCTGAAGAAAATGTCATTGTCAACAAAAAAAAAACGTCAACATGAGTTTTTTCGGCTTTTCTCAGTTGCCTCGGTATTGTCATTTGTCCTTCATATTGAAATAAAGTGAAATTATTATGACAATAATATTAGTTGAATAATTGAATGAAAATGATGTGAGAAAAGGAAATCGAACAGTACCTATCTACCTACCTGAATTCGCAAAAAAAAATCAGGAGTAAAAACATAATCATAACTTCTATTATGATTCAATCGAATCATAACTCACAGTAGTATTTTCCTCTTTTTTGTCTTTCCTTACCATTTTCCACAGATGTGATGGTATCTTGCAACGCAATGAGCTAAAAATATTCAGCATTTCGCGTCATTTTAATTCCAGATTTTGCTTCATATCAGAATACGAATCATAAATGGCAAAAGGTGAAAAGTTCGATTGTGAACGTTGCTAACCAAAGGATTCAATCGTGTGTCCAACAGACGTTAGGGTAAAGTCGACTCCTCAGATGATGCTGTCCCTAGACACCCCAGTCTCGAGCCACACATCTGCTCTGCCCTGCGAGACGTAATGAAGATTACCAGTCTTGAGGGAGCGTCCCTCAAGTGGCAAAGTTCTTGGGTATAATCACCACTTATACACCCCACGGTTATCGCTCGGTATACACACACATACATATATCTATACTACTTTGCATAGGAGGCGTCGAAACGTTTTTGAAGAAAGATAGATAGATAGATATTGTATTGTATATTAAAATATTCACAATTCTTATTATAAAGGGTTGAGCTTGAACCTATCTGACAGAAGTGTTTTGATGTGATGATTTTCAGTACACACAAGGCCAGTGGCGGATTTAGCAGCAAGCTGAGTATATAGAGATGTTCGACAATCGATAGTACAGAATATGACTACTATCCAAACTATCGATAGTTCAAAATAGTCGATAGTATTGGGACTCATGGATTCGATCTGTCAACTGTAGATTTCCGAATGGATACTGACACAACAGTCAAATGTCTGCAAACAAACTCACAGCTACGTTATATTTCCTGTATATCGCAGCAACAGCTGTCACTGTATTTTAATAACGAGCATATTAGGCGATAGTTTATCGATAGTATCGATAGTATTTCAATGCCATCGATGTATCGTGTGTGGCGACTATCGATAGTTTTTCACCTCGAAAGCTAAGTAGGCTTCTGAAAAAATGTCGACAAGAACAGACTCTGAATCATTAAAAAGTCTATCTTTGTTTCTGTGAAAACAAATTTCGAAGAATGCCGTTATGGGATGTCTCACTCATTTTTAAAGATGGAGTCGCGCTTTCGCGAACGTTGGCTACTTTTTTATGGAACTCACGAAATAGCAAACAACATTTTCATAGCTTGCTTCGTTGCATCTTGGGATCCTTCCTGTATCTCAGCTATCTTTGAACTTATAGGAAAAGTAAAAACTTTCACTCACACAGTATCCCACGAGATCCAATGGCGTAGTGAGATTTTCGAAATAAGCTCTTATTATTCAGATATCAACTTAAAGTATGTTTTTTTCGAATATACCACCCTGTATATTTCTCCATTTTCAAATCATTGATGCTTTGCGCTTTACAAAAATATGAAACACTCATACGATACCTTGAATCCAGATAAGTTACAATTATTTGTATATTCCTGGAAAAACTGCATGACAATTTTTACTTTACTGAAAATGAGTGAGATACAGGACAGCCTCTACCACAGCGACGAATTGTTCGTGTCAGAGAAGCTTTTCTTTCTTCTTGTGCTTGAAGTCCAAAATAATAAGCAATATATCGAAGACTTGAACCTTTGGCACGATAATACATTGCACACTGTTTTACCACTGTTTTATCCCAACCTATTTTTCACACCTCGACACGTGTTTCGCTAACTACGTTAGCATCTCCAGGAGAAGATTGAAACTGTTCCAATCTCCTCTTGGATATATATTTTTCATACTCATTACATTATCAGTTGAAGTTATTACCCATGATGGTCCAGAAGTAGGAGAGGTATATGGAGTTCAATTCTGAATGTAACCATCTTCTCAAAACTTGTGAACAGTTTGGGTACCTATAGAGAATAGTATTTTATTTTTTGGTTATTGTAAACTCAAAAGAGCAATCTAAGTAGTTCAAGATCTATGGTTTGAGCATGAAAGAATAACAAAATATGATATAAGGACTAGTTACACACAAGATTATTGAGAATTGCTTCAAGAAGAAAGAAGTGAAAATGAAGATTTGATGTCAACAAAGTTTTCCAGCATATTAAAATCTGACCTCCGGAATACCTTGAGTTGATACCTCCTAAATCAGTCTTCTGATTGCTTCAGCCACAAATTCCTCAATATTTTGATTATAAATGTTTGTCATGTTCAGTCATAAAAAGCTCAGCCTGTTAATGATAACGAAAATAAAATCAATCCTTATTTGATGGAACAACAATATTGTTGCTTGATGCATCAGTTTGAATGAAACACAAATGTCAGATGATAGGTATGTTCTTCACTACCTTGGTGTATAAATAACTAAGTATTGCCCAGCGACCAAGATTATATTCCGAGGCTTCAGCCGAGGGGTATAAGATCCAATGGTAATATTATCCTTTACTACATTTTTTCCACCACTAGTAATTAAAATCTAGTAGTCATGATCATGACAGCATATGACAAGTCGTCATTAATAAATACCCACTAGATTCGAGAGCCATTTCAATGAATATCGCATCCGAACAGTAAAAGGTGGCTAGTCTTTATCGACTAGTGTTTCATAAAATGACGAAAACTAGCTAGGTAGTGAAAACACATTCTAAGCTTCGAAAAGGACGGTAGGTTTCATAGCTATTGTTGAAAAAAAAAATTCATTCCCCACCAATCTATATACAGGGTGTTTCATAATTGAATGCTGATCCTAAAGGGCGATGATCCTTGGATGATTTTAAGGAAAATTCTTTATGTGAACATAGGTCCGTAATAGCTTCGTTTCTGAGATGTTGAAATTTAACAAAAAAAATCAGTTATTCCCCAATATCTCTGAAACCGCTTTGGCTTTTTTCTTCAATTTTGGTACATGCCATCAAGTATGAATAGAAATACATTTTTTCCATAATGAAGGATTTCTTAATTCCCATCAGTGGCGTCCCTGTTAACATACCCTGTCATATTTTTCATCGAAATAATAATACGCCACTGTCTTTTTTTCAAATAAATATCATTTTTGTAATTATACTCTATCTTCTCATAAAAATGGTCTCTTGTCTTTTTTTCGTCCGGCGAACGGTTTTTGAGTTAAAAAATAAAATGCATTCATTTGCTTGTCCCTATTCGATTTTTACTCTTAGTCATAATTTCACAATTGTGGTAACCAGAAGATCTAAGCAATATTTTTATAATTTTATGGTAACTATTTTTAAGTATTTGTAATGAAGAAAAAAGCCAGAGCGGTTTCAGAGATATTGGGGAATAACTGATTTTTTTGTTGAATTTCAGCATCCTGTATCTCAGAAACGAAGCTGTTACGGACCTATGTTCACATGAAGAATTTTTCTTAAAATCATCCAAGGATTATCGCCCTTTAGGATCAGCATTCAATTATGAAACACCCTGTATAGGTACACTGTTTTCGTCCTATATATTTTCAGCACCCTTTAATTTCCAACTGTCTCTTCTGATCATTGATTTTTTCTGCCATCTTTCGAATTCTCCGATTCTTCTCAAAGTGATCGTTTGCCAATTCTGAAATTGTATTGCTTTTAGTATATTTGATGGTATTATTGAACGGATATTCATAGAACCTACCTCTTGAGTTTCCTTTCCGTTGGCGTATAATCTGGGAATTCTGCTTGTAGCTTTGAATCCACTAGTCTAATTTATCTCGTACGAATTCAAACAAAAAGCGACAAAACCAATTTTACCTTCGGCCACTATAGAAAGTAGGCAAAAATACACGAGATACAGCCTCAGTGAGTAGCTCTTTACGCACAGCACATCGCACAGTTTTCGTTCAATTCGCCAGTATATAGGTATATCATGATCGCGTAATCGCCGTCATCGGCAGATGACATAACTGTCAAGAATTATAATTCAGACTGTTTGTCCAAACTGTTTTGATGTACTATATATATGGCAGTAGGTGAAGTATAGTACGTTATGCGTGTTGTAAAGCAATTACGCACTCATGGAATTACGCACTCGCCGCTCCGCGGCTACAAGCATAACTTTACCATTCGTGCGTAATATGCTTCTCACAACACATTTCAGGTAATATATTATTGAATTCGAATATTGAAAATACTGACAGCTGTCATGTCATGCACCGCTATACATAATTCAAACGAATTGTATACGAAAGTGCTACACTTTTCGTACAAAAGAAAGGACCTATTACGTCACGTACTACTCGCGGAGTGGGATCGAGCCAACCTTCCCCTACAAATAATTATCAATTTCACCAACCTTGTGTGAACCCAGTTCCGGGAGAGTTGAAGGGGGTACGACACTTTTATTGGCCCAAATTATATGATCAAGAAGAGAAACTCCGACAATAAATAGCATAGGGTCACAAAACCAATGGAAAATTCGGTCTTTTCCATTTTTTAATAGAAATAACCGTTATTTGCCAGAAAATCGTAATCAACGAAAGGTTAAGTCACCTCGTTTGAACGCATTTGATATTAGTATTCCAGTGGCATACAGTACTGGAATACTTATTGCACTCGATCTGTTATTATGTGCACAATTCCTGATTCTTGTTCTTCACCCAACTTACAGTGGCTCATTTACTTCGGAGGGAGTGCATTTCAGGACACTCACTCATATTATGAAGAACAAGTCTCATTTCGATTCCTCCATAAACTATTTACATGAAATTTCGAATTACCCTGTATTTTTGAATGCAGCTTCCCATGGAGATTGCAAGAATATAATAATATATAGGGTGATCTATTTGAAAAAGTGTCATGAGTTTCAAAACTTAGACGTAGATCACCCTGTATATTCGATGTCTCCTTATATGAATGTAGCACATTGGATATGAAAATCGACCTGTTTCAGGAGATTTTGTCAGAAATTGGTATAGTTGAGATAAAATTGAATTCATCAACTACTTCACGAGAGCACTCAATTTAACGGACACACTGTATACAAACCCTATTTGTGTAATATAGTTCGGATCCCGGTTTTCATGAACATTCCGGAAACTGGATAATATAATGGATGTTCCATTTCAAAAATTTGTTGGGGTCGTCATTACTCAAACGTGGATCACCCTGTATATTCAATTTCATTTGATAAAACTGACAAACTGGAATTGAAAATCGACCTGCTACAGGAGATTCCTCTGAAATAAATTGTTTTGCTAAAAATGAATTCATTCTGTACTTTACGAAAGCACTGTACAAACAGTAGGTACATATTAATAATTAGGAAACTTCTGATGAACGACATGCTTTGTTCAGAAAATACCTTCCAGACATTTTGATACTTTTGTGTCGACAATTTTGACTTCAAAAGCATTATAATTCCTCTCGAATAATCCTCTACAAACTAACGAATTTCAAGCCGAAGCAAAGTTATGATCCTTATAAAGGTAAACCTATCGTAGCTGGAAGAAATTTCGAAATTAATAAAAAAGTTCCGTCGATAAGTAGGTGGAGGCATAGAGTTTCAGATTGAAAAAAGTTTCTGTACTAAAACTTCGTTCAGATTGAGAGTTGCTTGTGAGAACCTATACAGAGTGTTTCAGAGTTATGGTGACAAAAGCCTAAGGGAGATTCCTTTCAAGGAAATATGAAAAAGACTTTATATGAACATGGGTCCAATTCCAATTCCGAGTCTTCCAGTGATATCTTGAGAACTCTTGAGCCAATTTGAATATTATTTCCATGGTCTATTCACAATCATCAGACATTCACTGTGCCAATTAGTTTCGATCCAGAATTTCCAGGGGTGTACCCATCGAGCGATTCCTTTTTTTTTCAATATAAAAAAATTCTATCAGTATTTTTCATCAGGTTACTGTCAAATATTCAGATGAACCCACTAAAACACAACATTTCTGTGTCTTGCTATTTTTTCGTATCTTGCTTCGTTTTCTACATAAGAAGAATTAAAAATGCTGAGTTATATTATCCAAAAATGTATTGCACATTATTATCACATAAAATATATATAGAAAAGACTGAAAATCCAATTCGACTCCCTTGAATATTTTTTCAAGATATGTCATTAGTAACTTGTTCGCTAGTCATCAGTGACTTGAGCACCTGTCATCAGTTACTTATTTACTCGTCATCAGTGACTGATTCACTCGTCATTAGAGACCTATTGACCCGTCATTAGCTAGGTTCTATCAAAAATCACAAATAATGTTCTCTGAAAATGATCACCTCACTTGAAAGAGAAAACTAGTACATTTAAATAATGTTTTGCGTAGCTATATGATAGATCAAGAAATCACAAAAATGTGAGACTGACGACGAATATTGAGACACTAATAACAACAGGGTATATCACGATCATGGGTCATCAGATGCACTCGTACACTTGTTTTTCTTCAGTGTTGTCGTAAATGAAAAAGTGAAATTGAAATCAACTTTCATACTCATTGAACGTGTATTACTTCCTCCCACTTCAAGTATCATCGGAAGTGGAATATAAAATTCTGTGGTCGATGTCAATAACAATTAGGTACTGTTCTGGGAAAGTTATGTATTCCATCATCTTCTTCAAGAGAATAACAGATCAAGAACTCAATACCCCACAGCTCAGAGCGCAGCAGACGAACTGAGAATCTTCATGCAT
The DNA here is from genome assembly GCA_918026855.4 of Phaedon cochleariae. Taxonomy (NCBI): domain Eukaryota; kingdom Metazoa; phylum Arthropoda; class Insecta; order Coleoptera; family Chrysomelidae; genus Phaedon; species Phaedon cochleariae. The sequence continues at coordinate 25,095,388 of OU896715.1, read as the reverse complement.
CACGAATATGATATAGCAGTCGGACAGAAGGACACCTGCATGACTTGGAATTTCAATCGTACTAGCGAGAACGCATTATACTTCACAAATGCTAACATCCTTATGAAATCGTGGAAGGTTGGAGTGCTCGCGTTGGGCGTTGGCCCTCGAATAATATATCAGAGATGTACCAATGACAAAAATAGGTATAACCACAGTTGAGCTATAACCTGCACCAATCGAATTGATAAATTGACTTTATCGATGATTTCGCTCAGAGCGAGTGATTTTGTCTCAGAAAAATGAATTGATAATGGTGAGTATTCATTAACCTAGCACTAGTTTAGTGTTCACTAATAATTAGCGACCTCAAGATATACATATCGATTTGGTTAATACCAACAAGTGTCTGGATCACCTTCACACATTGTTTCAGAAATATTGTTTTGCCTTTTTCAAGTACCTTATTTTCCTTCCGTTGATGAAAATGTTCTTATCACGATCGACTCTTTTTTCAAGAAAACTATTTACTAGACCGAGTCTTCTTAGTGCACAACTCTGGAAAACCCTGTATATGTATACATATTCTGGATGGCAATCTTGAATAATTACCTATATCGATTACCGATATCTCTGCATGAGATGAATTCAATCCTGGGGTAGGTTATTTCTCTAGATTCCTTTGATTTTTTTCAATCTTCGCTATAAATAATAGTATATTATTGTATAATAATTGTTATAATGGAATATTGTTTCATTAGGATCAAAAGTGACACTTTGTTTGATGAGCAAATTTTGCATTTGCGAGGAAAAGCGTCTATTAGGGAAGTTCTAGGAACTCAAAGTGTTGCCTTGCAACATACCTATGTTTGTGTCACTAATAGAACGTCTTTTTTTATGTCTTTTGCAGAAAAACATCATTTTGGTAACAAATATTTTGAGCACTAGAGCAGCAAAGTGGAGCGGTGTTAATAAACAAGTGTCTGGAAAAGTAAATGAACGCGTTACATACTAAACTTCTTCTACGAACTCATATTCCGTCTATTCTATATATTATAAGATACATAATTCCGAATATCAAATTGAGTTACCTGCTAACCATACTTTCTTATGATTATGCCGATTATCATGTCTTGTAAGGTTTTACTTTTTTTTTGTGGAGTTATTCACCACAATAATCATGTTCACGAACTACTCAAGCATATGATAATGTTGTTGTTCATATTCAAAAAATTATTAATTCTTTTTCGAATAACTTTTTTTCGAAAGAAATCCAGAACTAAATTTGGAAATGATCTGCTCCCAAATCATATGATGAAGAGCTTGCGAATTAGTAAACATGATCTTTCTGGTCAATAACCCGACACAAAATTATTCCACCTCATTTAACGAGGTAGGAACGAGCGAAACATGATAATTCAAACATTATAAACAAGTAGTATGCACCACAATGAATTAACAAAGGAAGTTACATTAATTTTTATCAAAAAGAATGCAAAATGTTCAACTCCCTTATATTGATTGAATTATATAGCGACACGTTTTCTATCCACATTCACCATAGTGAATTTTCTTGCGGATTTCTTATCTTTAAAAAAATTCGAAATATCAAACGGCTCAACGGTGCATTTTCGTATGGAAACTGATTTCAATCGGCGTATTCTGATCTCTAGTTCACCCTGTAGAATTTATGGTACGTTGCTCTGGGACACCTCGTATATGGTGACTGTGACTGTGAATTCTAGTAGGGTATAATGCTATAGTGATAAACAAAATTCATGACTTATATTTTTCCATTCAGAAACTGTATCTAAATTAAATGGATATTTCGACAGTATCAAATGACATGAAATACACACACAAACATGTTTGTACATCACACATAAAAAACTAATCGTTTCCATCCAGGTATTTCTTCCGCAATATGGAACATCAATTTCAATGAATGTTCCACGAACAATTTTGTTTCATTAGGATTTTTATTACATTTTATCCACATCGAGGTGATTTATTGGATGTAGTTTATCGTGAAAAAACATGGCTGGCGGCTATATTCGATGGACCAAATTACAAAGAAGATTAGCGTAATACGCGGATATGGAGGGTTCCATATGGCGTTTTGTGAAACATAGGTTTTTTGTTTTTCCGTGGTGTATTCGAATAGTTTTGCTACGAACGAATATTGAGCATTGATGTGCTTTCTACATCATAATATTTTGAATTATGGAAGTCGATAACGTTGCCCTGACCGCCCGACGTTTTATTCACCAGAAATAGGGTTCTACACACTAGTCGAATTCACCTCACTCGTCCAATATTTTATAATGATCATTTCGTGAATAAATATACATATGCGTTCTCGCTAGTTCAATAACTAAAATTCCAAGTCATGCAAGTGCATTTCTGATGACCTACTGCTATATCATATTCGTGAAGATTCTCAGTGTGTGTGCCGCGCTCTGAGCACTGGGGTATTGAGTTCTTGATCTGTTATTCTTTCGAAGAAGGTAATGAATTACATAACTCTCCCAGAACAGTACATAATTGCATGCATATTCAGGATTTTATATTCCACTCCCGATGATACTGAAAGTGGGAGAAAGTGACGTTTAATGAGATTGAGAGTTGATATCAATGGTACTTCTCCATCTACTCTACTCTACTTCTCCATCACCAAAAATATATAAGAGTTGTATGCCCGGTATCTTATATCTCAATATTGGTGGTCAGTCTCACCTATTTTGTGATTTTTTGATTCATCGAAGCTACACGATGAATTTTTCAACTGCACGAGCTTATATCTTTTCCATTCCTCACAGAACATAATAATGATATGTACTTTTTTAAAGTACCTAGCTTATGACAGGTGAATGAGTCTTCAATGACAAGTGAATGAGTCACTGATGACGAATAAATAAGTCATTAATGACATGTGATTTGGTAACTTCACTAGGGGAAAGGTTTTGTTTTGATGAATGAATTGATTTCTTCGAGTATGCTCCGTTGAATATTAACGCCATCTCCTTGTCATCAATATACCTTATTGAATACTGCGATGTGATTCGTAAATGAATCGTTGACCGGAAACAAAGGATTTCTTAGGAGCTAATTCTTTCAATATTAACAAATGTTCTCAGGAGTAACTTCCATGAGTTTGTCACAAACCTGTTCGTTATATCACGGAGAAAAAAAATCACTAACCCTAAGTGAATATTTAATAGTGGCAAGTAAAAACTTGTATACTATATGAGACAAGGAAACAAGTATATAACCACAAGAATATTTGTGTTCCTGAAAATGTACACCTACCACTATTGACCTGTTTCATTGAATTTCAGAGTGATAACGGTTAGTGAACACATCACTTGTCATCAGTGACCTATTCAATTGTCATTAGTAACTCATTCACTTTTCATTAGTGACTTGTTCACTAGTCATTAGTGACCTGTTCACTAGTCATTAGTGACTTGTTCATTAGTCATCAGTGACTTGTTCACTAGTCATTAGTGACTTGTTCACTAGTCATTAGTGGCCTAATACCATGTCATTAGTGACTTATCTACTAGTCATCAGTGACTTATTTACTTGCCAATAGTGACTTATTCACTTGTCATTAGCTAGTATGAAAAAATACCTCCATTGTTCTCTGAAAAATGATGAAACCTTGGTACACAGAGGAAAACGGTCCTGGTACACAAGTACACTTGAGTAAAATTTAATACCCACAAATATATTATTGAACTTTTGTACCATTACAATAGGTGACATTTTTTTTCTGATATCGATTTCCAGTGGCAGGTTAACTATGCTCCTGGAACAGGCCATCTTTCTTGTGCTTGATTAATTTTTATCGATGTGTTTAATACTCAGTATACAACAATCCACCTAACATTGATATAATTGTCCCTCAATCCTTGTTTTCTATGAGTGAAAGGAATAATTCTGTCATTATTACCAGTTTAATAACAACAGGTAACAGTTCACTTGATTTCTCTGTTTCGTCAACATTCGGCTAGTTTCGAATACCCACGATTACGCCACGAGCTGACTGCGCAACTCTTCTGCACTTCATTCAGTCTGTATCTGTATACTAAGAATATGTACCTTCTGTGTTTGCGAACACTTATGCGTGCCTTTTTCTATTCTGGAACATTTGTGTTGTGCATGTGTGCAAAAACATTTCTCCCAGTGACATTATCACTATGGAGCGACTAGCCCCAGGTCGAGAGTTGAAAAATAGAAGCAGCATAAGCAGTTCATCGACGACACTTTGAAACAGCAGGGTTTGGCGAAGTTTACGCAAAACTCTTCTTTCTTTCTTGGTGAGTAATATACCATTCCTTTTTCTCCGTGCATGAAGAAATCTTTTTGGGCACAAACGGTTTTTAGTGATATGTTTGTCTCCTTCCGAAAATGATTCTAAGCCCTCTAGTTCCTTATGTAGGTTGATCATTTGCAATTAATTGTTACATCTGATATTATATGTCCGTTTTATTCGTGGTTCTTGCCATTTATTTTTCATTTGAAGAGGTTATATTTTGAAAATATCTCCTATTTTGGTTGTGACCTCTCAATATTTTTATCGAGTGTGCTCTTTGGTGTCGAAATTTCAGTAGGAAGTCACTTGTTAAGTAGTTTAAATTTTGTTGAAGATTTAAAGAAATATATAATCTCAGAAAAATAAATGAATTGTTGATCTCAAGTTATTACCCAAACCGAGGAGTTTTTATGGTTATATTCCACAAAAGCCGAGAAATGAATTGGGAAATATCTAAATGAAAAGACTCTCTACTGTGAATGTTTGCAAAAAAATCTTATTTCTGATAGTAGGTACACGGAAAAAAATTTCAGGAAACGGATCTTGATTTTTCTTATTCGGTGTCTCTGGATTTGAGTCAAAGTGAAGTTTTATAAAGAATGGCCTTAATGGATGGGCTCACGGGACGTTCGATACCTGTTAAGAGTTTATTCTTCCAATGAACCTCTTGAAATAGGATTATTCGTTTGAATTTTCAAGAAAATAATAGCAGAAATTTAACACATTATATAGAGAAATTTTCAAATTTCAGGGTGCTGATGGTAATGATGTACCTGATTAGAACTTGATGCCACTTGATCTGAATTCAAGAGGACCTAGTACCCCCGCGGCCTGCAGATACTCCATCAACGTCTGAAATATATTTGTATATGAGTCAGTTCGACAACTATTGTATATTGAAAATAATTATTTCAAGTTCATTTATTTATGTAGTTTGTACTGAAATCACAAATGACTAGAATATATTATATAATGTACCCATATTTTGTACAAAGTTTTTTCTCTTCTATAGAATCACCATCCCCATTGTGTGATACCTTGAAAATATGTTCAGAGGTATGCACATTGAACATCCCCAATATTTCAATTGAATTGCACATTTGAGATAATTAAATTATGTTCCAGAGACGAGTTATTTATGATCCGAGGACAACTTAATAATGTTTCTGGAATAATTGTATTCTTAAGTGGTAGGAATTAAAGGATGTACCTAACATCAGTTAGATATACTCCAGATAATATCACCTATTTTTCTGTAACAGCATGCTTTTTCACCTGTGGCAACTATATAGTATTGAAAATTTATTAAACTATTGAATAACTATAATCGAAGTGTGAACCTACAACAGGTGAAGAAGTCTGTAAGATAATATAGCAATGTTTCAAAAGGAATTACTTAATGTTCAATGGTAATTAAACTGTCTAATCAATGTTATTCAACACTTCAATAATCCTGAGTTGATTTTAAATATATTCATTCATTAACGATCAATGAACTACATAATTGAGTGTCTGCTGCAGGTATACCAATTCAGGTAAAATATTTTATCTACCACTATCATACTGTATATCTGTCCCATATAGTATTCAAGTTTTCAACTGTGACTATTAAATGTTTAATAACCATTATTGAAGTTTTTTCTCTGTGTAATAAGACAAAAACACATGCATTCAAAACATTTTATTATAAAGGTATGATGAATCCAGAAAATACAAAAAAGGTAAGGCTGACGACAAATATTGAGATACTAGATACCGCGTATATCAGCATCATGCACCGAGAAAAACGGTACTCTCACTCACTGCACTGCACTCTGGTTCACTATCTTTTTCCTTCCAGCATTGAAGATGAATTAACTTTCATACTTTTTAAACGTCACTTCCTTCCACTTCGAGTATCATAGGGAGTGGAAAAAAATCCTGTACATATGTAGAACCAATTATGTACTGTTCTTGAAGAGTTTTGTATTTCATTATCTCCTTCAAGAGAACAGATCAGGAACTCAACACCCCACAGCTCAGAGCACGACCACAGAGCACGGCACACAAACAGAGAATTCTCATACGAATATGATATAGTATAGTTGTCGAAAGGGCACTTGCATGACTTCGAATTTCAATGTTACTAGCGGAATTGCAAGTATACTAACTTCACGAATGCTAAGATCGAAATGACGCCGTGGACTCGTGGACACTGGACAGTGATCGCGTTGGGCGTGGGTACTCGAATAATATCGGAGATTTCCGATCGAAAATGAAATCTATAACTACAGGTGAGCTGTCACCTGCAACAATCGACTTGATAGATTGTCTTTATTGATGAGTTCGCTCAGAGCAAGTGATCTTATGTCAGAAAAATAATTTAATAATAGTGAGTATTCGTTAACCTAACACTAGTTTAGTGTTCACTTAGAATTAGCGAACTCTAAGTACTACTGCGATGTGATTTGTAAATGAATCGTTGACCGGAAACAAAGGATTTCTTAGGAGCTAATTCTTTCAATATTAACAAATGTTCTCAGGAGTAACTTCCATGAGTTTGTCACAAACCTGTTCGTTATATCACGGAGAAAAAAAATCACTAACCCTAAAAAGATAGTGAACCAGAGTGCAGTGCAGTGAGTGAGAGTACCGTTTTCCTCGGTGCATGATGCTGATATAAGCGGTATCTAGTATCGCAATATTTGTCGTCAGGCTTACCTTTTTGTTATTTTCTGGATTCATCATACCCATATAATAAAATGTTTTGAATGCATGTGTTTTTGTTTTATTACCAAGGTTTAATCATTCTTCAGAGAACAATGGAGGTATTTTTTCATACTAGCTAATGACAAGTGAATAAGTCACTATTGACAAGTAAATAAGTCACTGATGACTAGTAGATAAGTCACTAATGACATGTTATTAGGTCACTAATGACTAGTGAACAAGTCACTGATGAGAAGTGAATGAGTTACTAATGACAATTGAATAGGTCACTATGATGACAAGTGATGTGTTCACTAACCGTAATCACTCTGAAATTCAATGAAACAGGTCATTAGTGGTAGGTGTACATTTTCAGGAACACGAATATTTTTGTGGTTATTAACTTGTTTCCTTGTCCCATATAGTATACAAGTTTTTACTTGCCTTTATTAAATATTCACTTAGGGTTAGTGATTTTTTTTCTCCGTGCAGTGTACTAATTTCCTGGAATCTCACCCTTGAATAACCATTTATCAACTGGTATAACAAATCCTCTCCACAGTTTTATAGCTTAGAGAATGAGAAATTGTTCTTGAGAAAAACAGATTATTTGTTATGAAATTATTGACTTTTCCATGACGTAGTGATATTCTCTTCAACGCATGCTCGGGGTTGGAATGCAGAAGGTAGTCGTTGTCAACATGTTAGACTGCAAAGGACGCCTGGAGTGGCCTAATAATCAGATATCAATTGCCATCACAGAGAATTGTGGTGTGTACCGTTGAATGTAAATTTGAGTTCCATATAATGACGAGTAAACAAGTCACTAACGACGAGTGAATTAGTCACTAGTCGCAAATGGATAAGTCACTGATGATGAGTAAATAAGTCATAGATGACAAGTGAATGAGTCACCAATGACAAGTGAATGAGTAACTTATGCAGAGTACTGAGTTCACTAACGGTAATCAATCTCAAATTCATTGGAACAGGTCAATAGTGCTAGGTGTACATTCGGAAACACAAATATTCCTGTGGATATTAAATTTGTTTTCTCATCTCAAATAATATACAAGTTTCTACTCGCCACTATTGATCATTCACCCAGGGTTAGTGGTTTGTTTCCTCTATGTATATAGTACTAGCTCTTACTCACGGCTTCGCTCACGCTGAAGCCCTTGAATGAATATCAAAGATCGACTATAGCTTCGACTGTTTAGAATTTTTTTACAGCGTGTCTCATTTCAAACGCCCTCCCCCTTTATATCTCAGCTATCAGTCGTGCAATATTTACCAAATTTGTATCAGTATGAATGATCATCAATATGACCAGTTCTGCGAAGACAATTATCATTTCAGACAGTGTCGTGCATTTTTATTGAAAAGAATAGGGGGTCAGTTTTTTATTAAATCATATCAGGCATTTTTTCACAGGAAAACTGACCTCATAATATTGTTCTTTATGGTTTCAAAGCCACCTATGTTGATTTTCATAAGATGCTCATGAAGGGTTTCAGAAAATCAGGCACATCTAAACAGCATTTATGCGAACGTAATAATTATTTACTCGGAAACGGTGAGTTCAAAATAAGAAAGTATAACCCGTTTTTTTTCCAAATAATGATTTTCCACCTACCAGAGCCATTGAACCTTCCTAAAATTCGTAGTCGATTTCAAGTCACTATTTATTCGAGACTGAAAATGAGAAAAATGAAGTCAATTCTGTTAATTCGGAATTAGGTGATTTTTTGCATATGGAGGTTCGACAGCATAAGGAGCAATAATATGAGGTTAGATTTCCTGTAAAAAAATGCCTCATATGATTTTATGAAGAATTGACCCCTTTTTTCAATAAAAACGCACGACACTATCCAAAATAATGTGCATCTCTGTTAAACTGATCATATTTATGGTTATTCATACCACACCAAATTTGGTTAGAATCGCATGACTGATAACTGAGATATAGAGGGGGGGCCGTTTGAAGTGAGACACGCTGTATATTTAATGTTATATTCATATATGTGTATATACAATGTTGTGAGTTTTTCCACCTGGTGCAAAAATGTGTAAATTTCGAGCATCAGAAAAACGCAAACAGAGAACATATATTTGAATGTGAGAAAAGCATGTTTTTTCTAGTGCACTCCTGCTATCTACCAGTAATGTCTATTCTTGCGCCTTGTTTTTAGTAACAGCATAGCTGAGTATGACGAAAAACTGTACCCTCTCGATTTATTCTTGGTTTGTATCATTGGCATATTGGATTGGATTGAATTTTAACGGAGGAATCATACTCCGGATGGAAGAATCATAATCTCTGACTCCGAAAACCCTCGCATATCAATTTTGAGAAGAATTGGTTGATATTACATACTCGTTCGCTATTTGGATCCTCCATCTCAAATTTCCAATTTTTGACGAAAGAATCATTATGTTCGACCCGAAAGAACCCCCAGATAAGAATTCTTGATAGAATCTGATCATGTTTACAAAACTCGTCTGCCATATTAGTCCCATGCCCTCCTCATGCGGACGCATATGTATATAGTATATGTATTGCAACACATATTATAATACTCGGCCACGAGCTGATGATATACCCTACTTATGTCCTTTATATGTATATCAAATTTGATAAAAATCGGTTGTGTTTTTTTGGCGTGTAAGCCCGACAAACACACTTTTATAATATCAGTAGGGATTAGATGCAATCATACGTTATTCAAAATGATCACAACAAAATAGTTTTTTCCTCTTGATGACGTCGTGGTACACCGATTTTCAGCAATAGTGATATCTGTTGATACATTCTTCAACGAACGAAGAGAGCCTGACACATATTTTGTCGCTGACAAATTCATGATATAGTCACCAATCACCTCATATGATTCAGTATGACCAATGACAAGATCTTTTACATCCATAAATAACAATGATTTTACCTGGTTCCTAATAATCTCTTATTGAATACTTATGTATCCTGGAAAATGCTTCAATGCCATCAATAAGAATATTATCATATTCCCAATGATGATCGATATTTATTTCAATCACAAACTAGAGTTCGTGACTCTAGCAACAGCGTCATGCTTCGAGTTCAAGAATTGGAAAGGAAATAGAAATCAATCAGATCTAGCGAATACTGCGAATATTGAAGAAGGTGAATAAGTCAAGTTATAATATTTGAATACCCATACCTGAACTCCAATGTAGTGATTTGATATCAGTTGATTTTCAGTTCAATATTTCCTCTTTCCACCTCTAGAAGGAACTTCTAGAAATGATACCATCTATTATTATACACAAAGTGAAAAAAATAACACCAGTTTAATTTATTATCACATCCGTGTAATTTTTCACTATGAAGGTGTAAATTGACACCACTGTACACGGTATTATCAAATTTCTGATAATATTGATATAATATTGCTAATCAAGTGTTGATTCAATCGGAGTTATTTCTGAAATCCACTCTGTTGAATTAACACAAGAAAATTTGTCACTGTGCCTATTTATATTCCCATATATATATTACGTGAACAGGACATAGTTATGTGGCAGCAAAAACAACAAAAAGATGTAGCAACCTCATTCAATATCTTGGATATATCAATCTGTAATATGAATATTAATTATTCTGTTGAATTGCATCAAACTACATTTATAGGACAAGTTGCGACCATAATGACGTCATACGGTGCGAGAGAAACAGCTGACATGCGCATTGACATATACCGCTAACACCCTTTATGGCAGAGAACTGGTGACCATCAAATTAATAAAAAAAAACATTGAATTGTTAATTTCTGCTTTGTTCTATTCGGGTTTATGTCAGTCGACAATAATATATTCATAATGGCCAGTGTATAACGGGTAATCGTTCCGGTAATAAATGGAATATTAATAGTGATAATAATTATAATGATTGCTGTATGGTCCAGTAATAACGAATCATTCAGGCATAATCGAACACGCTATTGAATATTTTGAATAGCGAAATTCTAATTCATTTTGGTTCGAATATAAAGGGTGACAATCCTCACTCCGCATAGTTTTGGTCTCGGACGATTCATGGTTCTCATTTCACTCATAATATTGAATGGGATTGTACAAACTATTTGAATTTACGCCATATAACTATTTTACATTGATCATTCCGAGTACAACATAATAGTATTTGATGCAAATATTTGAAATAACGTCAACAATTTTTTCTGAATATTTTGAATTGGCACTTTCAACCCTTTGAGTGGTGATTTCCAGAGTTGTTTCATGTATACCTGTCAAGGGGAAGAATAATGAAGGATTTCAAAAATGCCAATGTCTCAGAGAACACCGAAGACATGGTGGTATATGAGCAGGCTACCAAGGATTAGGAAAACAAATAATTCCACTAATTTATCCTCCTTGCTTGAATTTGAAGCTCTATTCGGTATACCAACCTCACAATTATTTTCTGGTGATAATAAGAAATATACAATGAACCCTGCATTCATATTTGAAACTAGGTACCTAAGTGAGTGGTTGACTCATGAGGAAACAAACCATCAGGTTATACTCAGAAATGATGAAAATATATATTTTTTGTTTCCTGTTTGAGGTTTTGATGGGGTATCAAGCATATTTACTTATTACTTATCGATATGTCAATATTTCAACACGCAAAATGTATTGAATATAAAAAAATACATAGTGAAGAAACTTAGCAATTCATTCCACCACGACACCAGATGTGAAACAATGGATAAACAAGGAATACGCATGTAAAAAATCGAGAGTGAAATGTATATTAAGTATCACTGGTAGCTCTTCATACCAACAATTCCGAGAAAGGGGATTGTTACGCAAAATATTCACGTTACGGTGGGATTACACACCAAGGCATAGATACTGCACGGAGAGAAAAAATCACTAACCCTGAGTGAATATCTAATAGTGGCAAGTAAAAGCTTGTCTACTATATGGGACAAGGAAACAAGTTAATAACCACAAGAATATTATTTGTGTTCCTGAAAATGTTCACCTACCACTATTAACCTGTTTCATTAAATTCTAGATTGATAACGGTTAGTGAACACATCACTTGTCTTCAGTGGCCTATTCAAGTGTCATTAGTGACTCATTCGCTTCTCATTAGTGACTCGTTCACTTGTCATTAGTGACCTAATCAGAAATGATGAAAATATATATTTTTTGTTTCCTTTTTGAGGTTTTGATCGGGTATCAAGCATATTTCCCTATTACTTATCGATATGTCAATATTTCAACACGCAAAATGTATTGAATATAAAAAATTCATAGTGAAGAAACTTAGCAATTCATTCCACCACGACACCAGATGTGAAACAATGGATAAACAAGGAATACGCATGTAAAAAATCGAGAGTGAAATGTATATTAAGTATCACTGGTAGCTCTTCATACCAACAATTCCGAGAAAGGGGATTGTTACGCAAAATATTCACGTTACGGTGGGATTACACACCAAGGCATAGATACTGCACGGAGAGAAAAAATCACTAACCCTGAGTGAATATCTAATAGTGGCAAGTAAAAGCTTGTCTACTATATGGGACAAGGAAACAAGTTAATAACCACAAGAATATTATTTGTGTTCCTGAAAATGTTCACCTACCACTATTAACCTGTTTCATTAAATTCTAGATTGATAACGGTTAGTGAACACATCACTTGTCTTCAGTGGCCTATTCAAGTGTCATTAGTGACTCAGTCGCTTCTCATTAGTGACTCGTTCACTTGTCATTAGTGACCTAATCACCATGTCATTAGTGACTTATCTACTAGTCATCAGACTTATTCACTTGTCATCAGTGACTTATTTACTTGCCTTTAGCTAGTGTGAAAAAATACTTCTATTGTTCTCTGAAAAATGATAAAAGCTTGGTAATAAGACAGAAACACATGCATTTAAAACATTTATTATATAGGTATGATGAATCCAGAAATCACAAAAAAGGTGAGGCTGACGACAAATATTGTGATAATATAGATACCGCGTATATCAGCATCATGCAACGAGAAAAACGGTGCTCTCACTCACTCACTGCACTGCACTCTGGTATCTTTCCTTCCAGCATTGAAGATGAAAAAGTGGAATCTTAATCAAATTTTATACTTATTAAACGTCACTTCCTTCCACTTCGAGTATTATAGGAAGTGGAAAAATCCTGTATATGTCGAAACAATCATGTACTGTTCTAGAAGAGTTTTGTATTCCATTATTTCCTTCAAAAGAACGGATCAAGAATTCAACACCCCACAGCTCAGAGCGCGGCACACAAAGAGAGAATCCTCATACGAATATGATATAAGTATAGTAGTTGTTCAGAAGGGCACTTCTGCACTTGCACTACAATTTTACTAGCGGGAACGCAAGTATACTAACTTCACAAATGCTAAGATCGCAATGACGGCGTGGACACTCGACTCGAATAATATCGGAGATGTCCGAACGGAAAACAGATCTATATATAACTACAGGTGAGCTGTCACCTGCAACAATCGACTTGATAGATTGTCTTTATCGATGAGTTCGCTCAGAGCAAGTGATCTTGTGTCAGAAAAATGATTTAATAATAGTGAGTATTCGTTAACCTAGCACTAGTTTAGTGTTCACTCAGAATTAGCCAACTCTAATACATATCGATTTGGTTAATACCAACAAGTGTTCGGATCACTTACAGCAGAAACATTGTTCCAGAAATATAGTTTTGCCTACTGCAAGTACCTTATTTTCTTACCGTTGGTGAAAATGTTCTTGTCACAATTGATTTTTTCTCAAGAAAACGATTTACTTGACCGAGTTTCCTCAGTGTGCTAGTAGACTCTGATAGCACGTGGTGGCTTTAGCAACCTCTGTCACTTGGAGAGTCAAAAACGCCAGCTCTAGATGACGTCATACGGCTCCTCTCGTGGCAATACTAATTGCTGTTGCAGAAAACTCTAATTCTCAGGAAAGAGTTCCTACCGTCAGATATTCTATCCGTTGAAAGTCGAATGCTCGAAATCAGACTATTATCCTGCTTGGTCTCAAAACGATAAAGGCTAACGTTCCTGATGGAATTCCGAACATTGTTCTCAAAAAGTGTGCACCTGAATTGACACTGATTTCATGCAAGTTATAAACCAGCTCGGGTATTTTTCCATCTTGCTGAAAAATATCTAGTCCCCCGGCCCATCAACTATAGGCCAGTTATCAGTCATCTCAGAAGTGACGAAGGAATCCATCAACATTGAGCTCATCAAACATCTGGAGAACTCGGGAATCATCAGTGATCGTTGATATGGCTTTCTCCGTTAAAGATCAACTGGAGATTCACCTGTCTACGTCACTCATATATAGCAAGCGTCATCACAAAAACATTGGGATTTTTAGCTGTGACGTTGGCTATATTGAAGGCATTCGACCGTATTTGGTACCAAGGACTCCTCCACAAACAACCATCATACGGTTCACCACTTCAGCTATGCTATCTTCCAACGAGTTTTTTTTTCAGGCAGATCGCTCTATATGTGGTGGTGGACGGAGTATCGTCTGATAACATTGCCATCACTTCCGGGGTTCCACAAAGATCAATTTTGGCACCTACATTGTTCCTTCTTTATATCGATGATCACCTCTGCAGATGATGGTACTCTCCATGCTGCTTTCTTTTTCAGAATCCCCATTTTTTTCTAGTAAACTTAGAACTCCAGCAACCTTGTTGAATTCAACGCCACCAAAACTTTATCCTCAATATTTTCTATCAGAATTACTGTTTCATGGAAAAATCATATCCGATCCATTGCAAAGGATGCTTTACAGAAACTCGTATGTTCATTCCGTGAGAAATTCTAGTCTACAGCTTCTCATGATCTACACCAGCTGGATGATGCCACACTATCACTGATATTTTGACTTCATTAGAAGACCGTAGATGAGTCGACGACCTCTTACTCTTCAATTGGTACTTTTTTATCATTCCATCACTCACAAAACCAGTCAAACAAACTCGACAGACCCAGTCAGTACATCTTCTCGCTATCAACCTTGAGATATGTGGAACAACACATTACGAAAACTCGTTCATTCATAGAACGGCATAGCTTTGAAATTCTCTGCCAATGTAAGTATCCCCGACAACTTTCAACCTTCATAAGTTTTAAAAAGTTTCAAGACCTACCTACCCACGATGTTCTTCGACTTCCCTTTTGTGCGCTCCAAGAGATAACAAGAATATTCCCCTTCATTCCCTAACAACCAATGCTAGCAAACCACATATCCCGTCGCTGCCATACTCATAACGAGTGATTTTTGTTTCAAAAAACCTCATGAAATTGACCAATGACATCGCGGTGTTCATAATCATTGAACACAATGCTTTCTCCTGATCGCATATAATCAATTATATATATAGATAATTCCAAATAAACTCTATAACGTCATTCTCGTTTGTCACCTTCATCTTTGAATCATATCCAGGGCCAAATTTGAAAAATATTATTACGAATAAGTATTCGAAGATAATCCTCATATTACCTGATTCTACAGTTGACTATTGTGTTTTCTGTCATCTGCAGTAAGTATCGAGCCCAAAAAATGCATTGCATATTTCATTGAAAATGAACATCAGGAATATCCTTGCACTTTATTTTATACAGAAATAGAGAGTGAAAAAGTGAGTCGAATTTTATATGGATGCATCGGACTGTTCATAGGTGATTTCATCACGCGGTTTCTTGCGTTTTTCATGGTATGAAATGTCGTTAATTTCAATAATCATTGAAAAAATGTATATAGAGTTCTAAGGAATAGACAGTTTGTGACAGTGGACTAGTTAGGGTTAGTTTTTCGAAATAATAAAACGAAATCTTCAACTGGAACAGGACTTTACTACATTGAAATATAAAGAGTGGAATTTCATTCAAGGTACACTCGATAATATCTCGATTTCGGTCTACGCTTGATTGAGTTGAAAATTCATTCCATTTTTCTGTGTAAAATGATAATTCATGAGCCAATTCGATCAAATTCGTTCTGAACATTCTCATGTATGTGAAGAATTGATAGAACATCTGAGTTCAGTTGAATATCAACTAGAAAATTTTATTCACGAGATTTACTCACAACCATACATAAATATGCAGTCCCTCGAAGGAATCTCCTACAGTGTAGTATAATATACACGCAGAAAAACTATATTACGAAGATAGATGTATAGAAAGTCAAATGGTGTTATCACTTCCTATTGACGGGTGTTTCGAAATCTCTAGATATCGCCCAATTTGTATAGAGATAGCGAGGCGTGGGAGAATCTTGCTAAATATCCGAAGTATCAAACCTAATTCACAGGCATCATGACACATCCATTTGGGTTCACTGTCTCGTTTAAGTCCTGTTTCTAGATGCTTTTATTCAGCTATTATTGAAATCGTGCACCATCAATGGGATACAGATCCCGAAAGAAACACATCATTCAAAGTCTAGTTCAACTTCATAATGAGATTCGAAAGGCATTTTGAAATTCTCCAAGAAATTCTCAATCGTTCACGCCATCTATCATCGAATATGGAAACCACACGTTCCATCATGCAAACTCGCATTCAATTGTCCTTACCGAGAGTTAGTCTGACTTTCACTTGAGGCGATAGTTGTGGCAACGCATATGCGCTTGCAATGACAGGACGAACATTCGGATGTCATCCTTGTAGCCATCTTAGTCATCTTATAACATTGGAATGATAACTACCTATAAAAATTGGGAGGAGGTTCTTGATTTATGCCGTTTTCCATTGATTATGTAAAAAAGGCAAATCTACGCATATATAGGTTGAATCAATGATTGATTCAATGATATTTATATATGTACAGTTAATAGCTCCGATTCTTCAATATACCAGACTGCAGAAAAATGTCAACACCCACCTCGTCCCCCTATCCAAAAGACATTATAGGAATTCAATCTTGTGCGCTCCAAAGAGCTATAAATAATAAAGGCTGAAAGAATGTGAGGTGTTCATCTCGATTACACTCATCTTCTTCTGAAAGATTCAATATTAAGCAGAGCTGAATGAGGTTTCTGAGTGCGTTTTATTCCACGTATATTAGCGACGTTTCTTTCTGTTTCTGCCAAGTACCTAAATGTTGTTTTTGAATAAAAAATTGGAGAGGTTTGGCTCGCTTTCGAATGTTTCACTCCGTATATTGCGCTATCAATTTGATGTGTTGATTTATCTTCCAGAGATTGTTGATACAGGTGATAAGCAGTCGATTTGAGCGAATATATATAAGTATTTTGTATATTCATTATATTCAGAAAAGCATGTTTGAAGTTTTCAATTTCAATGAATTTGCTCATGAAATCTACCAAAAAGTATAATTTTCGGTCGATATGGAAATCATAGCTGATATTGCAGGGTGTATATTATCACGATCTCGAAATATAAATATTTCTGCAAGATACAGTCATTAGTTGGAAGATTTGAGGAAATCAACTTACTATAGTGAACTAGTTTGAGTAATTAGTTTCAAATAATATAGATTAAAATTCCTTCCTGCAACTTCATGTAAATTAGTATTGCAATATTTCCCATCTGCGAAAACTTTTATCTATTCGAAAACGTTCTTTCCGGCTTGTTTGGTTCAGCACAAATCCTTCTCATTACTTTTTAACCACCGTATTAGGTATAATATTTTTATTGGTTTATCTGCGAGAGTTTCAAATCTTTGGGAAACTTTAACAATAAGTGTAGTTAGAGATTCCGAGAACAAACGCGATATTTTCCCATTCCCAACGAGAAAATTATGCAAAATTCCTCTGAGTATAACGACGAGCTGAATTTCCTCTGATAGCATCTTTCTGCCAGTGGCGCATCCAGGAGTATTTGGACTGCACGCAATCACATAAAAAGTTCGATACAATAAATATAGACCGGCAGGTGGGGACATATTTTCACCCAATATACCTTCTGGTGGGTATCATTATGTATATGTTTTGATGTTTGAGAATGAATCATGAAGTTAATTAACATTTTTTGTTCGCAGATCAAGCGTTTCGATACGATTTCACTCATGCAGCCTGTGATCCAAAATGAAATATAAGTGATATTATGCGTAGTTGAAAATACAAAGGCATACAAGTTGCGTCAGCCCAGAAGGATATCACAGTCAGGTGTATTCGCATTTAAAAAACCATTTCTACTCATTTTCAAACAGGCTGCCTCAGAGGAAATTTTTTTTATGTTCTGGTTCCAACGAAAAGGGATATCCTGTAATGTTCATAGAACATCGTGAGAACCAAGTGAAATCAGGTAGGAATTGGTGTTCTTCTCAAGTTTCTGGAGGTTATATGCCTCGTAGAACACCTCCCTCCCAGACAGCACTGGATATTCATAGAATATTCTCTAAATATGCTAAAAAGGAGGAGTATATTCCGAATATTCATCGATTATTCCTAGAATATATACATGCCTCTGGAACATCTAAAAGGAATATTCCAAAGTGAATAGTCGGACATGTTCAGGGAATATTCAGGTATGAATCTTCCAGGAATATTCCCAACTGAATATTCTCTGTTGTATATTCATGAAATATACCCAACTGAATATTCTGTGGGGTATGTTCATGAAATATACCCAACTAAATATTCTGTGCGGTATATTCATGAAATATTCTCAACTGAATATTCTGTGGTGTATATTCATGAAATATTTCATGAATATTCCTATGTTTCTCAACACATAAATACCATTTATTATTTCAGAGATGTGAGTATCGAACATCAATTAGATGTAGGGAGATTTTGAAACAAAAAGTGTTTATGATCCGATTTCGAACAATATGCTCTCACAAGAAATTGATATGTATAAAATCATTCAATTCGATTACTGGCCTAGTGGTCAAGGCGTTGCTCTGATAGTCTTGAGGTCACGAGTTCGATCCTTACTTGGGTCACTTTTTTTTATTTTAGAATATGTTTATTGGAATATTCCAGGAACATTCAACATAGAATATTCTTTTGGGTATATTCTATGATTATCTGAGGAATTCCCATTCGCATATTTAGAGAATATTCCACAGATATTCCGGAATATTCCAGATTATTTCTAGAATATTCCAATATTCCGAAAGGAATATGATAGGGAGATTCATGGAATATCTGGTGATGTCTGGGCTCGGCAATGTGTTCAAAAGCCTCGCTGTTCGTTGGATGAACGAGTCTTTGGAAAGAGATGTTCTGCAGGTGTCCAAAGTGACCACGAAGGGCTGCGAAGCCTTAACTCGACGTGTTGATCTCGCGAGGAATGCCAAGGGAGGAACAATTGTTGATATTCCAGGAGAGAATCGTCCATGGAAATATCTATAAAATGAAGAAATATTACCAACTTGTTTTCGTTGTTCTAGAGAAGTGAGTGAGTTTGTGAGCGAGGCATCACCCACGAGACAAATTGCCCTTTTTTGAACATAATCCAACAGTTTCAGGGTATGTTTGGGTGCTTCAATCCAAATATGGAAACAGTATTCCAGGACAGGTTGGATGTGTGCCTCAAAGATCATGAGCAGCTGACTGGAAATGAAATAACTCCTGGCCCGAAACAGGAAACATGTTAGTGCTATACATATGATATGGAAAAAATAGCATACCGTTTGCGCATGTCCAAGAACACCTATACCTTGAAAACATGATTCAATGCATAAAGAACCCGGGAGGAATCTTACATGTTTCATTATTTTCAGAAGGCATGGGTGAAATCACTTCCGACAATCTGTCACTTCTTCCCTAGTAGCACACATGATATATTGGGTCAATAGCAGTATCACGAAAATATCATCGAGATATTGTGAACGTATTATTGCTGAGAAACAAAATGTGAACATTTATTGATTGAATATAACGTTCAGAATGTGGATGAAATATGAAAATCAGCATTGTGCAATGTCGTCATGAAAACATTGGTGAAATATTTGCACACCATTATTGGTTGGATATTCGTAGACGTATATTGATCATAAAATGTAGAATCAGTATTGACTAGAAATGAAAAGTAAACATTTGACAATACGGGTGCAATATCAGTAGTATATATTGGTAGATCATTCGATGATATTGCCCTCGTCCTGGGAAAACCGCTTGCTCCAGAATGGCATGAGAAGCACTACACGGGATTTATTGAATGGTGCAATAGTGAGAAAGTTGAAACATCAAATGAAGAAGAAGTATTGTTGGGCATGATGGCTTCCGCAATAAGCTTACCTACATAATGCTTCAAACTGTACACACAATAGATATATTACTCACTACCAGATGATTGAGAATATATCACTATTGTTAGTTGTTCCTATTTGCAGAAATAATTGATTGAACAGATCAATCAATTTCGCTTCGCTTCGTTCGGGTCAACGGCATTCGCGTGCGGGAAAGTTTCACTTTCCGCACTTATTAGGAGAATTACTATATTCCTTCGTCTCTCGCTGGATTTCAACAAATGAAAAAGTGAGGTTAGTGGAATTGTTTTGCCTCCAGGGTCGGTCATCTGACATTTTGTACACGAGACCGATGGTCTGAGGCTTCAATAATTCTAATATCATTTTAACCTGCTACGATGAGGTCATGTTAAGACGTCAATCTGAGAACACTGTTCGTAGAGGATATGGATATCCTTAAAAGTTAGGCACAAATAACGAGTGTGTTTGCTGACCTCAAGTCAGCGTCGGAACATAATCCACGCAGCTGAGTAGAAGTCAGGTATGCCAGCATTTATCGAGATTCATCGCTCCATGTGATTGTGGATGTGGTATCGTCTGATACCATATCCATCAATTCCGGCGATCCACAAGGATCGATTTTGATATCAACATTGTTCCAACTTCATATCAATAATCTGTTGGGGGAACCCACTTGCCCAATTCACAACTTTGCAGATGATAAAACTCTCCATACTGTGTCCTCTTTCATAATTCCTATCTCTTCTCAGTAAATTGAGAACTGACTACGAATGCAGGTCAACGCTCTCGATGAAAATCTTGCTGAAATCTCAGACGGGGAAACCAAAAACCTCGTTGGACTCAACGCCACTGAAACTGCACCTTAAATTTCTATTGAAGGGCAGAACTCAGTATGCCTGATATCTCTGGCAGCACCATTTCCACATAGTCTACTACATCTATGCTCGGTTTCACCTCTAGCAATTCTCCTCCATTTTTTTTGCAATTGCATTACCTCGTTGTCCCAGCACTGGGAACAAACGCCCCATAAGTCGAAACTTGTGCGGGGTTAGGTAAGCATACAGACACAAACATCCATGGCCTAACTAGGATTCGAACCTATGTCTCGGTGGGAGTCCCCCCATACGAACTCAGCGCATTCACGCTCTCGACCACCGAGCCGCCCCATTCCATCCAGAGAACATCCTATCGCCTGGTGGGTGATGCCACGCTCACTAAATCTTTGACATCATTGAAACAAAGTAGGGGAAAAGTTGATCTACCACTCTTTCATAGATATATTTCTACTAGAAATGTTATTCAGAAATATCTACTATCAATCCATCACTAGCAATACCAGTCAGACGGCCTTGATAAGCCCAGTAAGCACATCCTTTTGTCGTCAACCTTGATATGTGTCAAACAACTCTTTACCAGAACTCATTCATCTAGAAAACGTTTCGTTTTGGAATTCTTCGCGGAATGAAGTATTCCCAATAAATGATGATCTCTAAAAGTACTACCCCATATGCTCCCCAGTTGCGCACGATGGTCTCCGGACATTGAAGGGATTCATTTCCGGGCGCTCCAAGAGATACATCAAAAAATGTATTAAGATGTGAAGAAAACTCCGAAGCCTTCTCTGTGGAATTCTATCGACTATTGACTTTTCATTTGGGCAATCGGTGACAGTCACATTCGTAGGTATGCAAATGAATGAGTTTATTCCACGTTTCCCAACAGAATTCTCCTGGTTCGTAGTCCTGATTGAATTCGAGTTTTTTGTATAATATGGTAGAGATTTGTGGAATGAATGAGTTTGTACAGGGACAGGAGAATCACATGAATTCTTCGAGGCAACGTTCAATGGAATATAGTTATCTATTTCCGAGTGTTTTTTCAGTTATATTCCAACTTCAACCATATACATTTTTTGAATACATTAGTATACAGTATGTATCAGCAGAATGAAATAAATTCGATACTGAATGGAAGGAGGCGTGTTCGAAAAAATGCTTGGACTAATGCTATACAGGGCGTGTTATGTAACAGCGGTAAATACCAACTCTCTTATTTAAAATTCAACACTTTGTATTTCATTTAATTTTTGAATTCTCGATGAAATTCTAGATGTTTTCAGATTTCTTGCAAATTGTTATCTGACTGCGTGCAACTGCATGTAAGTGATATTTCTTTAACAGAATATCAGAAAAATTATAAATTTTTTTTTATTGCTTGGAGCGCACGAAAGGGAATCCCTATAATGTTTAAAGAACATCGTGCGTTCCTAGGTAGGACAGGGACAGGAGGTAGGTATTGGAATTTTTTTTTTCAACTTTTGGAGATTATAATATGTTGTTGGGGATACTTCCACAGGCAATGAGTTCCAGAGCCTAGCCGTTCTATGGATGAAAGAGTCTTCATAAAGTGCTGTTCGACATCTTTCGAGGTTGACAACGGAAGGATGTGCTCACTGGGCTTGTCTAGTTCCTCTGATTGGTATTGCTAGTGAAGGGATGATAGCAGAGATTTCCGAAGAACATATCCCGTGGAAGTATCGATAGAAAAGTGAAAGGTCGCCGACTTTTCTACGGTGTTCCAATGATGTCAAAGAGTGAGTGAGTGTGGCGTTAGCCACCAGGCGAATGGCTCTTCTCTGGATGACATCTGAAAGCATCAGCGTATGTTTTGGTGCTGAACCCCATATGTGGAAACAGTATTCTAGAACAGGCCGTATCTGCGCTTTGTAGATCATGAGAAGCTGTTGAGGTGTTAAGTAGCTTTTCGCACGGATCAAGAATCCGAGTTTTTGTGAAGCACAGAAAAACAATTCTATGAATGATTAGTGATGATGATAACACATGTACACAGTTTAAAAATCCACGCTGGAACAGTTGAGTACGGGTCTAGAACATTGGACATGGAATATGTCCAGAATCTTGCAACGAATCCAGAAATTTGATTGAAAAGAGTTGTTGCTCTGAGGTGAGAAATTTGGTATTTGCCGTTATTAGATGACATACCCTGTATAGAAAGCTTTTATCGAGGAGAATGTACTTCTCAAATAACCAATCGACTTATCCGAGCGTTATTTCGAATATCCCTCGTTAACTAATTATCAAATTCATTCCATTCGGCTGAAAACACTCAATATTTCCGAAACAAATGAAGATGGGTATCGGAGATTGCTCGTGGAATAAGTCAAGAATTTCATGAATATTCCAAAAACTGGGTAAAATACATGATGATGCATTTGAAAGAAGAAAGGTGGTATTGACTGCGTTACATGATAAACCTGGTATAGAAAGTTGTCGGTAAGGAAGACGCGTTCCAAAAATATCAATCGAAGTGTCCTAGCCCATTTTCAAGCACACTTCCGTTTATTTTTTATCAAATTCATTACATTCGACTGGTTCACACTGTACATACCAGGTGTCCCAACCCTTTTTATACTTCACAGGAAGGAAGGAATGGTCGTAGTCATCTCCACAAAATTTTCAATGATGTTGTTACTTGATCATAAGGGACATGTCTTATAGAAGACCATCATCAGCCTAATTGAAAGGTCTTCAATGAAAAAATAAGTAATATTTGAAGTGAAAGAATTACCTAGTTCGTGCTTGACTTACTTGGTGTTGGAAAAATGTTTGATGTTACTGTATCTTGAATCGTTGTCAATGCCCATAGTCGAGAGTACGAACGTTGATGAAAAAACGGGTTCTCAATAAATAAATGGCCCCTTGCCCTGAGAGCGCATATTGATTTTCTTTGAACATTTCATATACCATAGTGGTATATGAAGGGTATTGCCAGAAAGTTATGTTTTTTGACAACACCATAAATCAACGGTTTTTTTGAAAAACGGGGTTCCCCGTGCCCTTATGAAAGCGCTACTCAAAGGAAATATAAATAAAATTGATGAGGCAAACAGCCAGCACGTGTTCAAATCTAAACTAGTTTGGTTAGAAAACACTGGAACTAATGTCAATTAATGACATGGACATGACGTTGACATAGTCAATGTCAAAGTCAAGGGATAAAACATGACATTCTGACCATGAGCATAGGCATATCAATATCTATTACAATCATTGAACAATGTGGATTTAGAAGGAGAGATGCATGTATACTTGCGTCTTCTCGCGAACGTGCGTGACACTATATCAATGTTCTCTGAAAAACTGGCTTGAATGAATTAGGTATTGTGTTGCACAAAAATATGTAATCAAGACTTTGGTTATAGTGCTGGAACAGAGTAATGGAAGCTTTGGGATGAGAAGAACATATTTTTCTCAACTTTGCTCCTGCAATATGACTAGGCAATCATTAACAACTTGTACTGAGCAGCTCGTACGTGATCAACATTTCATTCGAATCGTGATGAGGTTGAGAAGTTATGAACTGAACCCTCATATTCTGATATTCACCTCCAAGGACAAATAGTTCTGAACGAGACTTATTCGAAACAAATATGTTCACCAATTGCGGTGAACATGTAAGAGTTAGACAGAAGATCAAATGGGCAAAAGTTGCGCAATTGACGAGTCAATGAATATATGTTGAGAAGTTCCAAGAATGTTCTCCACTTCTAGAAATATCAGGAAAAAAAGCGAAATCTGTCGATTTTGTTTCTTTTTACCAAGTTGACTGAAGAATTACGAAGAAACCGAAGCCATTTTCTCATTAACACTTTTTCACCTCCGCCAGATGCATTCACAAAATCACCGTACATTTCGTTGAAACTATCACCAGCTTCGTTTTTTATAAGGCACTAAGGCATTTTTTCTGAATAAGAACATGGAAAATTATATTGTGCTGTACGTCGTTGGATTAGCAATTAAAAATGCTATGTTATACATCAGGGTTTACTTTTTTTAGTGCCATATGAGAGAACAAAGTGGATAACGGTTTCTTCGAAACGAAACGTTCTACGAATATTTTGTAAATGCCATTTTGTAGAGGTTGAAGATTGACAATGAGGAAATGCCTTTGGTTTTTTCTCAAATCTTCTAATAACTAAAAAAAAATAACAACCAAATTGATAAATTCCGGTTCTTCTAGAATATCTCCGGAAGTGAAGAATATTCTGAAGATTCCTCAACATCAATTTATTGGCCCCTCAACTGCGCAACTCTTGCCTTCTGTTTATCGCACACTGTATATGTGGTATACTTACCAACTCTGCTCGGGTTCTGCCCTGGTACGTCAACGGAAAGTGCATTTCAAAGTTATTTCAAATGTGTCTATAATTCACTTGACATAAGGAAATATGTCGGTGCACTTTTCTTCGACCTATCAAAAGCATGTGACTTCATTGACCCCGATATTATATTCAAAAAACTGCATTCACTTGGCTTCAGGGGTATCTTCCTTTCATGGCTCAGATCTTATCTGACTTACAGAAAGATACACGTTGAAGTCGACAATAATTGTCAGTCGAAGCAGTATGACATTGATCTTGGGGTTCCTCAAGGTTTTATATTAGGTCCACACATTTTTCTTCTATTCATCAATGAAATTCCCAATCATATAAGCTCAGATTATGTAAGTTTGTATGCAGATGATACAATACAACGATTGTAGCGATTGCAGATAACCCAGAGGAGCTCCAAGAAAAATTAAATAGGTACCTTGAGCTTCGAGTTCACGAATTGGTGTAATAAAAACTCTTCAGTGGTGAATGTGAAGAAAACTGTTCTGATGCAGTATCATTCAAGAACTAATAGAAAAATTGATAATCTTCATGTTAGAGTGGGTGATGCAATAATCAAACCATTAGACAACACCAAATTTCTAGGTACTTTCATCGATGGTAACATGACATGGGAGTCGGGTATAAATCATGTCAGTAAGAAAGTTAACAGTGGGTACTATGCTATTGGACAATTGAGGTCCAATTTTGATAAGGCTCAACTCCTAAATGTTCACCTTGCTGTTGTATATTCCTATATTTCTAGAAATATTGCCAATTGGGGATGTTCCTCATAACTCAGCAAAATATTCGTCTCACAGAAAAGGGTCACACGGCTAATATATGGAATAGACTACAGCGAATCTTGTAGGCAACACTTCATTGAAAATGAAATCTTGTGTGTACCTTGCATTCATATTTACAAATGTATTTTATTATATACGAGAAACAAATGCAGAATTATGATCGAAACTGTGACTTTTATACGTGTATCCTACCAGGCACGGTGAATTTATAAGAGTTCTGAAACATTCAAATAGTCTGAATGAAAATTGTCTGAATTTCTGATTATCGGTTGTTTTTATAGTATCGACAAATAGACGAATATTTCAATCGATGAAATGCATTTCATATATCTCCATATACTTTGTGGTACTAGGAAATGTTACAGACTGAATATTCTATGTACTATGTGGTTCAGTTATATTTTCATGTATTTGTATATAAATAGTGTGTGAATTTCTTGTTGTCTGACGTATCCTATGTCATTTTTTATGATTGTGAAGGATTCAATAAATCTCATTGTTATTTATATAACATGCATTCTACAGGCTGTTTTCAAAATTGGGGCGATGCACACAATGAGGTGTTCCATAAGACATGATGACACGATGAATGACAAGAGAAATTTTTTCTGAAATTGTTCCTGAACATTTGCGCTCCCACCATAACTACATCTTTCAACTATTATTGAAAGTCCGGCAAAATTGCAGAAACTTTTGAAACTTCCGGTATTTGGGATCTCACCAAAGCAAACGCTTGGGTTGAGCTTTTAACCTCTGATCAATTATTAACAAACATTTCCGGCAAACTTTGATTCTCGATGTCTTCCAAAATAGTTTTTCTGCGACAAAAATGTTTTCTTTTGATTGATGGCCCCAATTTCGAATACCCCCTGTATGAATAATTAGTGAGTCATGTCTCCCGGAGGCACATGCTACTGCAAAAAGAAAGCCCTGTTATATCTACAAGATATCTCTTTGTTACAAAAGTTTGCAGCAAAGAATTTCTCATTCGACTATACACATAAAAGGACTCCCTTTCCAGTACACTCATCGCTGTATTCAATTTGAGGATGGTAATTCTAATCTCACCATTCTTCTTTTCGCTAATTTTCGTATATAGTTCCAGGAAGAACTGTCTGGCAACAACCCTTCGTCCAATATGTCTTTGATGTCTGCCAGGCAATAAAGCGGGAAATGTGTTTTTCCTGCTTTTTATATACGATTCCAGCAAATGGAGTGTTCATTTTTGGGACCAACTTAGGATAAATATAATGGAGTTTATTCCGTTTCATTACTATACAGTGTATCCTGGAATTACATTAAAATATTTTAACCACAGGATCTAGAAACAAAAATCGTAAAAAGAATCAACATAACATGGGTTTAGAAATGTTCCTCTGGAGGTTATAAGAGAATCCGAAATTATGGTTTTATGTCAATATTTTCTGAACCCTCTGTGACGAATAGCAGAGACGCTTCGCCTCTCGCAAATCCACTCGTCAAAAAAAGTGTCACTTTTGATCCGAATGGAACATGCTTTTCTGTAACCGGAAGAATTAACTGAAATGAATATGTGGCGTAACCACCAATGTGACTCACTCAACAAATTATCAATATACCGTTATCATAATAATATTGGTAAGTAGATACAATCCAGACCTCAGACTACTCAACGTTTGAAAAAAGTGGAGAATGTTAGGTCAGTGAGCATATCAACAATATTACTTATTCCGCCTCATATTTCACAGTGTTTGTGAGGCGAAACAGTATTGCTGGCCATGATTATTCAAAAACGAGTTATCCAATCTATCAGATCAAGCAAGTATAGGAATCATGAAGGCTCTCCTGATCGAAACAAAAATACTTTACTATAATATGATGTATTTATATCTCCAGCATTGGTATGAAATGCCAAATCTGTCGAAATCGGGAACAAATCAGGTATGCGCCCCAATCCAAATAATCAATCGTAACAATGTTGTTTATTATTGATGACCTTATACTTCCGTTTCAGTTCCTTGAACCTGAATTCAATTTCAGCTCCTAAGAACCCTAATAGCACACAACGTCCTAGGGACGTCCCTATTTGGTACAATTCAAGTCCGAATGTCCAGGACCAAAAATAAGTGTCCTTGGGACGTCCCATCCCGTACATCTTATGCAATGTCCGAGTAAGGACGTCCACGGAATGTCCCAGCTGGTACATCATTTCAAATGTCCTAGAAATGGCATCCCTTAGACGTCCCACGTGGTACATATATTGTAGAATGTCTATGCAAGGACGCTCTTGGTATGTCCCTGATGGGATATGATTTTGAACGTTCCTTCAGGGACATCCATCGGATGTCCCGAGTAGTACATATTCTGGCTTGACTTCAGATCTTATATAATGTCTCTTCTAGACAACCATGAAATCTCCCTGATACTACATTCTTTCAAATATCTCTGCACAGACGGCCTCTAAATTTTCCAGGATCGTGTAAAACTCGAAATGTCCCTCAGGGACATCCTTCGAATGTCCCTTAGGGATATCCGTCGGATGTCCCAATCGGTACATGGACTATACTTATCCAATGTCCTAGAAATAACGTACTATGGACGTCCCAGTCGATACATTCAATATGCGTTGTCCCTGCGAGGACGTCAATTTACACCTCGCCGACGAAAAATTGCTCGCAGGCTATAAATACCCCCGTCAATGTCCTTCACGTAAGTCCATTGGACATCATTGAGAAACTGTTTCAGGATCTATTGGGGACCTTCTACGGACCATCAACCCAACTGGATGTCCTCATCAGTTATGCAAGATTAGGTCCTAGAGGAACTCAGAAAAATTCGGATTCAAGAATAATTCCTACGTCTTTGGGACATCCTATGGACATCCAATTGATATCTCTCAGCGTTGCTGAAAGGTTGTCCTCGATAGTTGTCCCAGGGACATCCCTCAAGGACGTCCCTAGTTGGTTCTCAAGTGGGACATTTGTGCGTCCCACAGACGTCCAATGGACGTCCACGGTACCAAATTCGAACGTCCTATGGACGTCCTGAGTGTCTCGACAGGACGTCCTAAGGATTTACATGGGACATAATTGTGTTATTAGGGAACTGAAAGTGTTGCCTAGCAACATAACTATATTTGTGTCAGTAATCGGAACGTCCATCGAAGAGGTAATTTTGGTATCAAAATGGGAGACTTTTGTGTCAGTTGCAGGAAAGATAATATTTTTTTTTGATGTACCTAACTTTCAATGTCTGATTCAAAAATGTTAGGAATCTTTCAAGATTCTCATCAGGGTCGAGGGGAAAAAATATGGCTAGGGGCACAAAAAACGATCATCTTGTGTTCTCCTTTAGAAGGCTATAAACCCTCAGGAGGCCATTATTGGACCTATGCTCAATTCTTCACTATTTTTATTCCTAGAATCTGTGATCGAAATCTTTCAATGTGATTTCGGAACACCCTGTATATTCAAAGGTTGACCATTTCCTCGGCCGACAAAGAGTCGAGCGTATTACCAGATATTTGGAATCAGAGATGGATCAGGATTTATTGTAACAGGTTCCATGAAAAATAAACTGCTCGATACTTCAAACGTTAAATCTGAATCATTTTGACAAATTTCAATCCAACTGCCTCTATTTTCAATTTCTCTCTAGAATGAAATTCTGCAGGATGATGATAATCCAAGCTGTGCATTGTTTCAAAAATTTGAAGAGCATTTCGTTTAAAAGAATAATTCTTCTATTTTTTCCTTAGATGGAAAACATAACTAACCATCTGTTTTTTCAAAATTGTCACACTCATTAGTGGAATATGAATATGTTTCATCGATATATTACATAATATATGCTTATTTAAAAAACGCCCTAGCGTGTTTCAATCCAATTTTCAAGATAGCGCGTTCTCAAATGACATTACCACAAAAATGTTCTCTATGTAATTTGAACCTATTATATCTACGTATTTGTGACCAAGTGACCAGTTTCAGCAAATCTGACAAACAGTCTACTGATAGGTGCCTCAGTAAATTGTCACTATCGAAGAATCCAGTCACCATGGTAATGACATAGTTTGAGGTTTACTCAACCGAATAGATATGGAAATATCGAGAATGAATCGATTACATCTTCTTCTATGAAGAAAATTGGATTGCTCAAGCGAGTTGCTTCTAGGTAACAGCCCAGCCTAGAAGATATTATAATAATTTTGGAAGGACTCGTGGACTCCTTCGACAGCACACGGCAATATCAACGACCCGAGAAAGTGAAGTCAAATAATGTAAACATTTTGATTATCGATCTGACGGTAGTGAAAATTCTGAAATGATGTTTGATTAAAATATTCATTGACAGATGCTGGTCCCCAAAATCCATTCAGGTCATTAAATGAAAATATTCGAAAACTTGTGTTCGGAAAGCAATAAGAGTTCGAAATATTTTCATCTGAGGAGATCGATTGGAATATTTTCTGGTGATAAAGGAGTGTAGGCTGAGAGTCCTCACCATGTGGAGTTGCATCATCTTGTCACTGGAATTTTTGAGCCATATTCATTTCATAACACATGTTTAGGAGATAATCTCAACGCAAATATAGATGTAGATATGCGAGTATCAAGAATTTTCTTCGTGATGACCGTCGACACGAAGAACTGATATTATAACAAGATGATGTAATCCAGAAGAATGGAAAACGTGAGTCGCATAAAATGGAATAGAAAACTGCATCATATTAAATTCCATCACAATGTTCCAGTTCCACGACTTTCCATGAATGACGACACCACTTAAAATCACATCAATCAATCTCCACATTATATTAAAATCGACAATGAAGTGAACATGAAGAAGTATATACCTAGCAGAATCAATAACACATGAATTTTCAATTGACAGTTGGGCTTCCTATAGACCGTATGAGAGATGGAGCTGTATTGAGCTGGCTACTATCAAGGTATTCGAAAAGTTCTGGAAAATAGATTTCTACTCTCTCATAATTGCCAACCACACATCCAAATTCCATCTTCAATAGCTCATTTCATTTATTGCATGCTCAATCGAATTGATATCAAGAGACAAGTTTGCCTCGAACATCTCATTACACGCCCTTTAACGCTCACTGGTAGACAATTTTACTATTGAAAACTCAGGCTATTTCGAATTCCAACGAGATGCAAGGGTACGCTCGCTGGTCGATTCAATAGCGAATGTTACACAGTATGTATTTCAGTTGTTGCACACGAGCGTCTGGTCGAATAAGCTACCAACGGGCATTTGTGACACTTAAAAATCATAATTCCTCTTCGAGAACAACTTTCACGCATTATTTCGAATTGTTCACATTATTGAATGCGTTTGTGTGTCAAATAATTTGAACAGTATATTTGTATAGTTAAATTGCCATCTCATTTCTGAAAAGTGATAACAAAACCGTATCCAGACTTATGCTCATGAATTCAGTCCTATGTTTTCTCATATATGTTAAACCGTATACCATTGCATGTACTTGGCATTAAATACATTCGCTCGAAGAATCGATCAATATCATCGAGTATATTCCCTTAGTAACATTCTTTCTCTTCTGATTTTTGAATCCTCCTCATGCGAAAGGTCACTTTTCCGAAAAAACAACATCTCACATGTACAAAGGATGTCCCAAGTCTGTAAACAGAAGAGAAGTAGTGTTCAGTGCAAAATATGTGAAGTTGCCTTGTGTATTGAATGTTTTGTACCGTATCACTGATGAATATACTATATATTCACAATTATTCCTCGATCAACATTTCTGAATGAGTATAATTTTCTCATTCTCATTTCAGACTTCCACTTACTGGTATGACGTTCATACCAGTGAGCAACACAAGTCTGAGTGAGTCGTGAAGGTCCGCTGGTGAAACGGTTTACCATTGTTTTTTCTAATTATTTGAGCATTGAGAATAACCAAAATGGATCCACAATCAATATTTCACTTTGGCTTCAATGAACAAAAAAACAACAAATATCTTGATGAACAATTTTGGGCGTTGAAGACTGTAGACACGCTTCTCACTACTGACATTACCGAGTTGTCATCATCCTCAGATTCAAAACGTCCGCGAAAATACTCTCGTATATGTCTTCTTCGGTAACGAATTTTGAAAATTTCAAAAATGATGGTTATTATCAATATTTTAGATGTTCCAAAGAAATCTCAAGTGTTTGTTACAGCTTCAAATTCCAATATTCATTTCATGGAAATGGAAATAATTGTCAGGGTTTCAAATCATAATATGTCTGCACTCTTTCAATGAAGGGGTATAGGGAGATGACATTCCATCTTTCATGAAACATATTTGTGTCTCATCATGTTTTGTGTTCAGCTGTTCAACAAAAACATAACCAGCGTGTCCACATTCTTCAGAGGTAATAAAGTGAGATTCTTTAGGCACTCTGCAGGAGACAAGGATAGCCAATTATTTCTCTCGATGTTAGGTTTCCTCAAAAATACATTCACCCAACAGGATTAGGTGCGTACCTAGGGAGGATAGATAGAGGAGGTAGGTGTAATGAGCAACATGGAGGGAATAAATCTTCGTCAGTAACAGGAGCTCATACACAGATGTAATAGATTTCTTGATTCATTGTGGAACAGCATTGATTTAACCATGTGGTGCTCTTGTATAGGTCCAAACAAATATTTGTTCGATGTTTCTACAGAACTTTCTCGACTTATTCATAAAAAAAATTTTGATTCGAATGAATGTATTTTCATTATCACAGTACGTATTGGTCGAAGAAAGGAATGATTAGTTTGAAACAAGGAAATTTTTCTGTTGTCAAGTTAATCTCCCATCATATTCGAACAAATCTTGTTCTTGAATCAAGAAATTTCGAGCTTATTACAAATGGATAATATCTCATTATGATAAGTGAATATCTTGTCAGGAAATCCTTATTTTCTTGTGTTAAGAGATTACTATTTTGAAGGAAATCAAAATATATCTTACTATCAGAGTATTGGGTATTAAATATTATCAATTCTTACAGTTGGTGAACAGAAGGCTTCATTATCAAAACTTGATCATCCTATTATAACATAACAAAAATGAAAACATGTATAATATAAATGAAAACATATACATATAGTAAAATCATCAAATACTATGTGTAGCTTAATCTAGAAAGTGGAATATTCATTTTTTCAGATTTTTGTGATTTGCTGTCCCCGTCTTCTTCCCCAGAATGTTACTGTGATTGAAATGGATTGAATGTTGAACCACAAAAACTCAGAGAGGAGAGTGAAATCATCAATTGAAAAATGTTTTGTGTGTTTCTCAGAGTGGCTTGTTCAATGGGATAATCGAATACTTTGCTTCAAAAGAAACATTTGCATTCATCACAGCCAGGTACTGTCGAAGACAAACGAAATTTCAAGACGACCAGATATTTTCTGGTTGCAAGAAATTCTGCGTTTGACAAAAGGGTATGTATAAAAATTGTTATAGGTATGTGAAAACACGAAGGAAGGAGATATATTATTATTGGTTCAATCATTCTGATCAGGAATCAAGTAAAACATATATACAAATAATGGTCAATAACCTACCTATACTTACTAGTTCGTTCATCGAATTAATGCGGCTGGTCAAATCGTCACTGCTGAACGAATGTTTGTTGTGCAGGTTATACAAACATGGCCTTATGCGTTGACAGTGATGGGTAGTTATGGTTTCAGGTATGATTGATATCAAGGTTCTTATAGAATGTTTCCGATAAAATAAGAAGGGAAAACACCTCACTAGGTACAACTTTGTTACAAAAATATACAAATAAGTTCTTACCCCCGCAGATTGTCCTCAAATATGGAATGCCGAATTGCTGTGAAGATGACACCACACCACTATCATCCATGACTCAGCACACTCGATTCTTGAACACCTCACCATCGGAAAACAAAGGTGCTTCTCACCGTCTTCAAAAGGAACAACAGCGGCTATGTCGAATGGCGGCTAACGACTGAGGAGTCGAATGGGCGCAAGCGTACCGCTGTATATACGTCACTGAAAGTGTTTCAGTCAAGCAGAGATTTTCTTGAATCAATATTAATTGAAATGTATGTCTTTTGAAGTCTTGGTTTTCTTGTATGAAGAAATATACTGTTTATGTTGAGCAAATTCATATCAAGAAATATCAAGAAACGAAGGAAGCAAGCCGATTGAATTGAAAAAAGTGTATATTGCTCCATTCAAATTAAAAATTGTCGTGAGAAGCAATTCAATTCCTTTTTATCTGAGTATTCATATCATAGAATCCATTAGGAAACAAAAAGGAGATTGCCAGACAACTTTCTACCATCTCCGATGTTGTTGCTTCCGGCTCATCTACAAGTATGGAAAGCGAAAACAAAACCATCAATAGAAATCCAGAAAAAATCGAAATTCTCATTTGTTCACGCAATGTTAAACACATATCAATGTCGATACAACGAATCGAGCTTTTTTTATCGCTTGGAGTGCAAGAATGAGAATCCCAATGATGTTCAGAGAACATCGTGCCTACCTAGGGAGGATAGGGAGAGGAGGTAGGTGTTTTTTTCTGAACTTCTGGGGATCATGAGTTCTTGGAAAAATACTTCAATTCTTTGCCGTTCTATAGACGAACAAGTTTTGTAGAGTGTTGTTTCAAGGTTAATGACAAAAGAATGCGTTGACTGGGCCTGTCGAGTTCGTCTGACTGGTATTGCTGGTGATGAAATTATAGCAGAGATGTCTGCGGAAATTTTTTTGTGGAAGAATTCATAGGAAAATGGAAAGTCGCCGACTTTTCCACGGGGTTCTAATGAGGTCAACGAGTTAGTGAGTGTGGTATCACGAGTATTACCCATTAGGCGAATGTCCCTTCGCTGGATAAAATCTACGAGCATCAGCGTGCGTTTTGGGTGAAAACAGTAGGTATTCTGAAACTGCCCATTTCTGTGCTTTGTGGATCATGAGAAGCTGTTGAGGTGCTGAGTAGATTTTCGCACAAAACAAGGATGCGAGTTCTTGTGAAGCAGCTTCTGCGGTGAATCGGTCATGATTTTCTTATGAGAGAGTATTGCTGAAGGTAATACAGGTATAAAGTGGTCTTGGAGGGAATTGTGGTACCAGATATTGTTATATCAGGTATATTGAGTTCCGCCTCTCTAGAGAAAAAAGAGGTTTGAGTTCTGATGGCGTTGAATTCAACTGGGTTGTTGGTTCCCAAGGCTGTAATTTCCTTGTTGGTTTATATTTTTTGAAACAAATATGCGTGAAGGATTGATGATCTCATTCGTATTTTATACAATACAGTATACACTTCAATTTTTCAGTCAGATGATTAAATTTTCAAGTTAAAAAGTGCACTTTTGATGTTCAAGCATGAATAATAGTATGTTGAGTACGAGCAGCGCAGCAGAGCGGAGCGAGTGTTTAATGCATGAGGGTCTAGAAGAATTTATAAACGCGTACGTAGGTACTCATTAGTCCTCTCCTTCCTCAATCCCATAATTTCAAAAATGATAGATTAACCCACCTGCTAACCTACAAAATAAGCCGAAGGAAATGGTAATTGAGAACATATAATACATAGTACTTTGGAACTGCATGCGATCAACAAGACACGTATGAATGGTATTGATTGTAGACGTGATCAGTCGATAGGTTATATGAAATCCTTTTGAAATCACTTGCTCACTTACCTTTGTGAATACGACGTGAGGTATCAAAGTTTTCGATTTCTCAGGTTTGTATCCATATTCTGACTGCATTATTTTTGCCAACATAAATATTGTGTCTTACGTTTACTGTCATTCTCAGCATAGCAGGAGCGCTTTATTGTTAGTTCTTGGGAGTAGCCAAATACCTTAAACATTTCCTTCGATTTAACTCTCGTCTATATATCAAAACCATTTTCAATGAAGAATTCTGATATGAAAAGAAGTTGTTTGAATAATTCTGATCGTCACCGATTGCAACGAAATTCGAAAGTGATAGCTGACAGATTCTACAATTGACAGGTCGGACAGGACTCAGACAACTGGAGGTGTGTTCAAAAAACTGTGTCGTCATGGTAACGTATTCAATTTTTTTATCAAATCATCGATCGTCAATTCGTGATCTATCGATCATTTAGCGTGGTGCGTATCCGTACGCTGAATATAATTTCGGTAATGTGAGTAGAAAAACATAATATTTCTTCACATGAACAAGGATTCAGGGAAGGAGAGCACACCTCATAGGTATATTGAAAATATATATTCGTATTCACCTTTCATATTATTATTCAGTACTCCAAACTTAACTCATAACCTAAATCCGCCAATGCACACTCTATATTTGAAATGCTCTCAAACATATTTCAATGCCGGAACTCCCCTTTTAGTATATCTGAACAAAATACAGACAGATTGGGCACCAAAATATTCGATGACCTAACGTGGGTGATCCGTAACAGAACTCACAGTGGAGGTGATAAATCAAAGCTGAAAGAACTTACAGTCACTACTCCACTATATGAACAATCCAATAATGACCAACGGTCATGGACAAAATGACATGTTTCGAAGGATTAATCCTTCATCATCAGCAAATTTATTAGAAGAAGAAAATCTGTAAGAAGAAAACAACGCATTATAGGTGGATGAAGAAAATTACCTAAATAACCTAAGACACTATTTTGAACCGCGCATGGTGCGGGTGGGTAGCTGTTGAGGAACAAACATTATGACAAGCTCTATGACAGCCTAAATTTCGAAAATTGTTCCATGTGAAGAGAATATCGGGAAGCACGAACATGTGCCTCTGAATTTGTTGAGCACTGATTAGTTAACCTAATTCATCAAATTAAGACCCACGTTGGTGCTTCCGAATATTTTCTTCACACCAAGTAGTTTTTGAAATGTAGGCTCTTATAGAGCTGGTCATAATTTTTTTTCCTAATAGCTACCCACCCGCGAATGCGTTATTTTCTTCTCACAAATTTTTTTCTTTTTATAAATTTGCTGATGATGAAAGAATAATCCTTCGGAACATGTTCTTCTGTTCATTAACGTTGGTCATTATCAAAATGTTTATGCAGTGAAGTTCTGACTGTGAGTTCTCTCACCCCTTCTGATTCAATGACCTGATGAATGTATGAAAAGATAATGGCAAGAATGAGTCGGAGTGTATCATACTGGCCCAGACGACATCAGAGATTCAGTACGACTTTGCTCATTATTCATGCATCAGCATCATATAGCGTCAATCATGGTTAGAGTGAAAATAAGTTTTTGACACGAGTAGGTGATGAATTCGAAATCATTCTGTTTGTTTTCTTACACATTGCATACCATTTGGCCCCTTCCCTCATGCAAATTTGAAGTTTGAGAAGGACATTAAACATATAATTCTGAATGAATTGAATGGTTATCATTTATGACAGTGCATTTACAATAGTTGATTTAACAACTTTCAGGGACATTCTCGTCATACTCTAGTTCGAGTATAAGAAATTAATGATATTCTACGATTCGACAGGTTCCACTTAGTGGAAAATAATTATATCCTGTTGTTCTAACGTGATGAAATACTGTATCCTGAAGATGACAATCGTGTATGAAGCAACAAAATTATCCTGAAGGGCGTTTTTACGCATGAATACTTCAGTGTGAATCAATATAGCAAATGCTTGAATTTGACTAGTTGTGGAGCAAACCTCTGTTACATTTTCTGAATAATTCCTAAAATAACACCACAAAGCAGATCATACAGATTATTCCATTACCTCGTGAATCAAGTGATTGAGTATAATCATGTAAACATATATGGTTCTCTGAATTATCTAGACAACATATTCCACTACGTAGTAGATTTCACATATCCATCATTCATCATCAATAACTTCCATAACAGAAACCCTCGAAGGCCTTACCTGATGTTTCTCTGTCATAACGTCAAAGCAGTTGCTATATTGGCTCATCATTACGATACGATTATTGAGAACAATATCGATGAAGTAGTGTTTTGTATTAGGGTGTTAGAAGATAAAATCGATGCGAATGAGTAGTTCTCGTTACACTAGAAATTGATGAGATAAAAAAAAACAATATCAGCTTCAGCACTGCTAATTTTCTTTGTACTTCAATAACAACACTCCATTTGAATGAATAACATCAAAACAGTTGCTTCTGGAAGAGCATTGGAACTGAATTTTTGAAACTGGCCTGTCTACTGGAAGTTCAGTGGTTGAATTAGCAGATGTAGCAGATTCCACAGTTCCAATCATTATCTTACTTTGAAATGCTATCTATATCTATCAGAAGCAGCTCCATTACATCACACAAGTGCCAGAAGGTCATACGGACTCTGTCCACTTCCCTACACCTCGATAACAACACTTGTGTGAATAATAATTCCATAATGTCAAAGCAATTGGCTTTGGCAAAACATTGTGAAAATATCGTCATGTAAGAATGAGATTACCTGGGACTCATGCAAACAAGTGTCAACTGTTAACTGCTATAGTTGATGTGTTCTATTCCTGCAGAGTTATGGAAATGAAATTGCATTTTATTGACGAAACACGCTTTCTGAAATTGAAAGACTTTTATGCCTAATATGCCAATGAAGCTCTGCTCATCCCCTATGTACTTCATTCAATAACTTAACGTCAAAACAGTTGCTTCCGTACGAGCCTTGTGAACTTATTCTGGAAAACACCGTGACGCATCATCTGAAATGATTAGGTAGTGCAGTGGCTGAGTTAGTAGATATAGCAGATTTAACAGAATCATCCATCATCTCACCTTGAATTGCTTGTATATCTATCACAAACAGTCCCATAACAAAACACAAGATGCCACAGGTCATACGGACTCTGCCCATTTTTCCTGCACTTCAATAACAACACTTTTCTATAATCATTACATAACGTCAAAAGAGTTGATTTTGGCACAACATTGTAAGGTGATACACTAAAGAATAGTTTTGTGTTAGAGTATCTGATAGTGATGAGTCAGGCAATGAGACTAATTCAAACAAGTGGTTCTAGTCCATCTGGCACTATGAAAGAACGTCAGAAACAGCTGCAGTGTTAACACTGAAACTATTAGTAACTGTTGTCGACTCCTGCGAAGTTATGAGTCTGACAAAGGGATTCGCGTGTTATCACGAAACACGTTTAGAGCAATTAAAGAAGTGTTATAACCATTGGTTATTACAGACGATTAGGTATCCAAATTTCGTTGCGTGTCAGTGATTGGAAATGTATTCGCGCGCACTCGATTCGCGTAGGGATTCCTGCGGCAAACTGGCGAGTCCTGAAACATTACAGCTCTTATTACAGTTTTCAGGAGGTGCCAGGACTCGTCATGCGCGGGCTAGCGTTCAATTCGTCCTTTATTTGTTTACGTTCTTGCAATCATGGTACCTGGATGGTAGGGCCAGAGGTTCATCTCTCTGTACGCTGGATTCGATGTTTCGAAAGTTTCCGCGAAGAATGAAAATCAGAAATATTATCAGAAGGGATGAAGGAGGTGGAAGTTCTGTGAGGAATTGTGACTTGAAAGTAGTACGAGAGTCTACGACTAAGATTTGGTTTTAGTGTTACGGTGAAAGCTGTGAGAAAAAGAGAGATCAGATGAACTAGAGACATGATGAAACGTTCAGGAAGGACCTAAAAACAGAATGCATCTAATATTTTCTATGTACATTCGTGAATTCGCAAGAAATATGGTGGTTGATAGAGCAATGTCCGTGTCTTTGGATTGAAAAGTCCCGTGTTCGAATCCTACTTTTTTTTTCTATTTTCTTTCCAAGAATTTATTGAAGAACAAACTATGGAGGCAATGCCTGTTGAGGCCGATAGTGATTCGCAATTCCAGTGATGTTTTTTTTTGGAATCGGCCGTGAGTGGAGCCAGTTTTCATGCGTAGCGTCTGCAGACCTGTTCAAAGATGTAGACATGTTGACAATCTGTAACAAATTTATATCTGAATTCCAGATGATGTTTCAATGATGGTTCCGATATACAGAGCATACCTATTTCATTTCCTATTCGTGCAGATAGTTGAGGAAGAACATATTGAAGCTTCCTGCATATGATTCATTTTTGTAACTGAATTTTTATCAGTGATGAAGATATTGGTTATGAGTGAGAATCTGACCGCTCAGATTGATACTTGAACAAATTGGTCATTACTATGCATATTCCATTCAGGTTTAGATCTAATTTTGATTTCATATCAATATTTATATTCAATTAGTAATTCCTGTAATTCTACCAAATTTCTTGTTAATAAAACTTTATGTTTTGTGTGAACAATGAATGAATAATAATAATAAAATATGCACATGTTGAAATTATGCCAATATTTTCAGTAGAGAAACAAAGAGAGAAAAGCTCAGAAACCTCCACCTCGAGTCAGTCGAACAAGTTGATAATGTTAAAAAATTAGATAAAAATGATTAAAAAATTTTGAGAATAGTCATAGAGCTGTCAATGAGGATGACGGACTTATTCTATATAGCTCTCTCTGCATAGTTGAGCGATTGAAGATTAGGATCAGCATGATAATTTAACCAAACAGACATTGATTGCCCGTAGTATCTTTCACGGCTAGATGGACATGTTTGGCACCTAGTTTATGAATAAGCATTCTAGAATTTGATATTCAGTTTTAATTCTTTCTGGAGATGCAGAACACGTGTTGAGGCGTTAAACAATCTGTTTGGTTAGTTAAACAATATTTTTCTTGGGTTTATCTTGAATACTGCTAATATTTTTGATTCAGGTTTCAATGTATTGTGAGTAATCGACAAGGGTTTGAGTAAAAAAAAAAACGTTTCGCTCATGGCCATGCATGCATAGGCTTTGTCAATTTGATGGAATATCTCCAATGGGTTCACATCAAGGAGTGATTGTAACATGAATTTAAATCAGAGATACATACCTCAACCAAATTCATACTTTTTATCGATTTTTGTCTTATATTTTATGTAAGGAACACAAAATTCTGTCTTTTTGTTAATTTTTGCTCTAAAAAAGGTTAATCAAGCGGTGCTATCATGTTTTCTTGGAATAGAAAACGAGAGAAAACTGCAATTTTATTCTGGACCCAATTCACAGTGAATTAGACATTTGACCAAACTTCTGAATTATGACAAAAATTACATGGAACAATTATGGTATGTCAGGTCATCGTTGCCTTCTTATTTTTCAATATCATTCAACATTGAAAATATGATTGGCAATCATTGTGAAATTGAAAGAGGGTTGAGAAGTAGATTCTAAGTTATACGATGGTCTGATATATACTGCTAGATTATTGAAATTTGTTATGTCATTTATGATGGGCATTATCCATCAATTGTTCAATTAGGTCTGATGGGTTTTGTTTGTTATAGTGGTGTCCTTTCAGTCTTATATTAATTAATAAATAAGGACATCACTAAAACTAAACTATAACTGAACATTTGATAGAGATATTTCATTTTTTTGATATCGCTTGGAGCGCATGAAAAGAAATTCCTTTAATGTTCAAAGAACATCGTGCGATCCTAGGGAGGATAGGGACAGGAGGTATAAGGTATTGGAATTTTTTTTGAACTTCCAGGGATAATATATTGCTGGGAATACTTCCACAGGCAATGAATTCCAGAGCCTAGCCGTAAAAGGATGCAGGAGGCTTGATAAAGTGCTGTTCGACATGTTTCGAGGTTGACAACGAGAGGATGTGCTGACTGGGCTTGTCTAGTTCGTCTGATTGGTATTGCTAGTGGAAGGTTGATAGAAGAGATTTCCGAAGAACATTTCCCGTGGAAGAATCGATAGAAAAGTGAAAGGTTGGCGACCTTTCTACGGTGTTCCAATGATGTCAAAGAGTGAGTGACTGTGGCGTCACCCACCAGGCGAATGACTCTTTTCTGGATGGAATATGAAAGCATCAGCGTATGTTTTGGTGCTGAACCCTATATTTAGGAACAGTATTCTAGATAAGGCTGTATCAGCGCTTTGTAGATCAATAGAAGCTGTTCAGGTGTGAAGTAGCTTTTTGCACGGAACAAGAATCCGGGTTTTTGTGAAGCAGCTTTTGCGATGAATCTGACATGATCATTCCATGAAAGACTGTTGCTGATGGAGATACCGAGCATAGATATGGTGGGCTTGGTTGGGATGGTGGAGCCAGACATTACAATATCGGGCATACTGAGTTCCTCCTCTCTAGAGAAAATGCAGGCTTGAGTTTCGATGGCGTTGAATTCAACTACACAGGGGGAAAAGGCGATTGCATATCTATGCACAACATTGTGTAAAAGATGTTTGTGAAGTTTAATTTGACATTTGTTCAAAAAATCACTACAGTCATTTCGTGAAATGAAACAAATGTTTGTGTATATCAATTTGTGCAATATTTGTACATATTCATGTAGCGGAAAACTACACAAGAATATGCACATCATCGAAAGCACACAATTGTATTGACTAAACACACCGCTTTTGAATTGATTACACTATTTGTGCATGCGGTCCTCAATTTGTACATATTATCCAAATAGCAAAAAATTACACAAAAATGTGCACATCATCCAATGTACAAAATTGTATCGACTAACTACACCTCCTTTGAAATAATGTTACTATTTGTGTAATATTTTGCGACAGGTGAACAATTTTCTTCCACTTCCACAAAGTGAAAGATGTAATAAGATGTATCAACAAAGTGTCGAAGACATTCTTCCTTGTTGGGAACTGCTTGAACTCTGATATCTACATTCGCCGATGAGTTATTATTTCAATAATACCCAATAATAATTAGCTTCGACTTGCTTTCAATCTCAACACCCATTAAAAGCAAGTCGAAGCTAATAGGTAATCATTAGGTTAAATTGAAATAACTCACTGGCGGATGTTGATACCAGTTCAGGTAGTTTTTAACAAAGAATCGACACTTTGTTGATACATCTTATTACGTCTTTTTTTTTGCCACTACTGAACATGAAATAATTTCGCGGAAGGACTACCTAGTACCTATGATCATTTAGTACAATCATTTACCATTTCGCCAGACATTGATAAATTGAAAGATTCTACAGTCTACGGAAGTACACATACTTCTGTATCGTTACGAAATTTGTGTACAAGAAATACACAAATTTGTGTTATTTTCAGTACATTGAATTGTGAACATTTCCACAATTTCGTGATGCTGAGTTCACCCACTTACACAGTTGGTGCACACATATCACACAAATTGATGATATTTGTCGAACAAAATATTGGATGATTTTATATATTTGGTGTCACAAATTTTGTTTGGTTTTTGAACAAAACTGTTTTGAAATTTACAAAACTGAATTGTTTGGTCATACACAAAATCTCTCACACAAAATATTGCGCGAAATATACACAAATTGGTGGTGTCACCATTTTAGAATCAAACTGTGTAAAAAATCTACACAAATGTGTGAAAAGCTTACACTAATTCCTCTCTGTGTAGGTTGTTGGTTCCCCAGGCTGTGATTCCAGCATGATCTCCATTGACAGCATTGAGCTGCCTGCGCCGTGAGTTCTTAGTTTCCTGGGAAGAAATGGGAATTCTGGAAGAGAACGCAGTATGGAGGGTTCTATCATCCTTGTTATTTGGAGAAACTGGAGTTTTAATCTTCTCATGAAGATGCAAACATAGTTAGCGAAGCACGTGTCGAGGCGTTAAAAAATCGGTTTGGTTATTGGTAAAACAGTGTAGTGGAAAAATAGGCAGGTTGTGGAGATGAGTGTGGTCAGAATTGCCAAGTGGAGCTCGTACATCTATGGTGTAGGGTGCTGAATTATTAGTAAGGAATAAGTCAAGTATGTTAGCTGGATGG
This sequence comes from Phaedon cochleariae, assembly GCA_918026855.4. Classification (NCBI taxonomy): domain Eukaryota; kingdom Metazoa; phylum Arthropoda; class Insecta; order Coleoptera; family Chrysomelidae; genus Phaedon; species Phaedon cochleariae. Next base: position 25,051,374 of record OU896715.1, on the reverse strand, counting down.
TTATTGGCATCGGGAATTCGTGTAGGTTCTCTGATGAGCTGCTCTATGCCGTGAGTGATGGCGAAAGCTTCGGCTTGTCGCCCAGCTTCATCCGTTCTGTTAGAGAGTGCGAGCCAAGCAGTGTTGTGTACATTGAAATCGCCCATGATGATGATTTCTGCTGCTGGATGGTTGTATTGAATTTGGTCAAGCTCCAGAAACAATAATTCGAAGAGCTCTTCATGAAATGGATCATTTGGTGATAAGTAGAGACAGAGAAGGTATTTGGTCTGTTTCTGGCTATCGAGTTTGAACCACATGACATCTAACTTATTTGGTTGCAAAGTTTCTTCTTTGAATCCGAAACGTGTTTGGAGTTCGTACCCAGGACAGAGTAGATAGGTCGTATTGGTGGATGAATTGACTTGTGTCTCAGTAAGAGCCACTATGTCTGGCTTTTCAATTTGAAGGTGTCGATGGACATCGTTGATATTTTTACTTAGACCTCGGATGTTACATAGGTCTATCTTGAGGACTTTTTCAGCAGATGGTCAACCCCCTCTAGCACCTCTTGCCCGGAAATCCGAATGGAGAGGATGATTTCACTTGAGGGGAACTCATCATCGCTCATTCTGTATAAAGATGGGAGGTTGACGTGGAAGGAAAAGAAAATTGGGTAGGGTTGGGTTGGCCGGAACATCAACCAGCTACTGAAACACGGGTAAGTATACCCATTTCACAGTGCCTATGGTTGATGTGGTGGTATCGCACTGGGCGATGGCGTTAACCATCTTCCACCAATTGGCGTCCTCTTAGTCGCCTTCTACGACAGGCAGGACTTACCGTGAGGTTATTCTAATTCGACCACCACACGGCAAGACTACGACACTACGACTTTGAACAATGTCAAAATTCTCGTTGATGAGAATGAATACTACGAAAGATGCATGAAAGGATTTATATATATCAAAGAAGACGCACACTCGGCGAATGACAAAGCAGATATCAATAATCTGAGCAGTATAAATCAGACAATCCAACAAGAAGCTACTTTCCAATCCTTTTCCAATTCCAATATCAATTTCAGAATAATTGTCAAAGTCAGTAGAATATCAAAGTCAGTAGAATACTCATATTTTCAATATCAAATAATATAATGAAAGAAGAAGATAACTCTGACCTGACAAACGTTTCTATATCGTAATAGTTTCATGTTATTTCTATCATAATTCAGTAGTTTTGTTGAATGTTCATTCCAGTGTGTGTCAAGCAGGTCCAAATTAACCTCATGAAATGGAAGTTTTTCCACGTTCTTGATTCCAAGATAATATGATAGCACGGTTTGATTCACCTCCAGTTTCAAAGCAAAAATAAAAAAAGAAACAGAAATGTGTTGTTCAAACATGACATATGAAGAAGAAGATAATCAATGGGAAGTTCGAATTTGGTTGAGGCATACTTATCTCTATTCTTAATTTATGTTACAATCATTTTTAAATGTAAACCCATTGCAGATAATTCATCAAATTGACAAAGCCCATGGCCTCGTGCCGAACGATTTTTTATACTGAAACCCTTGTAATTACTTACAATACATTGAAATCTGAATTCAAACCTGAAGAGAAAGCCGTTGATCGAAATAATAAAACAATGTTAGATAACAGATACATGAGTGATATTCAAATAGTTAACCTAGTGTCGCTTGTTTTGAATGGAACAATTTCCGAAACTATCTTTTATTAAAATGATCATTGTGAGTTTGTGGGATTCTCATTGTGTAACTCGTTGTGGAACGTTTATGAAAAGAGAGGAAGGAACATACATACTTTGCGAAAGTTCTTTCAGGGAAATGAACATCCGAAAGTGAGTATGAGAGAAAGAGGAATACTGAGGTAATATTAAGAAAGAGAGTTGAATCAAAGTTTACCGAATTCTTCGAGTTGGTTCACTAGGCAGAATCATGACTTTTTTGCTTTTTCTATTGACCATGGCCCTGCAGAATCGTAGGGCACAACATATTTCACTTAGTTGATACAGTTCATTACCGAAGCCGATTATTTCACTTGGTGGATGATTTTTCAGTTTCCAGGGTGAGAGCAAAAAAAATACTCCGCGACAGGGCTGGCATGAAGTATAAGCTCTGCAGTTCCAACATCATCAAGATTTTTTTTTTAGTTTCAAGCTCATCGGGATCAGTATTTACACAAGTATACTCCTCCTATACATGTCAATTTTCATTTCAATACTGAACAGTTAACATATTGATAAGTTATATTTTTATACTCATCATAGTACATCATATTTTTCAATCGGATTCGAGAGGAAATGTCAATTCTCAATTTCAGAGGATTTTTACTTTTCATGCTTTCCTTTTGGATGTACAACAGATATAATTCGATGTTCGACGTGGAAAATAGCCAGGAAAGTAGTTGTTTTCTGTTGTATATTCAGAATGATATAATGTGCGAACATATTTTTATCCGAGGAAGAATATACAAATTCCCAACTTCAGAAGATTTTGTTTCCAAAAAAGTATGTGTTCAATAGATATAATTCAATGTTCGTCGTGGCATATAGCCAGGAAGGTCGTTTTGTCTGATGAATGAATCGAGGAAGAAGTGATATTTTCATTTTATAGAGAATGCTAATTCTCAATGTATTTCTCTAAATATATATATACAGTGTGACCCATTTTTGATGGAAACACCCCCTTTGAAATTTGGAGTTGTAAACCGAGTTTGATTATTTTTTGTTGGAATGTACTGAAATGTCTACCTTGGGACAGAATTCGAAATGTTCATTCCAATTTTCAGGGCATACTACGATATTTTCCCTCAGTCTGAAGTCGGTATCATTCATTAGCGATTGTTTCATTGAAAAAATCCCAACGCCACTAGACTCAGAGTGCCTCTAAACATGTGTGACCATAATAACATAAAAAACATATTCATTTATAATAAAATCATGACAAAAATTCAAAACTTCAGACAGCTAACAGTCACAAAAAAACACTATATATCAACAGATATAGTCATGAAGATATTTTTTTATGATTTCAACAATAAAGTGCCACCAGATGAAATAAACATCGAAAGCATGAATTTTTTTAATAAAAATAGCGAAATTACATTCACACAATTCAACTTACAATGAAGCAAAAAATCAAGTTCATCCCACAGTAAGCTTTCGTGGAGATGACTTGATTATGTATTATTTAGTATGTATCAACATGCCAGAGAAAAAAACATATCTTATATGAAATATTCCCTGATTGTGCTGGTGGCAAGGAATGTATATATCTGCAGAATATTACACAAGGAATATTCCCCATATATTCAGAATGTTCTTTTGATATTCCAGGAATATTCAGATAATAATCGGATTATTCCAGAGATAGTACAGGAATATAAATTAATGAATATTCCTAGGATACTCTACTAAACATATTCATGAATAAAAAAGGCTGGCCCAAGATGGGCTCGAACTCGTGACTATCTGGTTGTCAGAGAAACGCCTTAAACACTAGGCCAGTAATCAAGTCGATAATGTACGCAACAATTTCTTGAAGAGCCTTGTCCAGGCTTGAATCATAATCACTTCCTGTTCCAAAATCTCGATACATATAATGGAGATGTGCCCATATGGGCTCAAAACTTGTACGAAGATCTAAATGAGTGATTTGATCGATATCAATATTGTGGAGATACCTCAATGTTCCTGATCCCTGGTAACTTACCACTCAACTTACCATAGATACCAATTTACCAACAGAATATCCAGTTGGGGATAATCCTTCCATATTTATAGATGTATATTTCTTGAACAATCCAACTGGGATATTCTCAGACTATTCACTCATGAACATTTCTCCTGGATTATTTTTACTATATTATAAGGAATATAACTGGAATATTCACATTCGAATTTTTCCTGGATGTTCCTGGGGCACATATATATTCTAGGAATACTCGGTGGATGTTCGGAATATATTCTTTCCTTTGAGCATTTTCAGTTTCCAGTGCTGTGTGGGTAGCGTTTCAAGAGGAAATCTGTCGGTTTATTATACCTTTTATACCGATGTCGCCTAGAATCTATACCAAGGTCAATTTGTCGAGTTTTTCGGTTGCTGATAGTGTTTTTCTGCAGTTGAATACCAATTTGCATGTTGATCGGTACAAGCTAAGTGCTTCCAGAGTCGCTGTGCTATCTGAGGATATTTCAACTGTTTCATGATATTTGATGATACCAAGACGATCTTGAAGACAGGTGGTTACCGGTAAAATCCAGCAAGCTTCTTGAAACTGAAAATAGAAACGAGTTACTCGTCTCATAGTTTCAAATCTCCTGTAGTTTGTGACTCGAGACAGCGGGATGTATGAATGCCATGGAATGAATCAATCCTGGTAAGTCTCAGCCTCAAGTCTGAAACTTCTCTTGCAGTCCAAGTATTCATTCAGCAGAGTTTGATGAGATAGTGGCTGGTTCTGGCCCGATGAAACCATCAGTGGCACCCCTTCATGGAAGAGGGAATCTGCCGTTTCACCACCTGCCAACCTGAGTGGCCAGGAGTCTATACCAGGAATGATTTGTTTAGTCTTCTTATTGCGAATTGTCTTTTTTGGCACTTCAATACAAATTCAAATGTCAACCGGTACAAGCTGAGTGCTTCCTGAGTCGCTTGGCTATCCGAGGATATTCCAACTCTTCCATGGTATTCGATGATACCAAGACGATCTTGATGACAGGTGGTTACCGGTAGAATCCAGCAAGCTTCTTGAAACTGAAAATAGAAACGAGTGACTCTCCTCATAGTTAGTAGTATATCTTGTGTACTCTTTGGCTTGAGACAGCAGTGTGCAAGACGGAAAGAAATTGCCTCT